>JAEIHA010001061.1:1200000-1800000 GCA_018904595.1 Zaprionus indianus
GGCTAGACACAGGCTAGGCACAGGCTAGATACTGGCTAGACACTGGCTAGACACTGGCTAGGCACAGGCTAGGCACAGGCTAGACACTGGCTAGACACTGGCTAGTGACTGGCTAGACACTGGCTAGACACTGGCTAGATACTTGCTCGACACTGGCTAGACACTGGCTAGACACTGGCTAGACACTGGCTAGACACTGGCTAGACACTGGCTAGACACTGGCTAGACACTGGCTAGACACTGGCTAGACACTGGCTAGGCACTGGCTAGACACTGGCTAGACACTGGCTAGACACTGCCTAGACACTGGCTAGACACTGCCTAGACATTGCCTAGACACTGGCTCGACATTCGCTAGACACTGGCTACACACTAGCTATTCCGACGCTAGACACTGGCTATGAACAGGGTAGACACTGGCTAGGCACAGGCTAAACACTGGCTAAGCACAGGCTCAACACTGGCTAGGCACAGCCTAAACACTGGCTAGGCACAGGCTAGAGTCTGGCTAGGCACAGGCTAGACACTGGCTGGGCACAGGCTAGACACTGGCTGGGCACAGGCTAGACACTGGCTAGGCACAGGCTAGACTCTGGCTAGGTAAAGGCTAGACACAGGCTAGCCACAGGCTAAACACAGGCTGGACACTGGCTAGGTACAGGCTAGGCTCTGGCTAGGTACAGGCTAGGCACTGGCTAGGTACAGGCTAGGCACTTGCTAGACACTGGTTAGGCACAGGCTATGCACATGCCAGTCACAGGCAAGGCACAGCCTAGACACAGGCTAGCCACAGGCTAGACACTGGCTATGCACAGGCTAGACACTGGATAGACACAGGCTATGCACATGCCAGTCACAGGCAAGGCTTAAACACAGGCCAGACACAGGGAGGAAACCGGGTAGACACAGGCTAGACTGAGGCTAGACACAGGCTAGACACTGGCTAGGCACAGGCTAGACACTGGCTAGGCACAGACTAGACACTGGCTAGGCACAGGCTAGACACTGGCTAGGCACAGGCAAGACATAGGCTAGACACTGGCAAGGCACAGGCAAGGCACTGGTTAGGCACTGGCTTGGCACAGGCTAGACACTGGCTAGGCACAGGCTAGACACTGGCTAGGCACAGGCTATGCACACGCCAGTCACAGGCAAGGCTTAAACACAGGCCAGACACAGGGAGGAAACCGGGTAGACACAGGCTAGACTGAGGCTAGACACAGGCTAGACACTGGCTAGGCACAGGCTAGACACTGGCTAGGCACAGACTAGACACTGGCTAGGCACAGGCTAGACACTGGCTAGGCACAGGCAAGACATAGGCTAGACACTGGCAAGGCACAGGCAAAGCACTGGTTAGGCACTGGCTACGCACAGGCTATGCACCTGCCAGTCACAGGCAAGGCACAAGCTACACACAGGCTAGACAATTGCTAGGCACAGGCTAGGCAAAGGCTTGACTCTGGCTAGGCACAGGCTAGACACTGGATAGGTACTGGCTAGGCACAGACTAGACACTGGCTAGGCACAGGCTAGACACTGGCTAGGCACAGGCTATGCATATACCAGTCACAGGCCAGGCACAGGCTAGACACAGGCTAAGCACAGGCTAGACACAGGCTAGACACTGGCTATGCACAGGCTAGACACTGGCTAGGCACAGCCTAGACACTGGGTAGACACAGGCAGGACACAGGCTAGACACAGGCTAGACAGAGGCTAGACACTGTCTAGACACAGGCAAGACACAGGCTAGACACAGGCAAGACAGAGGCTAGACACAGGCTAGACACTGGCTAGACACAGGCTAGACACTGGCTAGACACTGGCTAGACACTAGCTATGCCGACGCTAGACACTGGCTATGAACAGGCTAGACACTGGCTAGGCACAGGCTAAACACTGGCAAGGCACAGGCTAAACACTGGCTAGGCACAGGCTAGGTACATGCCAGTCACAGGCAAGGCACAGGATAGACACAGGCTAGGCACAGGCTAGACACTAGCTAGGCACTCTCTAGACACTGGCTAGACACTGGCTAGACACTGGGTAGACACTGGCTAGACACTGGGTAGACACTGGCTAGACACAGGCTAGACTCTGGCTAGGCAGAGCCTAAACAATGGCTAGGCACAGGCTAGAGTCTGGCTAGGCACAGGCTAGACACTGGCTGGGCACAGGCTAGACACTGGCTAGGCATAGGCTAGACTCTGGCTAGGTAAAGGCTAGACACAGGCTAGCCACAGGCTAGACACAGGCTGGACACTGGCTAGGTACAGGCTAGGCACTGGCTAGGTACAGGCTAGGCACTGGCTAGGTACAGGCTAGGCACTGGCTAGGTACAGGCTAGGCACTGGCTAGGTACAGGCTGGGCACAGGCTATGCTAATGCCAATCACATGCAAGGTACAGGCTAGACACAGGCTCGAACCTGGTACGGCACAGGCTAGACACTGGCAAGGTACAGGCTAGACACTGGCTAGGCACAGGCTATGCATAAACCAGTCACAGGCAAGGCACAGGCTAGACACAGGCTAAGCACAGGCTAGACACTGGCTAGACACTGGCTATGCACAGGCTAGACACTGGCTAGGCACAGCCTAGACACTGGGTAGACACAGGCAGGGCACAGGCTAGACACAGGCTAGACAGAGGCTAGAAAATGTCTGGACACAGGCAAGACACAGGCTAGACAGAGGCTAGACACAGGCTAGACACTGGCTAGACACTGGCTAGACACTGGCTAGACACTGGCTAGACACTGGCTAGACACGAGCTATGCCGACGCTAGACACTGGCTATGAACAGGCTAGACACTGGCTAGGCGCAGGCTGGGTACATGCCAGTAACAAGCAAGGCACAGGCTAGACACAGGCTAGGCACAGGCTAGACACTGGCTAGGCACAGACTAGACACTGGCTAGGCACAGATTAGACACTGGCTAGGCATAGGCTAGGCACAGGCTGGGCACAGGCTAGACACTGGCTAGGCACAGGCTAGACACTGACTAGGAACTGGCCAGGCACAGGCTATGCACACGCCGGTCACAGGCAAGGCTTAGACACAGGCAAGACACAGGCAGGACACAGGCTAGACACAGGCTAGACACTGGCTAGGCACAGGCTAGTCATAGGCTAGACACTGGCTAGACACTGGCTAGACACTGGCTAGACACTGGCTAGACACTGGCTTGACACTGGCTAGACACTGGCTAGACACTGGCTAGACACTGGTTAAACACTGGCTAGACACTGGCTACACACTGGCTAGACACTGGCTATGCCGACACTAGACACTGGCTATGATCAGGCTAGACACTGGCTATGCCGACGCTAGACACTGGCTAGGCACAGGTTAAACACTGGCTAGACACAGGCTATGCATCATGATGATTGGCATCACAGGCAAAGCACAGGCTAGACGCTGGCTAGACACTGGCTAGGCACAGGCTATGCACATGCCAGTCACAGGCAAGGCACAGGCTAGACACAGTCTAGGCACAGGCTAGACACTGGCTAGTCACAGGCTAGTCATAGGCTAGACACTGGCTAGACACTGGCTAGACACCGGCTAGACACTGGCTAGACACTGGCTAGACACTGGCTAGACACTGGCTAGACACTGGCTTGACACTGGCTAGACACTGGCTGGACACTGGCTAGACACTGGTTAAACACTGGCTAGACACTGGCTAGACACTGGCTAGACACTGGCTATGCCGACACTAGACACTGGCTATGATCAGGCTAGACTCTGGCTAGGCACAGGCTAAACACTGGCTAGGCACAGGCTAAACACTGGCTAGACACAGGCTATGCATCATGATGATTGGCATCACAGGCAAAGCACAGGCTAGACGCTGGCTAGACACTGGCTAGGCACAGGCTATGCACATGCCAGTCAAAGGCAAGGCACAGGCTAGACACAGGCTAGGCACAGGCTTGACACTGGCTAGGCACATGCTAGACACAGGCTTGACACTGGCTAGGCACATGCTAGACACAGGCCAGACACAGGTTAGACACAGGCTAGACACTGGTTAGGCACTGGCTAGGCACAGGCTAGACACTGGCTAGGCACAGGCTAGACACAGGCCAGACACAGGCTAGACACATGCTAGACACTGGTTAGGCACTGGCTAGGCACAGGCTAAGCACAGGCTAGGCACAGGCTAGGCACAGGCTAGCCACAGGCTAGACTCTGGCTAGGAACAGGCTAAACACAGGCTTGACACTGGCTAGACACTGGCTAGGCACAGGCTAGGCACTGGCTAGACACTGGCTAGACACTGGCTAGACACTGGCTAGACACTGGCTAGACACTGGCTAGATACTGGCTAGAAACAGCCTAGACACTGGCTAGGCACAAGCTAGAGACTGGCTAGGCACTGGCTAGGTACATCCTAGGCACTGGCTAGGTACATGGTAGACACTGGCTAGACACTGGCTAGACACTGGCTAGACACTGGCTAGTCACTGGCTAGACACTGGCTAGTCACTGGCTAGACACTGGCTAGGCACTGGCTAGACACTGGCTAGACACTGGCTAGACACTGGCTAGACACTGGCTAGGCACAGGCTAGACACTTTCTAGACACTGGCTAGACACTGGCTAGGCACAGGCTAGGCACAGGCTAGGCACAGGCTAGGCACAGGCTAGGCACAGGCTAGGCACAGGCTAGGCACAGGCTAGGCACAGGCTAGGCACAGGCTAGGCACAGGCTAGGTACAGGCTAGGCACAGGCTAGGCACAGGCTAGGCACAGGCTAGGCACAGGCTAGGCACAGGCTAGGCACAGGCTAGGCACAGGCTAGGCACAGGCTAGGCACAGGCAAGACTCTGGCTAGGCACAGGCTAGACTCTGGCTAGGCACAGGCTAGACACTGGCTAGACACTGGCTAGACACTGGATAGACACAGGCTATGCACATGCCAGTCAAAGGCAAGGCACAGCCTAGACAAAGGCTAGGCACAGGCTAGACACCGGGTAGACGCTGGCTAGACACTAGCTAGGCACAGGCTAGGCACAAGCTGGGCACAGGCTAGGCACAGGCTAGACACAGGCTAGGCACAGGCTAGACACTGGCTAGACACTGGCTAGACACTGGCTAGACACTGGCTAGACACTGGCTAGACACTGGCAAGACACTGGCTAGACACTGGCTAGACACTGGCTAGACACTGCCTAGACATTGCCTAGACACTGGCTCGACACTCGCTAGACACTGGCTATGAACAGGGTAGACACTGGCTAGGCACAGGCTAAACACTGACTAAGCACAGGCTCAACACTGGCTAGGCACAGCCTAAACACTGGCTAGGCACAGGCTAGAGTCTGGCTAGGCACAGGCTAGACACTGGCTGGGCACAGGCTAGACACTGGCTGGGCACAGGCTAGACACTGGCTAGGCACAGGCTAGACTCTGGCTAGGTAATGGCTAGACACAGGCTAGCCACAGGCTAAACACAGGCTGGACACTGGCTAGGTACAGGCTAGGCTCTGGCTAGGTACAGGCTAGGCACTGGCTAGGTACAGGCTAGGCACTTGCAAGACACTGGATAGGCACAGGCTATGCACATGCCAGTCACAGGCAAGGCACAGCCTAGACACAGGCTAGCCACAGGCTAGACACTGGCTATGCACAGGCTAGACACTGGATAGACACAGGCTATGCACATGCCAGTCACAGGCAAGGCACAGCCTAGACACAGGCTAGGCACAGGCTAGACACCGGGTAGACGCTGGCTAGACACTAGCTAGGCACAGGCTAGGCACAAGCTGGGCACAGGCTAGGCACAGGCTAGACACAGGCTAGGCACAGGCCAGACATTGGCTATGCGCAGGCTAGACACTAGTAAGGCTCTGGCTAGACACTGGCTAGACACTGGCTAGACACTGGCTAAACACATGCCAATCACAGGCAAGGCACTTGCTAGACGCTGGCTAGACACAGGCAAGACACAGGTTAGATACAGGCAAGACAGAGGCTATACACAGGCTAGAAACAGGCAAGACACAGGCTAGAAACATGCTAGACAGAGGCTAGACACAGGCTAGACACTGGCTAGGCACAGGCTAGGCACTGGCTAGGCACTGGCTAGGCACTGGCTAGGCACAAGGTAGACACTGGCTAGACACTGGCTAGACACTGGCTAGGCACAGGCTAGACACTGGCTAGGCACAGGCAAGACACAGGCTAGACACTGGCTAGACACTGGCTAGACACTGGCTAGACACTGGCTAGACACTGGCTAGACACTGGCTAGACACTGGCTAGACACTGGCTAGACACTGGCTAGACATTGCCTAGACACTGGCTAGACACTGGCTAGACACTGGCTAGACACTGGCTAGACACTGGCTAGACATTGCCTAGACACTGCCTAGACACTGGCTAGACACTGGCAAGACACTGGCTAGGCACAGGTTAGACACTGGCTAGGCACAGGCTAGACACTTTCTAGACACTGGCTAGACACTTTCTAGACACTGGCTAGACACTGGCTAGACACTGGCTAGACACTGGCTAGACACTGGCTAGACACTGGCTAGACATTGCCTAGACACTGCCTAGACATTGCCTAGACACTGGCTAGACACTCGCTAGACACTGGCTACACACTAGCTATTCCGACGCTAGACACTGGCTATGAATAGGCTTGACACTGGCTAGGCACAGGCTCAACACTGGCTAGGCACAGCCTAAACACTGGCTAGGCACAGGCTAGAGTCTGGCTAGGCACAGGCTAGACACTGGCTGGGCACAGGCTAGACACTGGCTAGGCACAGGCTAGACTCTGGCTAGGTAAAGGCTAGACACAGGCTAGGCACTGGCTAGGTACAGGCTTGTCTCCGGCTAGGTACAGGCTAGACACAGGCTAGATACTGGCTAGACACAGGCAAGACACAGGCTATACACAGGCTAGACAGAGGCAAGACACAGGCTAGACACAGGCAAGACAGAGGCTAGACACAGGCTAGAAACAGGCAAGACACAGACTAGAAATAGGCTAGACAGAGGCTAGACACAGGCTAGACACTGGCTAGGCACAGGCTAGGCACTGGCTAGGCACTGGCTAGGCACAGGGTAGACACTGGCTAGACACTGGCTAGACACTGGCTAGGCACAGGCTAGACACTGGCTAGGCACATGCTAGACACTGGCTAGGCACAGGCTAGACACTGGGTAGACACTGGGTAGACACAGGCTAGACACTGGCTAGACACAGGCTAGACACTGGCTAGACACTGGCTAGACACTGGCTAGACACTGGCTAGACACTGGCTAGACACTGGCTAGACACTGGCTAGACACTGGCTAGACACTGGCTAGACACTGGCTAGACACTGGCTAGACACTGGCTAGACACTGGCTAGACACTGGCTAGACACAGGCTAGACACAGGCTAGACACTGGCTAGACACTGGCTAGACACTGGCTAGACACTGGCTAGACACTGGCTAGACACTGGATAGGCACAGGCTAGACACTGGCTAGGCACAGGCTAGACACTTTTTAGACACTGGCTAGACACTGGCTAGACACTGGTTAGACACTGGCTAGACACTGGCTAGACACTCGCTAGACACTGGCTACACACTAGCTATTCCGACGCTAGACACTGGCTATGAACAGGCTAGACACTGGCTAGGCACAGGCTAAACACTGGCTAAACACTGGCTAGGCACAGGCTCAACACTGACTAGGCACAGCCTAATCACTGGCTAGGCACAGCCTTGACACAGGCTAGGCACAGGCTAGACACTGGCTATGCACAGGCTAGACACTGGATAGACACAGGCTATGCACATGCCAGTCACAGGCAAGGCACAGCCTAGACACAGGCTAGGCACAGGCTAGACACCGGGTAGACGCTGGCTAGACACTAGCTAGGCACAGGCTAGGCACAAGCTGGGCACAGGCTAGGCACAGGCTAGACACAGGCTAGGCACAGGCTAGACATTGGCTACGCGCAGGCTAGACACTAGTAAGGCTCTGGCTAGACACTGGCTGGACACTGGCTAAGCACATGCCAATCACAGGCAAGGCACTGGCTAGACGCTGGCTAGACACAGGCAAGACACAGGTTAGATACAGGCTAGACAGAGGCTAGGCACAGGCTTGTCTCCGGCTATGCACAGGCTAGACACAGGCTAGATTCTGGCTAGACACAGGCAAGACACAGGCTATACACAGGCTAGACAGAGGCAAGACACAGGCTAGACACAGGCAAGACAGAGGCTAGACACAGGCTAGAAACAGGCAAGACACAGGCTAGAAACAGGCTAGACAGAGGCTAGACACAGGCTAGACACTGGCTAGGCACAGGCTAGGCACTGGCTAGGCACAGGCTAGGCACTGGCTAGGCACTGGCTAGGCACAGGGTAGACACTGGCTAGGCACAGGCTAGGCACAGGCTAGGCACAGGCTAGGCACAGGCTAGGCACAGGCTAGGCACAGGCTAGGCACAGGCTAGGCACAGGCTAGGCACAGGCTAGGCACAGGCTAGACTCTGGCTAGGCACAGGCTAGACTCTGGCTAGGGACAGGCTAGACTCTGGCTAGGCACAGGCTAGACTCTGGCTAGGCACAGGCTAGACACTGGCTAGACACTGGCTAGACACTGGCTAGACACTGGCTAGACACTGGCTAGACACTGGCTAGGCACAGGCTAGACACTGGCCAGGCACATGCTAGACACAGGCAAGGCACAGGCTAGACGCTGGCTAGACACAGACAAGACACAGGTTAGATACAGGCTAGACAGAGGCTAGGCACAGGCTTGACTCTGGCTAGGCACAGGCTAGACACAAACTAGATACTGGCTAGGCACAGACTGGGCACTGACTAGGATCTGGCCAGGCACAGGCTATGCACACGCCAGTCACAGGCAAGGCTTAGACACAGGCCAGACTCAGGGAGGACACAGGCTAGACACAGGCTAGACTGAAGCTAGACACAGGCTAGACACTGGCTAGGCACAGGCTAGACACTGGCTAGCCACAGGCTAGACACTGGCTAGGCACAGGCTAGACACTGGCTAGGCTCTGGCTAGACACTGGCTAGGCACAGGCTAGACATGGGCTAGACACAGGCTAGACATAGGCTAGACACTGGCAAGGCACAGGCTAGGCACAGGCTAGACACTGGCTAGGCTCTGGCTAGACACTGGCTAGGCACAGGCTAGACATGGGCTAGACACAGGCTAGACATAGGCTAGACACTGGCAAGGCACAGGCTAGGCACAGGCTAGACTCTGGCTAGGCACAGGCTAAACACAGGCTAGACACTGGCTAGGTACAGACTAGACACTGGCTAACATTTAGAGTTTGTGAAGGTGCATTAGGTTTATCAATTTTAGTTTCAATAATTCGTACTCATGGTAATGATATTATACTAAAATAACTTTCATAATTTAATATATTTAAATAAATTTATAATATAAAAAATGAAATTAAAACAATATATTCTAAACTTAATAATATTGAAAGCACTGGCTAGACACTGGCTAGACACTGGCTAGATACTGGATAGACACTGGTTAGACACTGGATAGACACTGGCTGGATACTGGGTAGACACTGGCTAGACACTGGCTAGACACCGGGTAGACGCTGGCTAGACACTAGCTAGGCACATGCTAGGCACAGGCTAGACAGTGGCTAGGCCCAGGCTAGACACTAGCTAGGCACAGGCTAGACACTGGCTATGCACAGGCTAGACACTGGCTAGGCACAGGCTAGACAGTGGCTAGGCACAGGCCAGACATAGGCTAGACACTGGCTAGGCACAGGCTAGGCACTGGCTAGGCACAGGCTAGGCACAGGCTAGACACTGGCTAGGCACAGGCAAGACTCTGGCTAGGCACAGGCTAAACACAGGCTCGACACTGGCTAGACACTGGCTAGGCACTGGCTAGGCACAGGCTAGGCACAGGCTAGACACTGGCTAGGCACAGGCTAGACTCTGGCTAGGCACAGGCTAAACACAGGCTTGACACTGGCTAGACACTGGCTAGACAGTGGCATTCAATATTATTAAGTTTAGAATATATTGTTTTAATTTTATTTTTTATATTATTTATTTATTTAAATATATTAAATTATGAAAGTTATTTTAGTATAATATTTTTAACATTTAGAGTTAGTGAAGGTGCATTAGGTTTATCAATTTTAGTTTCAATAATTCGTACTCATGGTAATGATATTATACTAAAATAACTTTCATAATTTAATATATTTAAATAAATATATAATATAAAAAATGAAATTAAAACAATATATTCTAAACTTAATAATATTGAAAGCACTGGCTAGACACTGGCTAGACACTGGCTAGACACTGGATAGACACTTGCTAGACACTGGATAGACACTGGCTGGACACTGGGTAGACACTGGCTAGACACCGGGTAGACGCTGGCTAGACACTAGCTAGGCACATGCTAGGCACAGGCTAGACATTGGCTAGGCACAGGCTAGACAGTGGCTAGGCCCAGGCTAGACACTTGCTAGGCACAGGCTAAACACTGGCTAGGCACAGACTAGACACTGGCTAGACACTGTCTAGACACGGGATAGACTTTGGCTAGACACTGGCTAGACACTGGCTAGGCACATGCTAGACACTGGCTAGGCACAGGCTAGACACTGGCTAGGCACAGGCTAGACACTGGCTAGGCACAGGCTAGACACTTGCTCATCACAGGCAAGGCACAGGCTAGACGCTGGCTAGATACAGGCAAGACACAGGTTAGATACATGCTAGAAAGAGGCTAGGCACAGGCTTGACTCTGGCTAGGCACAGGCTAGACACAGGCTAGACAATGGCTAGGCACAGACTGGGCACTGACTAGGAACTGGCCAGGCACAGGCTGTGCACACGCCATTCACAGGCAAGGCTTAAACACAGGCCAGACACAGGGAGGACATAGGGTAGACACAGGCTAGACTGAGGCTAGACACAGGCTAGACACTGGCTAGGCACAGGCTAGACACTAGCTAGGCACAGACTAGACACTGGCTAGGCACAGGCTAGACATCAGCTAGACACTGGCAAGGCACAGGCAAAGCACTGGTTAGGCACTGGCTAGGCACAGGCTATGCACCTGCCAGTCACAGGAAAGGCACAAGCTACACACAGGCTAGACAATTGCTAGGCACAGGCTAGGCAAAGGCTTGACTCTGGCTAGGCACAGGCTAGACACAGGCAAGACACTGTCTAGGCACAGGCTAGGCACTGGATAGGCATTGGTTAGGCACAGGCTAGACACTGGCTAGGCACAGGCTAGACACTGGCTAGGCACAGGATAGACCCTGGCTAGGCACAGGCTAGACACTGGCTAGGCACAGGCTATGCATATACCAGTCACAGGCCAGGCACAGGCTAGACTCAGGCTAAGCACAGGCTAGACACTGGCTAGGCACAGGCTATGCATATACCAGTCACAGGCCAGGCACAGGCTAGACACTGGCTAGGCACAGGCTAGACACTGGCTAGGCACAGGCTAGACACTGGCTAGGCACAGGCTAGAAACTGGCTAGGCACAGGCTATGCATATACCAGTCACAGGCCAGGCACAGGCTAGACACTGGCTAGGCACAGGCTAGACACGGGCTAGGCACAGGCTAGACACTGGCTAGGCACAGGCTAGAAACTGGCTAGGCACAGGCTATGCATATACCAGTCACAGGCCAGGCACAGGCTAGACACAGGCTAAGCACAGGCTAGACACGGGCTAGACACTGGCTATGCACAGGCTAGACACTGGCTAGGCACAGGCTAGGCACAGGCTAGGCACAGGCTAGGCACAGGCTAGGCACAGGCTAGACACAGGCTAGACAGAGGCTAGACACTGTCTAGACACAGGCAAGACACAGGCTAGACACAAGCTATACAGAGGCTAGACACAGGCTAGACACTGGCTAGACACAGGCTAGACACTGGCTAGACACAGGCTAGACACTGTCTAGACACAGGCTAGACACTGGCTAGACACTGGCTAGACACTAGCTATGCCTACGCTAGACACTGGCTATGAACAGGCTAGACACAGGCTAGGTACATGCCAGTCACAGGCAAGGCACAGGCTGAACACAGGCTAGGCACAGGCTAGACACTAGCTAGGCACTCTCTAGACACTGGCTAGACACTGGCTAGACACTGGTTAGACACTGGTTAGACACTGGCTAGACACTGGCTATACACTGGCTAGATACTGGCTAGACATTGCCTAGACACTGCCTAGACATTGCCTAGACACTGGCTAGACACTCGCTAGACACTGGCTACACACTAGCTATTCCGACGCTAGACACTGGCTATGAACAGGCTAGACACTGGCTAGGCACAGGCTAAACACTGGCTAGGCACAGGCTCAACACTGGCTAGGCACAGCCTAAACACTGGCTAGGCACAGGCTAGAGTCTGGCTAGGCACAGGCTAGACACTGGCTGGGCACAGGCTAGACACTGGCTAGGCACAGGCTAGACTCTGGCTAGGTAAAGGCTAGAAACAGGCTAGCAACAGGCTAAACACAGGCTGGACACTGGCTAGGTACAGGCTAGGCTCTGGCTAGGTACAGGCTAGGCACAGGCTAGGCACAGGCTAGGCACAGGCTAGGCACAGGCTAGGCACAGGCTAGGCACAGGCTAGGCACAGGCTAGGCACAGGCTAGGCACAGGCTAGGCACAGGCTAGGCACAGGCTAGGCACAGGCTAGGCACAGGCTAGGCACAGGCTAGGCACAGGCTAGGCACAGGCTAGGCACAGGCTAGGCACAGGCTAGGCACAGGCTAGGCACAGGCTAGGCACAGGCTAGGCACAGGCTAGGCACAGACTAGGCACAGGCTAGGCACAGGCTAGGCACAGGCTAGGCACAGGCTAGGCACAGGCTAGGCACAGGCTAGGCACAGGCTAGGCACAGGCTAGGCACAGGCTAGGCACAGGCTAGGCACAGGCTAGGCACAGGCTAGGCACAGGCTAGGCACAGGCTAGGCACAGGCTAGGCACAGGCTAGGCACAGGCTAGGCACAGGCTAGACACTGGATAGACACAGGCTATGCACATGCCAGTCAAAGGCAAGGCACAGCCTAGACACAGGCTAGGCACAGGCTAGACACCGGGTAGACGCTGGCTAGACACTAGCTAGGCACAGGCTAGGCACAAGCTGGGCACAGGCTAGGCACAAGCTAGACACAGGCTAGGCACAGGCTAGATACTGGCTAGACACTGGATAGACACTGGCTAGGCACAGGCTAGGCACAGGCTAGACACTGGCTAGACACTGGCTAGTGACTGGCTAGTGACTGGCTAGACACTGGCTATGAACAGGCTAGACACTGGCTAGGCACAGGCTAAACACTGGCTAGGCACTGGCTAAACACTGGCTAGGCACAGGCTAGGTACATGCCAGTCACAGGCAAGGCACAGGCTGAACACAGGCTAGGCACAGGCTAGACACTAGCTAGGCACTCTCTAGACACTGGCTAGACACTGGCTAGACACTGGTTAGACACTGGTTAGACACTGGCTAGACACTCGCTAGACACTGGCTACACACTAGCTATTCCGACGCTAGACACTGGCTATGAACAGGCTAGACACTGGCTAGGCACAATCTAAACACTGGCTAGGCACAGGCTCAACACTGGCTAAGCACAGCCTAAACACTGGCTAGGCACAGGCTAGACACTGGCTAGGCACAGGCTAGACTCTGGCTAGGTAAAGGCTAGACACAGGCTAGCCACAGGCTAAACACAGGCTGGACACTGGCTAGGTACAGGCTAGGCTCTGGCAAGGTACAGGCTAGGCACTGGCTAGGCACAGGCTAGGCACAGGCTAGACTCTGGCTAGGCACAGGCTAGGCACAGGCTAGGCACAGGCTAGGCACAGGCTAGGCACAGGCTAGGCACAGGCTAGGCACAGGCTAGGCACAGGCTAGGCACAGGCTAGGCACAGGCTAGGCACAGGCTAGGCTAGGCACAGGCTAGGCACAGGCTAGGCACAGGCTAGGCACAGGCTAGGCACAGGCTAGGCACAGGCTAGGCACAGGCTAGGCACAGGCTAGGCACAGGCTAGGCACAGGCTAGGCACAGGCTAGGCACAGGCTAGGCACAGGCTAGGCACAGGCTAGGCACAGGCTAGGCACAGGCTAGGCACAGGCTAGGCACAGGCTAGGCACAGGCTAGGCACAGGCTAGGGCACAGGCTAGGCACAAGCTAGGCACAGGCTAGGCACAGGCTAGGCACAGGCTAGGCACAGGCTAGGCACAGGCTAGGCACAGGCTAGGCACAGGCTAGGCACAGGCTAGGCACAGGCTAGGCACAGGCTAGGCACAGGCTAGACTCTGGCTAGGCACAGGCTAGACTCTGGCTAGGCACAGGCTAGACTCTGGCTAGGCACAGGCTAGAGTCTGGCTAGGCACAGGCTAGACACTGGCTGGGCACAGGCTAGACACTGGCTAGGCACAGGCTAGACTCTGGCTAGGTAAAGGCTAGACACAGGCTAGCCACAGGCTAAACACAGGCTGGACACTGGCTAGGTACAGGCTAGGCTCTGGCTAGGTACAGGCTAGGCACTGGCTAGGTACAGGCTAGGCACTTGCTAGACACTGGCTAGGCACAGGCTATGCACATGCCAGTCACAGGCAAGGCACAGCCTAGATACAGGCTAGGAACAGGCTAGACACTGGCTATGCACAGGCTAGACACTGGATAGACACAGGCTATGCACATGCCAGTCACAGGCAAGGCACAGCCTAGACACAGGCTAGGCACAGGCTAGACACCGGGTAGACGCTGGCTAGACACTAGCTAGGCACAGGCTAGGAACAAGCTGGGCACAGGCTAGGCACAGGCTAGACATTGGCTACGCGCAGGCTAGACACTAGTAAAGCTCTGGCTAGACACTGGCTAAACACATGCCAATCACAGGCAAGGCACTGGCTAGACGCTGGCTAGACACAGGCAAGACACAGGTTAGATACAGGCTAGACAGAGGCTAGGCAAAGGCTTGTCTCCGGCTAGGCACAGGCTAGACACAGGCTAGATACTGGCTAGACACAGGCAAGACACAGGCTATACACAGGCTAAACAGAGGCAAGACACAGGCTAGACACAGGCAAGACAGAGGCTAGACACAGGCTAGAAACAGGCAAGACACAGGCTAGAAACAGGCTAGACAGAGGCTAGACACAGGCTAGACACTGGCTAGGCACAGGCTAGGCACAGGGTAGACACTGGCTAGACACTGGCTAGACACTGGCTAGACACTGGCTAGGCATATGCTAGACACTAGCTAGGCACAGGCTAGACACTGGCTAGACACAGGCTAGACACTGGCTAGACACTGGCTAGACACTGGCTAGACACTGGCTAGACACTGGCTAGACACTGGCTAGGCACAGGCTAGACACTTTCTAGACACTGGCTAGACACTGGCTAGACACTGGCTAGGCACAGGCTAGGCACAGGCTAGGCACAGGCTAGGCACAGGCTAGGCACAGGCTAGGCACAGGCTAGGCACAGGCTAGGCACAGGCTAGGCACAGGCTAGGCAAAGGCTAGGCACAGGCTAGGCACAGGCTAGGCACAGGCTAGGCACAGGCTAGGCACAGGCTAGGCACAGGCTAGGCACAGGCTAGGCACAGGCTAGGCACAGGCTAGGCACAGGCTAGGCACAGGCTAGGCACAGGCTAGGCACAGGCTAGGCACAGGCTAGACTCTGGCTGGGCACAGGCTAGACTCTGGCTAGGCACAGGCTAGACTCTGGCTAGGCACAGGCTAGACTCTGGCTAGGCACAGGCTAGACACTGGCTAGACACTGGCTCGACACTGGCTAGGCACAGGCTAGACACTGGCTAGGCACAGGCTAGACACTGGCTAGGCACATGCTAGACACAGGCAAGGCACAGGCTAGACGCTGGCTAGACACAGACAAGACACAGGTTAGATACAGGCTAGACAGAGGCTAGGCACAGGCTTGACTCTAGCTAGGCACAGGCTAGACACAGGCTAGATACTGGCTATGCACAGACTGGGCACTGACTAGTATCTGGCCAGGCACAGGCTATGCACACGCCAGTCACAGGCAAGGCTTAGACACAGGCCAGACTCAGGGAGGACACAGGCTAGACACAGGCTAGACTGAAGCTAGACACAGGCTAGACACTGGCTAGGCACAGGCTAGACACTGGCTAGGCACAGGCTAGACACTGGCTAGGCTCTGGCTAGACACTGGCTAGGCACAGGCTAGACATAGGCTAGACACAGGCTAGACATAGGCTAGACATAGGCTAGACATAGGCTAGACACTGGCAAGGCACAGGCTAAGCACAGGCTAGACTCTGGCTAGGCACAGGCTAAACACAGGCTAGACACTGGCTAGGCACAGACTAGACACTGGCTAGGCACAGACTAGACACTGGCTAGGCACAGGCTATGCACATGCCAATCACAGGCAAGGCACAGGCTAGACGCTGGCTAGACACTAGCTAGGCACAGGCCAGACACTGGCTACGAACACACTAGGCACAGGCTATGCACATGCCATGCCAATGACAGGCAAGGGACAGGCTAGGCACAGGCTAGACACTGGCTAGGCACAGGCTAAACACTGGCTAGGCAGAGGCTAGACAATGGCTAGGCAGAGGCTAGACAATGGCTAGGCAGAGGCTAGACACTGGCTAGGAACAGGACACTGGCTAGACACTGGCTAGACAGTGGCATTCAATATTATTAAGTTTAGAATATATTGTTTTAATTTTATTTTTTATATTATTTATTTATTTAAATATATTAAATTATGAAAATTATTTTAGTATAATATTTTTAACACTTAGAGTTTGTGAAGGTGCATTAGGCTTATCAATTTTAGTTTCAATAATTCGTACTCATGGTAATGATATTATATACTAAAATAACTTTCATAATTTAATATATTTAAATAAATATATAATATATAAATGAAAATAAAACAATATATTCTAAACTTAATAATATTGAAAGCACTGGCTAGACACTGTCTAGACACTGGCTAGACGCTGGATAGACACTGGCTTGACACTGGATAGACACTGGCTGGACACTGGGTAGACACTGGCTAGACACCGGGTAGACGCTGGCTAGACACTAGCTAGGCACATGCTAGGCACAGGCTAGACAGTGGCTAGGCCCAGGCTAGACACTAGCTGGCACAGGCTAGACACTGGCTATGCACAGGCTAGACACTGGCTAGGCACAGCCTAGACACTTGCTAGGCACAGGCTAGACACTGGCTAGGCACAGACTAGACACTGGCTAGACACTGGCTAGACACTGTCTAGACACTGGATAGACTTTGGCTAAACACTGGCTAGACACTCGCTAGGCACATGCTAGACACTGGCTGGGCACAGGCTAGACACTGGCTAGGCACAGGCTAGACACTGGCTAGGCACAGGCTAGACACTGGCTAGGCACAGGCTAGACACTGGCTAGGCACAGGCTAGACACTGGCTAGGCACAGGCTAGAAACTGGCTAGGCACAGGCTAGAAACTAGCTAGGCACAGGCTAGACACATGCTTATCACAGGCAAGGCACAGGCTAGACGCTGGCTAGACACAGGCAAGACACAGGTTAGATACATGCTAGAAAGAGGCTAGGCACAGGCTTGACTCTGGCAAGGCACAGGCTAGACACAGGCTAGATACTGGCTAGGCACAGACTGGGCACTGACTAGGAACTGGCCAGGCACAGGCTGTGCACACGCCAGTCACAGGCAAGGCTTAAACACAGGCCAGACACAGGGAGGACACAGGGTAGACACAGGCTAGACTGAGGCTAGACACTGGCTAGGCACAGGCTAGACACTGGCTAGGCACAGACTAGACACTGGCTTGGCACAGGCTAGACATAGGCTAGACATAGGCTAGACACTGGCAAGGCACAGGCAAGGCACTGGTTAGGCACTGGCTAGGCACAGGCTATGCACCTGCCAGTCACAGGCAAGGCACAAGCTACAAACAGGCTAGACAATTGCTAGGCACAGGCTAGGCAAAGGCTTGACTCTGGCTAGGCACAGGCTAGACACAGGCAAGACACTGCCTAGGCACAGGCTAGGCACTGGATAGGCACTGGTTAGGCACAGGCTATGCTAATGCCAATCACATGCAAGGTACTGGCTAGACACAGGCTAGACACTGGCTAGGCACAGGCTAGACACTGGCTAGGCACAGGCTAGACACTGGCTAGGCACAGGCTAGACACTGGCTAGGAACAGGCTAGACACTGGCTAGGCACAGGCTAGACACTGGCTAGGCACTGGCCATGCATATACCAGTCACAGGCCAGGCACAGGCTAGACACAGGCTAAGCACAGGCTAGACACTGGCTAGACACTGGCTATGCACAGGCTAGACACTGGCTAGGCACAGCCTAGACACTGGGTAGACACAGGCAGGACACAGGCTAGACACAGGCTAGACAGAGGCTAGACACTGTCTAGACACAGGCAAGACACAGGCTAGACACAGGCTAGACAGAGGCTAGACACAGGCTAGACACTGGCTAGACACAGGCTAGACACTGGCTAGACACAGGCTAGACACTGGCTAGACACAGGCTAGACACTGGCTAGACACTGGCTAGACACTTGCTATGCCTACGTTAGACACTGGCTATGAACAGGCTAGACACTGGCTAGGCACAGGCTAAACACTGGCTAGGCACTGGCTAAACACTGGCTAGGCACAGGCTAGGTACATGCCAGTCACAGGCAAGGCACAGGCTGAACACAGGCTAGGCACAGGCTAGACACTAGCTAGGCACTCTCTAGACACTGGCTAGACACTGGCTAGACACTGGTTAGACACTGGTTAGACACTGGCTACACACTGGCTAGACACTGGCTAGACACTGGCTAGACACTGGCTAGACACTGGCTAGACACAGGCTAGACACTGGATAGGCACAAGCTAGAGACTGGATAGGCACTGGCTAGGTACATGCTAGACACCGGCTAGGCACAGGCTAGACACTAGCTAGGCACTGGCTAGACACTGGCTAGACACTGGCTAGACACTGGCTAGACACTGGCTAGATACTGGCTAGACACTGGCTAGACACTGGCTAGACACTGCCTAGACATTGCGTAGACACTGGCTAGACACTCGCTAGACACTGGCTAGACACTAGCTATGCCGACGCTAGACACTGGCTATGAACAGGCTAGACACTGGCTAGGCACAGGCTAAACACTGGCTAGGCACAGGCAAAACACTGGCTAAGCACAGCCTAAACACTGGCTAGGCACAGGCTAGAGTCTGGCTAGGCACAGGCTAGACACTGGCTGGGCACAGGCCAGACACTGTCTAGGCATAGGCTAGACTCTGGCTAGGTAAAGGCTAGACACAGGCTAGCCACAGGCTAGACAAAGGCTGGACACTGGCTAGGTACAGGCTAGGCACTGGCTAGGTACAGGCTAGGCACTGGCTAGGTACAGGCCAGGCACTGGCTAGGTACAAGCTAGGCACTGGCTAGGTACAGGCTAGGTACAGGCTATGCTAATGCCAATCACATGCAAGGTACAGGCTAGACACAGGCTCGAACCTGGTACGGCACAGGCTAGACACTGGCAAGGCACAGGCTAGACACTGGCTAGGCACAGGCTATGCATAAACCAGTCACAGTTAAGGCACAGGCTAGACACAGGCTAAGCACAGGCTAGACACTGGCTAGACACTGGCTATGCACAGGCAAGACACAGGCTAGACAGAGGCTAGACACAGGCTAGACACTGGCTAGACACTGGCTAGACACGAGCTATGCCGACGCTAGACACTGGCTATGAACAGGCTAGACACTGGCTAGGCACAGGCTAGACAGAGGCTAGACACTGTCTAGACACAGGCAAGACACAGGCTAGACACAGGCTAGACACAGGCTAGACACAGGCTAGACACTGGCCTAGACACTGGCTAGACACGAGCTATGCCGACGCTAGACACTGGCTATGAACAGCCTAGACACTGGGTAGACACAGGCAGGACACAGGCTAGACACAGGCTAGACAGAGGCTAGACACTGTCTAGACACAGGCAAGACACAGGCTAGACAGAGGCTAGACACAGGCTAGACACTAGCTAGACACTGGCTAGACACGAGCTATGCCGACGCTAGACACTGGCTATGAACAGGCTAGACACTGGCTAGGCACAGGCTAAACACTGGCTAGGCACAGGCTGGGTACATGCCAGTCACAGGCAAGGCACAGGCTAGACACAGGCTAGGCACAGGCTAGAGACTGGCTAGGCACAGACTAGACACTGGCTAGGCACAGACTAGACACTGGCTAGGCACAGACTAGACACTGGCTAGGCATAGGCTAGGCACAGACTAAACACTGGCTAGGCACAGGCTAGGCACAGGCTGGGCACAGGCTAGACACTGGCTAGGCACAGGCTAAACACGGGGTAGGCACAGGCTAGACACTGGCTAGGCACAGGCTAGACACTGACTAGGAACTGGCCAGGCACAGGCTATGCACACGCCGGTCACAGGCAAGGCTTAGACACAGGCAAGACACAGGGAGGAAACAGGCTAGACACAGGCTGGACACAGGCTAGACACTGGCTAAGCACAGACTAGACACTGGCTAGGCACAGGCTAGACATAGGCTAGACACTGGCTAGTCATAGGCAAGACACTGGCTAGACGCTGGCTAGACACTGGCTAGACACTGGCTTGACACTGGCTAGACACTGGCTAGACACTGGCTAGACACTGGCTAGACACTGGCTAGACACTGGCTAGACACTGGCTAGACACTGGCTATGCCGACACTAGACACTGGCTATGCCGACGCTAGACACTGGCTATGATCAGGCTAGACACCGGCTAGGCACAGGCTAAACACTGGCTAGGCACAGGCTAAACACTGGCTAGGCACAGGCTATGCATCATGATGATTGGCATCACAGGCAAAGCACAGGCTAGACGCTGGCTAGACCCTGGCTAGGCACAGGCTATGCACATGCCAGTCACAGGCAAGGCACATGCCAGTCACAGGCTAGGCACATGCTAGACACAGGCCAGACACAGGTTAGATACAGGCTAGACACTGGTTAGGCACTGGCTAGGCACAGGCTAGACACTGGCTAGGCACAGGCTAGACACAGGCCAGACACAGGCTAGACACATGCTAGACACTGGTTAGGCACTGGCTAGGCACAGGCTAAGCACAGGCTAGGCACAGGCTAGGCACAGGCTAGCCACAGGCTAGGCACTGGCTAGGCATAGGCTAGGCACAGGCTAGACTCTGGCTAGGAACAGGCTAAACACAGGCTTGACACTGGCTAGACACTGGCTAGGCACAAGCTAGAGACTGGCTAGGCACTGGCTAGGTACATCCTAGGCACTGGCTAGGTACATGGTAGACACTGGCTAGGCACAGGCTAGACACTGGCTAGACACTGGCTAGTGACTGGCTAGACACTGGCTAGACACTGGCTAGATACTGGCTAGATACTGGCTAGACACTGGCTAGACACTGGCTAGACACTGGCTAGACACTGGCTAGACACTGGCTAGACACTGGCTAGACACTGGCTAGACACTGGCTAGACACTGGCTAGACACTGGCTAGACACTGGCCAGACACTGGCTAGACACTGGCTAGACACTGGCCAGACACTGGCTAGACACTGGCCAGACACTGGCTAGACACTCGCCAGACACTGGCTACACACTAGCTATTCCGACGCTAGACACTGGCTATGGACAGGCTAGACACTGGCTAGGCACAGGCTAAACACTGGCTAGGCACAGGCTCAACACTGGCTAGGCACAGCCTAAACACTGGCTAGGCACAGGCTAGAGTCTGGCTAGGCACAGGCTAGACAATGGCTGGGCACAGGCTAGACACTGGCTAGGCACAGGCTAGACTCTGGCTAGGTAAAGGCTAGACACAGTCTCTGGCTAGGTACAGGCTAGGCACTGGCTAGGTACATGCTAGGCACTAGCTAGACACTAGCTAGGCACAGGCTATGCACATGCCAGTCACAGGCAAGGCACAGCCTAGACACAGGCTAGGCACAGGCTAGACACTGGCTATGCACAGGCTAGACACTGGATAGACACTGGCTAGACAGTGCCAAGACATTGCCTAGACACTCACTAGATACTGGCTTCACACTAGCTATTCCGACGCTAGACACTGGCTATGAACAGGCTAGATACTGGCTAGGCACAGGCTAAACACTGGCTAGGCACAGGCTCAACACTGGCTAGGCACAAGCTAGAGACTGGCTAGGCACAGGCTATGCACATGCCAGTCACAGGCAAGGCACATGCCAGTCACAGGCTAGGCACATGCTAGACACAGGCCAGACACAGGTTAGACACAGGCTAGACACTGGTTAGGCACTGGCTAGGCACAGGATAGACACAGGCTAGGCACAGGCTAGACACCGGGTAGACGCTGGCTAGACACTAGCTAGGCACAGGCTAGGCACAAGCTGGGCACAGGCTAGACATTGGCTACGCGCAGGCTAGACACTAGTAAGGCTCTGGCTAGACACTGGCTAGACACTGGCTAAACACATGCCAATCACAGGCAAGGCACTGGCTAGACGCTGGCTAGACACAGGCAAGACACAGGTAAGATACAGGCTAGACAGAGGCTAGGCACAGGTTTGTCTCCGGCTAGGCACAGGCTAGACACAGGCTAGATACTGGCTAGACACAGGCAAGATACAGGCTATATACAGGCAAGACAGAGGCAAGACACAGGCTAGACACAGGCAAGACAGAGGCTAGACACAGGCTAGAAACAGGCAAGACACAGGCTAGAAACAGGCTAGACAGAGGCTAGACACAGGCTAGACACTGGTTAGGCACTGGCTAGGCACAGGCTAAGCACAGGCTAGGCACAGGCTAGGCACAGGCTAGCCACAGGCTAGGCACTGGCTAGGCATAGGCTAGGCACAGGCTAGACTCTGGCTAGGAACAGGCTAAACACAGGCTTGACACTGGCTAGACACTGGCTAGGCACAAGCTAGAGACTGGCTAGGCACTGGCTAGGTACATCCTAGGCACTGGCTAGGTACATGGTAGACACTGGCTAGGCACAG
Organism: Zaprionus indianus; assembly: GCA_018904595.1. Lineage (NCBI taxonomy): Eukaryota > Metazoa > Arthropoda > Insecta > Diptera > Drosophilidae > Zaprionus > Zaprionus indianus. Next base: position 1,223,105 of record JAEIHA010001061.1, read on the forward strand.
GCTAGACACTGGCTAGACACTGGCTAGTGACTGGCTAGACACTGGCTAGACACTGGCTAGACACTGGTTAGACACTGGTTAGACACTGGCTACACACTGGCTAGACACTGGCTAGACACTGGCTAGACACTGGCTAGACACAGGCTAGACACTGGATAGGCACAAGCTAGAGACTGGATAGGCACTGGCTAGGTACATGCTAGACACCGGCTAGGCACAGGCTAGACACTAGCTAGGCACTGGCTAGACACTGGCTAGACACTGGCTAGACACTGGCTAGACACTGGCTAGATACTGGCTAGACACTGGCTAGACACTGGCTAGACACTGCCTAGACATTGCGTAGACACTGGCTAGACACTGGCTAGACACTCGCTAGACACTGGCTAGACACTAGCTATGCCGACGCTAGACACTGGCTATGAACAGGCTAGACACTGGCTAGGCACAGGCTAAACACTGGCTAGGCACAGGCAAAACACTGGCTAAGCACAGCCTAAACACTGGCTAGGCACAGGCTAGAGTCTGGCTAGGCACAGGCTAGACACTGGCTGGGCACAGGCCAGACACTGTCTAGGCATAGGCTAGACTCTGGCTAGGTAAAGGCTAGACACAGGCTAGCCACAGGCTAGACAAAGGCTGGACACTGGCTAGGTACAGGCTAGGCACTGGCTAGGTACAGGCTAGGCACTGGCTAGGTACAGGCCAGGCACTGGCTAGGTACAAGCTAGGCACTGGCTAGGTACAGGCTAGGTACAGGCTATGCTAATGCCAATCACATGCAAGGTACAGGCTAGACACAGGCTCGAACCTGGTACGGCACAGGCTAGACACTGGCAAGGCACAGGCTAGACACTGGCTAGGCACAGGCTATGCATAAACCAGTCACAGTTAAGGCACAGGCTAGACACAGGCTAAGCACAGGCTAGACACTGGCTAGACACTGGCTATGCACAGGCAAGACACAGGCTAGACAGAGGCTAGACACAGGCTAGACACTGGCTAGACACTGGCTAGACACGAGCTATGCCGACGCTAGACACTGGCTATGAACAGGCTAGACACTGGCTAGGCACAGGCTAGACAGAGGCTAGACACTGTCTAGACACAGGCAAGACACAGGCTAGACAGAGGCTAGACACAGGCTAGACACAGGCTAGACACTGGCTAGACACTGGCTAGACACGAGCTATGCCGACGCTAGACACTGGCTATGAACAGCCTAGACACTGGGTAGACACAGGCAGGACACAGGCTAGACACAGGCTAGACAGAGGCTAGACACTGTCTAGACACAGGCAAGACACAGGCTAGACAGAGGCTAGACACAGGCTAGACACTAGCTAGACACTGGCTAGACACGAGCTATGCCGACGCTAGACACTGGCTATGAACAGGCTAGACACTGGCTAGGCACAGGCTAAACACTGGCTAGGCACAGGCTGGGTACATGCCAGTCACAGGCAAGGCACAGGCTAGACACAGGCTAGGCACAGGCTAGAGACTGGCTAGGCACAGACTAGACACTGGCTAGGCACAGACTAGACACTGGCTAGGCATAGGCTAGGCACAGACTAAACACTGGCTAGGCACAGGCTAGGCACAGGCTGGGCACAGGCTAGACACTGGCTAGGCACAGGCTAAACACGGGGTAGGCACAGGCTAGACACTGGCTAGGCACAGGCTAGACACTGGCTAGGCACAGGCTAGACACTGACTAGGAACTGGCCAGGCACAGGCTATGCACACGCCGGTCACAGGCAAGGCTTAGACACAGGCAAGACACAGGGAGGAAACAGGCTAGACACAGGCTGGACACAGGCTAGACACTGGCTAAGCACAGACTAGACACTGGCTAGGCACAGGCTAGACATAGGCTAGACACTGGCTAGTCATAGGCAAGACACTGGCTAGACGCTGGCTAGACACTGGCTAGACACTGGCTTGACACTGGCTAGACACTGGCTAGACACTGGCTAGACACTGGCTAGACACTGGCTAGACTCTGGCTAGACACTGGCTAGACACTGGCTAGACACTGGCTATGCCGACACTAGACACTGGCTATGCCGACGCTAGACACTGGCTATGATCAGGCTAGACACCGGCTAGGCACAGGCTAAACACTGGCTAGGCACAGGCTAAACACTGGCTAGGCACAGGCTATGCATCATGATGATTGGCATCACAGGCAAAGCACAGGCTAGACGCTGGCTAGACCCTGGCTAGGCACAGGCTATGCACATGCCAGTCACAGGCAAGGCACATGCCAGTCACAGGCTAGGCACATGCTAGACACAGGCCAGACACAGGTTAGACACAGGCTAGACACTGGTTAGGCACTGGCTAGGCACAGGCTAGACACTGGCTAGGCACAGGCTAGACACAGGCCAGACACAGGCTAGACACATGCTAGACACTGGTTAGGCACTGGCTAGGCACAGGCTAAGCACAGGCTAGGCACAGGCTAGGCACAGGCTAGCCACAGGCTAGGCACTGGCTAGGCATAGGCTAGGCACAGGCTAGACTCTGGCTAGGAACAGGCTAAACACAGGCTTGACACTGGCTAGACACTGGCTAGGCACAAGCTAGAGACTGGCTAGGCACTGGCTAGGTACATCCTAGGCACTGGCTAGGTACATGGTAGACACTGGCTAGGCACAGGCTAGACACTGGCTAGACACTGGCTAGTGACTGGCTAGACACTGGCTAGACACTGGCTAGATACTGGCTAGACACTGGCTAGACACTGGCTAGACACTGGCTAGACACTGGCTAGACACTGGCTAGACACTGGCTAGACACTGGCTAGACACTGGCTAGACACTGGCTAGACACTGGCTAGACACTGGCTAGACACTGGCTAGACACTGGCTAGACACTGGCTAGACACTGGCTAGACACTGGCTAGACACTGGCTAGACACTGGCTAGACACTCGCTAGACACTGGCTACACACTAGCTATTCCGACGCTAGACACTGGCTATGAACAGGCTAGACACTGGCTAGGCACAGGCTAAACACTGGCTAGGCACAGGCTCAACACTGGCTAGGCACAGCCTAAACACTGGCTAGGCACAGGCTAGAGTCTGGCTAGGCACAGGCTAGACAATGGCTGGGCACAGGCTAGACACTGGCTAGGCACAGGCTAGACTCTGGCTAGGTAAAGGCTAGACACAGTCTCTGGCTAGGTACAGGCTAGGCACTGGCTAGGTACATGCTAGGCACTAGCTAGACACTAGCTAGGCACAGGCTATGCACATGCCAGTCACAGGCAAGGCACAGCCTAGACACAGGCTAGGCACAGGCTAGACACTGGCTATGCACAGGCTAGACACTGGATAGACACTGGCTAGACAGTGCCAAGACATTGCCTAGACACTCGCTAGATACTGGCTTCACACTAGCTATTCCGACGCTAGACACTGGCTATGAACAGGCTAGATACTGGCTAGGCACAGGCTAAACACTGGCTAGGCACAGGCTCAACACTGGCTAGGCACAAGCTAGAGACTGGCTAGGCACAGGCTATGCACATGCCAGTCACAGGCAAGGCACATGCCAGTCACAGGCTAGGCACATGCTAGACACAGGCCAGACACAGGTTAGACACAGGCTAGACACTGGTTAGGCACTGGCTAGGCACAGGATAGACACAGGCTAGGCACAGGCTAGACACCGGGTAGACGCTGGCTAGACACTAGCTAGGCACAGGCTAGGCACAAGCTGGGCACAGGCTAGACATTGGCTACGCGCAGGCTAGACACTAGTAAGGCTCTGGCTAGACACTGGCTAGACACTGGCTAAACACATGCCAATCACAGGCAAGGCACTGGCTAGACGCTGGCTAGACACAGGCAAGACACAGGTAAGATACAGGCTAGACAGAGGCTAGGCACAGGTTTGTCTCCGGCTAGGCACAGGCTAGACACAGGCTAGATACTGGCTAGACACAGGCAAGATACAGGCTATATACAGGCAAGACAGAGGCAAGACACAGGCTAGACACAGGCAAGACAGAGGCTAGACACAGGCTAGAAACAGGCAAGACAAAGGTTAGAAACAGGCTAGACAGAGGCTAGACACAGGCTAGACACTGGCTAGGCACAGGCTAGACACTGGCTAGCCACAGGGTAGACACTGGCTAGACACTGGCTAGACACTGGCTAGGCACATGCTAGACACTGGCTAGGCACATGCTAGACACTGGCTAGGCACAGGCTAGACACTGGCTAGACACAGGCTAGACACTGGCTAGACACTGGCTAGACACTGGCTAGACACTGGCTAGACACTGGCTAGACACTGGCTAGACACTGGCTAGACACTGGCTAGGCACTGGCTAGACACTGGCTAGGCACTGGCTAGAAACTGGCTAGACACTGGCAAGACACTGGCTAGACACTGGCTAGGCACAGGCTAGACACTGGCTAGACTCAGGGAGGACACAGGCTAGACACTGGCTAGACTGAGGCTAGACACAGACTAGACACTGGCTAAGCACAGGCTAGACACAGGGTAGACACTGGTTAGACACTGGCTAGGCACAGGCTAGACACTGGCTAAGCACAGGCTAGACACTGGCTAGGCAAAGGCTAGACACAGGCCAGACACAGGCTAGACACATGCTAGACACTGGTTAGGCACTGGCTAGGCACAGGCTAAGCACAGGCTAGGCACAGGCTAGGCACAGGCTAGCCACAGGCTAGGCACAGGCTAGGCATAGGCTAGGCACAGGCTAGACTCTGGCTAGGAACAGGCTAGACTCTGGCTAGGAACAGGCTAAACACAGGCTTGACACTGGCTAGACTTTGGCTAGGCACAGGCTAGGCACTGGCTAGACACTGGCTAGACACAGGCTAGACACTGGCTAGACACTGGCTAGTGACTGGCTAGACACTGGCTAGGCACTGGCTAGACACTGGCTAGACACTGGCTAGACACTGGCTAGACACTGGCAAGACACTGGCTAGACATTGCCTAGACACTGCCTAGACATTGCCTAGACACTGGCTAGACACTCGCTAGACACTGGCTACACACTAGCTATTCCGACGCTAGACACTGCCTATGAACAGGCTAGACACTGGCTAGGCACAGGCTAAACACTGGCTAGGAACAGGCTCAACACTGGCTAGCCACAGGGTAGACACTGGCTAGACACTGGTTAGACACTGGCTAGGCACAGACTAGACACTGGCTAGGCACATGCTAGACACTGGCTAGGCACAGGCTAGTCACTGGCTAGACACAGGCTAGACACTGGCTAGACACTGGCTAGACACTGGCTAGACACTGGCTAGACACTGGCTAGACACTGGCTAGACACTGGCTAGACACTGGCTAGACACTGGCTAGACACTGGCTAGACACTGGCTAGACACTGGCTAGACACTGGCTAGACACTGGCTAGACACTGGCAAGACACTGGCTAGACACTGGCTTTGCCGACACTAGACACTGGCTATGATCAGGCTAGACACTGGCTATGCCGACGCTAGACACTGGCTATGATCAGGCTAGACACTGGCTAGGCACAGGCTAAACACTGGCTAGGCACAGGCTAAACACTGGCTAGGCACAGGCTATGCATCATGATGATTGGCATCACAGGCAAAGCACAGGCTAGACGCTGGCTAGACACTGGCTAGGCACAGGCTATGCACATGCCAGTCACAGGCAAGGCACATGCCAGTCACAGGCTAGGCACATGCTAGACACAGGCCAGACACAGGTTAGACACAGGCTAAACACTGGTTAGGCACTGGCTAGGCACAGGCTAGACACAGGCTAGGCACAGGCTAGACACTGGCTAGACACAGGCTAGACACTGGCTAGACACTGGCTAGACACTGGCTAGACACTGGCTAGACACTGGCTAGACACTGGCTAGACACTGGCTAGACACTGGCTAGACACTGGCTAGACACTGGCAAGACACTGGCTAGACACTGGCTTTGCCGACACTAGACACTGGCTATGATCAGGCTAGACACTGGCTATGCCGACGCTAGACACTGGCTATGATCAGGCTAGACACTGGCTAGGCACAGGCTAAACACTGGCTAGGCACAGGCTAAACACTGGCTAGGCACAGGCTATGCATCATGATGATTGGCATCACAGGCAAAGCACAGGCTAGACGCTGGCTAGACACTGGCTAGGCACAGGCTATGCACATGCCAGTCACAGGCAAGGCACATGCCAGTCACAGGCTAGGCACATGCTAGACACAGGCCAGACACAGGTTAGACACAGGCTAAACACTGGTTAGGCACTGGCTAGGCACAGGCTAGACACAGGCTAGGCACAGGCTAGACACTGGCTAGACACAGGCTAGACACTGGCTAGACACTGGCTAGACACTGGCTAGACACTGGCTAGACACTGGCTAGACACTGGCTAGACACTGGCTAGACACTGGCTAGACGCTGGCTAGACACTGGCTAGACACTGGCTAGGCACAGGCTAGACACAGGCAAGACACAGGCTAGAAAAAGGCTAGACAGAGGCTAGACACAGGCTAGACACTAACTAGGCACCGGCTAGACACTGGCTAGACACTGGCTAGACACTGGCTAGACACTGGCTAGACACTGGCTAGACACTGGCTAGACACTGGCTAGAAACTGGCTAGACACTGGCTAGACACTGGCTAGACACTGGCTAGACACAGGCTAGACACTGGCTAGACACAGTTTAGACACTGGCTAGACACAGGCTAGACACTGGCTAGGCACAGGCTAGACACTGGCTAGGCAAAGGCTAAACACCGGCTAGGCACTTGCTAGGCATAGGCTAAACACTGGCTAGGCACAGGCTAGGCACTGGCTAGGCACAGGCTAGGCACATGCTGGGCACAGGCTAGACACTGGCTAGGCACAGGCTAAACACTGGCTAGGCACAGGCTAGACACTGGCTACGCGCAGGCTAGACACTAGTAAGGCTCTGGCTAGACACTGGCTAGACACTGGCTAAACACATGCCAATCACAGGCAAGGCACTGGCTAGACGCTGGCTAGACACAGGCAAGACACAGGTAAGATACAGGCTAGACAGAGGCTAGGCACAGGCTTGTCTCCGGCTAGGCACAGGCTAGACACAGGCTAGATACTGGCTAGACACAGGCAAGATACAGGCTATATACAGGCTAGACAGAGGCAAGACACAGGCTAGACACAGGCAAGACAGAGGCTAGACACAGGCTAGAAACAGGCAAGACACAGGCTAGAAACAGGCTAGACAGAGGCTAGACACAGGCTAGACACTGGCTAGGCACAGGCTAGACACTGGCTAGCCACAGGGTAGACACTGGCTAGACACTGGCTAGACACTGGCTAGGCACAGGCTAGACACTGGCTAGGCACATGCTAGACACTGGCTAGGCACAGGCTAGACACTGGCTAGACACAGGCTAGACACTGGCTAGACACTGGCTAGACACTGGCTAGACACTGGCTAGACACTGGCTAGACACTAGCTAGGCACAGGCTAGGCACAAGCTGGGCACAGGCTAGACATTGGCTACGCGCAGGCTAGACACTAGTAAGGCTCTGGCTAGACACTGGATAGACACTGGCTAAACACATGCCAATCACAGGCAAGGCACTGGCTAGACGCTGGCTAGACACAGGCAAGACACAGGTAAGATACAGGCTAGACAGAGGCTAGGCACAGGCTTGTCTCCGGCTAGGCACAGGCTAGATACTGGCTAGACACAGGCAAGATACAGGCTATATACAGGCTAGACAGAGGCAAGACACAGGCTAGACACAGGCAGGACAGAGGCTAGACACAGGCTAGAAACAGGCAAGACACAGGCTAGAAACAGGCTAGATAGAGGCTAGTCACAGGCTAGACACTGGCTAGGCACAGGCTAGACACTGGCTAGCCACAGGGTAGACACTGGCTAGACACTGGCTAGACACTGGCTAGGCACAGGCTAGACACTGGCTAGGCACATGCTAGACACTGGCTAGACACAGGCTAGACACTGGCTAGGCACAGGCTAGACACAGGCTAGGCACAGGCTAGACACTGGCTAGACACAGGCTAGACACTGGCTAGACACTGGCTAGACACTGGCTAGACACTGGCTAGACACTGGCTAGACACTGGCTAGACACTGGCTAGACACTGGCTAGACACTGGCTAGACACTGGCTAGACACTGGCTAGACACTGGCTAGACACTGGCAAGACACTGGCTAGACACTGGCTTTGCCGACACTAGACACTGGCTATGATCAGGCTAGACACTGGCTATGCCGACGCTAGACACTGGCTATGATCAGGCTAGACACTGGCTAGGCACAGGCTATGCATCATGATGATTGGCATCACAGGCAAAGCACAAGCTAGACGCTGGCTAGACACTGGCGAGGCACAGGCTATGCACATGCCAGTCACAGGCAAGGCACATGCCAGTCACAGGCTAGGCACATGCTAGACACAGGCCAGACACAGGTTAGACACAGGCTAAACACTGGTTAGGCACTGGCTAGGCACAGGCTAGACACAGGCTAGGCACAGGCTAGAAACTGGCTAGACACAGGCTAGACACTGGCTAGACACTGGCTAGACACTGGCTAGACACTGGCTAGACACTGGCTAGACACTGGCTAGACACTGGCTAGACACTGGCTAGACGCTGGCTAGACACTGGCTAGACACTGGCTAGGCACAGGCTAGACACAGGCAAGACACAGGCTAGAAAAAGGCTAGACAGAGGCTAGACACAGGCTAGACACTAACTAGGCACCGGCTAGACACTGGCTAGACACTGGCTAGACACTGGCTAGACACTGGCTAGACACTGGCTAGACACTGGCTAGACACTGGCTAGACACTGGCTAGACACTGGCTAGACACTGGCTAGAAACTGGCTAGACACTGGCTAGACACTGGCTAGACACTGGCTAGACACAGGCTAGACACTGGCTAGACACAGTTTAGACACTGGCTAGACACAGGCTAGACACTGGCTAGGCACAGGCTAGACACTGGCTAGGCAAAGGCTAAACACCGGCTAGGCACTTGCTAGGCATAGGCTAAACACTGGCTAGGCACAGGCTAGGCACTGGCTAGGCACAGGCTAGGCACATGCTGGGCACAGGCTAGACACTGGCTAGGCACAGGCTAAACACTGGCTAGGCACAGGCTAGACACTGGCTACGCGCAGGCTAGACACTAGTAAGGCTCTGGCTAGACACTGGCTAGACACTGGCTAAACACATGCCAATCACAGGCAAGGCACTGGCTAGACGCTGGCTAGACACAGGCAAGACACAGGTAAGATACAGGCTAGACAGAGGCTAGGCACAGGCTTGTCTCCGGCTAGGCACAGGCTAGACACAGGCTAGATACTGGCTAGACACAGGCAAGATACAGGCTATATACAGGCTAGACAGAGGCAAGACACAGGCTAGACACAGGCAAGACAGAGGCTAGACACAGGCTAGAAACAGGCAAGACACAGGCTAGAAACAGGCTAGACAGAGGCTAGACACAGGCTAGACACTGGCTAGGCACAGGCTAGACACTGGCTAGCCACAGGGTGAGACACTGGCTAGACACTGGCTAGACACTGGCTAGGCACAGGCTAGACACTGGCTAGGCACATGCTAGACACTGGCTAGGCACAGGCTAGACACTGGCTAGACACAGGCTAGACACTGGCTAGACACAGGCTAGACACTGGCTAGACACAGGCTAGACACTGGCTAGACACTGGCTAGACACTGGCTAGACACTGGCTAGACACTGGCTAGACACTAGCTAGGCACAGGCTAGGCACAAGCTGGGCACAGGCTAGACATTGGCTACGCGCAGGCTAGACACTAGTAAGGCTCTGGCTAGACACTGGATAGACACTGGCTAAACACATGCCAATCACAGGCAAGGCACTGGCTAGACGCTGGCTAGACACAGGCAAGACACAGGTAAGATACAGGCTAGACAGAGGCTAGGCACAGGCTTGTCTCCGGCTAGGCACAGGCTAGATACTGGCTAGACACAGGCAAGATACAGGCTATATACAGGCTAGACAGAGGCAAGACACAGGCTAGACACGGGCAGGACAGAGGCTAGACACAGGCTAGAAACAGGCAAGACACAGGCTAGAAACAGGCTAGACAGAGGCTAGTCACAGGCTAGACACTGGCTAGGCACAGGCTAGACACTGGCTAGCCACAGGGTAGACACTGGCTAGACACTGGCTAGACACTGGCTAGGCACAGGCTAGACACTGGCTAGGCACATGCTAGACACTGGCTAGACACAGGCTAGACACTGGCTAGACACAGGCTAGACACTGGCTAGACACTGGCTAGACACTGGCTAGACACTGGCTAGACACTGGCTAGACACTGGCTAGGCACTGGCTAGACACTGGCTAGGTACTGGCTAGACACTGGCTAGACACTGGCTAGACACTGGCTAGACACTGGCTAGACACTGGCTAGACACTGGCAAGACACTGGCTAGACACTGGCTAGGCACAGGCTAGACACTGGCTAGACTCCGGGAGGACACAGGCTAGACACTGGCTAGACTGAGGCTAGACACAGGCTAGACACTGGCTAAGCACAGGCTAGACAAGGGCTAGACACTGGTTAGACACTGGCTAGGCACAGGCTAGACACTGGCTAAGCACAGGCTAGACACTGGCTAAGCACAGGCTAGACACTGGCTAGGCAAAGGCTAGACACAGGCCAGACACAGGCTAGACACATGCTAGACACTGGTTAGGCACTGGCTAGGCACAGGCTAAGCACAGGCTAGGCACAGGCTAGCCACAGGCTAGGCAGAGGCTAGGCATAGGCTAGGCACAGGCTAGACTCTGGCTAGGAACAGGCTAAACACAGGCTTGACACTGGCTAGACACTGGCTAGGCACAGGCTAGCCACTGGCTAGACACTGGCTAGACACAGGCTAGACACTGGCTAGGCACAAGCTAGAGACTGGCTAGGCACTGGCTAGGTACATCCTAGGCACTGGCTAGGTACATGGCAGACACTGGCTAGGCACAGGCTAGACACTGGCTAGACACTGGCTAGTGACTGGCTAGACACTGGCTAGACACTGGCTAGATACTGGCTAGACACTGGCTAGACACTGGCTAGACACTGGCTAGACACTGGCTAGACACTGGCTAAACACTGGCTAGACACTGGCTAGACACAGGCTAAGCATTGGCTAGACACTGGCTAAACACTGGCTAGACACAGGCTAGACACTGGCTAGACACAGGCTAGACACTGGCTAGGCACAAGCTAGAGACTGGCTAGGCACTGGCTAGGTACATCCTAGGCACTGGCTAGGTACATGGCAGACACTGGCTAGGCACAGGCTAGACACTGGCTAGACACTGGCTAGTGAGTGGCTAGACACTGGCTAGACACTGGCTAGATACTGGCTAGACACTGGCTAGACACTGGCTAGACACTGGCTAGACACTGGCTAGACACTGGCTAAACACTGGCTAGACACTGGCTAGACACAGGCTAAGCATTGGCTTGACACTGGCTAAACACTGGCTAGACACAGGCTAGACACTGGCTAGACACAGGCTAGACACTGGCTAGGCACAAGCTAGAGACTGGCTAGGCACTGGCTAGGTACATCCTAGGCACTGGCTAGGTACATGGTAGACACTGGCTAGGCACAGGCTAGACACTGGCTAGGCACAGGCTAGACTCTGGCTAGGTGAGGGCTAGACACAGGCTAGCCACAGGCTAAACACAGGCTGGACACTGGCTAGGTACAGGCTAGGCTCTGGCTAGGTACAGGCTAGGCACAGGCTAGGTACAGGCTAGGCACTTGCTAGACACTGGCTAGGCACAGGCTATGCACATGCCAGTCACAGGCAAGGCACAGACTAGACACAGGCTAGGCACAGGCTAGACACCGGGTAGACGCTAGCTAGACACTAGCTAGGCACAAGCTGGGCACAGGCTAGGCACAGGCTAGACACAGGCTAGGCACAGGCTAGACATTGGCTACGCGCAGGCTAGACACTAGTAAGGCTCTGGCTAGACACTGGCTAGACACTGGCTAAACACATGCCAATCACAGGCAAGGCACTGGCTAGGCGCTGGCTAGACACAGGCAAGACACAGGTAAGATATAGGCTAGACAGAGGCTAGGCACAGACTTGTCTCCGGCTAGGCACAGGCTAGATACTGGCTAGACACAGGCAAGACACAGGCTATACACAGGCTAGACAGAGGCAAAACACAGGCTAGACACAGGCAAGACAGAGGCTAGACACAGGCTAGAAACAGGCAAGACACAGGCTAGAAATAGGCTAGACAGAGGCTAGACACAGGCTAGACACTGGCTAGACACAGGCTAGACACTGGCTAGGCACAAGCTAGAGACTGGCTAGGCACTGGCTAGGTACATCCTAGGCACTGGCTAGGCACAGGCTAGACACTGGCTAGGCACAGGGTAGACACTGGCTAGACACTGGCTAGGCACAGGCTAGACACTGGCTAGGCACAGGCTAGACACTGGCTAGGCACATGCTAGACACTGGCTAGGCACATGCTAGACACTGGCTAGGCACATGCTAGACACTGGCTAGACACTGGCTAGGCACTGGCTAGACACTGGCTAGACACTGGCAAGACACTGGCTAGACACTGGCTAGACACTGGCTAGACACTGGCAAGACACTGGCTAGACACTGGCTAGGCACAGGCTAAACACTGGCTAGACACTGGCTAGACACTAGCTAGGCACAGGCTAGACACTTTCTAGACACTGGCTAGACACTGATTAGGCACTGGCTAGGCACAAGCTAGGCACAGGCTAGGCACAGGCTAAGCACAGGCTAGGCACTGGCTAGGCACAGGCTAGGCACAGGCTAGGCACTGGCTAGGCTCTGGCTAGACACTGGCTAGGCACAGGCTAGACATAGGCTAGACACAGGCTAGACATAGGCTAGGCACAGTCTAGACTCTGGCTAGGCACAGGCTAAACACAGGCTAGACACTGGCTAGGCACAGACTAGACACTGGCTAGGCACAGACTAGACACTGGCTAGGCACAGACTAGACACTGGCTAGGCACAGACTAGACACTGGCTAGGCACAGGCTATGCACCTGCTAGTCACAGGCAAGGCACAAGCTAGACACAGGCTAGACAATTGCTAGGCACAGGCTAGGCACAGGCTTGACTCTGGCTAGGCACAGGCTAGACACAGGCAAGACACAGACTAGGCACAAGCTAGGCACTGGATAGGCACTGGCTAGGCACAGGCTATGCTGATGCCAATTACATGCAAGTTACAGGCTAGACACAGGCTCGACACTGGTAAGGCACAGGCTAGACGCTGGCTAAGCACAGGCTTGACACTGGCTAGGCACAGGCTATGCATATGCCAGTCACAGGCAAGGCACAGGCTAGACACAGGCTAAGCACAGGCTAGACACAGGCTAGACACTGGCTAGACACTGGCTAGTGACTGGCTAGACACTGGCTAGACACTGGCTAGACACTGGCTAGACACTGGCTAGACACTGGCTAGACACTGGCTAGACACTGGCTAGACACTGGCTAGACACTGGCTAGACACTGGCAAGACACTGGCTAGACATTGCCTAGACACTGCCTAGACATTGCCTAGACACTGGCTAGACACTCGCTAGACACTGGCTACACACTAGCTATTCCGACGCTAGACACTGGCTATGAACAGGCTAGACACTGGCTAGGCACAGGCTAAACACTGGCTAGGCACAGGCTCAACACTGGCTAGCCACAGGGTAGACACTGGCTAGACACTGGCTAGACACTGGCTAGGCACAGACTAGACACTGGCTAGGCACATGCTAGACACTGGCTAGGCACAGGCTAGTCACTGGCTAGACACAGGCTAGACACTGGCTAGACACTGGCTAGACACTGGCTAGACACTGGCTAGACACTGGCTAGACACTGGCTAGACACTGGCTAGACACTGGCAAGACACTGACTAGACACTGGCTTTGCCGACACTAGACACTGGCTATGATCAGGCTAGACACTGGCTATGCCGACGCTAGACACTGGCTATGATCAGGCTAGACACTGGCTAGGCACAGGCTAAACACTGGCTAGGCACAGGCTAAACACTGGCTAGGCACAGGCTATGCATCATGATGATTGGCATCACAGGCAAAGCACAGGCTAGACGCTGGCTAGACACTGGCTAGGCACAGGCTATGCACATGCCAGTCACAGGCAAGGCACATGCCAGTCACAGGCTAGGCACATGCTAGACACAGGCCAGACACAGGTTAGACACAGGCTAAACACTGGTTAGGCACTGGCTAGGCACAGGCTAGACACAGGCTAGGCACAGGCTAGACACTGGCTAGACACAGGCTAGACACTGGCTAGACACTGGCTAGACACTGGCTAGACACTGGCTAGACACTGGCTAGACACTGGCTAGACGCTGGCTAGACACTGGCTAGACACTGGCTAGGCACAGGCTAGACACAGGCAAGACACAGGCTAGAAAAAGGCTAGACAGAGGCTAGACACAGGCTAGACACTAACTAGGCACCGGCTAGACACTGGCTAGACACTGGCTAGACACTGGCTAGACACTGGCTAGACACTGGCTAGACACTGGCTAGACACTGGCTAGACACTGGCTAGACACTGGTTAGACACTGGCTAGACACTGGCTAGAAACTGGCTAGACACTGGCTAGACACTGGCTAGACACTGGCTAGACACAGGCTAGACACTGGCTAGACACAGTTTAGACACTGGCTAGACACAGGCTAGACACTGGCTAGGCACAGGCTAGACACTGGCTAGGCAAAGGCTAAACACTGGCTAGGCACTTGCTAGGCATAGGCTAAACACTGGCTAGGCACAGGCTAGGCACTGGCTAGGCACAGGCTAGGCACATGCTGGGCACAGGCTAGACACTGGCTAGGCACAGGCTAAACACTGGCTAGGCACAGGCTAGACACTGGCTACGCGCAGGCTAGACACTAGTAAGGCTCTGGCTAGACACTGGCTAGACACTGGCTAAACACATGCCAATCACAGGCAAGGCACTGGCTAGACGCTGGCTAGACACAGGCAAGACACAGGTAAGATACAGGCTAGACAGAGGCTAGGCACAGGCTTGTCTCCGGCTAGGCACAGGCTAGACACAGGCTAGATACTGGCTAGACACAGGCAAGATACAGGCTACATACAGGCTAGACAGAGGCAAGACACAGGCTAGACACAGGCAAGACAGAGGCTAGACACAGGCTAGAAACAGGCAAGACACAGGCTAGAAACAGGCTAGACAGAGGCTAGACACAGGCTAGACACTGGCTAGGCACAGGCTAGACACTGGCTAGCCACAGGGTAGACACTGGCTAGACACTGGCTAGACCCTGGCTAGGCACAGGCTAGACACTGGCTAGGCACATGCTAGACACTGGCTAGGCACAGGCTAGACACTGGCTAGACACAGGCTAGACACTGGCTAGACACTGGCTAGACACTGGCTAGACACTGGCTAGACACTGGCTAGACACTAGCTAGGCACAGGCTAGGCACAAGCTGGGCACAGGCTAGACATTGGCTACGCGCAGGCTAGACACTAGTAAGGCTCTGGCTAGACACTGGCTAGACACTGGCTAAACACATGCCAATCACAGGCAAGGCACTGGCTAGACGCTGGCTAGACACAGGCAAGACACAGGTAAGATACAGGCTAGACAGAGGCTAGGCACAGGCTTGTCTCCGGCTAGGCACAGGCTAGACACAGGCCAGATACTGGCTAGACACAGGCAAGATACAGGCTATATACAGGCTAGACAGAGGCAAGACACAGGCTAGACACAGGCAAGACAGAGGCTAGACACAGGCTAGAAACAGGCAAGACACAGGCTAGAAACAGGCTAGACAGAGGCTAGTCACAGGCTAGACACTGGCTAGGCACAGGCTAGACACTGGCTAGCCACAGGGTAGACACTGGCTAGACACTGGCTAGACACTGGCTAGGCACAGGCTAGACACTGGCTAGACACTGGCTAGACACTGGCTAGACACTGGCTAGACAATGGCTAGACACTGGCTAGACACTGGCTAGACACTGGCTAGGCACTGGCTAGACACTGGCTAGGCACTGGCTAGACACTGGCTAGACACTGGCTAGACACTGGCTAGACACTGGCAAGACACTGGCTAGACACTAGCTAGGCACAGGCTAGACACTGGCTAGACTCCGGGAGGACACAGGCTAGACACTGGCTAGACTGAGGCTAGACACAGGCTAGACACTGGCTAAGCACAGGCTAGACAAGGGCTAGACACTGGTTAGACACTGGCTAGGCACAGGCTAGACACTGGCTAAGCACAGGCTAGACACTGGCTAAGCACAGGCTAGACACTGGCTAGGCAAAGGCTAGACACAGGCCAGACACAGGCTAGACACATGCTAGACACTGGTTAGGCACTGGCTAGGCACAGGCTAAGCACAGGCTAGGCACAGGCTAGCCACAGGCTAGGCAGAGGCTAGGCATAGGCTAGGCACAGGCTAGACTCTGGCTAGGAACAGGCTAAACACAGGCTTGACACTGGCTAGCCACTGGCTAGACACTGGCTAGACACAGGCTAGACACTGGCTAGGCACAAGCTAGAGACTGGCTAGGCACTGGCTAGGTACATCCTAGGCACTGGCTAGGTACATGGCAGACACTGGCTAGGCACAGGCTAGACACTGGCTAGACACTGGCTAGTGACTGGCTAGACACTGGCTAGACACTGGCTAGATACTGGCTAGACACTGGCTAGACACTGGCTAGACACTGGCTAGACACTGGCTAGACACTGGCTAAACACTGGCTAGACACTGGCTAGACACAGGCTAAGCATTGGCTAGACACTGGCTAAACACTGGCTAGACACAGGCTAGACACTGGCTAGACACAGGCTAGACACTGGCTAGGCACAAGCTAGAGACTGGCTAGGCACTGGCTAGGTACATCCTAGGCACTGGCTAGGTACATGGCAGACACTGGCTAGGCACAGGCTAGACACTGGCTAGACACTGGCTAGTGAGTGGCTAGACACTGGCTAGACACTGGCTAGATACTGGCTAGACACTGGCTAGATACTGGCTAGACACTGGCTAGATACTGGCTAGACACTGGCTAGACACTGGCTAGACACTGGCTAGACACTGGCTAGACACTGGCTAAACACTGGCTAGACACTGGCTAGACACAGGCTAAGCATTGGCTAGACACTGGCTAAACACTGGCTAGACACAGGCTAGACACTGGCTAGACACAGGCTAGACACTGGCTAGGCACAAGCTAGAGACTGGCTAGGCACTGGCTAGGTACATCCTAGGCACTGGCTAGGTACATGGTAGACACTGGCTAGGCACAGGCTAGACACTGGCTAGGCACAGGCTAGACTCTGGCTAGGTAAGGGCTAGACACAGGCTAGCCACAGGCTAAACACAGGCTGGACACTGGCTAGGTACAGGCTAGGCTCTGGCTAGGTACAGGCTAGGCACAGGCTAGGTACAGGCTAGGCACTTGCTAGACACTGGCTAGGCACAGGCTATGCACATGCCAGTCACAGGCAAGGCACAGACTAGACACAGGCTAGGCACAGGCTAGACACCGGGTAGACGCTAGCTAGACACTAGCTAGGCACAAGCTGGGCACAGGCTAGGCACAGGCTAGACACAGGCTAGGCACAGGCTAGACATTGGCTACGCGCAGGCTAGACACTAGTAAGGCTCTGGCTAGACACTGGCTAGACACTGGCTAAACACATGCCAATCACAGGCAAGGCACTGGCTAGGCGCTGGCTAGACACAGGCAAGACACAGGTAAGATATAGGCTAGACAGAGGCTAGGCACAGACTTGTCTCCGGCTAGGCACAGGCTAGATACTGGCTAGACACAGGCAAGACACAGGCTATACACAGGCTAGACAGATGCAAAACACAGGCTAGACACAGGCAAGACAGAGGCTAGACACAGGCTAGAAACAGGCAAGACACAGGCTAGAAACAGGCTAGACAGAGGCTAGACACAGGCTAGACACTGGCTAGGCACAGGCTAGACACTGGCTAGGCACAGGGTAGACACTGGCTAGACACTGGCTAGGCACAGGCTAGACACTGGCTAGGCACAGGCTAGACACTGGCTAGGCACATGCTAGACACTGGCTAGGCACATGCTAGACACTGTCTAGGCACATGCTAGACACTGGCTAGACACTGGCTAGGCACTGGCTAGACACTGGCTAGACACTGGCAAGACACTGGCTAGACACTGGCTAGACACTGGCTAGACACTGGCAAGACACTGGCTAGACACTGGCTAGGCACAGGCTAAACACTGGCTAGACACTGGCTAGACACTAGCTAGGCACAGGCTAGACACTTTCTAGACACTGGCTAGACACTGATTAGGCACTGGCTAGGCACAAGCTAGGCACAGGCTAGGCACAGGCTAAGCACAGGCTAGGCACTGGCTAGGCACAGGCTAGGCACAGGCTAGGCACTGGCTAGGCTCTGGCTAGACACTGGCTAGGCACAGGCTAGACATAGGCTAGACACAGGCTAGACATAGGCTAGGCACAGTCTAGACTCTGGCTAGGCACAGGCTAAACACAGGCTAGACACTGGCTAGGCACAGACTAGACACTGGCTAGGCACAGACTAGACACTGGCTAGGCACAGACTAGACACTGGCTAGGCACAGACTAGACACTGGCTAGGCACAGGCTATGCACCTGCTAGTCACAGGCAAGGCACAAGCTAGACACAGGCTAGACAATTGCTAGGCACAGGCTAGGCACAGGCTTGACTCTGGCTAGGCACAGGCTAGACACAGGCAAGACACAGACTAGGCACAGGCTAGGCACTGGATAGGCACTGGCTAGGCACAGGCTATGCTGATGCCAATTACATGCAAGTTACAGGCTAGACACAGGCTCGACACTGGTAAGGCACAGGCTAGACGCTGGCTAAGCACAGGCTTGACACTGGCTAGGCACAGGCTATGCATATGCCAGTCACAGGCAAGGCACAGGCTAGACACAGGCTAAGCACAGGCTAGACACTGGCTAGGCACAGCCTAGACACTGACTAGACACAGGCAAGACACAGGCTAGACACAGGCTAGACAGAGGCTAGACACTGGCTAGACACAGGCAAGACACGGGCTAGACACCGGCTAGACAGAGGCTAGACACAGGCTAGACACTGGCTAGGCACAGGCTAGACACTGGCAAGGCAAGGGCAAGACACTGGCTATGCACAGGCTAGACACTGGCTAGGCACAGGCTAGACTCTGGCTAAGCACAGGCTAAACACTGGCGAGGCACAGGGTAAACACTGGCTAGGCACAGGCTAGACACTGGCTAGGAACAAACTAGGCACAGGCTATGCACATGCCATGCCAAGCACAGGCAAGGCACAGGCAAGACACAGGCTAGACACTTGCTAGGCACAGGCTAGGCACAGGCTAGACACTGGCTAGGAACAAACCAGGCACAGGCTAGGCACAGGCTAGACACTGGCTAGGAACAAACTAGGCACAGGCTATGCACATGCCATGCCAAGCACAGGCAAGGCACAGGCTAGACGCAGGCTAGACACTGGCTAGGCACAGGCTAGACACAGGCTAGACACTGGCTAGGCACAGGCTAGACACTGGCTAGGCACAGGCTAGACACTGGCTAGGCACAGGCTAGACCTAGGCTAGACACAGGCTAGACACAGGCTAGACACAGGCTAGACACAGGCAAGACACTGGCTAGGCACAGGCTAGACACTGGCTAGGCACAGGTTAGACACTGGCTAGGCACAGGCTAGACACTGGCTCTGCACAGGCTAGACACTGGCTAGGCACATGCTAGACCTAGGCTAGACACAGGCTAGACACAGGCTAGACACAGGCTAGACACAGGCTAGGCACAGGCTAGACACTGGCTAGGCACAGGCTAGACACTGGCTAGGCACAGGCTAGACACTGGCTAGGCACAGGCTAGACACTGGCTAGGCACAGGCTAGACACTGGCTAGGCACAGGCTAGACACTGGCTAGGCACAGGCTAGACACTGGCTAGGCACAGGCTAGACACTGGCTAGGCACAGGCTAGACACTGGCTAGGCACAGGCTAGACACTCGCTAGGCACAGGCAAGGCACATGCTGGGCACAGGCTAGACACTGGCTAGGCACAGGCTAGACACTGGCTAGGCACAGGCTAGACACTGGCTAGACACTGGCTAGGCACAGGCTAGACACAGGCTAGAAAAAGGCTAGACAGAGGCTAGACACAGGCTAGACACTGGCTAGGCACAGGCTAGACACAGGTAGGACACAGGTTAGATACAGGCTAGATACTGGCTAGGCACAGACTGGGCACGGAATAGGAACTGGCCAGGCACAGGCTATGCACCTGCCAGTCACAGGCAAGGCACAAG
This sequence comes from Zaprionus indianus, assembly GCA_018904595.1. Taxonomy (NCBI): domain Eukaryota; kingdom Metazoa; phylum Arthropoda; class Insecta; order Diptera; family Drosophilidae; genus Zaprionus; species Zaprionus indianus. Next base: position 1,243,558 of record JAEIHA010001061.1, read on the forward strand.
CTAGACACAGGCTAGACATTTGCTAGGCACAGGCTAGGCACAGGCTTGTCTCTGGCTAGACACAGGCTAGACACTGGCTAGGCACTTGCTAGGCATAGGCTAAACACTGGCTAGGCACAGGCAAGGCACATGCTGGGCACATGCTAGACACTGGCTAGGCACAGGCTAAACACTGGCTAGGCACAGGCTAGGCACAGGCTAGACACAGGCTAGGCACAGGCTAGGCACAGGCTAGACACTGGCTAGGCACAGGCTAGACACAGGTAGGACACAGGTTAGATACAGGCTGGACACAGGTTAGATACAGGCTAGACACTGGCTAGGCACTTGCTAGGCATAGGCTAAACACTGGCTAGGCACAGGCAAGGCACATGCTGGGCACAGGCTAAACACTGGCTAGGCACAGGCTAGACTCTGGCTAGGCACAGACTAGACACAGGTTAGACATAGGCTAGACACAGGCTAGGCACAGGCTTGACTCTGGCTAGACACAGGCTAGACACTGGCTAGGCACTTGCTAGGCATAGGCTAAACAATGGCTAGGCACAGGCAAGGCACATGCTGGGCACAGGCTAGACACTGGCTAGGCACAGGCTAAACACTGGCTAGGCACAGGCTAGGCACAGGCTAGGCACAGGCTAGACACAGGCTAGGCACAGGCTAGGCACAGGCTAGACACTAACTAGGCACTGGCTAGACACTGGCTAGACACTGGCTAGACACTGGCTAGACACTGGTTAGACACTGGCTAGACACTGGCTAGAAACTGGCTAGACACTGGCTAGACACTGGCTAGACACTGGCTAGACACAGGCTAGACACTGGCTAGACACAGTTTAGACACTGGCTAGACACAGGCTAGACACTGGCTTGGCACAGGCTAGACACTGGCTAGGCACAGGCTAAACACTGGCTAGGCACTTGCTAGGCATAGGCTAAACACTGGCTAGGCACAGGCTAGGCACATGCTGGGCACAGGCTAGACACTGGCTAGAAACAGGCAAGACACAGGCTAGAAACAGGCTAGACAGAGGCTAGACACAGGCTAGACACTGGCTAGGCACAGGCTAGACACTGGCTAGGCACAGGGTAGACACTGGCTAGACACTGGCTAGGCACAGGCTAGACACTGGCTAGGCACATGCTAGACACTGGCTAGGCACATGCTAGACACTGGCTAGATACTGGCTAGACACTGGCTAGATACTGGCTAGACACTGGCTAGACACTGGCTAGGCACTGGCTAGACACTGGCTAGACACTGGCAAGACACTGGCTAGACACTGGCTAGGCACAGGCTAAACACTGGCTAGACACTGGCTAGACACTGGCTAGACACTGGCTAGACACTGGCTAGGCACAGGCTAGACACTTTCTAGACACTGGCTAGACACTGGTTAGGCACTGGCTAGGCACAAGCTAGGCACAGGCTAGGCACAGGCTAGGCACAGGCTAGGCACAGGCTAGGCACAGGCTAGGCACAGGCTAGGCACAGGCTAGGCACAGGCTAGGCACAGGCTAGGCACAGGCTAGGCACTGGCTAGGCTCTGGCTAGACACTGGCTAGGCACAGGCTAGACATAGGCTAGACACAGGCTAGACATAGGCTAGACACTGGCAAGGCACAGGCTAGGCACAGGCTGAACTCTGGCTAGGCACAGGCTAAACACAGGCTAGACACTGGCTAGACACAGGCTAGACACTGGCTAGACACTGGCTAGACACTGGCTAGGCACTGGCTAGACACTGGCTAGACACTGGCAAGACACTGGCTAGACACTGGCTAGGCACAGGTTAAACACTGGCTAGACACTGGCTAGACACTGGCTAGGCACAGGCTAGACACTTTCTAGACACTGGCTAGACACTGGTTAGGCACTGGCTAGGCACAAGCTAGGCACAGGCTAGGCGCAGGCTAGGCACAGGCTAGGCACAGGCTAGGCACAGGCTAGGCACAGGCTAGGCACAGGCTAGGCACAGGCTAGGCACTGGCTAGGCACAGGCTAGACACTGGCTAGGCAGAGGCTAGACATAGGCTAGACACAGGCTAGACATAGGCTAGACACTGGCAAGGCACAGGCTAGGCACAGGCTAGACTCTGGCTAGGCACAGGCTAAACACAAGCTATACACTGGCTAGGCATAGACTAGACACTGGCTAGGCACAGACTAGACACTGGCTAGGCACAGACTAGACACTGGCTAGGCACAGGCTATGCACCTGCTAGTCACAGGCAAGGCACAAGCTAGACACAGGCTAGACAATTGCTAGGCACAGGCTAGGCACAGGCTTGACTCTGGCTAGGCACAGGCTAGACACAGGCAAGACACAGACTAGGCACAAGCTAGGCACTGGATAGGCACTGGCTAGGCACAGGCTATGCTGATGCCAATTACATGCAAGTTACAGGCTAGACACAGGCTCGACACTGGTAAGGCACAGGCTAGACGCTGGCTAAGCACAGGCTTGACACTGGCTAGGCACAGGCTATGCATATGCCAGTCACAGGCAAGGCACAGGCTAGACACAGGCTAAACACAGGCTAGACACTGGCTAGGCACAGCCTAGACACTGGCTAGACACAGGCAAGACACAGGCTAGACACAGGCTAGACAGAGGCTAGACACTGGCTAGACACAGGCAAGACACGGGCTAGACACCGGCTAGACAGAGGCTAGACACAGGCTAGACACTGGCTAGGCACAGGCTAGACACTGGCAAGGCAAGGGCAAGACACTGGCTATGCACAGGCTAGACACTGGCTAGGCACAGGCTAGACTCTGGCTAGGCACAGGCTAAACACTGGCGAGGCACAGGGTAAACACTGGCTAGGCACAGGCTATGCACATTCTAATCACAGGCAAGGCACAGGCTAGACGCTGGCTAGACACTGGCTAGGCACAGGCTAGACACTGGCTAGGAACAAACTAGGAACAGGCTATGCACATGCCATGCCAAGCACAGGCAAGGCACCGGCAAGACACAGGCTAGACACTTGCTAGGCACAGGCTAGGCACAGGCTAGACACTGGCTAGGAACAAACTAGGCACAGGCTAGGCACAGGCTAGACACTGGCTAGGAACAAACTAGGCACAGGCTATGCACATGCCATGCCAAGCACAGGCAACGCACAGGCTAGACACAGGCTAGACACTGGCTAGGCACAGGCTAGACACTGGCTAGGCACAGGCTAGACCTAGGCTAGACACAGGCTAGACACAGGGTAGACACTGGCGAGACACTGGCTAGGCACAGGGTAGACACTGGCTAGGCACAGGCTAGACACTGGCTCTGCACAGGCTAGACACTGGCTAGGCACAGGCTAGACCTAGGCTAGACACAGGCTAGACACAGGCTAGACACAGGCTAGACACTGTCTAGGCACAGGCTAGACACTGGCTAGGCACAGGCTAGACACTGGCTAGGCACAGGCTAGACACTGGCTAGGCACAGGCTAGACACTGGCTAGGCACAGGCAAGACACTGGCTAGGCACAGGCTAGACACAGGCAAGGCACATGCTGGGCACAGGCTAGACACTGGCTAGGCACAGGCTAGACACTGGCTAGACACTGGCTAGGCACAGGCTAGACACAGGCAAGACACAGGCTAGAAAAAGGCTAGACAGAGGCTAGACACAGGCTAGACACTAACTAGGCACCGGCTAGACACTGGCTTGACACTGGCTAGACACTGGCTAGAAACTGGCTAGACACTGGCTAGACACTGGCTAGACACTGGCTAGACACAGGCTAGACACTGGCTAGACACAGTTTAGACACTGGCTAGACACTGGCTAGACACAGGCTAGACACTGGCTAGGCACAGGCTAGACACTGGCTAGGCACAGGCTATACACTGGCTAGGCACTTGCTAGGCATAGGCTAAACACTGGCTAGGCACAGGCTAGGCACTGGCTAGGCACAGGCTAGGCACATGCTGGGCACAGGCTAGACACTGGCTAGGCACAGGCTAAACACTGGCTAGGCACAGGCTAGACACTGGCTAGGCACAGGCTAGACACTGGCTAGACACTGGCTAGGCACAGGCTATGCACATGCCAATCACAGGCAAGGCACGGGCTAGACACTGGCTAGACACAGGCAAGACATTGGCTAGAAACAGGCTAGACAGAGGCTAGACACAGGCTAGACACTGGCTAGGCACAGGCTAGACACTGGCTAGGCACAGGCTAGACACTGGCTAGGCACAGGCTAAACGCTGGCTAGGCACTTGCTAGGCATAGGCTAAACACTGGCTAGGCACAGGCAAGGCACATGCTGGGCACAGGCTAGACACTGGCTAGGCACAGGCTAAACACTGGCTAGGCACAGGCTAGACACTGGCTAGGCACAGGCTAGACACTGGCTAGACACAGGCAAGACACAGGCTATACACAGGCTAGACAGAGGCTAGACACAGGCTAGACACAGGCAAGACACAGGCTAGAAACAGGCTAGACAGAGGCTAGACACAGGCTAAACACTGGCTAGGCACAGGCTAGATACTGGCTAGGCACAGGGTAGACACATGCCAATCACAGACAAGGCACAGGCTAGACGCTGGCTAGACACAGGTAAGACACAGGCTAGACATAGGCTAGACACTGGCAAGGCACAGGCTAGGCACAGGCTAGACTCTGGCTAGGCACAGGCTAAACACAGGCTAGACACTGGCTAGGCACAGACTAGACGCTGGCTAGGCACAGACTAGACACTGGCTAGGCAGAGACTAGACACTGGCTAGGCACAGGCTATGCACCTGCTAGACACAGGCAAGGCACAAGCTAGACACAGGCTAGACAATTGCTAGGCACAGGCTAGGCACAGGCTTGACTCTGGCTAGGCACAGGCTAGACACAGGCAAGACACTGACTAGGCACAAGCTAGGCACTGGATAGGCACTGGCTAGGCACAGGCTATGCTGATGCCAATTACATGCAAGGTACAGGCTAGACACAGGCTCGACACTGGTAAGGCACAGGCTAGACGCTGGCTAGGCACAGGCTTGACACTGGCTAGGCACAGGCTATGCATATGCCAGTCACAGGCAAGGCACAGGCTAGACGCAGGCTAAGCACAGGCTAGACACTGGCTAGGCACAGCCTAGACACTGGCTAGACACTGGCTAGGCACAGGCTAGACACTGGCTAGGCACAGGCTAGACACTGGCTAGGCACAGGCTAGACACTGGCTAGGCACAGGCTAGACACTGGCTAGGCACAGGCTAGACACTGGCTAGGCACAGGCTAGACACTGGCTAGGCACAGGCTAGACACTGGCTAGGCACAGGCTAGACACTGGCTAGGCACAGGCAAGGCACATGCTGGGCACAGGCAAGGCACATGCTGGGCACAGGCTAGACACTAGCTAGGCACAGGCTAAACACTGGCTAGGCATAGGCTAGGCACTGGCTAGGCACAGGCTAGACACTGGCTAGACACTGGCTAGGCACAGGCTAGACACAGGCAAGACACAGGCTAGAAAAAGGCTAGACAGAGGCTAGACACAGGCTAGACACTGGCTAGGCACAGGCTAGACACAGGTAGGACACAGGTTAGATACAGGCTAGATACTGGCTAGGCACAGACTGGGCACTGACTAGGAACTGGCCAGGCACAGGCTATGCACCTGCCAGTCACAGGCAAGGCACAAGCTAGACACAGGCTAGACAATTGCTAGGCACAAGCTAGGCACAGGCTTGACTCTGGCTAGACACAGGCTAGACACTGGCTAGGCACAGACAAAACACTGGCTAGGCACAGACAAAACACTGGCTAGGCACTTGCTAGGCATAGGCTAAACACTGGCTAGGCACAGGCAAGGCACATGCTGGGCACAGGCTAGACACTGGCTAGGCACAGGCTAAACACTGGCTAGGCACAGGCTAGACACAGGCTAGGCACAGGCTAGGCACAGGCTAGACACTAACTAGGCACCGGCTAGACACTGGCTAGACACTGGCTTGACACTGGCTAGACACTGGTTAGACACTGGCTAGACACTGGTTAGGCACAGCATAGACACTAGCTAGACACAGGCAAGACACAGGCTAGACACTGGCTAGACACAGGCAAGACACCGGCTAGACACCGGCTAGACAGAGGCTAGACACAGGCTAGACACTGGCTAAGCACAGGCTAGACACTGGCAAGCCAAGGGCTAGACACTGGCTATGCACAGGCTAGACACTGGCTAGGCACAGGCTAGACTCTGGCTAGGCACAGGCTAAACACTGGCGAGGCACAGGGTAAACACTGGCTGGGCACAGGCTATGCACATGCTAATCACAGGCAAGGCACAGGCTAGACGCTGGCTAGACACTGGCTAGGCACAGGCTAGACACTGGCTAGGAACAAACTAGGCACAGGCTATGCACATGCCATGCCAAGCACAGGCAAGGCACAGGCTAGACACAGGCTAGACACTGGCTAGGCACAGGCTAGGCACAGGCTAGACACTGGCTAGGAACAAACTAGGCACAGGCTATGCACATGCCATGCCAAGCACAGGCAAGGCACAGGCTAGACACTGGCTAGACACTGGCTAGGCACAGGCTAGACACTGGCTAGGCACAGGCTAGACACTGGCTAGGCACAGGCTAGACACAGGCTAGACACAGGCTAGACACAGGCTAGACACAGGCTAGACACAGGCGAGACACTGGCTAGGCACAGGCTAGACACTGGCTAGGCACAGGCTAGACACTGGCTATGCAGAGGCTAGACACTGGCTAGGCACAGGCTAGACCTAGGCTAGACACAGGCTAGACACAGGCTAGACACAGGCTAGACACCGGCTAGACACTGGCTAGGCACAGGCTAGACACTGGCTAGGCACAGGCTAGACACTGGCTAGACACAGGCTAGACACTGGCTAGGCACAGGCTAGACACTGGCTAGACACTGGCTAGGCACAGGCACGGCACGGGCTAGACACTGGCTAGACACAGGCAAGACACAGGCTATACCCAGGCTAGACACAGGCTAGACACAGGCGAGACACAGGCTAGACACAGGCTAGACACAGGCTAGACACAGGCTAGACACAGGCTAGACACTGGCTAGGCACAGGCTAGACACAGGCTAGACACAGGCTAGACACAGGCTAGACACTGGCTAGGCACAGGCTAGACACTGGCTAGGCACAGGCTAGACACTGGCTAGGCACAGGCAAGGCACATGCTGGGCATAGGCTAGACACTGGCTAGGCACAGGCTAGACACTGGCTAGACACTGGCTAGGCACAGGCTAGACACAGGCAAGACACAGGCTAGAAAAAGGCTAGACAGAGCCTAGACACAGGTAGGACACAGGTTAGATACAGGCTAGATACTGGCTAGGCACAGACTGGGCACTGACTAGGAACTGGCCAGGCACAGGGTATGCACCTGCCAGTCACAGGCAAGGCACAAGCTAGACACAGGCTAGACACAGGCTAGACAGGGGCTAGGCACAGGCTTGACTCTGGCTAGACACTGGCTAGGCACAGTCAAAACACTGGCTAGGCACTTGCTAGGCATAGGCTAAACACTGGCTAGGCACAGGCAAGGCACATGCTGGGCACAGGCTAGACACTGGCTAGGCACAGGCTAAACACTGGCTAGGCAAAGGCTAGGCACAGGCTAGACACAGGCTAGGCACAGGCTAGGCACAGGCTAGGCACAGGCTAGGCACAGGCAAGGCACAGGCTAGGCACAGGCTAGGCACAAGCTAGGCACAGGCTAGGCACAGGCTAGGCACAGGCTAGGCACAGGCTAGACACTGGCTAGGCACAGGCTAGACACTGGGTAGGCACAAGCTAGACACTGGCTAGGCACAGGCTAGACACTGGCTAGACACAGGCTAGACACTGGCTAGGCACAGGTTAGACACATGCCAATCACAGACAAGGCACAGGTTAGACGCTGGCTAGACACAGGTAAGACACAGGTTAGATACAGTTTAGATACTGGCTCGGCACAGACTGGGCACTGACTAGGAACTGGCCAGGCACAGGCTATGCACCTGCCAGTCACAGGCAAGGCACAAGCTAGATACAGGCTAGACAATTGCTAGGCACAGGCTAGGCACAGGCTTGACTCTGGCTAGACACAGGCTAGACACTGGCTAGGCACAGGCTAGACATTGGCTAGGCACAGGCTAAACACTGGCTAGGCACTTGCTAGGCATAGGCTAAACACTGGCTAGGCACAGGCAAGGCACATGCTGGGCACAGGCTAGACACTGGTTAGGCACAGGCTAAACACTGGCTAGGCACAGGCTAGACACTGGCTAGGCACAGGCTAGACACTGGCTAGACACAGGCAAGACACAGGCTATACACAGGCTAGACAGAGGCTAGACACAGGCTAGACACAGGCAAGACACAGGCTAGAAACAGGCTAGACAGAGGCTAGACACAGGCTAAACACTGGCTAGGCACAGGCTAGATACTGGCTAGGCACAGGGTAGACACATGCCAATCACAGACAAGGCACAGGCTAGACGCTGGCTAGACACAGGTAAGACACAGGCTAGACATAGGCTAGACACTGGCAAGGCACAGGCTAGGCACAGGCTAGACTCTGGCTAGGCACAGGCTAAACACAGGCTAGACACTGGCTAGGCACAGACTAGACACTGGCTAGGCACAGACTAGACACTGGCTAGGCACAGACTAGACACTGGCTAGGCAGAGACTAGACACTGGCTAGGCACAGGCTATGCACCTGCTAGACACAGGCAAGGCACAAGCTAGACACAGGCTAGACAATTGCTAGGCACAAGCTAGGCACTGGATAGGCACTGGCTAGGCACAGGCTATGCTGATGCCAATTACATGCAAGGTACAGGCTAGACACAGGCTCGACACTGGTAAGGCACAGGCTAGACACAGGCAAGACACTGACTAGGCACAAGCTAGGCACTGGATAGGCACTGGCTAGGCACAGGCTATGCTGATGCCAATTACATGCAAGGTACAGGATAGACACAGGCTCGACACTGGTAAGGCACAGGCTAGACGCTGGCTAGGCACAGGCTTGACACTGGCTAGGCACAGGCTATGCATATGCCAGTCACAGGCAAGGCACAGGCTAGACACAGGCTAAGCACAGGCTAGACACTGGCTAGGCACAGCCTAGACACTGGCTAGACACTGGCTAGGCACAGGCTAGACACTGGCTAGGCACAGGCTAGACACTGGCTAGGCACAGGCTAGACACTGGCTAGGCACAGGCTAGACACTGGCTAGGCACAGGCTAGACACTGGCTAGGCACAGGCAAGACACTGGCTAGGCACAGGCTAGACACTGGCTAGGCACAGGCTAGACACTGGCTAGGCACAGGCTAGACACTGGCTAGGCACAGGCTAGACACTGGCTAGGCACAGGCAAGGCACATGCTGGGCACAGGCAAGGCACATGCTGGGCACAGGCTAGACACTAGCTAGGCACAGGCTAAACACTGGCTAGGCATAGGCTAGACACTGGCTAGGCACAGGCCAGACACTGGCTAGACACTGGCTAGACACAGGTAGGACACAGGTTAGATACAGGCTAGATACTGGCGAGGCACAGACTGGGCACTGACTAGGAACTGGCCAGGCACAGGCTATGCACCTGCCAGTCACAGGCAAGGCACAAGCTAGACACAGGCTAGACAATTGCTAGGCACAAGCTAGGCACAGGCTTGACTCTGGCTAGGCACTTGCTAGGCATAGGCTAAACACTGGCTAGGCACAGGCAAGGCACATGCTGGGCACAGGCTAGACACTGGCTAGGCACAGGCTAAACACTGGCTAGGCACAGGCTAGGCACAGGCTAGACACAGGCTAGGCACAGGCTAGACACTAACTAGGCACCGGCTAGACACTGGCTAGACACTGGCTAGACACTGGCTAGACACTGGTTAGACACTGGCTAGACACTGGTTAGGCACAGCATAGACACTAGCTAGACACAGGCAAGACACAGGCTAGACACAGGCTAGACACTGGCTAGACACAGGAAAGACACGGGCTAGACACCGGCTAGACAGAGGCTAGACACAGGCTAGACACTGGCTAGACACTGGCTAGGCACAGGCTAGACACTGGCAAGCCAAGGGCTAGACACTGGCTATGCACAGGCTAGACACTGGCTAGGCACAGGCTAGACTCTGGCTAGGCACAGGCTAAACACTGGCGAGGCACAGGGTAAACACTGGCTGGGCACAGGCTATGCACATGCTTATCACAGGCAAGGCACAGGCTAGACGCTGGCTAGACACTGGCTAGGCACAGGCTAGACACTGGCTAGGAACAAACTAGGCACAGGGTATGCACATGCCATGCCAAGCACAGGCAAGGCACAGGCTAGACACAGGCTAGACACTGGCTAGGCACAGGCTAGACACTGGCTAGGCACAGGCTAGACACTGGCTAGGCACAGGCTAGACACTGGCTAGGCACAGGCTAGACACAGGCTAGACACAGGCGAGACACTGGCTAGGCACAGGCTAGACACTGGCTAGGCACAGGCTAGACACTGGCTATGCAGAGGCTTGACACTGGCTAGACCTAGGCTAGACACAGGCTAGACACAGGCTAGACACAGGCTAGACACTGGCTAGGCACAGGCTAGACACTGGCTAGGCACAGGCTAGACACTGGCTAGGCACAGGCTAGACACTGGCTAGACACAGGCAAGACACGGGCTAGACACCGGCTAGACAGAGGCTAGACACAGGCTAGACACTGGCTAGACACTGGCTAGGCACAGGCTAGACACTGGCAAGCCAAGGGCTAGACACTGGCTATGCACAGGCTAGACACTGGCTAGGCACAGGCTAGACTCTGGCTAGGCACAGGCTAAACACTGGCGAGGCACAGGGTAAACACTGGCTGGGCACAGGCTATGCACATGCTTATCACAGGCAAGGCACAGGCTAGACGCTGGCTAGACACTGGCTAGGCACAGGCTAGACACTGGCTAGGAACAAACTAGGCACAGGGTATGCACATGCCATGCCAAGCACAGGCAAGGCACAGGCTAGACACAGGCTAGACACTGGCTAGGCACAGGCTAGGCACAGGCTAGACACTGGCTAGGAACAAACTAGGCACAGGCTATGCACATGCCATGCCAAGCACAGGCAAGGCACAGGCTAGACACTGGCTAGACACTGGCTAGGCACAGGCTAGACACTGGCTAGGCACAGGCTAGACACTGGCTAGGCACAGGCTAGACACTGGCTAGGCACAGGCTAGACACTGGCTAGGCACAGGCTAGACACAGGCTAGACACAGGCGAGACACTGGCTAGGCACAGGCTAGACACTGGCTAGGCACAGGCTAGACACTTGCTATGCAGAGGCTTGACACTGGTTAGACCTAGGCTAGACACAGGCTAGACACAGGCTAGACACTGGCTAGGCACAGGCTAGACACTGGCTAGGCACAGGCTAGACACTGGCTAGGCACAGGCTAGACACTGGCTAGGCACAGGCTAGACACTGGCTAGGCACAGGCTAGACACTGGCTAGGCACAGGCTAGGCACATGCTGGGCACAGGCTAGACACTGGCTAGGCACAGGCTAAACACTGGCTAGGCACAGGCTAGACACTGGCACAGGCTAGACACTGGCACAGGCTAGACACTGGCACAGGCTAGACACTGGCACAGGCTAGACACTGGCTAGACACTGGCTAGGCACAGGCTATGCACATGCCAATCACAGGCAAGGCACGGGCTAGACACTGGCTAGACACAGGCAAGACACAGGCTATACCCAGGCTAGACACAGGCTAGACACAGGCGAGACACAGGCTAGACACAGGCTAGACACCGGCTAGACACAGGCTAGACACTGGCTAGGCACAGGCTAGACACTGGCTAAGCACAGGCTAGACACTGGCTAGGCACAGGCAAGGCACATGCTGGGCACAGGCTAGACACTAGCTAGGCACAGGCTAAACACTGGCTAGGCATAGGCTAGACACTGGCTAGGCACAGGCTAGACACTGGCTAGACACTGGCTAGGCACAGGCTAGACACAGGCAAGACACAGGCTAGAAAAAGGCTAGACAGAGGCTAGACACAGGTAGGACACAGGTTAGATACAGGCTAGATACTGGCTAGGCACAGACTGGGCACTGACTAGGAACTGGCCAGGCACAGGGTATGCACCTGCAAGTCACAGGCAAGGCACAAGCTAGACACAGGCTAGACACAGGCTAGACAGGGGCTAGACACAGGCTAGACACTGGCTAGGCACAGGCTAGACACTGGCTAGGCACAGGCTAGACACTGGCTAGGGACAGGCTAGACACTGGCTAGGCACAGGCTAGACACTGGCTATGCACATGCAATGCCAAGCACAGGCAAGGCACAGGCTAGACACAGGCTTGACACTGGCTAGGCACAGGCTAGACACTTGCTAGGCACAGGCTAGACACTGGCTAGGCACAGGCTAGACACTGGCTAGGCACAGGCTAGACCTAGGCTAGACACAGGCTAGACATAGGCTAGACACAGGCTAGACACAGGCTAGACACTGGCTAGGCACAGGCTAGACACTGGCTAGGTACAGGCTAGACACTGGCTAGGCACTGAATAGGCACTGGCTAGGCACAGGCTATGCTGATGCCAATCACATGCAAGGTACAGGCTAGACACAGGCTCGACACTTGTAAGGCACAGGCTAGATACTGGCTAGGCACAGGCTAGACACTGGCTAGGCACAGGCTAGACACTGGCTAGGCACAGGCTAGGCACAAGCTAGGCACAGGCTAGGCACAGGCTAGACATAGGCTAGGCACAGGCTAGACACAGGCTAGGCACAGGCTAGACACAGGCTAGGCACAGGCTATACAAAGGCTAGGCACAGGCTAGGCACAGGCTAGACACTAGCTAGGCACAGGCTAAACACTGGCGAGGCACAGGGTAAACACTGGCTAGGCACAGGCTATGCACATGCTAATCACAGGCAAGGCACAGGCTAGACGCTGGCTAGACACTGGCTAGGCACAGGCTAGACACTGGCTAGGAACAAACTAGGCACAGGCTATGCACATGCCATGCCAAGCAGAGGCAAGGCACAGGCTAGACACAGGCTAGACACTGGCTAGGCACAGGCTATACACTGGCTAGGCACAGGCTAGACACTGGCTAGGCACAGGCTAGACATTGGCTAGGCACAGGCTAGACACAAGCTAGGCACAGGCTAGACCTAGGCTAGACACAGGCTAGACACAGGCTAGGCACAGGCTAGACAAAGGCTAGGCACAGGCTAGGCACAGGCTAGACACTAGCTAGGCACAGGCTAAACACTGGCGAGGCACAGGCTAGACACAGGCTAGACACAGGCAAGACACAGGCTAGAAACAGGCTAGACAGAGGCTAGACACAGGCTAGACACTGGCTAGGCACAGGCTAGACACTGGCTAGGCACAGGCTAGACACTGGCTAGGCACAGGCTAGACACTGGCTAGGCACAGGGTAGACACATGCCAATCACAGACAAGGCACAGGCTAGACGCTGGCTAGACACAGGTAAGACACAGGTTAGATACAGTCTAGATACTGGCTAGGCACAGACTGGGCACTGACTAGGAACTGGCCAGGCACAGGCTATGCACCTGCCAGTCACAGGCAAGGCACAAGCTAGACACAGGCTAGACAATTGCTAGGCACAGGCTAGGCACAGGCTTGACTCTGTCTAGACACAGGCTAGACACTGGCTAGGCACAGGCTAGACACTGGCTGGGCACTTGCTAGGCATAGGGTAAACACTGGCTAGGCACAGGCAAGGCACATGCTGGGCACATGCTAGACACTGGCTAGGCACAGGCTAAACACTGGCTAGGCACAGGCTAGACACTGGCTAGGCACAGGCTAGACACTGGCTAGGCACAGGCTAGACACTGGCTAGGCACAGGCTAGACACTGGCTAGACACTGGCTAGGCACAGGCTATGCACATGCCAATCACAGGCAAGGCACAGGCTAGACACTGGCTAGACACAGGCAAGACACAGGCTATACACAGGCTAGACAGAGGCTAGACACAGGCTAGACACAGGCAAGACACTGGCTAGGCACAGGCTAGACACTGGCTAGGCACAGGGTAGTCACATGCCAATAACAGACAAGGCACAGGCTAGACGCTGGCTAGACACAGGTAAGACACAGGTTAGATACAGGCTAGATACTGGCTAGGCACAGACTGGGCACTGACTAGGAACTGGCCAGGCACAGGCTATGCACCTGCCAGTCACAGGCAAGGCACAAGCTAGACACAGGCTAGACAATTGCTAGGCACAGGCTAGGCACAGGCTTGAGTCTTGCTAGGCACAGGCTAGACACAGCCAAGACACTGGCTAGGCACAGGCTAGGCACTGAATAGGCACTGGCTAGGCACTGGCTAGGCACAGCCTAGACACTGGCTAGACACAGGCAAGACACAGGCTAGACACAGGCTAGACAGAGGCTAGACACTGGCTAGACACAGGCAAGACACAGGCAAGACACAGGCTAGACACAGGCTAGACACTGGCTAGGCACAGGCTAGACACTGGCTAGGCACAGGCTAGACACTGGCTAGGCACAGGCTAGACACTGGCTAGGCACAGGCTAGACACTGGCTAGGCACAGGCTAGACACTGGCTAGGCACAGGCTAGACACTGGCTAGGCACAGGCTAGACACTGGCTAGGCACAGGCTAGACACTGGCTATGCACATGCAATGGCAAGCACAGGCAAGGCACAGGCTAGACACTGGCTAGACACTGGCTAGGCACAGGCTAGACACTGGCTAGACACTGGCTAGGCACAGGCTAGACACTGGCTAGGCACAGGCTAGACACTGGCTAGGCACAGGCTAGACACAGGCTAGACACAGGCGAGACACTGGCTAGGCACAGGCTAGACACTGGCTAGGCACAGGCTAGACACTGGCTATGCAGAGGCTTGACACTGGCTAGACCTAGGCTAGACACAGGCTAGACACAGGCTAGACACAGGCTAGACACTGGCTAGGCACAGGCTAGACACTGGCTAGGCACAGGCTAGACACTGGCTAGGCACAGGCTAGACACTGGCTAGGCACAGGCTAGGCACATGCTGGGCACAGGCTAGACACTGGCTAGGCACAGGCTAAACACTGGCTAGGCACAGGCTAGACACTGGCACAGGCTAGACACTGGCACAGGCTAGACACTGGCACAGGCTAGACACTGGCTAGACACTGGCTAGGCACAGGCTATGCACATGCCAATCACAAGCAAGGCACGGGCTAGACACTGGCTAGACACAGGCAAGACACAGGCTATACCCAGGCTAGACACAGGCTAGACACAGGCGAGACACAGGCTAGACACAGGCTAGACACAGGCTAGATACAGGCTAGACACTGGCTAGGCACAGGCTAGACACTGGCTAAGCACAGGCTAGACACTGGCTAGGCACAGGCAAGGCACATGCTGGGCACAGGCTAGACACTAGCTAGGCACAGGCTAAACACTGGCTAGGCATAGGCTAGACACTGGCTAGGCACAGGCTAGACACTGGCTAGACACTGGCTAGGCACAGGCTAGACACAGGCAAGACACAGGCTAGAAAAAGGCTAGACAGAGGCTAGACACAGGTAGGACACAGGTTAGATACAGGCTAGATACTGGCTAAGCACAGACTGGGCACTGACTAGGAACTGGCCAGGCACAGGGTATGCACCTGCCAGTCACAGGCAAGGCACAAGCTAGACACAGGCTAGACAATTGCTAGGCACAGGCTAGGCACAGGTTTGACTCTGGCTAGACACTGGCTAGGCACAGTCAAAACACTGGCTAGGCACTTGCTAGGCATAGGCTAAACACTGGCTAGGCACAGGCAAGGCACATGCTGGGCACAGGCTAGACACTGGCTAGGCACAGGCTAAACACTGGCTAGGCAAAGGCTAGGCACAGGCTAGACACAGGCTAGGCACAGGCTAGGCACAGGCTAGGCACAGGCTAGGCACAGGCTAGGCACAGGCTAGGCACAGGCTAGGCACAGGCTAGGCACAGGCTAGACACTAACTAGGCACCGGCTAGACACTGGCTAGACACTGGCTAGACACTGGCTAGACACTGGTTAGACACTGGCTAGACACTGGCTAGACACTGGCTAGACACTGGCTAGACACAGGCTAGACACTGGCTAGACACAGTTTAGACACTGGCTAGACACAGGCTAGACACTGGCTAGGCACAGGCTAGACACTGGCTAGGCACAGGCTAAACACTGGCTAGGCACTTGCTAGGCACCGGCTAAACACTGGCTAGGCACTTGCTAGGCACCGGCTAAACACTGGCTAGGCACAGGCTAGGCACATGCTGGGCACAGGCTAGACACTGGCTAGGCAGAGGCTAAACACTGGTAGGCACAGGCTAGACACTGGCTAGGCACAGGCTAGACACTGGCTAGACACTGGCTAGGCACAGGCTATGCACATGCCAATCACAGGCAAGGCACGGGCTAGACACTGGCTAGACACAGGCAAGACACAGGCTATACACAGGCTAGACACAGGCTAGACACAGGCTAGACAGAGGCTAGACACAGGCTAGACACTGGCTAGGCACAGGCTAGACACTGGCTAGGCACAGGCTAGACACTGGCTAGGCACAGGCTAGACACTGGCTAGGCACAGGGTAGACACATGCCAATCACAGACAAGGCACAGGCTAGACGCTGGCTAGACACAGGTAAGACACAGGTTAGATACAGTTTAGATACTGGCTAGGCACAGACTGGGCACTGACTAGGAACTGGCCAGGCACAGGCTATGCACCTGCCAGTCACAGGCTAGACAATTGCTAGGCACAGGCTTGACTCTGGCTAGACACGGGCTAGACACTGGCAAGACACAGGCTAGACAGAGGCTAGACACAGGCTAGACACAGGCAAGACACAGGCTAGAAACAGGCTAGACAGAGGCTAGACACAGGCTGAACACTGGCTAGGCACAGGGTAGACACATGCCAATCAAAGACAAGGCACAGGCTAGACGCTGGCTAGACACAGGTAAGACACAGGTTAGATACAGGCTAGATACTGGCTAGGCACAGACTGGGCACTGACTAGGAACTGGCCAGGCACAGGCTATGCACCTACCAGTCACAGGAATGGCACAAGCTAGACACAGGCTAGACAATTGCTAGGCACAGGGTAGGCACAGGCTTGACTCTGGCTAGGCACAGGGTAGACACAGGCAAGACACTGGCAGGACACAGGCCAGAAACAGGGTAGACAGAGGCTAGACACAGGATAGACACTGGCTAGGCACTGGATAGGCACTGGCTAGGCTTTGGCTAGGCACAGGCTAGACACTGGCTAGGCACAGGCTAGACACTGGCTAGGCACAGGCTAGACATAGGCTAGACTCTGGCAAGGCACAGGCTAGGCACTGGTTAGGCACTGGCTAGGCACTGGTTAGGCACTGGCTAGGCACTGGTTAGGCACTGGTTAGGCACTGGCTAGGCACAGGCAATACACCTGCCAGTCACAGGCAAGGCACAAGCTAGACACAGGCTTGACAATTGCTAGGCACAGGCTAGGCACAGGCTTGAGTCTGGCTAGGCACAGGCTAGACACAGCCAAGACACTGGCTAGGCACAGGCTAGGCACTGAATAGGCACTGGCTAGGCACAGGCTATGCTGATGCCAATCACATGCAAGGTACAGGCTAGACACAGGCTCGACACTTGTAAGGCACAGGCTAGATACTGGCTGGGCACAGGCTAGACACTGGCTAGACACTGGCTAGGCACAGGCTATGCGCATGCCAATCACAGGCAAGGCACAGGCTAGACACTGGCTAGACACAGGCAAGACACAGGTTAGATACAGGCTAGATACTGGCTAGCACAGACTGGGCACTGACTAGGAACTGGCCAGGCACAGGCTATGCACCTGCCAGTCACAGGCAAGGCACAAGCTAGACACAGGCTAGACAATTGCTAGGCACAGGCTGGCACAGGCTTGAGTCTGGCTAGGCACAGGCTAGACACAGCCAAGACACTGGCTAGGCACAGGCTAGGCACTGAATAGGCACTGGCTAGGCACAGGCTATGCACATGCCAATCACAGGCAAGGCACAGGCTAGACACTGGCTAGACACAGGCAAGACACAGGCTATACACAGGCTAGACACAGGCAAGACACAGGCTAAAAACAGGCTAGACAGAGGCTAGACACAGGCTAGACACTGGCTAGGCACAGGCTAGACACTGGCTAGGCACAGGCTAGACACTGGCTTGGCACAGGGTAGACACATGCCAATCACAGACAAGGCACAGGCTAGACGCTGGCTAGACACAGGTAAGACACAGGTTAGATACAGGCTAGATACTGGCTAGGCACAGACTGGGCACTGACTAGGAACTGGCCAGGCACAGGCTATGCACCTGCCAGTCACAGGCAAGGCACAAGCTAGACACAGGCTAGACAATTGCTAGGCACAGGCTAGGCACAGGCTTGACTCTGTCTAGACACAGGCTAGACACTGGCTAGGCACAGGCTAGACACTGGCTAGGCACAGGCTAAACACTGGCTAGGCACTTGCTAGGCATAGGGTAAACACTGGCTAGGCACAGGCAAGGCACATGCTGGGCACAGGCTAAACACTGGCTAGGCACAGGCTAAACACTGGCTAGGCACAGGCTAGACACTGGCTAGGCACAGGCTAGACACTGGCTAGGCACAGGCTCGACACTGGCTAGACACTGGCTAGGCACTCGCTAGACACTGGCTAGGCACAGGCTAGAAACAGGCTAGACACAGGCAAGACACAGGCTAGACACTGGCTAGACACAGGCAAGACACAGGCTATACACAGGCTAGACAGAGGCTAGACACAGGCTAGACACAGGCAAGACACTGGCTAGGCACAGGCTAGACACTGGCTAGGCACAGGCTAGACACTGGCTAGGCACAGGGTAGACACATGCCAATAACAGACAAGGCACAGGCTAGACGCTGGCTAGACACAGGTAAGACACAGGTTAGATACAGGCTAGATACTGGCTAGGCACAGACTGGGCACTGACTGGGAACTGGCCAGGCACAGGCTATGCACCTGCCAGTCACAGGCAAGGCACAGGCTTGAGTCTTGCTAGGCACAGGCTAGACACAGCCAAGACACTGGCTAGGCACAGGCTAGGCACTGAATAGGCACTGGCTAGGCACAGGCTATGTTGATGCCAATCACATGCAACGTACAGGCTAAACACAGGCTCGACACTTGTAAGGCACAGGCTAGATACTGGCTAGGCACAGGCTAGACACTGGCCAGGCAGAGGCTATGCATACGCCACAGGCAAGGCACAGGCTAGACACAGGCTAAGCACAGTCTAGACACTGGCTAGACACTGATTATGCACAGGCTAGACACTGGCTAGGCACAGCCTAGACACTGGCTAGACACAGGCAAGACACAGGCTAGACACAGGCTAGACAGAGGCTAGACACTGGCTAGACACAGGCAAGACACAGGCAAGACACATGCTAGACACAGGCAAGACACAGGCTAGACACAGGCTAGACAGGGGCTAGACACAGGCTAGACACTGGCTAGGCACAGGCTAGACACTGGCTAGGCACAGGCTAGACACTGGCTAGGGACAGGCTAGACACTGGCTAGGCACAGGCTAGACACTGGCTATGCACATGCAATGCCAAGCACAGGTAAGGCACAGGCTAGACACAGGCTAGACACTGGCTAGGCACAGGCTAGACACTTGCTAGGCACAGGCTAGACACTGGCTAGGCACAGGCTAGACACTGGCTAGGCACAGGCTAGACCTAGGCTAGACACAGGCTAGACATAGGCTAGACACAGGCTAGACACAGGCTAGACACTGGCTAGGCACAGGCTAGACACTGGCTAGGTACAGGCTAGACACTGGCTAGGCACTGAATAGGCACTGGCTAGGCACAGGCTATGCTGATGCCAATCACATGCAAGGTACAGGCTAGACACAGGCTCGACACAGGTAAGACACAGGTTAGATACAGGCTAGATACTGGCTGGGCACAGACTGGGCACTGACTAGGAACTGGCCAGGCACAGGCTATGCACCTGCCAGTCACAGGCAAGGCACAAGCTAGACACAGGCTAGACAATTGCTAGGCACAGGCTAGGCACAGGCTTGAGTCTTGCTAGGCACAGGCTAGACACAGCCAAGACACTGGCTAGGCACAGGCTAGGCACTGAATAGGCACTGGCTAGGCACAGGATATGCTGATGCCAATCACATGCAACGTAGAGGCTAAACACAGGCTCGACACTTGTAAGGCACAGGCTAGATACTGGCTAGGCACAGGCTAGACACTGGCCAGGCAGAGGCTATGCATACGCCACAGGCAAGGCACAGGCTAGACACAGGCTAAGCACAGTCTAGACACTGGCTAGACACTGATTATGCACAGGCTAGACACTGGCTAGGCACAGCCTAGACACTGGCTAGACACAGGCAAGACACAGGCTAGACACAGGCTAGACAGAGGCTAGACACTGGCTAGGCACAGGGTAGACACATGCCAATCACAGACAAGGCACAGGCTAGACGCTGGCTAGACACAGGTAAGACACAGGTTAGATACAGGCTAGATACTGGCTAGGCACAGACTGGGCACTGACTAGGAACTGGCCAGGCACAGGCTATGCACCTGCCAGTCACAGACAAGGCACAAGCTAGACACAGGCTAGACAATTGCTAGGCACAGGCTAGGCACAGGCTTGACTCTGTCTAGACACAGGCTAGACACTGGCTAGGCACAGGCTAGACACTGGCTGGGCACTTGCTAGGCATAGGGTAAACACTGGCTAGGCACAGGCAAGGCACATGCTGGGCACAGGCTAAACACTGGCTAGGCACAGGCTTAACACTGGCTAGGCACATGCCAATCACAGGCAAGGCACAGGCTAGACACTGGCTAGACACAGGCAAGACACAGGCTATACACAGGCTAGACAGAGGCTAGACACAGGCTAGACACAGGCAAGACACTGGCTAGGCACAGGCTAGACACTGGCTAGGCACAGGGTAGTCACATGCCAATAACAGACAAGGCACAGGCTAGACGCTGGCTAGACACAGGTAAGACACAGGTTAGATACAGGCTAGATACTGGCTAGGCACAGACTGGGCACTGACTAGGAACTGGCCAGGCACAGGCTATGCACCTGCCAGTCACAGGCAAGGCACAAGCTAGACACAGGCTAGACAATTGCTAGGCACAGGCTAGGCACAGGCTTGAGTCTTGCTAGGCACAGGCTAGACACAGCCAAGACACTGGCTAGGCACAGGCTAGGCACTGAATAGGCACTGGCTAGGCACAGGATATGCTGATGCCAATCACATGCAACGTAGAGGCTAAACACAGGCTCGACACTTGTAAGGCACAGGCTAGATACTGGCTAGGCACAGGCTAGACACTGGCCAGGCAGAGGCTATGCATACGCCACAGCCAAGGCACAGGCTAGACACAGGCTAAGCACAGTCTAGACACTGGCTAGACACTGATTATGCACAGGCTAGACACTGGCTAGGCACAGCCTAGACACTGGCTAGACACAGGCAAGACACAGGCTAGACACAGGCTAGACAGAGGTTAGACACTGGCTAGACACAGGCAAGACACAGGCAAGACACAGGCTAGACACAGGCTAGACACTGGCTAGGCACAGGCTAGACACAGGCTAGACACTGGCTAGGCACAGGCTAGACACTGGCTAGGCACAGGCTAGACACTGGCTAGGCACAGGCTAGACACTGGCTAGGCACAGGCTAGACACTGGCTATGCACATGCAATGCCAAGCACAGGCAAGGCACAGGCTAGACACTGGCTAGACACTGGCTAGGCACAGGCTAGACACTGGCTAGGCACAGGCTAGACACTGGCTAGGCACAGGCTAGACACTGGCTAGGCACAGGCTAGACACAGGCTAGACACAGGCGAGACACTGGCTAGGCACAGGCTAGACACTGGCTAGGCACAGGCTAGACACTGGCTATGCAGAGGCTTGACACTGGCTAGACCTAGGCTAGACACAGGCTAGACACAGGCTAGACACAGGCTAGACACTGGCTAGGCACAGGCTAGACACTGGCTAGGCACAGGCTAGACACTGGCTAGGCACAGGCTAGACACTGGCTAGGCACAGGCTAGACACTGGCTAGGCACAGGCTAGGCACTGGCTAGGCACAGGCTAGGCACATGCTGGGCACAGGCTAGACACTGGCTAGGCACAGGCTAAACACTGGCTAGGCACAGGCTAGACACTGGCACAGGCTAGACACTGGCACAGGCTAGACACTGGCTAGACACTGGCTAGGCACAGGCAAGGCACATGCTGGGCACAGGCTAAACACTGGCTAGGCACAGGCTTAACACTGGCTAGGCACAGGCTAAACACTGGCTAGGCACAGGCTAGACACTGGCTAGGCACAGGCTAGACACTGGCTAGACACTGGCTAGGCACAGGCTATGCACATGCCAATCACAGGCAAGGCACAGGCTAGACACTGGCTAGACACAGGCAAGACACAGGCTATACACAGGCTAGACAGAGGCTAGACACAGGCTAGACACAGGCAAGACACTGGCTAGGCACAGGCTAGACACTGGCTAGGCACAGGGTAGTCACATGCCAATAACAGACAAGGCACAGGCTAGACGCTGGCTAGACACAGGTAAGACACAGGTTAGATACAGGCTAGATACTGGCTAGGCACAGACTGGGCACTGACTAGGAACTGGCCAGGCACAGGCTATGCACCTGCCAGTCACAGGCAAGGCACAAGCTAGACACAGGCTAGACAATTGCTAGGCACAGGCTAGGCACAGGCTTGAGTCTTGCTAGGCACAGGCTAGACACAGCCAAGACACTGGCTAGGCACAGGCTAGGCACTGAATAGGCACTGGCTAGGCACAGGATATGCTGATGCCAATCACATGCAACGTAGAGGCTAAACACAGGCTCGACACTTGTAAGGCACAGGCTAGATACTGGCTAGGCACAGGCTAGACACTGGCCAGGCAGAGGCTATGCATACGCCACAGCCAAGGCACAGGCTAGACACAGGCTAAGCACAGTCTAGACACTGGCTAGACACTGATTATGCACAGGCTAGACACTGGCTAGGCACAGCCTAGACACTGGCTAGACACAGGCAAGACACAGGCTAGACACAGGCTAGACAGAGGTTAGACACTGGCTAGACACAGGCAAGACACAGGCAAGACACAGGCTAGACACAGGCTAGACACTGGCTAGGCACAGGCTAGACACAGGCTAGACACTGGCTAGGCACAGGCTAGACACTGGCTAGGCACAGGCTAGACACTGGCTAGGCACAGGCTAGACACTGGCTAGGCACAGGCTAGACACTGGCTAGGCACAGGCTAGACACTGGCTATGCACATGCAATGCCAAGCACAGGCAAGGCACAGGCTAGACACTGGCTAGACACTGGCTAGGCACAGACTAGACACTGGCTAGGCACAGGCTAGACACTGGCTAGGCACAGGCTAGACACTGGCTAGGCACAGGCTAGACACTGGCTAGACACAGGCGAGACACTGGCTAGGCACAGGCTAGACACTGGCTAGGCACAGGCTAGACACTGGCTATGCAGAGGCTTGACACTGGCTAGACCTAGGCTAGACACAGGCTAGACACAGGCTAGACACAGGCTAGACACTGGCTAGGCACAGGCTAGACACTGGCTAGGCACAGGCTAGACACTGGCTAGGCACAGGCTAGACACTGGCTAGGCACAGGCCAGACACTGGCTAGGCACAGGCTAGACACTGGCTAGGCACAGGCTAGGCACTGGCTAGGCACAGGCTAGGCACTGGCTAGGCACAGGCTAGGCACATGCTGGGCACAGGCTAGACACTGGCTAGGCACAGGCTAAACACTGGCTAGGCACAGGCTAGACACTGGCACAGGCTAGACACTGGCACAGGCTAGACACTGGCTAGACACTGGCTAGGCACAGGCTATGCACATGCCAATCACAGGCAAGGCACGGGCTAGACACTGGCTAGACACAGGCAAGACACAGGCTATACCCAGGCTAGACACAGGCTAGACACAGGCGAGACACAGGCTAGACACAGGCTAGACACAGGCTAGACACTGGCTAGGCACAGGCTAGACACTGGCTAAGCACAGGCTAGACACTGGCTAGGCACAGGCAAGGCACATGCTGGGCACAGGCTAGACACTAGCTAGGCACAGGCTAAACACTGGCTAGGCATAGGCCCGACACTGGCTAGGCACAGGCTAGACACTGGCTAGACACTGGCTAGGCACAGGCTAGACACAGGCAAGACACAGGCTAGAAAAAGGCTAGACAGAGGCTAGACACAGGTAGGACACAGGTTAGATACAGGCTAGATACTGGCTAGGCACAGACTGGGCACTGACTAGGAACTGGCCAGGCACAGGGTATGCACCTGCCAGTCACAGGCAAGGCACAAGCTAGACACAGGCTAGAAAATTGCTAGGCACAGGCTAGGCACAGGCTTGACTCTGGCTAGACACTGGCTAGGCACAGTCAAAACACTGGCTAGGCACTTGCTAGGCATAGGCTAAACACTGGCTAGGCACAGGCAAGGCACATGCTGGGCACAGGCTAGACACTGGCTAGGCACAGGCTAAACACTGGCTAGGCAAAGGCTAGGCACAGGCTAGACACAGGCTAGGCACAGGCTAGGCACAGGCTAGGCACAGGCTAGGCACAGGCTAGGCACAGGCTAGACACTAACTAGGCACCGGCTAGACACTGGCTAGACACTGGCTAGACACTGGCTAGACACTGGTTAGACACTGGCTAGACACTGGCTAGACACTGGCTAGACACTGGCTAGACACAGGCTAGACACTGGCTAGACACAGTTTAGACACTGGCTAGACACAGGCTAGACACTGGCTAGGCACAGGCTAGACACTGGCTAGGCACAGGCTAAACACTGGCTAGGCACTTGCTAGGCACCGGCTAAACACTGGCTAGGCACTTGCTAGGCACCGGCTAAACACTGGCTAGGCACAGGCTAGGCACATGCTGGGCACAGGCTAGACACTGGCTAGGCAGAGGCTAAACACTGGTAGGCACAGGCTAGACACTGGCTAGGCACAGGCTAGACACTGGCTAGACACTGGCTAGGCACAGGCTATGCACATGCCAATCACAGGCAAGGCACGGGCTAGACACTGGCTAGACACAGGCAAGACACAGGCTATACACAGGCTAGACACAGGCTAGACACAGGCTAGACAGAGGCTAGACACAGGCTAGACACTGGCTAGGCACAGGCTAGACACTGGCTAGGCACAGGCTAGACACTGGCTAGGCACAGGCTAGACACTGGCTAGGCACAGGGTAGACACATGCCAATCACAGACAAGGCACAGGCTAGACGCTGGCTAGACACAGGTAAGACACAGGTTAGATACAGTTTAGATACTGGCTAGGCACAGACTGGGCACTGACTAGGAACTGGCCAGGCACAGACTATGCACCTGCCAGTCACAGGCTAGACAATTGCTAGGCACAGGCTTGACTCTGGCTAGACACAGGCTAGACACTGGCTAGGCACAAGCTAGACACTGGCTAGGCACAGGCTAAACACTGGCTAGGCACTTGCTAGGCATAGGCTAAACACTGGCTAGGCACAGGCAACGCACATGCTGGGCACAGGCTAGATACTGGCTAGGCACAGGCTAAACACTGGCTAGGCACAGGCTAGACAGAGGCTAGACACAGGCTAGACACAGGCAAGACACAGGCTAGAAACAGGCTAGACAGAGGCTAGACACAGGCTGAACACTGGCTAGGCACAGGCTAGATACTGGCTAGGCACAGGGTAGACACATGCCAATCACAGACAAGGCACAGGCTAGACGCTGGCTAGACACAGGTAAGACACAGGTTAGATACAGGCTAGATACTGGCTAGGCACAGACTGGGCACTGACTAGGAACTGGCCAGGCACAGGCTATGCACCTACCAGTCACAGGAAAGGCACAAGCTAGACACAGGCTAGACAATTGCTAGGCACAGGGTAGGCACAGGCTTGACTCTGGCTAGGCACAGGCTAGACACAGGCAAGACACTGGCAGGACACAGGCCAGAAACAGGGTAGACAGAGGCTAGACACAGGATAGACACTGGCTAGGCACTGGATAGGCACTGGCTAGGCTTTGGCTAGGCACAGGCTAGACACTGGCTAGGCACAGGCTAGACACTGGCTAGGCACAGGCTAGACATAGGCTAGACTCTGGCAAGGCACAGGCTAGGCACTGGTTAGGCACTGGCTAGGCACTGGTTAGGCACTGGCTAGGCACTGGTTAGGCACTGGTTAGGCACTGGCTAGGCACAGGCAATGCACCTGCCAGTCACAGGCAAGGCACAAGCTAGACACAGGCTAGACAATTGCTAGGCACAGGCTAGGCACAAGCTTGAGTCTGGCTAGGCACAGGCTAGACACAGCCAAGACACTGGCTAGGCACAGGCTAGGCACTGAATAGGCACTGGCTAGGCAGAGGCTATGCTGATGCCAATCACATGCAAGGTACAGGCTAGACACAGGCTCGACACTTGTAAGGCACAGGCTAGATACTGGCTGGGCACAGGCTAGACACTGGCTAGACACTGGCTAGGCACAGGCTATGCACATGCCAATCACAGGCAAGGCACAGGCTAGACACTAGCTAGACACAGGCAAGACACAGGTTAGATACAGGCTAGATACTGGCTAGCACAGACTGGGCACTGACTAGGAACTGGCCAGGCACAGGCTATGCACCTGCCAGTCACAGGCAAGGCACAAGCTAGACACAGGATAGACAATTGCTAGGCACAGGCTGGCACAGGCTTGAGTCTGGCTAGGCACAGGCTAGACACAGCCAAGACACTGGCTAGGCACAGGCTAGACACAGCCAAGACACTGGCTAGGCACAGGCTATGCACATGCCAATCACAGGCAAGGCACAGGCTAGACACTGGCTAGACACAGGCAAGACACAGGCTATACACAGGCTAGACACAGGCAAGACACAGGCTAGAAACAGGCTAGACAGAGGCTAGACACAGGCTAGACACTGGCTAGGCACAGGCTAGACACTGGCTTGGCACAGGGTAGACACAGGTTAGATACAGGCTAGATACTGGCTAGGCACAGACTGGGCACTGACTAGGAACTGGCCAGGCACAGGCTATGCACCTGCCAGTCACAGGCAAGGCACAAGCTAGACACAGGCTAGACAATTGCTAGGCACAGGCTAGGCACAGGATTGACTCTGTCTAGACACAGGCTAGACACTGGCTAGGCACAGGCTAGACACTGGCTAGGCACAGGCTAAACACTGGCTAGGCACTTGCTAGGCATAGGGTAAACACTGGCTAGGCACAGGCAAGGCACATGCTGGGCACAGGCTAAACACTGGCTAGGCACAGGCTAAACACTGGCTAGGCACAGGCTAGACACTGGCTAGGCACAGGCTAGACACTGGCTAGGCACAGGCTCGACACTGGCTAGACACTGGCTAGGCACTCGCTAGACACTGGCTAGGCACTCGCTAGACACTGGCTAGGCACAGGCTAGACACTGGCTAGACACAGGCAAGACACAGGCTAGACACTGGCTAGACACAGGCAAGACACAGGCTATACACAGGCTAGACAGAGGCTAGACACAGGCTAGACACAGGCAAGACACTGGCTAGGCACAGGCTAGACACTGGCTAGGCACAGGCTAGACACTGGCTAGGCACAGGCTAGACACTGGCTAGGCACAGGGTAGACACATGCCAATAACAGACAAGGCACAGGCTAGACGCTGGCTAGACACAGGTAAGACACAGGTTAAATACAGGCTAGATACTGGCTAGGCACAGACTGGGCACTGACTAGGAACTGGCCAGGCACAGGCTATGCACCTGCCAGTCACAGGCAAGGCACAGGCTTGAGTCTTGCTAGGCACAGGCTAGACACAGCCAAGACACTGGCTAGGCACAGGCTAGGCACTGAATAGGCACTGGCTAGGCACAGGCTATGTTGATGCCAATCACATGCAACGTACAGGCTAAACACAGGCTCGACACTTGTAAGGCACAGGCTAGATACTGGCTAGGCACAGGCTAGACACTGGCCAGGCAGAGGCTATGCATACGCCACAGGCAAGGCACAGGCTAGACACAGGCTAAGCACAGTCTAGACACTGGCTAGACACTGATTATGCACAGGCTAGACACTGGCTAGGCACAGCCTAGACACTGGCTAGACACAGGCAAGACACAGGCTAGACACAGGCTAGACAGAGGCTAGACACAGGCTAGACAGAGGCTAGACACTGGCTAGACACAGGCAAGACACAGGCAAGACACATGCTAGATACAGGCAAGACACAGGCTAGACACAGGCTAGACAGGGGCTAGACACAGGCTAGACACTGGCTAGGCACAGGCTAGACACTGGCTAGGCACAGGCTAGACACTGGCTAGGGACAGGCTAGACACTGGCTAGGCACAGGCTAGACACTGGCTATGCACATGCAATGCCAAGCACAGGCAAGGCACAGGCTAGACACAGGCTAGACACTGGCTAGGCACAGGCTAGACACTTGCTAGGCACAGGCTAGACACTGGCTAGGCACAGGCTAGACACTGGCTAGGCACAGGCTAGACACAGGCTAGACACAGGCTAGACATAGGCTAGACACAGGCTAGACACAGGCTAGACACTGGCTAGGCACAGGCTAGACACTGGCTAGGTACAGGCTAGACACTGGCTAGGCACTGAATAGGCACTGGCTAGGCACAGGCTATGCTGATGCCAATCACATGCAAGGTACAGGCTAGACACAGGCTCGACACTTGTAAGGCACAGGCTAGATACTGGCTAGGCACAGGCTAGACACTGGCTAGGCACAGGCTAGACACTGGCTAGGCACAGGCTAGGCACAAGCTAGGCACAGGCTAGGCACAGGCTAGACACAGGCTAGGCACAGGCTAGACACAGGCTAGGCACAGGCTAGACAAAAGCTAGGCACAGGCTAGGCACAGGCTAGACACTAGCTAGGCACAGGCTAAACACTGGCGAGGCACAGGGTAAACACTGGCTAGGCACAGGCTATGCACATGCTAATCACAGGCAAGGCACAGGCTAGACGCTGGCTAGACACTGGCTAGGCACAGGCTAGACACTGGCTAGGAACAAACTAGGCACAGGCTATGCACATGCCATGCCAAGCAGAGGCAAGGCACAGGCTAGACACAGGCTAGACACTGGCTAGGCACAGGCTATACACTGGCTAGGCACAGGCTAGACACTGGCTAGGCACAGGCTAGACATTGGCTAGGCACAGGCTAAATACAAGCTAGGCACAGGCTAGACCTAGGCTAGACACAGGCTAGACACAGGCTAGGCACAGGCTAGACAAAGGCTAGGCACAGGCTAGGCACAGGCTAGACACTAGCTAGGCACAGGCTAAACACTGGCGAGGCACAGGCTAGACACAGGCTAGACACAGGCAAGACACAGGCTAGAAACAGGCTAGACAGAGGCTAGACACAGGCTAGACACTGGCTAGGCACAGGCTAGACACTGGCTAGGCACAGGCTAGACACTGGCTAGGCACAGGCTAGACACTGGCTAGGCACAGGGTAGACACATGCCAATCACAGACAAGGCACAGGCTAGACGCTGGCTAGACACAGGTAAGACACAGGTTAGATACAGGCTAGATACTGGCTAGGCACAGACTGGGCACTGACTAGGAACTGGCCAGGCACAGGCTATGCACCTGCCAGTCACAGGCAAGGCACAAGCTAGAAACAGGCTAGACAATTGCTAGGCACAGGCTAGGCACAGGCTTGACTCTGTCTAGACACAGGCTAGACACTGGCTAGGCACAGGCTAGACACTGGCTGGGCACTTGCTAGGCATAGGGTAAACACTGGCTAGGCACAGGCAAGGCACATGCTGGGCACAGGCTAAACACTGGCTAGGCACAGGCTTAACACTGGCTAGGCACAGGCTAGACACTGGCTAGGCACAGGCTAGACACTGGCTAGGCACAGGCTAGACACTGGCTAGACACTGGCTAGGCACTGGCTAGACACTGGCTAGGCACAGGCTATGCACATGCCAATCACAGGCAAGGCACAGGCTAGACACTGGCTAGACACAGGCAAGACACAGGCTATACACAGGCTAGACAGAGGCTAGACACAGGCTAGACACAGGCAAGACACTGGCTAGGCACAGGCTAGACACTGGCTAGGCACAGGGTAGTCACATGCCAATAACAGACAAGGCACAGGCTAGACGCTGGCTAGACACAGGTAAGACACAGGTTAGATACAGGCTAGATACTGGCTAGGCACAGACTGGGCACTGACTAGGAACTGGCCAGGCACAGGCTATGCACCTGCCAGTCACAGGCAAGGCACAAGCTAGACACAGGCTAGACAATTGCTAGGCACAGGCTAGGCACAGGCTTGAGTGTTGCTAGGCACAGGCTAGACACAGCCAAGACACTGGCTAGGCACAGGCTAGGCACTGAATAGGCACTGGCTAGGCACAGGATATGCTGATGCCAATCACATGCAACGTAGAGGCTAAACACAGGCTCGACACTTGTAAGGCACAGGCTAGATACTGGCTAGGCACAGGCTAGACACTGGCCAGGCAGAGGCTATGCATACGCCACAGGCAAGGCACAGGCTAGACACAGGCTAAGCACAGTCTAGACACTGGCTAGACACTGATTATGCACAGGCTAGACACTGGCTAGGCACAGCCTAGACACTGGCTAGACACAGGCAAGACACAGGCTAGACACAGGCTAGACAGAGGCTAGACACTGGCTAGACACAGGCAAGACACAGGCAAGACACAGGCTAGACACAGGCTAGACACAGGCTAGACACTGGCTAGGCACAGGCTAGACACTGGCTAGGCACAGGCTAGACACTGGCTAGGCACAGGCTAGACACTGGCTAGGCACAGGCTAGACACTGGCTAGGCACAGGCTAGACACTGGCTAGGCACAGGCTAGACACTGGCTAGGCACAGGCTAGACACTGGCTAGGCACAGGCTAGACACTGGCTATGCACATGCAATGCCAAGCACAGGCAAGGCACAGGCTAGACACAGGCTAGACACTGGCTAGGCACAGGCTAGACACTTGCTAGGCACAGGCTAGACACTGGCTAGGCACAGGCTAGACACTGGCTAGGCACAGGCTAGACCTAGGCTAGACACAGGCTAGACATAGGCTAGACACAGGCTAGACACAGGCTAGACACTGGCTAGGCACAGGCTAGACACTGGCTAGGTACAGGCTAGACACTGGCTAGGCACTGAATAGGCACTGGCTAGGCACAGGCTATGCTGATGCCAATCACATGCAAGGTACAGGCTAGACACAGGCTCGACACTTGTAAGGCACAGGCTAAATACTGGCTAGGCACAGGCTAGACACTGGCTAGGCACAGGCTAGGCACTGGATAGGCACAGGCTAGGCACAAGATAGGCACAGGCTAGGCACAGGCTAGACACAGGCTAGGCACAGGCTAGACACAGGCTAGGCACAGGCTAGACAAAGGCTAGGCACAGGCTAGGCACAGGCTAGACACTAGCTAGGCACAGGCTAAACACTGGCGAGGCACAGGCTAGGCACAGGCTTGACACTGTCTAGACACAGGCTAGACACTGGCTAGGCACAGGCTAGACACTGGCTGGGCACAGGCTAAACACTGGCTAGGCACTTGCTAGGCATAGGGTAAACACTGGCTAGGCACAGGCAAGGCACATGCTGGGCACAGGCTAAACACTGGCTAGGCACAGGCTTAACACTGGCTAGGCACAGGCTAGACACTGGCTAGGCACAGGCTAGACACTGGCTAGGCACAGGCTAGACACTGGCTAGACACTGGCTAGGCACAGGCTATGCACATGCCAATCACAGGCAAGGCACAGGCTAGACACTGGCTAGACACAGGCAAGACACAGGCTATACACAGGCTAGACAGAGGCTAGACACAGGCTAGACACAGGCAAGACACTGGCTAGGCACAGGCTAGACACTGGCTAGGCACAGGGTAGACACATGCCAATAACAGACAAGGCACAGGCTAGACGCTGGCTAGACACAGGTAAGACACAGGTTAGATACAGGCTAGATACTGGCTAGGCACAGACTGGGCACTGACTAGGAACTGGCCAGGCACAGGCTATGCACCTGCCAGTCACAGGCAAGGCACAAGCTAGACACAGGCTAGACAATTGCTAGGCACAGGCTAGACACAGCCAAGCCACTGGCTAGGCACAGGCTAGGCACTGAATAGGCACTGGCTAGGCACAGGATATGCTGATGCCAATCACATGCAACGTACAGACTAAACACAGGCTCGACACTTGTAAGGCACAGGCTAGACACTGGCTAGGCACAGCCTAGACACTGGCTATGCACATGCAAGGCACATGCTAGACACAGGCTAGACACTGGCTAGGCACAGGCTAGACACTTGCTAGGCACAGGCTAGACACTGGCTAGGCACAGGCTAGACACTGGCTAGGCACAGGCTAGACCTAGGCTAGACACAGGCTAGACACAGGCTAGACACTGGCTAGGCACAGGCTAGACACTGGCTAGGTACAGGCTAGACACTGGCTAGGCACTGAATAGGCACTGGCTAGGCACAGGCTATGCTGATGCCAATCACATGCAAGGTACAGGCTAGACACAGGCTCGACACTTGTAAGGCACAGGCTAGACACTGGCTAGGCACAGGCTAGGCACTGGATAGGCACAGGCTAGGCACAAGCTAGGCACAGGCTAGGCACAGGCTAGACACAGGCTAGGCACAGGCTAGACACAGGCTAGGCACAGGCTAGACACAGGCTAGGCACAGGCTAGACAAAGGCTAGGCACAGGCTAGGCATAGGCTAGACACTAGCTAGGCACAGGCTAAACACTGGCGAAGCACAGGGTAAACACTGGCTAGGCACAGGCTATGCACATGCTAATCACAGGCAAGGCACAGGCTAGACGCTGGCTAGACACTGGCTAGGCACAGGCTAGGCACTGGCTAGGAACAAACTAGGCACAGGCTATGCACATGCCATGCCAAGCACAGGCAAGGCACAGGCTAGACACAGGCTAGACACTGGCTAGGCACAGGCTATACACTGGCTAGGCACAGGCTAGACACTGGCTAGGCACAGGCTAGACATTGGCTAGGCACAGGCTAGACACAAGCTAGGCACAGGCTAGACCTAGGCTAGACACAGGCTAGACACAGGCTAGGCACAGGCTAGACAAAGGCTAGGCACAGGCTAGGCACAGGCTAGACACTAGCTAGGCACAGGCTAAACACTGGCGAGGCACAGGCTAGACACAGGCTAGACACAGGCAAGACACAGGCTAGAAACAGGCTAGACAGAGGCTAGACACAGGCTAGACACTGTCTAGGCACAGGCTAGACACTGGCTAGGCACAGGCTAGACACTGGCTAGGCACAGGGTAGACACATGCCAATCACAGACAAGGCACAGGCTAGACGCTGGCTAGACACAGGTAAGACACAGGTTAGATACAGGCTAGATACTGGCTAGGCACAGACTGGGCACTGACTAGGAACTGGCCAGGCACAGGCTATGCACCTGCCAGTCACAGGCAAGGCACAAGCTAGACACAGGCTAGACAATTGCTAGGCACAGGCTTGACTCTGTCTAGACACAGGCTAGACACTGGCTAGGCACAGGCTAGACACTGGCTGGGCACAGGCTAAACACTGGCTAGGCACTTGCTAGGCATAGGGTAAACACTGGCTAGGCACAGGCAAGGCACATGCTGGGCACAGGCTAAACACTGGCTAGGCACAGGCTAGACACTGGCTAGGCACAGGCTAGACACTGGCTAGGCACAGGCTAGACACTGGCTAGACACTGGCTAGGCACAGGCTATGCACATGCCAATCACAGGCAAGGCACAGGCTAGACACTGGCTAGACACAGGCAAGACACAGGCTATACACAGGCTAGACAGAGGCTAGACACAGGCTAGACACAGGCAAGACACTGGCTAGGCACAGGCTAGACACTGGCTAGGCACAGGGTAGACACATGCCAATAACAGACAAGGCACAGGCTAGACGCTGGCTAGACACAGGTAAGACACAGGTTAGATACAGGCTAGATACTGGCTAGGCACAGACTGGGCACTGACTAGGAACTGGCCAGGCACACGCTATGCACCTGCCAGTCACAGGCAAGGCACAAGCTAGACACAGGCTAGACAATTGCTAGGCACAGGCTAGGCACAGGCTTGAGTCTTGCTAGGCACAGGCTAGACACAGCCAAGACACTGGCTAGGCACAGGCTAGGCACTGAATAGGCACTGGCTAGGCACAGGCTATGCTGATGCCAATCACATGCAACGTACAGGCTAAACACAGGCTCGACACTTGTAAGGCACAGGCTAGATACTGGCTAGGCACAGGCTAGACACTGGCCAGGCAGAGGCTATGCATACGCCACAGGCAAGGCACAGGCTAGACACAGGCTAAGCACAGTCTAGACACTGGCTAGACACTGATTATGCACAGGCTAGACACTGGCTAGGCACAGCCTAGACACTGGCTAGACACAGGCAAGACACAGGCTAGACACAGGCTAGACAGAGGCTAGACACTGGCTAGACACAGGCAAGACACAGGCAAGACACAGGCTAGACACAGGCAAGACAGGGGCTAGACACAGGCTAGACACTGGCTAGGCACAGGCTAGACACTGGCTAGGCACAGGCTAGACACTGGCTAGGTACAGGCTAGACACTGGCTAGGCACTGAATAGGCACTGGCTAGGCACAGGCTATGCTGATGCCAATCACATGCAAGGTACAGGCTAGACACAGGCTCGACACTTGTAAGGCACAGGCTAGATACTGGCTAGGCACAGGCTAGACACTGGCCAGGCAGAGGCTATGCATACGCCACAGGCAAGGCACAGGCTAGACACAGGCTAAGCACAGTCTAGACACTGGCTAGACACTGATTATGCACAGGCTAGACACTGGCTAGACACTGGCTAGGCACAGGCTAGACACTGGCTAGGCACAGGCTAGACACTGGCTAGACACTGGCTAGGCACAGGCTATGCACATGCCAATCACAGGCAAGGCACAGGCTAGACACTGGCTAGACACAGGCAAGACACAGGCTATACACAGGCTAGACAGAGGCTAGACACAGGCTAGACACAGGCAAGACACTGGCTAGGCACAGGCTAGACACTGGCTAGGCACAGGGTAGACACATGCCAATAACAGACAAGGCACAGGCTAGACGCTGGCTAGACACAGGTAAGACACAGGTTAGATACAGGCTAGATACTGGCTAGGCACAGACTGGGCACTGACTAGGAACTGGCCAGGCACAGGCTATGCACCTGCCAGTCACAGGCAAGGCACAAGCTAGACACAGGCTAGACAATTGCTAGGCACAGGCTAGACACAGCCAAGCCACTGGCTAGGCACAGGCTAGGCACTGAATAGGCACTGGCTAGGCACAGGATATGCTGATGCCAATCACATGCAACGTACAGACTAAACACAGGCTCGACACTTGTAAGGCACAGGCTACATACTGGCTAGGCACAGGCTAGACACAGGCTAGTCACTGGCTAGGCACAGGCTAGACACTGGCTAGGCACAGGCTAGACACTGGCTAGCAACAGGCTAGACACTGGCTAGGCACAGGCTAGACACTGGCTAGGCACAGCCTAGACACTGGCTATGCACATGCAAGGCACAGGCTAGACACAGGCTAGACACTGGCTAGGCACAGGCTAGACACTTGCTAGGCACAGGCTAGACACTGGCTAGGCACAGGCTAGACACTGGCTAGGCACAGGCTAGACCTAGGCTAGACACAGGCTAGACACAGGCTAGACACTGGCTAGGTACAGGCTAGACACTGGCTAGGCACTGAATAGGCACTGGCTAGGCACAGGCTATGCTGATGCCAATCACATGCAAGGTACAGGCTAGACACAGGCTCGACACTTGTAAGGCACAGGCTAGACACTGGCTAGGCACAGGCTAGGCACTGGATAGGCACAGGCTAGGCACAAGCTAGGCACAGGCTAGGCACAGGCTAGACACAGGCTAGGCACAGGCTAGACACAGGCTAGGCACAGGCTAGACACAGGCTAGGCACAGGCTAGACAAAGGCTAGGCACAGGCTAGGGATAGGCTAGACACTAGCTAGGCACAGGCTAAACACTGGCGAAGCACAGGGTAAACACTGGCTAGGCACAGGCTATGCACATGCTAATCACAGGCAAGGCACAGGCTAGACGCTGGCTAGACACTGGCTAGGCACAGGCTAGGCACTGGCTAGGAACAAACTAGGCACAGGCTATGCACATGCCATGCCAAGCACAGGCAAGGCACAGGCTAGACACAGGCTAGACACTGGCTAGGCACAGGCTATACACTGGCTAGGCACAGGCTAGACACTGGCTAGGCACAGGCTAGACATTGGCTAGGCACAGGCTAGACACAAGCTAGGCACAGGCTAGACCTAGGCTAGACACAGGCTAGGCACAGGCTAGGCACTGGCTAGGAACAAACTAGGCACAGGCTATGCACATGCCATGCCAAGCACAGGCAAGGCACAGGCTAGACACAGGCTAGACACTGGCTAGGCACAGGCTATACACTGGCTAGGCACAGGCTAGACACTGGCTAGGCACAGGCTAGACATTGGCTAGGCACAGGCTAGACACAAGCTAGGCACAGGCTAGACGCTGGCTAGACACTGGCTAGGCACAGGCTAGGCACTGGCTAGGAACAAACTAGGCACAGGCTATGCACATGCCATGCCAAGCACAGGCAAGGCACAGGCTAGACACAGGCTAGACACTGGCTAGGCACAGGCTATACACTGGCTAGGCACAGGCTAGACACTGGCTAGGTACAGGCTGGACACTGGCTAGGCACTGAATAGGCACTGGCTAGGCACAGGCTATGCTGATGCCAATCACATGCAAGGTACAGGCTAGACACAGGCTCGACACTTGTAAGGCACAGGCTAGACACTGGCTAGGCACAGGCTAGGCACTGGCTAGGCACAGGCTAGGCACTGGATAGGCACAGGCTAGGCACAGGCTAGACACAGGCTAGGCACAGGCTAGACACAGGCTAGGCACAGGCTAGACACAGGCTAGGCACAGGCTAGACAAAGGCTAGGCACAGGCTAGGGATAGGCTAGACACTAGCTAGGCACAGGCTAAACACTGGCGAAGCACAGGGTAAACACTGGCTAGGCACAGGCTATGCACATGCTAATCACAGGCAAGGCACAGGCTAGACGCTGGCTAGACACTGGCTAGGCACAGGCTAGGCACTGGCTAGGAACAAACTAGGCACAGGCTATGCACATGCCATGCCAAGCACAGGCAAGGCACAGGCTAGACACAGGCTAGACACTGGCTAGACACAGGCTAGACACAGGCTAGGCACAGGCTAGACAAAGGCTAGGCACAGGCTAGGCACAGGCTAGACACTAGCTAGGCACAGGCTAAACACTGGCGAGGCACAGGCTAGACACAGGCTAGACACAGGCAAGACACAGGCTAGAAACAGGCTAGACAGAGGCTAGACACAGGCTAGACACTGTCTAGGCACAGGCTAGACACTGGCTAGGCACAGGCTAGACACTGGCTAGGCACAGGCTAGACACTGGCTACGCACAGGGTAGACACATGCCAATCACAGACAAGGCACAGGCTAGACGCTGGCTAGACACAGGTAAGACACAGGTTAGATACAGGCTAGATACTGGCTAGGCACAGACTGGGCACTGACTAGGAACTGGCCAGGCACAGGCTATGCACCTGCCAGTCACAGGCAAGGCACAAGCTAGACACAGGCTAGACAATTGCTAGGCACAGGCTTGACTCTGTCTAGACACAGGCTAGACACTGTCTAGGCACAGGCTAGACACTGGCTGGGCACAGGCTAAACACTGGCTAGGCACTTGCTAGGCATAGGGTAAACACTGGCTAGGCACAGGCAAGGCACATGCTGGGCACAGGCTAAACACTGGCTAGGCACAGGCTAGACACTGGCTAGGCACAGGATATGCTGATGCCAATCACATGCAACGTACAGACTAAACACAGGCTCGACACTTGTAAGGCACAGGCTAGACACTGGCTAGGCACAGGCTAGACCTAGGCTAGACACAGGCTATACACAGGCTAGACACAGGCTAGACACTGGCTAGGCACAGGCTAGACACTGGCTAGGTACAGGCTAGACACTGGCTAGGCACTGAATAGGCACTGGCTAGGCACAGGCTATGCTGATGCCAATCACATGCAAGGTACAGGCTAGACACAGGCTCGACACTTGTAAGGCACAGGCTAGACACTGGCTAGGCACAGGCTAGG
This sequence comes from Zaprionus indianus, assembly GCA_018904595.1. Classification (NCBI taxonomy): domain Eukaryota; kingdom Metazoa; phylum Arthropoda; class Insecta; order Diptera; family Drosophilidae; genus Zaprionus; species Zaprionus indianus. The sequence goes on from JAEIHA010001061.1 coordinate 1,282,031, forward strand.
CACTGGATAGGCACAGGCTAGGCACAAGCTAGGCACAGGCTAGGTACAGGCTAGACACAGGCTAGGCACAGGCTAGACACAGGCTAGGCACAGGCTAGACACAGGCTAGGCACAGGCTAGACAAAGGCTAGGCACAGGCTAGGCATAGGCTAGACACTAGCTAGGCACAGGCTAAACACTGGCGAAGCACAGGGTAAACACTGGCTAGGCACAGGCTATGCACATGCTAATCACAGGCAAGGCACAGGCTAGACGCTGGCTAGACACTGGCTAGGCACAGGCTAGGCACTGGCTAGGAACAAACTAGGCACAGGCTATGCACATGCCATGCCAAGCACAGGCAAGGCACAGGCTAGACACAGGCTAGACACTGGCTAGGCACAGGCTATACACTGGCTAGGCACAGGCTAGACACTGGCTAGGCACAGGCTAGACATTGGCTAGGCACAGGCTAGACACAAGCTAGGCACAGGCTAGACCTAGGCTAGACACAGGCTAGACACAGGCTAGGCACAGGCTAGACAAAGGCTAGGCACAGGCTAGGCACAGGCTAGACACTAGCTAGGCACAGGCTAAACACTGGCGAGGCACAGGCTAGACACAGGCTAGACACAGGCAAGACACAGGCTAGAAACAGGCTAGACAGAGGCTAGACACAGGCTAGACACTGTCTAGGCACAGGCTAGACACTGGCTAGGCACAGGCTAGACACTGGCTAGGCACAGGCTAGACACTGGCTAGGCACAGGGTAGACACATGCCAATCACAGACAAGGCACAGGCTAGACGCTGGCTAGACACAGGTAAGACACAGGTTAGATACAGGCTAGATACTGGCTAGGCACAGACTGGGCACTGACTAGGAACTGGCCAGGCACAGGCTATGCACCTGCCAGTCACAGGCAAGGCACAAGCTAGACACAGGCTAGACAATTGCTAGGCACAGGCTTGACTCTGTCTAGACACAGGCTAGACACTGTCTAGGCACAGGCTAGACACTGGCTGGGCACAGGCTAAACACTGGCTAGGCACTTGCTAGGCATAGGGTAAACACTGGCTAGGCACAGGCAAGGCACATGCTAGGCACAGGCTAAACACTGGCTAGGCACAGGCTAGACACTGGCTAGGCACAGGCTAGACACTGGCTAGGCACAGGCTAGACACTGGCTAGACACTGGCTAGGCACAGGCTATGCACATGCCAATCACAGGCAAGGCACAGGCTAGACACTGGCTAGACACAGGCAAGACACAGGCTATACACAGGCTAGACAGAGGCTAGACACAGGCTAGACACAGGCAAGACACTGGCTAGGCACAGGCTAGACACTGGCTAGGCACAGGGTAGACACATGCCAATAACAGACAAGGCACAGGCTAGACGCTGGCTAGACACAGGTAAGACACAGGTTAGATACAGGCTAGATACTGGCTAGGCACAGACTGGGCACTGACTAGGAACTGGCCAGGCACACGCTATGCACCTGCCAGTCACAGGCAAGGCACAAGCTAGACACAGGCTAGACAATTGCTAGGCACAGGCTAGGCACAGGCTTGAGTCTTGCTAGGCACAGGCTAGACACAGCCAAGACACTGGCTAGGCACAGGCTAGGCACTGAATAGGCACTGGCTAGGCACAGGCTATGCTGATGCCAATCACATGCAACGTACAGGCTAAACACAGGCTCGACACTTGTAAGGCACAGGCTAGATACTGGCTAGGCACAGGCTAGACACTGGCCAGGCAGAGGCTATGCATACGCCACAGGCAAGGCACAGGCTAGACACAGGCTAAGCACAGTCTAGACACTGGCTAGACACTGATTATGCACAGGCTAGACACTGGCTAGGCACAGCCTAGACACTGGCTAGACACAGGCAAGACACAGGCTAGACACAGGCTAGACAGAGGCTAGACACTGGCGAGACACAGGCAAGACACAGGCAAGACACAGGCTAGACACAGGCAAGACAGGGGCTAGACACAGGCTAGACACTGGCTAGGCACAGGCTAGACACTGGCTAGGCACAGGCTAGACACTGGCTAGGTACAGGCTAGACACTGGCTAGGCACTGAATAGGCACTGGCTAGGCACAGGCTATGCTGATGCCAATCACATGCAAGGTACAGGCTAGACACAGGCTCGACACTTGTAAGGCACAGGCTAGATACTGGCTAGGCACAGGCTAGACACTGGCAAGGCACAGGCTAGACACTGGCTAGGCACAGGCTAGGCACAAGCTAGGCACAGGCTAGGCACAGGCTAGACACAGGCTAGGCACAGGCTAGACACAGTCTAGGCACAGGCTAGACACAGGCTAGGCACAGGCTAGACACAGGCTAGGCACAGGCTAGGCACAGGCTAGGCACAGGCTAGACAAAGGCTAGGCACAGGCTAGGCACAGGCTAGACACTAGCTAGGCACAGGCTAAACACTGGCGAGGCACAGGCTAGACACAGGCTAGACACAGGCTAGAAACAGGCTAGACAGAGGCTAGACACAGGCTAGACACTGGCTAGGCACAGGCTAGACACTGGCTAGGCACAGGGTAGACACATGCCAATAACAGACAAGGCACAGTCTAGACGCTGGCTAGACACAGGTAAGACACAGGTTAGATACTGGCTAGGCACAGACTGGGCACTGACTAGGAACTGGCCAGGCACAGGCTATGCACCTGCCAGTCACAGGCAAGGCACAAGCTAGACAAAGGCTAGACAATTGCTAGGCACAGGCTAGGCACAGGCTTGACTCTGTCTAGACACAGGCTAGACACTGGCTAGGCACAGGCTAGACACTGGCTGGGCACAGGCTAAACACTGGCTAGGCACTTGCTAGGCATAGGGTAAACACTGGCTAGGCACAGGCAAGGCACATGCTGGGCACAGTCTAAACACTGGCTAGGCACAGGCTAAACACTGGCTAGGCACAGGCTAGACACTGGCTAGGCACAGGCTAGACACTGGCTGGGCACAGGCTAGACACTGGCTAGACACTGGCTAGGCACAGGCTATGCACATGCCAATCACAGGCAAGGCACAGGCTCGACACTGGCTAGACACAGGCAAGACACAGGCTATACACAGGCTAGACAGAGGCTAGACACCTGCTAGACACAGGCAAGACACTGGCTAGGCACAGGCTAGACACTGGCTAGGCACAGGGTACACATGCCAATAACAGACAAGGCACAGGCTAGACGCTGGCTAGACACAGGTAAGACACAGGTACTGGCTAGGCACAGACTGGGCACTGACTAGGAACTGGCCAGGCACAGGCTATGCACCTGCCAGTCACAGGCAAGGCACAAGCTAGACACAGGCTAGACAATTGCTAGGCACAGGCTAGGCACAGGCTTGAGTCTTGCTAGGCACAGGCTAGACACAGCCAAGACACTGGCTAGGCACAGGCTAGGCACTGAATAGGCACTGGCTAGGCACAGGCTATGCTGATGCCAATCACATGCAACGTACAGGCTAAACACAGGCTCGACACTTGTAAGGCACAGGCTAGATACTGGCTAGGCACAGGCTAGACACTGGCCAGGCAGAGGCTATGCATACGCCACAGGCAAGGCACAGGCTAGACACAGGCTAAGCACAGTCTAGACACTGGCTAGACTCTGATTATGCACAGGCTAAACACTGGCTAGGCACAGCCTAGACACTGGCTAGACACAGGCAAGACACAGGCTAGACACAGGCTAGACAGAGGCTAGACACTGGCTAGACACAGGCAAGACACAGGCAAGACACAGGCTAGACACAGGCAAGACACAGGCTAGACACAGGCTAGACAGGGGCTAATCACAGGCAAGGCACAGGCTAGACGCTGGCTAGACACTGGCTAGACACTGGCTAGGCACAGGCTAGACACTGGCTAGGAACAAACTAGGCACAGGCTATGCACATGCCATGCCAAGCACAGGCAAGGCACAGGCTAGACACAGGCTAGACACTGGCTAGGCACAGGCTATACACTGGCTAGGCACAGGCTAGACACTGGCTAGGCACAGGCTTGACATTGGCTAGGCACAGGCTAGACACAAGCAAGGCACAGGCTAGACCTAGGCTAGACACAGGCTAGACACAGGCTAGGCACAGGCTAGACAAAGGCTAGGCACAGGCTAGGCACAGGCTAGACACTAGCTAGGCACAGGCTAAACACTGGCGAGGCACAGGCTAGACACAGGCTAGACACAGGCAAGACACAGGCTAGAAACAGGCTAGACAGAGGCTAGACACAGGCTAGACACTGGCTAGGCACAGGCTAGACACTGGCTAGGCACAGGCTAGACACCGGCTAGGCACAGGGTAGACACATGCCAATCACAGACAAGGCACAGGCTAGACGCTGGCTAGACACAGGTAAGACACAGGTTAGATACAGGCTAGATACTGGCTAGGCACAGACTGGGCACTGACTAGGAACTGGCCAGGCACAGGCTATGCACCTGCCAGTCACAGGCAAGGCACAAGCTAGACACAGGCTAAACAATTGCTAGGCACAGGCTAGGCACAGGCTTGACTCTGTCTAGACACAGGCTAGACACTGGCTAGGCACAGGCTAGACACTGGCTGGGCACAGGCTAAACACTGGCTAGGCACTTGCTTGGCATAGGGTAAACACTGGCTAGGCACAGGCAAGGCACATGCTGGGCACAGGCTAAACACTGGCTAGGCACAGGCTGAACACTGGCTAGGCACAGGCTAGACACTGGCTAGGCACAGGCTAGACACTGGCTAGGCACAGGCTAGACACTGGCTAGACACTGGCTAGGCACAGGCTATGCACATGCCAATCACAGGCAAGGCACAGGCTAGACACTGGCTAGACACAGGCAAGACACAGGCTATACACAGGCTAGACAGAGGCTAGACACAGGCTAGACACAGGCTAGACACAGGCTAGACGCTGGCTAGACACAGGTAAGACACAGGTTAGATACAGGCTAGATACTGGCTAGGCACAGACTGGGCACTGACTAGGAACTGGCCAGGCACAGGCTATGCACCTGCCAGTCACAGGCTAAGCACAAGCTAGACACAGGCTAGACAATTGCTAGGCACAGGCTAGGCACAGGCTTGAGTCTTGCTAGGCACAGGCTAGACACAGCCAAGACACTGGCTAGGCACAGGCTAGGCACTGAATAGGCACTGGCTAGGCACAGGCTATGCTGATGCCAATCACATGCAACGTACAGGCTAAACACAGGCTCGACACTTGTAAGGCACAGGCTAGATACTGGCTAGGCACAGGCTAGACACTGGCCACGCAGAGGCTATGCATACGCCACAGGCAAGGCACAGGCTAGACACAGGCTAAGCACAGTCTAGACACTGGCTAGACACTGATTATGCACAGGCTAGACACTGGCTAGGCACAGCCTAGACACTGGCTAGACACAGGCAAGACACAGGCTAGACACAGGCTAGACAGAGGCTAGACACTGGCTAGACACAGGCAAGACACAGGCAAGACACAGGCTAGACACAGGCAAGACACAGGCTAGACACAGGCTAGACAGGGGCTAGACACAGGCTAGACACTGGCTAGGCACAGGCTAGACACTGGCTAGGCACAGGCTAGACACTGGCTAGGCACAGGCTAGACACTGGCTAGGCACAGGCTAGACACTGGCTAGGCACAGGCTAGACACTGGCTAGGCACAGGCTAGACACTGGCTAGGCACAGGCTAGACACTGGCTATGCACATGCAATGCCAAGCACAGGCAAGGCACAGGCTAGACACAGGCTAGACACTGGCTAGGCACAGGCTAGACACTTGCTAGGCACAGGCTAGACACTGGCTAGGCACAGGCTAGACACTGGCTAGGCACAGGCTAGACCTAGGCTAGACACAGGCAAGACACAGGCTAGACACAGGCTAGACAGAGGCTAGACACAGGCTAGACACTGGCTAGACACTGGCTAGACACGAGCTATGCCGACGCTAGACACTGGCTATGAACAGGCTAGACACTGGCTAGGCACAGGCTAAACACTGGCTAGGCACAGGCTAAACACTGGCTAGGCACAGGCTGGGTACATGCCAGTCACAGGCAAGGCACAGGCTAGACACAGGCTAGGCACAGGCTAGACACTGGCTAGACACTGGCTAGGAACAAACTAGGAGCAGGCTAGGCACAGGCTAGACACAGGCTAGGCACAGGCTAGACACAGGCTAGGCACAGGCTAGACACAGGCTAGGCACAGGCTAGACAAAGGCTAGGCACAGGCTAGAGACTAGCTAGGCACAGGCTAAACACTGGCGAGGCACAGGGTAAAAACTGGCTAGGCACAGGCTATGCACATGCTAATCACTGGCAAGGCACAGGCTAGACGCTGGCTAGACACTGGCTAGGCACAGGCTAGACACTGGCTAGTCACAGGCTAGGCACAGGCTAGGCATAGACTAGGCACTGGCTAGCCACAGGCTAGGCACAGGCTAGGCATAGACTAGGCACTGGCTAGGCACAGGCTAGGCACAGGCTAGGCACAGGCTAGGCACAGGCTAGGCACAGGCTAGGCACTGGCTAGACACTGGCTAGACACTGGCTAGGCACTGGCTAGACACTGGCTAGACACAGGCTAGACACTGGCTAGGCACAAGCTAGAGACTGGCTAGGCACTGGCTAGGTACATCCTAGGCACTGGCTAGGCACAGGCTATGCTGATGCCAATCACATGCAAGGTACAGGCTAGACACAGGCTCGACACTTGTAAGGCACAGGCTAGATACTGGCTAGGCACAGGCTAGACACTGGCTAGGCACAGGCTAGGCACTGCCTAGGCACAGGCTAGGCACAGGCTAGGCACAGGCTAGGCACTGGCTAGACACTGGCTAGACACAGGCTAGACACTGGCTAGGCACAGGCTAGACACTGGCTAGGCACAGGCTAGACACTGGCTAGGCACAGGCTAGACACTGGCTAGGCACAGGCTAGACACTGGCTAGGCACAGGCCAGACACTGGCTATGCACATGCAATGCCAAGCACAGGCAAGGCACAGGCTAGACACAGGCTAGACACTGGCTAGGCACAGGCTAGACACTTGCTAGGCACAGGCTAGACACTGGCTAGGCACAGGCTAGACACTGGCTAGGCACAGGCTAGACCTAGGCTAGACACAGGCAAGACACAGGCTAGACACAGGCTAGACAGAGGCTAGACACAGGCTAGACACTGGCTAGACACTGGCTAGACACTGGCTAGACACGAGCTATGCCGACGCTAGACACTGGCTATGAACAGGCTAGACACTGGCTAGGCACAGGCTAAACACTGGCTAGGCACAGGCTAAACACTGGCTAGGCACAGGCTGGGTACATGCCAGTCACAGGCAAGGCACAGGCTAGACACAGGCTAGGCACAGGCTAGACACTGGCTAGACACTGGCTAGGAACAAACTAGGAACAGGCTAGGCACAGGCTAGACACAGGCTAGGCACAGGCTAGACACAGGCTAGGCACAGGCTAGACACAGGCTAGGCACAGGCTAGACAAAGGCTAGGCACAGGCTAGAGACTAGCTAGGCACAGGCTAAACACTGGCGAGGCACAGGGTAAACACTGGCTAGGCACAGGCTATGCACATGCTAATCACTGGCAAGGCACAGGCTAGACGCTGGCTAGACACTGGCTAGGCACAGGCTAGACACTGGCTAGTCACAGGCTAGGCACAGGCTAGGCATAGACTAGGCACTGGCTAGCCACAGGCTAGGCACAGGCTAGGCATAGACTAGGCACTGGCTAGGCACAGGCTAGGCACAGGCTAGGCACAGGCTAGGCACAGGCTAGGCACAGGCTAGGCACTGGCTAGACACTGGCTAGACACTGGCTAGGCACTGGCTAGACACTGGCTAGACACAGGCTAGACACTGGCTAGGCACAAGCTAGAGACTGGCTAGGCACTGGCTAGGTACATCCTAGGCACTGGCTAGGCACAGGCTATGCTGATGCCAATCACATGCAAGGTACAGGCTAGACACAGGCTCGACACTTGTAAGGCACAGGCTAGATACTGGCTAGGCACAGGCTAGACACTGGCTAGGCACAGGCTAGGCACTGCCTAGGCACAGGCTAGGCACAGGCTAGGCACAGGCTAGGCACTGGCTAGACACTGGCTAGACACAGGCTAGACACTGGCTAGGCACTGGCTAGACACTGGCTAGGCACTGGCTAGACACTGGCTAGGCACAGGCTAGACACAGGCTAGGCACAGGCTAGACACTGGCTAGGCACAGGCCAGACACTGGCTATGCACATGCAATGCCAAGCACAGGCAAGGCACAGGCTAGACACAGGCTAGACACTGGCTAGGCACAGGCTAGACACTTGCTAGGCACAGGCTAGACACTGGCTAGGCACAGGCTAGACACTGGCTAGGCACAGGCTGAGACCTAGGCTAGACACAGGCAAGACACAGGCTAGACACAGGCTAGACAGAGGCTAGACACAGGCTAGACACTGGCTAGACACTGGCTAGACACTGGCTAGACACGAGCTATGCCGACGCTAGACACTGGCTATGAACAGGCTAGACACTGGCTAGGCACAGGCTAAACACTGGCTAGGCACAGGCTAAACACTGGCTAGGCACAGGCTGGGTACATGCCAGTCACAGGCAAGGCACAGGCTAGACACAGGCTAGGCACAGGCTAGACACTGGCTAGACACTGGCTAGGAACAAACTAGGAACAGGCTAGGCACAGGCTAGACACAGGCTAGGCACAGGCTAGACACAGGCTAGGCACAGGCTAGACACAGGCTAGGCACAGGCTAGACAAAGGCTAGGCACAGGCTAGAGACTAGCTAGGCACAGGCTAAACACTGGCGATGCACAGGGTAAACACTGGCTAGGCACAGGCTATGCACATGCTAATCACTGGCAAGGCACAGGCTAGACGCTGGCTAGACACTGGCTAGGCACAGGCTAGACACTGGCTAGTCACAGGCTAGGCACAGGCTAGGCATAGACTAGGCACTGGCTAGCCACAGGCTAGGCACAGGCTAGGCATAGACTAGGCACTGGCTAGGCACAGGCTAGGCACAGGCTAGGCACAGGCTAGGCACAGGCTAGGCACTGGCTAGACACTGGCTAGACACTGGCTAGGCACTGGCTAGACACTGGCTAGACACAGGCTAGACACTGGCTAGGCACAAGCTAGAGACTGGCTAGGCACTGGCTAGGTACATCCTAGGCACTGGCTAGGCACAGGCTATGCTGATGCCAATCACATGCAAGGTACAGGCTAGACACAGGCTCGACACTTGTAAGGCACAGGCTAGATACTGGCTAGGCACAGGCTAGACACTGGCTAGGCACAGGCTAGGCACTGCCTAGGCACAGGCTAGGCACAGGCTAGGCACAGGCTAGGCACTGGCTAGACACTGGCTAGACACTGGCTAGGCACTGGCTAGACACTGGCTAGGCACTGGCTAGACACTGGCTAGACACAGGCTAGACACTGGCTAGGCACAAGCTAGAGACTGGCTAGGCACTGGCTAGGTACATCCTAGGCACTGGCTAGGCACAGGCTATGCTGATGCCAATCACATGCAAGGTACAGGCTAGACACAGGCTCGACACTTGTAAGGCACAGGCTAGATACTGGCTAGGCACAGGCTAGACACTGGCTAGGCACAGGCTAGGCACTGGCTAGGCACAGGCTAGGCACAAGCTAGGCACAGGCTAGGCACAGGCTAGACACAGGCTAGGCACAGGCTAGACACAGGCTAGGCACAGGCTAGACACAGGCTAGGCACAGGCTAGACAAAGGCTAGGCACAGGCTAGGCACAGGCTATACACTAGCTAGGCACAGGCTAAACACTGGCGAGGCACAGGGTAAACACTGGCTAGGCACAGGTTATGCACATGCTAATCACAGGCAAGGCACAGGCTAGACGCTGGCTAGACACTGGCTAGGCACAGGCTAGACACTGGCTAGGAACAAACTAGGCACAGGCTATGCACATGCCATGCCAAGCACAGGCAAGGCACAGGCTAGACACAGGCTAGACACTGGCTAGGCACAGGCTATACACTGGCTAGGCACAGGCTAGACACTGGCTAGGCACAGGCTAGACATTGGCTAGGCACAGGCTAGACACAAGCAAGGCACAGGCTAGACCTAGGCTAGACACAGGCTAGACACAGGCTAGGCACAGGCTAGACAAAGGCTAGGCACAGGCTAGGCACAGGCTAGGCACAGGCTAGACACTAGCTAGGCACAGGCTAAACACTGGCGAGGCACACGGTAAACACTGGCTAGGCACAGGCTATGCACATGCTAATCACAGGCAAGGCACAGGCTAGACGCTGGCTAGACACTGGCTAGGCATAGGCTAGACACTGGCTAGGAACAAACTAGGAACAGGCTATGCACATGCCATGCCAGACACAGGCAAGGCACAGGCTAGACACAGGCTAGATACAGGCTAGACACTGGCTAGGCACAGGCTAGGCACAGGCTAGGCATAGGCTAGGCACAAGCTGGGCACAGGCTAGGCACAGGCTAGACACAGGCTAGGTACAGGCTAGACACAGGCTAGGCACAGGCTAGACACAGGCTAGGCACAGGCTAGACAAAGGCTAGGCACAGGCTAGGCACAGGCTAGACACTGGCTAGGCACTGAATAGGCACTGGCTAGGCACAGGCTATGCTGATGCCAATCACATGCAAGGTACAGGCTAGACACAGGCTCGACACTTGTAAGGCACAGGCTAGATACTGGCTAGGCACAGGCTAGCCACTGGCTAGGCACAGGCTATGCATACGCCAGTCACAGGCAAAGCACAGGCTAGACGCTGGCTAGACACTGGCTAGGCACAGGCTATGCACATGCCAGTCACAGGCAAGGCACAGGCTAGACACAGGCTATGCACAGGCTTGACACTAACTAGGCACAGGCTAGACACAGGCCAGACACAGGTGAGACACAGGCTAGACACTGGTTAGGCACAGGCTAAACACTGGCGAGGCACACGGTAAACACTGGCTAGGCACAGGCTATGCACATGCTAATCACAGGCAAGGCACAGGCTAGACGCTGGCTAGACACTGGCTAGGCAAAGGCTAGACACTGGCTAGGAACAAACTAGGCACAGGCTATGCACATGCCATGCCAAGCACAGGCTAGACACAGGCTAGACACAGGCTAGACACTGGCTAGGCACAGGCTAGACACTGGCTAGGCACGGGCTAGACACTGGCTAGGAACGGGCTAGACACTGGCTAGGCACAGGCTAGACACTGGCTAGGCACAGGCTAGACACAGGCTAGGCACAGGCTAGGCACAGGCTAGGCACAGGCTAGGCACAGGCTAGGCACAGGCTAGGCACAGGCTAGGCACAGGCTAGACACCGGCTAGGCACGGGCTAGACACTGGCTAAGCACAGGCTAGACACTGGCTAGGCACAGGCTAGGCACAGGCTAGGCAAAGGCTAGGCACAAGCTAGGCACAGGCTAGGCACAGGCTAGACACAGGCTAGGCACCGGCTAGACACAGGCTAGGCACAGGCTAGACAAAGGCTAGGCACAGCCTAGACACTGGGAAGACACAGGCAGGACACAGACTAGACACAGGCTAGACAGACGCTAGACACTGTCTAGACACAGGCAAGACACAGGCTAGACACAGGCTAGACAGAGGCTAGACACAGGCTAGACACTGGCTAGACACTGGCTAGACACGAGCTATGCCGACGCTAGACACTGGCTATGAACAGGCTAGACACTGGCTAGGCACAGGCTAAACACTGGCTAGGCACAGGCTGGGTACATGCCAGTCACAGGCAAGGCACAGGCTAGACACTGGCTAGGCACAGACTAGACACTGGCTAGGCACAGACTAGACACTGGCTAGGCACATGCTAGGCACAGGCTGGGCACAGGCTAGGCACAGGCTGGGCACAGGCTAGACACTGGCTGGGCACAGGCTAAACACGGGGTAGGCACAGGCTAGACACTGGCTAGGCTCAGGGTAGACACTGACTAGGAACTGGCCAGGCACAGGCTATGCACACGCCGGTCACAGGCAAGGCTTAGACACAGGCAAGACACAGGGAGGACACAGGCTAGATACAGGCTGGACACAGGCTAGACACTGGCTAGGCACAGGCTAGACACTGGCTATGCACAGGCTAGACACTGGCTAGGCACAGCCTAAACACTGGCTAGGCACAGGCTAGACACTGGCTAGGCACATGCCAATCACAGGCAAGGCACAGGCTAGACACTGGCTAGACACAGGCAAGTCACAGGCTATACACAGGCTAGACAGAGGCTAGACACAGGCTAGACACAGGCTAGAAACAGGCTAGACAGAGGCTAGACACAGGCTAGACACTGGCTAGGCACAGGCTAGACACAGGCTAGACACAGGCTAGACACTGGCTAGGTACAGGCTAGACACTGGCTAGGTACAGGCTAGACACTGGCTAGGCACTGAATAGGCACTGGCTAGGCACAGGCTAGACACTGGCTAGACACTGGCTAGACACTGGCTAGGCACATGCCAATCACAGGCAAGGCACAGGCTAGACACTGGCTAGACACAGGCAAGTCACAGGCTATACACAGGCTAGACAGAGGCTAGACACAGGCTAGACACAGGCTAGAAACAGGCTAGACAGAGGCTAGACACAGGCTAGACACTGGCTAGGCACAGGCTAGACACAGGCTAGACACAGGCTAGACACTGGCTAGGCACAGGCTAGACACTGGCTAGGTACAGGCTAGACACTGGCTAGGCACTGAATAGGCACTGGCTAGGCACAGGCTATGCTGATGCCAATCACATGCAAGGTACAGGCTAGACACAGGCTCGACACTTGTAAGGCACAGGCTAGACACTGGCTAGGCACAGGCTAGAAACAGGCCAGACACAGGCTAGTCACAGGCTAGACACTGGTTAGGCACTGGCTAGGCACAGGCTAAGCACAGGCTAGGCACAGGCTAGTCACAGGCTAGGCACAGGCTAGGCATAGACTAGGCACTTGCTAGCCACAGGCTAGGCACAGGCTAGGCATAGACTAGGCACTGGCTAGGCACAGGCTAGGCACAGGCTAGGCACAGGCTAGGCACAGGCTAGGCACAGGCTAGGCACTGGCTAGACACTGGCTAGACACTGGCTAGGCACTGGCTAGACACTGGCTAGACACAGGCTAGACACTGGCTAGGCACAAGCTAGAGACTGGCTAGGCACTGGCTAGGTACATCCTAGGCACTGGCTAGGTACATGGTAGACACTGGCTAGGCACAGGCTAGACACTGGCTAGACACAGGCTAGACACAGGCTAGACACTGGCTAGGCACAGGCTAGACACTGGCTAGGTACAGGCTAGACACTGGCTAGGCACTGAATAGGCACTGGCTAGGCACAGGCTAGACACTGGCTAGACACTGGCTAGACACTGGCTAGGCACATGCCAATCACAGGCAAGGCACAGGCTAGACACTGGCTAGACACAGGCAAGTCACAGGCTATACACAGGCTAGACAGAGGCTAGACACAGGCTAGACACAGGCTAGAAACAGGCTAGACAGAGGCTAGACACAGGCTAGACACTGGCTAGGCACAGGCTAGACACAGGCTAGACACAGGCTAGACACTGGCTAGGCACAGGCTAGACACTGGCTAGGTACAGGCTAGACACTGGCTAGGCACTGAATAGGCACTGGCTAGGCACAGGCTATGCTGATGCCAATCACATGCAAGGTACAGGCTAGACACAGGCTCGACACTTGTAAGGCACAGGCTAGATACTGGCTAGGCACAGACTAGACACTGGCTAGGCACAGGCTAGGCACTGGCTAGGCACAGGCTAGGCACAAGCTAGGCACAGGCTAGGCACAAGCTAGGCACAGGCTAGGCACAGGCTAGACACAGGCTAGGCACAGGCTAGACACAGGCTAGGCACAGGCTAGACACAGGCTAGGCACAGGCTAGACAAAGGCTAGGCACAGGCTAGACAGGGGCTAGACACAGGCTAGACACTGGCTAGACACTGGCTAGACACTGGCTAGACACTGGCTAGACACTGGCTAGACACTGGCTAGACACTGGCTAGACACTGGCTAGACACTGGCTAGACACTGGCTAGACACTGGCTATGCCGACGCTAGACACTGGCTATGATCAGGCTAGACACTGACTATGCCGACGCTAGACACTGGCTATGATCAGGCTAGACACTGGCTAGGCACAGGCTAAACACCGGCTAGGCACAGGCTAAACACTGGCTAGGCACAGGCTATGCATATGCCAATCACAGGCAAAGCACAGGCTAGACGCTGGCTAGACACTGGCTAGGCACAGGCTATGCACATGCCAGTCACAGGCAAGGCACAGGCTAGACACAGGCTAGGCACAGGCTTGACACTAACTAGGCACAGGCTAGACACAGGCCAGACACAGGTGAGACACAGGCTAGACACTGGTTAGGCACTGGCTAGGCACAGGCTAGACACTGGCTAGACACTGGCTAGGCACAGGCTAGAAACAGGCCAGACACAGGCTAGTCACAGGCTAGACACTGGTTAGGCACTGGCTAGGCACAGGCTAAGCACAGGCTAGGCACAGGCTAGTCACAGGCTAGGCACAGGCTAGGCATAGACTAGGCACTTGCTAGCCACAGGCTAGACACAGGCTAGACACTGGCTAGGCACTGAATAGGCACTGGCTAGGCACAGGCTAGACACTGGCTAGGCACAGGCTCGACACTTGTAAGGCACAGGCTAGATACTGGCTAGGCACAGACTAGACACTGGCTAGGCACAGGCTAGGCACTGGCTAGGCACAGGCTAGGCACAAGCTAGGCACAGGCTAGGCACAGGCTATGCTGATGCCAATCACATGCAAGGTACAGGCTAGACACAGGCTCGACAATTGTAAGGCACAGGCTAGATACTGGCTAGGCACAGGCTAGACACTGGCTAGGCACAGGCTAGGCACTGGCTAGGCACAGGCTAGGCACTGGCTATGCACATGCAATGCCAAGCACAGGCAAGGCACAGGCTAGACACAGGCTAGACACTGGCTAGGCACAGGCTAGACACTTGCTAGGCACAGGCTAGACACTGGCTAGGCACAGGCTAGACACTGGCTAGGCACAGGCTAGACCTAGGCTAGACACAGGCTAGACATAGGCTAGACACTGGCTAGGTACAGGCTAGACACTGGCTAGGCACTGAATAGGCACTGGCTAGGCACAGGCTATGCTGATGCCAATCACATGCAAGGTACAGGCTAGACACAGGCTCGACAATTGTAAGGCACAGGCTAGATACTGGCTAGGCACAGGCTAGACACTGGCTAGGCACAGGCTAGGCACTGGCTAGGCACAGGCTAGGCACAAGCTAGGCACAGGCTAGGCACAGGCTAGACACAGGCTAGGAAAAGGCTAGACACAGGCTAGGCACAGGCTAGACACAGGCTAGGCACAGGCTAGACAAAGGCTAGGCACAGGCTAGGCACAGGCTAGCCACTAGCTAGGCACAGGCTAAACACTGGCGAGGCACAGGGTAAACACTGGCTAGGCACAGGCTATGCACATGCTAATCACAGGCTAGACAGAGGCTAGACACAGGCTAGACACAGGCTAGAAACAGGCTAGACAGAGGCTAGACACAGGCTAGACACTGGCTAGGCACAGGCTAGACACTGGCTAGGCACAGGGTAGACACATGCCAATCACAGACAAGGCACAGGCTAGACAAAGGCTAGGCACAGGCTAGGCACAGGCTAGACACTAGCTAGGCACAGGCTATGCACATGCCATGCCAAGCACAGGCAAGGCACAGGCTAGACACAGGCTAGACACTGGCTAGGCACAGGCTATACACTGGCTAGGCACAGGCTAGACACTGGCTAGGCACAGGCTAGACACAAGCTAGGCACAGGCTAGACGAAAGCTAGGCACAGGCTAGACCTAGGCTAGACACAGGCTAGACACAGGCTAGACACAGGCTAGACACAGGCTAGACACTGGCTAGACACTGGCTAGGCACAGGCTAGACACTGGCTAGGCACGGGCTAGACACTGGCTAGGCACGGGCTAGACACTGGCTAGGCACAGGCTAGACACTGGCTAGGCACAGGCTAGACACTGGCTAGGCACAGGCTAGGCACAGGCTAGGCACAGGCTAGGCACAGGCTAGGCACAGGCTAGGCACAGGCTAGGCACAGGCTAGGCACAGGCTAGGCACAGGCTAGGCACAGGCTAGGCTTAGGCTAGGCACAGGCTAGACACCGGCTAGGCACGGGCTAGACACTGGCTAGGCACAGGCTAGACACTGGCTAGGCACAGGCTAGGCACAGGCTAGGCAAAGGCTAGGCACAAGCTAGGCACAGGCTAGGCACAGGCTAGACACAGGCTAGGCACCGGCTAGACACAGGCTAGGCACAGGCTAGACAAAGCCTAGGCACAGCCTAGACACTGGGAAGGCACAGGCAGGACACAGACTAGACACAGGCTAGACAGAGGCTAGACACTGTCTAGACACAGGCAAGACACAGGCTAGACACAGGCTAGACAGAGGCTAGACACAGGCTAGACACTGGCTAGACACTGGCTAGACACGAGCTATGCCGACGCTAGACACTGGCTATGAACAGGCTAGACACTGGCTAGGCACAGGCTAAACACTGGCTAGGCACAGGCTAAACACTGGCTAGGCACAGGCTGGGTACATGCCAGTCACAGGCAAGGCACAGGCTAGACACAGGCTAGGCACAGGCTAGACACTGGCTAGGCACAGACTAGACACTGGCTAGGCACAGACTAGACACTGGCTAGGCACAGGCTAGGCACAGGCTGGGCACAGGCTAGGCACAGGCTGGGCACAGGCTAGACACTGGCTGGGCACAGGCTAAACACGGGGTAGGCACAGGCTAGACACTGGCTAGGCTCAGGCTAGACACTGACTAGGAACTGGCCAGGCACAGGCTATGCACACGCCGGTCACAGGCAAGGCTTAGACACAGGCAAGACACAGGGAGGACACAGGCTAGACACAGGCTGGACACAGGCTAGACACTGGCTAGGCACAGGCTAGACACTGGCTATGCACAGGCTAGACACTGGCTAGGCACAGGCTAGACATAGGCTAGACACTGGCTAGTCATAGGCTAGACACTGGCTAGACACTGGCTAGACACTGGCTAGACACTGGCTAGACACTGGCTAGACACTGGCTAGACACTGGCTAGACACTGGCTAGACACTGGCTATGCCGACGCTAGACACTGGCTAGACACTGGCTAGACACTGGCTATGCCGACGCTAGACACTGGCTATGATCAGGCTAGACACTGACTATGCCGACGCTAGACACTGGCTATGATCAGGCTAGACGCTGGCTAGGCACAGGCTAAACACCGGCTAGGCACAGGCTAAACACTGGCTAGGCACAGGCTATGCACATGCCAATCACAGGCAAAGCACAGGCAAGACGCTGGCTAGACACTGGCTAGGCACAGGCTATGCACATGCCAGTCACAGGCAAGGCACAGGCTAGACACAGGCTAGGCACAGGCTTGACACTAACTAGGCACAGGCTAGACACAGGCCAGACACAGGTGAGACACAGGCTAGACACTGGTTAGGCACTGGCTAGGCACAGGCTAGACACTGGCTAGACACTGGCTAGGCACAGGCTAGAAACAGGCCAGACACAGGCTAGTCACAGGCTAGACACTGGTTAGGCACTGGCTAGGCACAGGCTAAGCACAGGCTAGGCACAGGCTAGCCACAGGCTAGGCACAGGCTAGGCATAGACTAGGCACTGGCTAGGCACAGGCTAGGCACAGGCTAGGCACAAGCTAGGCACTGGCTAGACACTGGCTAGACACTGGCTAGGCACTGGCTAGACACTGGCTAGACACAGGCTAGACACTGGCTAGGCACAAGCTAGAGACTGGCTAGGCACTGGCTAGGTACATCCTAGGCACTGGCTAGGTACATGGTAGAAACTGGCTAGGCACAGGCTAGACACTGGCTAGACACTGGCTAGACACTGGGTAGACACTGGCTAGACACTGGCTAGACACCGGCTAGACAGTGCCTAGACATTACCTAGACACTGCCTAGACAGTGCCTAGACATTGCCTAGACACTGCCTAGACATTGCCTAGACACTGGCTAGACACTCGCTAGACACTGGCTACACAAAAGCTATGCCGACGCTAGATACTGGCTATGAACAGGCTAGACACTTGCTAGGCACAGGCTAAACACTGGCTAGGCACAGGCTTAACACTGGCTAGGCACAGCCTAAACACTGGCTAGGCACAGGCTAGAGTCTGGCTAGGCACAGGCTAGACATTGGCTGGGCACAGGCTAGACACTGGCTAGGCACAGGCTAGACTCTGGCTAGGTAAAGGCTAGGCACTTGCTAGACACTGGCTATGCACAGGCTATGTACATGCCAGTCACAGGCAAGGAACAGCCTAGACACAGGCTAGGCACAGGCTAGACACTGGCTATGCACAGGCTAGACACTGGATAGACACTGGCTATGCACATGCCAGTCACAGGCAAGGCACAGCCTAGACACAGGCGAGGCACAGGCTAGACAGCGGGTAGACGCTGGCTAGACACTATCTAGGCACATGCTAGGCACAGGCTATACATTGGCTAGGCACAGGCTAGACAGTGGCTAGGCCCAGGCTAGACATTGGCTACGCACAGGCTAGACACTAGTAAGGCTCTGGCTAGACACTGGCTAGACACTGGCTAAACACATGCCAATCACAGGCAAGGCACTGGCTAGACGCTGGCTAGACACAGGCAAGACACAGGTTAGATACAGGCTAGACAGAGGCTAGGCACAGGCTTGTCTCCGGCTAGGCACAGGCTAGACACAGGCTAGATACTGGCTAGACACAGGCAAGACACAGGCTATACACAGGCTAGACAGAGGCAAGACACACGCTATGCACATGCCAGTCTCAGGCAAGGCACAGGCTAGGCACTGGTTAGGCACTGGCTAGGCACAGGCTAGGCACAGGCTAGGCACAGGCTAGGCACAGGCTAGGCACAGGCTAGGCACAGGCTAGGCACAGGCTAGGCACAGGCTAGGCACAGGCTAGGCACAGGCTAGGCACAGGCTAGGCACAGGCTAGGCACAGGCTAGGCACAGGCTAGGCACAGGCTAGGCACAGGCTAGGCACAGGCTAGGCACAGGCTAGGCACAGGCTAGGCACAGGCTAGGCACAGGCTAGACTCTGGCTAGGCACAGGCTAGACTCTGGCTAGGCACAGGCTAAACACTGGATAGACACAGGCTAGATACAGGCAATACACAGGCTCGACAGAGGCTAGACACAGGCTAGACACAAGCAAGACAGAGGCTAGACACAGGCTAGACACAGGCAAGACACTGGCTAGAAACAGGCTAGACAGAGGCTAGCCACAGGCTAGACACTGGCTAGGCACAGGCTAGACACTGGCTAGGCACAGGGTAGACACTGGCTAGACACTGGCTAGGCACAGGCTAGACACTGGCTAGGCACATGCTAGACACTGGCTAGGCACAGGCTAGACACTGGCTAGGCACAGGCTAGACACTGGCAAGACACTGGTTAGACACTGTCTAGGCACTGGCTAGACACTGGCTAGGCACTGGCTAGACACTGGCTAGGCACAGGCTAGACACTGGCTAGGCACATGCTAGACACTGGCTAGGCACAGGCTAGACACTGGCTAGGCACAGGCTAGACACTGGCTAGGCACAGGCTGGACACTGGCTAGGAACAGGCTTGACAATGGCTAGGCACAGGCTTTGCACATGCCAATCACAGGCAAGGCACAGGCTAGATTCTGGCTAGACACAGGCAAAACACAGGCTATACACAGGCTAGACAGAGGCCAGACACAGGCTAGACACAGGCAAGACACAGGCTAGAAACAGGCTGGACAGAGGCTAGACACAGGCTAGACACTGGCTAGGCACAGGCTACGCACTGGCTAGGCACAGGCTAGACACTGGCTAGACACTGGCTAGGCACTGGCTAGGCACTGGCTAGGCACTGGCTAGGCACTGGCTAGGCACAGGCTAGACACTGGCTAGGCACATGCTAGAAACAGGCAAGGCACAGGCTAGACGCTGGCTAGACACAGACAAGACACAGGTTAGATACAGGCTAGACAGAGGCTAGGCACAGGCTTGACTCTGGCTAGGCACAGGCTAGACACAGGCTAGATACTGGCTAGGCACAGACTGGGCACTGACTAGGATCTGGCCAGGCACAGGCTATGCACACGCCAGTCACAGGCAAGGCTTAGACACAGGCAAGACTCAGGGAGGACACAGGCTAGACACAGGCTAGACTGAGGCTAGACACAGGCTAGACACTGGCTAGGCACAGGCTAGACACTGGCTAGGCACAGGCTAGACACTGGCTAGGCAAAGGCTAGACGCTGGCTAGGCAAAGGCTAGACATAGGCTAGACACTGGCAAGGCACAGGCTAGGCACAGGCTAGACTCTGGCTAGGCACAGGCTAAACACAGGCGAGGCACAGGGTAAACACTGGCTAGGCACAGGCTATGCACATGCTAATCACAGGCAAGGCACAGGCTAGACACTGGCTAGACACTGGCTAGGCACAGGCTAGACACTGGCTAGGAACAAACTAGGCACAGGCTATGCACATGCTAGACACTGGCTAGGCACAGGCTAGACACTGGCTAGGCACAGGCAAGGCACATGCTGGGCACAGGCAAGGCACATGCTGGGCACAGGCTAGACACTAGCTAGGCACAGGCTAAACACTGGCTAGGCACAGGCTAGACACTGGCTAGGCACAGGCTAGACACTGGCTAGGCACAGGCTAGACACTGGCTAGACACTGGCTAGGCACAGGCTATGCACATGCCAATCACAGGCAAGGCACAGGCTAGACACTGGCTTGACACAGGCAAGACACAGGCTATACACAGGCTAGACACAGGCTAGACACAGGCAAGACACAGGATAGACACTGGCAAGACACAGGCTAGAAACAGGCTAGACAGAGGCTAGACACTGGCTAGGCACAGGCTAGACACTGGCTAGGCACAGGCTAGACACTGGCTAGGTACAGGCTAGAAACTGGCTAGGCACAGGGTAGACACATGCCAATCACAGACAAGGCACAGGCTAGACGCTGGCTAGACACAGGTAAGACACAGGTTAGATACAGGCTAGATACTGGCTAGGCACAGACTGGGCACTGACTAGGAAGTGGCCAGGCACAGGCTATGCACCTGCCAGTCACAGGCAAGGCACAAGCTAGACACAGGCTAGACAATTGCTAGGCACAGGCTAGGCACAGGCTTGACTCTGGCTAGACACAGGCTAGACACTGGCTAGGCACAGGCTAAACACTGGCTAGGCACTTGCTAGGCATAGGCTAAACACTGGCTAGGCACAGGCAAGGCACATGCTGGGCACAGGCTAGACACTGGCTAGGCACAGGCTAAACACTGGCTAGGCACAGGCTAGACACTGGCTAGGCACAGGCTAGACACTGGCTAGACACTGGCTAGACACTGGCTAGGCACAGGCTATGCACATGCCAATCACAGGCAAGGCACAGGCTAGACACTGGCTAGACACAGGCAAGACACAGGCTATACACAGGCTAGACAGAAGCTAGACACAGGCTAGACACCGGCACGACACAGGCTAGAAACAGGCTAGACAGAGGCTAGACACAGGCTAAACACTGACTAGGCACAGGCTAGACACTGGCTAGGCACAGGGTAGACACATGCCAATCACAGACAAGGCACAGGCTAGACGCTGGCTAGACACAGGTAAGACACAGCTTAGATACAGGCTAGATACTGGCTAGGCACAGACTGGGCACTGACTAGACACTGGCCAGGCACAGGCTCTGCACCTACCAGTCACAGGCAAGGCACAAGCTAGACACAGGCTAGACAATTGCTAGGCACAGGGTAGGCACAGGCTTGACTCTGGCTAGGCACAGGCTAGACACAGGCAAGACACTGGCAAGACACAGGCTAGAAACAGGCTAGACAGAGGCTAGACACAGGCTAGACACTGGCTAGGCACTGGATAGGCACTGGATAGGCACTGGCTAGGCACTGGAAAGGCACAGGCTAGACACTGGCTAGGCACAGGCTAGACACTGGCTGGGCACAGGCTTGACATAGGCTAGACTCTGGCAAGGAACAAACTAGGCACAGGCTATGCACATGCTAGACACTGGCTAGGCACAGGCTAGACACTGGCTAGGCACAGGCAAGGCACATGCTGGGCACAGGCAAGGCACATGCTGGGCACAGGCTAGACACTAGCTAGGCACAGGCTAAACACTGGCTAGGCACAGGCTAGACACTGGCTAGGCACAGGCTAGACACTGGCTAGGCACAGGCTAGACACTGGCTAGGCACAGGCTAGACACTGGCTAGACACTGGCTAGGCACAGGCTATGCACATGCCAATCACAGGCAAGGCACAGGCTAGACACTGGCTTGACACAGGCAAGACACAGGCTATACACAGGCTAGACACAGGCTAGACACAGGCTAGACACAGGATAGACACTGGCAAGACACAGGCTAGAAACAGGCTAGACAGAGGCTAGACACTGGCTAGGCACAGGCTAGACACTGGCTAGGCACAGGCTAGACACTGGCTAGGTACAGGCTAGAAACTGGCTAGGCACAGGGTAGACACATGCCAATCACAGACAAGGCACAGGCTAGACGCTGGCTAGACACAGGTAAGACACAGGTTAGATACAGGCTAGATACTGGCTAGGCACAGACTGGGCACTGACTAGGAAGTGGCCAGGCACAGGCTATGCACCTGCCAGTCACAGGCAAGGCACAAGCTAGACACAGGCTAGACAATTGCTAGGCACAGGCTAGGCACAGGCTTGACTCTGGCTAGACACAGGCTAGACACTGGCTAGGCACAGGCTAAACACTGGCTAGGCACTTGCTAGGCATAGGCTAAACACTGGCTAGGCACAGGCAAGGCACATGCTGGGCACAGGCTAGACACTGGCTAGGCACAGGCTAAACACTGGCTAGGCACAGGCTAGACACTGGCTAGGCACAGGCTAGACACTGGCTAGACACTGGCTAGACACTGGCTAGGCACAGGCTATGCACATGCCAATCACAGGCAAGGCACAGGCTAGACACTGGCTAGACACAGGCAAGACACAGGCTATACACAGGCTAGACAGAAGCTAGACACAGGCTAGACACCGGCACGACACAGGCTAGAAACAGGCTAGACAGAGGCTAGACACAGGCTAAACACTGACTAGGCACAGGCTAGACACTGGCTAGGCACAGGGTAGACACATGCCAATCACAGACAAGGCACAGGCTAGACGCTGGCTAGACACAGGTAAGACACAGCTTAGATACAGGCTAGATACTGGCTAGGCACAGACTGGGCACTGACTAGAGACTGGCCAGGCACAGGCTCTGCACCTACCAGTCACAGGCAAGGCACAAGCTAGACACAGGCTAGACAATTGCTAGGCACAGGGTAGGCACAGGCTTGACTCTGGCTAGGCACAGGCTAGACACAGGCAAGACACTGGCAAGACACAGGCTAGAAACAGGCTAGACAGAGGCTAGACACAGGCTAGACACTGGCTAGGCACTGGATAGGCACTGGATAGGCACTGGCTAGGCACTGGAAAGGCACAGGCTAGACACTGGCTAGGCACAGGCTAGACACTGGCTAGGCACAGGCTTGACATAGGCTAGACTCTGGCAAGGAACAAACTAGGCACAGGCTATGCACATGCTAGACACTGGCTAGGCACAGGCTAGACACTGGCTAGGCACAGGCAAGGCACATGCTGGGCACAGGCAAGGCACATGCTGGGCACAGGCTAGACACTAGCTAGGCACAGGCTAAACACTGGCTAGGCACAGGCTAGACACTGGCTAGGCACAGGCTAGACACTGGCTAGGCACAGGCTAGACACTGGCTAGACACTGGCTAGGCACAGGCTATGCACATGCCAATCACAGGCAAGGCACAGGCTAGACACTGGCTTGACACAGGCAAGACACAGGCTATACACAGGCTAGACACAGGCTAGACACAGGCTAGACACAGGATAGACACTGGCAAGACACAGGCTAGAAACAGGCTAGACAGAGGCTAGACACTGGCTAGGCACAGGCTAGACACTGGCTAGGCACAGGCTAGACACTGGCTAGGTACAGGCTAGAAACTGGCTAGGCACAGGGTAGACACATGCCAATCACAGACAAGGCACAGGCTAGACGCTGGCTAGACACAGGTAAGACACAGGTTAGATACAGGCTAGATACTGGCTAGGCACAGACTGGGCACTGACTAGGAAGTGGCCAGGCACAGGCTATGCACCTGCCAGTCACAGGCAAGGCACAAGCTAGACACAGGCTAGACAATTGCTAGGCACAGGCTAGGCACAGGCTTGACTCTGGCTAGACACAGGCTAGACACTGGCTAGGCACAGGCTAAACACTGGCTAGGCACTTGCTAGGCATAGGCTAAACACTGGCTAGGCACAGGCAAGGCACATGCTGGGCACAGGCTAGACACTGGCTAGGCACAGGCTAAACACTGGCTAGGCACAGGCTAGACACTGGCTAGGCACAGGCTAGACACTGGCTAGACACTGGCTAGACACTGGCTAGGCACAGGCTATGCACATGCCAATCACAGGCAAGGCACAGGCTAGACACTGGCTAGACACAGGCAAGACACAGGCTATACACAGGCTAGACAGAAGCTAGACACAGGCTAGACACCGGCACGACACAGGCTAGAAACAGGCTAGACAGAGGCTAGACACAGGCTAAACACTGACTAGGCACAGGCTAGACACTGGCTAGGCACAGGGTAGACACATGCCAATCACAGACAAGGCACAGGCTAGACGCTGGCTAGACACAGGTAAGACACAGCTTAGATACAGGCTAGATACTGGCTAGGCACAGACTGGGCACTGACTAGACACTGGCCAGGCACAGGCTCTGCACCTACCAGTCACTAGGCAAGGCACAAGCTAGACACAGGCTAGACAATTGCTAGGCACAGGGTAGGCACAGGCTTGACTCTGGCTAGGCACAGGCTAGACACAGGCAAGACACTGGCAAGACACAGGCTAGAAACAGGCTAGACAGAGGCTAGACACAGGCTAGACACTGGCTAGGCACTGGATAGGCACTGGATAGGCACTGGCTAGGCACTGGAAAGGCACAGGCTAGACACTGGCTAGGCACAGGCTAGACACTGGCTAGGCACAGGCTTGACATAGGCTAGACTCTGGCAAGGCACAGGCTAGGCACTGGTTAGGCACTGGCTAGGCACTGGTTAGGCACTGGCTAGGCACAGGCTATGCACCTGCCAGTCACAGGCAAGGCACAAGCTAGACACAGGCTAGACACAGGCTAGACAATTGCTAGGCACAGGCTAGGCACAGGCTTGAGTCTGGCTAGGCACAGGCTAGACACATGCAAGGTACAGGCTAGACACAGGCTCGACACTTGTAAGGCACAGGCTAGATACTGGCTAGGCACAGGCTAGACACTGGCTAGACACTGGCTAGGCACAGGCTATGCACATGCCAATCACAGGCAAGGCACAGGCTAGACACTGGCTAGACACAGGCAAGACACAGGTTAGATACAAGCTAGATACTGCCTAGGCACAGACTGGGCACTGACTAGGAACTGGCCAGGCACAGGCTATGCACCTGCCTATCACAGGCAAGGCACAAGCTAGATACAGGCTAGACAATTGCTAGGCACAGGCTAGGCACAGGCTTGAGTCTGGCTAGGCACAGGCTAGAGACAGCCAAGACACTGGCTAGGCACAGGCTAGGCCTTGAATAGGCACTGGCTGGGCACAGGCTATGCTGATGCCAATCACATGCAAGGTACAGGCTAGACACAGGCTCGACACTTGTTAGGCACAGGCTAGATACTGGCTAGGCACAGGCTAGACACTGGCTAGGCACAGGCTAGACACTGGCTAGGCACAGGCTAAACACTGGCTAGGCACTTGCTAGGCATAGGCTAAACACTGGCTAGGCACAGGCAAGGCACATGCTGGGCACAGGCTAGACACTGGCTAGGCACAGGCTAAACACTGGCTAGGCACAGGCTAGACAGAGGCTAGACACAGGCTAGACACAGGCAAGACACAGGCTAGAAACAGGCTAGACAGAGGCTAAACACAGGCTGAACACTGGCTAGGCACAGGCAAGATACTGGCTAGGCACAGGGTAGACACATGCCAATCACAGTCAACGCACAGGCTAGACGCTGGCTAGACACAGGTAAGACACAGGTTAGATACAGGCTAGATACTGGCGAGGCACAGACTGGGCAGTGACTAGGAACTGGCCAGGCACAGGCTATGCACCTGCCTATCACAGGCAAGGCACAAGCTAGATACAGGCTAGACAATTGCTAGGCACAGGCTAGGCACAGGCTTGAGTCTGGCTAGGCACAGGCTAGACACAGCCAAGACACTGGCTAGGCACAGGCTAGGCCTTGAATAGGCACTGGCTAGGCACAGGCTATGCTGATGCCAATCACATGCAAGGTACAGGCTAGACACAGGCTCGACACTTGTAAGGCACAGGCTAGATACTGGCTAGGCACAGGCTAGGTACAGGCTAGACACTGGCTAGGCACTGAATAGGCACTGGCTAGGCACAGGCTATGCTGATGCCAATCACATGCATGGTACAGGCTAGACACAGGCTCGACACTTGTAAGGCACAGGCTAGATACTGGCTTGAGTCTGGCTAGGCACAGACTAGACACAGCCAAGACACTGGCTAGGCACAGGCTAGGCACTGAATAGGCACTGGCTAGGCACAGGCTATGCTGATGCCAATCACATGCAAGGTACAGGCTAGACACAGGCTCGACACTTGTAAGGCACAGGCTAGATACTGGCTAGGCACAGGCTAGACACTGGCTAGGCAGAGGCTATGCATACGCCAGTCACAGGCAAGGCACAGGCTAGACACAGGCTAAGCACAGTCTAGACACTGGCTAGACACTGATTATGCACATGCTAGACACTGGCTAGGCACAGCCTAGACACTGGCTAGACACAGGCAAGACACAGGCTAGACACAGGCTAGACAGACGCTAGACACTAGCTAGACACAGGCAAGACACAGGCTAGACACAGGCAAGACACAGGCTAGACACAGGCTAGACAGGGGGTAGACAAAGGCTAGACACTGGCTAGGCACAGGCTAGACACTGGCTATGCACAGGCTAGAAACTGGCTAGGCACAGGCTAGACACTGGCTATGCACATGCCATGCCAAGCACAGGCAAGGCACAGGCTAGACACAGGCTAGACACTGGCTAGGCACAGGCTAGACACTGGCTAGGCACAGGCTAGACACTGGCTAGGCACAGGCTAGACACTGGCTAGGCACAGGCTAGACACTGGCTAGGCACAGGCTAGACACTGGCTAGGTACAGGCTAGACACTGGCTAGGCACTTGCTAGGCATAGGCTAAACACTGGCTACGCACAGGCTAGGCAAATGCTGGGCACAGGCTAGACACTGGCTACGCACAGGCTAAACACTGGCTAGGCATAGGCTAGACACTGGCTAGGCACAGGCTAGACACTGGCTAGACACTGGCTAGGCACAGGCTAGACACTGGCTAGACACTGGCTAGGCTCAGGCTAGACACTGGCTAGACACTGGCTAGGCACAGGCTATGCACATGCCAATCACAGGCAAGGCACAGGCTATACAGAGGCTAGACACAGGCTAGACACTGGCTAGGCACTGGCTAGGCACAGGCTATGCACCTGCCAGTCACAGGCAAGGCACAAGCTAGACACAGGCTAGACAATTGCTAGGCACAGGCTAGGCACAGGCTTGAGTCTGGCTAGGCACAGGCTAGACACAGGCAAGACACTGGCTAGGCACAGGCTATGCTGATGCCAATCACATGCAAGGTACAGGCTAGACACAGGCTCGACACTGGTAAGGCACAGGCTAGATACTGGCTAGGCACAGGCTAGACACTGGCTAGGCACAGGCTATGCATACGCCAGTCACAGGAAAGGCACAGGCTAGACACAGGCTAAGCACAGTCTAGACACTGGCTATGCACAGGCTAGACACTGGCTAAGAACAGCCTAGACACTGGCTAGACAAAGGCAAGACACAGGCTAGGCACAGGCTAGACACTGGCTAGACACTGGCTAGGCACAGGCTATGCACATGCCAATCACAGGCAAGGCACAGGCTAGACACTGGCTAGACACAGGCAAGACACAGGTAAGATACAAGCTAGATACTGCCTAGGCACAGACTGGGCACTGACTAGGAACTGGCCAGGCACAGGCTATGCACCTGCCTATCACAGGCAAGGCACAAGCTAGATACAGGCTAGACAATTGCTAGGCACAGGCTAGGCACAGGCTTGAGTCTGGCTAGGCACAGGCTAGACACAGCCAAGACACTGGCTAGGCACAGGCTATGCTGATGCCAATCACATGCAAGGTACAGGCTAGACACAGGCTCGACACTGGTAAGGCACAGGCTAGATACTGGCTAGGCACAGGCTAGACACTGGCTAGGCACAGGCTATGCATACGCCAGTCACAGGAAAGGCACAGGCTAGACACAGGCTAAGCACAGTCTAGACACTGGCTATGCACAGGCTAGACACTGGCTAAGAACAGCCTAGACACTGGCTAGACAAAGGCAAGACACAGGCTAGGCACAGGCTAGACACTGGCTAGACACTGGCTAGGCACAGGCTATGCACATGCCAATCACAGGCAAGGCACAGGCTAGACACTGGCTAGACACAGGCAAGACACAGGTAAGATACAAGCTAGATACTGCCTAGGCACAGACTGGGCACTGACTAGGAACTGGCCAGGCACAGGCTATGCACCTGCCTATCACAGGCAAGGCACAAGCTAGATACAGGCTAGACAATTGCTAGGCACAGGCTAGGCACAGGCTTGAGTCTGGCTAGGCACAGGCTAGACACAGCCAAGACACTGGCTAGGCACAGGCTAGGCCTTGAATAGGCACTGGCTAGGCACAGGCTATGCTGATGCCAATCACATGCAAGGTACAGGCTAGACACAGGCTCGACACTTGTAAGGCACAGGCTAGATACTGGCTAGGCACAGGCTAGACACTGGCTAGGCACAGGCTAAACACTGGCTAGGCACTTGCTAGGCATAGGCTAAACACTGGCTAGGCACAGGCAAGGCACATGCTGGGCACAGGCTAGACACTGGCTAGGCACAGGCTAAACACTGGCTAGGCACAGGCTAGACAGAGGCTAGACACAGGCTAGACACAGGCAAGACACAGGCTAGAAACAGGCTAGACAGAGGCTAAACACAGGCTGAACACTGGCTAGGCACAGGCAAGATACTGGCTAGGCACAGGGTAGACACATGCCAATCACAGTCAACGCACAGGCTAGACGCTGGCTAGACACAGGTAAGACACAGGTTAGATACAGGCTAGATACTGGCGAGGCACAGACTGGGCAGTGACTAGGAACTGGCCAGGCACAGGCTATGCACCTGCCTATCACAGGCAAGGCACAAGCTAGATACAGGCTAGACAATTGCTAGGCACAGGCTAGGCACAGGCTTCAGTCTGGCTAGGCACAGGCTAGACACAGCCAAGACACTGGCTAGGCACAGGCTAGGCCTTGAATAGGCACTGGCTAGGCACAGGCTATGCTGATGCCAATCACATGCAAGGTACAGGCTAGACACAGGCTCGACACTTGTAAGGCACAGGCTAGATACTGGCTAGGCACAGGCTAGGTACAGGCTAGACACTGGCTAGGCACTGAATAGGCACTGGCTAGGCATAGGCTATGCTGATGCCAATCACATGCATGGTACAGGCTAGACACAGGCTCGACACTTGTAAGGCACAGGCTAGATACTGGCTTGAGTCTGGCTAGGCACAGACTAGACACAGCCAAGACACTGGCTAGGCACAGGCTAGGCACTGAATAGGCACTGGCTAGGCACAGGCTATGCTGATGCCAATCACATGCAAGGTACAGGCTAGACACAGGCTCGACACTTGTAAGGCACAGGCTAGATACTGGCTAGGCACAGGCTAGACACTGGCTAGGCAGAGGCTATGCATACGCCAGTCACAGGCAAGGCACAGGCTAGACACAGGCTAAGCACAGTCTAGACACTGGCTAGACACTGATTATGCACATGCTAGACACTGGCTAGGCACAGCCTAGACACTGGCTAGACACAGGCAAGACACAGGCTAGACACAGGCTAGACAGACGCTAGACACTAGCTAGACACAGGCAAGACACAGGCTAGACACAGGCAAGACACAGGCTAGACACAGGCTAGACAGGGGGTAGACAAAGGCTAGACACTGGCTAGGCACAGGCTAGACACTGGCTATGCACAGGCTAGACACTGGCTAGGCACAGGCTAGACACTGGCTATGCACATGCCATGCCAAGCACAGGCAAGGCACAGGCTAGACACAGGCTAGACACTGGCTAGGCACAGGCTAGACACTGGCTAGGCACAGGCTAGACACTGGCTAGGCACAGGCTAGACACTGGCTAGGCACAGGCTAGACACTGGCTAGGCACAGGCTAGACACTGGCTAGGTACAGGCTAGACACTGGCTAGGCACTTGCTAGGCATAGGCTAAACACTGGCTACGCACAGGCTAGGCAAATGCTGGGCACAGGCTAGACACTGGCTAGGCACAGGCTAAACACTGGCTAGGCATAGGCTAGACACTGGCTAGGCACAGGCTAGACACTGGCTAGACACTGGCTAGGCACAGGCTAGACACTGGCTAGACACTGGCTAGGCACAGGCTAGACACTGGCTAGACACTGGCTAGGCACAGGCTATGCACATGCCAATCACAGGCAAGGCACAGGCTATACAGAGGCTAGACACAGGCTAGACACTGGCTAGGCACTGGCTAGGCACAGGCTATGCACCTGCCAGTCACAGGCAAGGCACAAGCTAGACACAGGCTAGACAATTGCTAGGCACAGGCTAGGCACAGGCTTGAGTCTGGCTAGGCACAGGCTAGACACAGCCAAGACACTGGCTAGGCACAGGCTAGGCACTGAATAGGCACTGGCTAGGCACAGGCTATGCTGATGCCAATCACATGCAAGGTACAGGCTAGACACAGGCTCGACACTGGTAAGGCACAGGCTAGATACTGGCTAGGCACAGGCTAGACACTGGCTAGGCACAGGCTATGCATACGCCAGTCACAGGAAAGGCACAGGCTAGACACAGGCTAAGCACAGTCTAGACACTGGCTATGCACAGGCTAGACACTGGCTAAGAACAGCCTAGACACTGGCTAGACACAGGCAAGACACAGGCTAAGCACAGGCTAGACACTGGCTAGACACTGGCTAGGCACAGGCTATGCACATGCCAATCACAGGCAAGGCACAGGCTAGACACTGGCTAGACACAGGCAAGACACAGGTTAGATACAAGCTAGATACTGCCTAGGCACAGACTGGGCACTGACTAGGAACTGGCCAGGCACAGGCTATGCACCTGCCTATCACAGGCAAGGCACAAGCTAGATACAGGCTAGACAATTGCTAGGCACAGGCTTGAGTCTGGCTAGGCACAGGCTAGACACAGCCAAGACACTGGCTAGGCACAGGCTAGGCCTTGAATAGGCACTGGCTAGGCACAGGCTATGCTGATGCCAATCACATGCAAGGTACAGGCTAGACACAGGCTCGACACTTGTAAGGCACAGGCTAGATACTGGCTAGGCACAGGCTAGACACTGGCTAGGCACAGGCTAAACACTGGCTAGGCACTTGCTAGGCATAGGCTAAACACTGGCTAGGCACAGGCAAGGCACATGCTGGGCACAGGCTAGACACTGGCTAGGCACAGGCTAAACACTGGCTAGGCACAGGCTAGACAGAGGCTAGACACAGGCTAGACACAGGCAAGACACAGGCTAGAAACAGGCTAGACAGAGGCTAAACACAGGCTGAACACTGGCTAGGCACAGGCAAGATACTGGCTAGGCACAGGGTAGACACATGCCAATCACAGTCAACGCACAGGCTAGACGCTGGCTAGACACAGGTAAGACACAGGTTAGATACAGGCTAGATACTGGCGAGGCACAGACTGGGCAGTGACTAGGAACTGGCCAGGCACAGGCTATGCACCTGCCTATCACAGGCAAGGCACAAGCTAGATACAGGCTAGACAATTGCTAGGCACAGGCTAGGCACAGGCTTGAGTCTGGCTAGGCACAGGCTAGACACAGCCAAGACACTGGCTAGGCACAGGCTAGGCCTTGAATAGGCACTGGCTAGGCACAGGCTATGCTGATGCCAATCACATGCAAGGTACAGGCTAGACACAGGCTCGACACTTGTAAGGCACAGGCTAGATACTGGCTAGGCACAGGCTAGGTACAGGCTAGACACTGGCTAGGCACTGAATAGGCACTGGCTAGGCACAGGCTATGCTGATGCCAATCACATGCATGGTACAGGCTAGACACAGGCTCGACACTTGTAAGGCACAGGCTAGATACTGGCTTGAGTCTGGCTAGGCACAGACTAGACACAGCCAAGACACTGGCTAGGCACAGGCTAGGCACTGAATAGGCACTGGCTAGGCACAGGCTATGCTGATGCCAATCACATGCAAGGTACAGGCTAGACACAGGCTCGACACTTGTAAGGCACAGGCTAGATACTGGCTAGGCACAGGCTAGACACTGGCTAGGCAGAGGCTATGCATACGCCAGTCACAGGCAAGGCACAGGCTAGACACAGGCTAAGCACAGTCTAGACACTGGCTAGACACTGATTATGCACATGCTAGACACTGGCTAGGCACAGCCTAGACACTGGCTAGACACAGGCAAGACACAGGCTAGACACAGGCTAGACAGACGCTAGACACTAGCTAGACACAGGCAAGACACAGGCTAGACACAGGCAAGACACAGGCTAGACACAGGCTAGACAGGGGGTAGACAAAGGCTAGACACTAGCTAGGCACAGGCTAGACACTGGCTATGCACAGGCTAGACACTGGCTAGGCACAGGCTAGACACTGGCTATGCACATGCCATGCCAAGCACAGGCAAGGCACAGGCTAGACACAGGCTAGACACTGGCTAGGCACAGGCTAGACACTGGCTAGGCACAGGCTAGACACTGGCTAGGCACAGGCTAGACACTGGCTAGGCACAGGCTAGACACTGGCTAGGCACAGGCTAGACACTGGCTAGGCACAGGCTAGACACTGGCTAGGCACAGGCTAGACACTGGCTAGGCACAGGCTAGACACTGGCTAGGCACAGGATAGACACTGGCTAGGCACAGGCTAGACACTGGCTAGGCACAGGCTAGACATAGGCTAGACACTGGCAAGGCACAGGCTAGGCACTGGTTAGGCACTGGCTAGGCACTGGTTAGGCACTGGCTAGGCACAGGCTATGCACCTGCCAGTCACAGGCAAGGCACAAGCTAGACACAGGCTAGACAATTGCTAGGCACAGGCTAGGCACAGGCTTGAGTCTGGCTAGGCACAGGCTAGACACAGGCAAGACACTGGCTAGGCACAGGCTAGGCACTGAATAGGCACTGGCTAGGCACAGGCTATGCTGATGCCAATCACATGCAAGGTACAGGCTAGACACAGGCTCGACACTGGTAAGGCACAGGCTAGATACTGGCTAGGCACAGGCTAGACACTGGCTAGGCACAGGCTATGCATACGCCAGTCACAGGAAAGGCACAGGCTAGACACAGGCTAAGCACAGTCTAGACACTGGCTATGCACAGGCTAGACACTGGCTAAGAACAGCCTAGACACTGGCTAGACACAGGCAAGACACAGGCTAGGCACAGGCTAGACACTGGCTAGACACTGGCTAGGCACAGGCTATGCACATGCCAATCACAGGCAAGGCACAGGCTACACAGAGGCTAGACACAGGCTATACACAGGCTAGACAGGGGCTAGACACAGGCTAGACACTGGCTAGGCACAGGCTAGACACTGGCTAGGCACAGGCTAGACACTGGCTAGGCACAGGCTAGACACTGGCTAGGCACAGGCTAGACACTGGCTAGGCACAGGCTAGACACTGGCTATGCACAGGCTAGACACTGGCTAGGCATAGGCTAGACTCTGGCTAGGCACAGGCTAAACACTGGCGAGGCACAGGCTAAACACTTGCTAGGTACAGGCTATGCACATGCCAATCACAGGCAAGGCACATGCTAGACACAGGCTAGACACTGGCTAGGCACAGGCTAGACACAAGCTAGGCACAGGCTAGACCTAGGCTAGACACAGGCTAGACACAGGCTAGACACAGGCTAGACACAGGCTAGACACAGGCTAGACACTGGCTAGACACTGGCTAGGCACAGGCTAGACACTGGCTAGGCACGGGCTAGACACTGGCTAGGCACAGGCTAGACACTGGCTAGGCACAGGCTAGGCACAGGCTAGGCACAGGCTAGGCACAGGCTAGGCACAGGCTAGGCACAGGCTAGGCACAGGCTAGGCACAGGCTAGGCACAGGCTAGGCACAGGCTAGGCACAGGCTAGGCACAGGCTAGACACTAGCTAGGCACAGGCTAGACACAGGCTAGGCACAGGCTAGACACAGGCTAGGCACAGGCTAGACACAGGCTAGGCACAGGCTAGACAAAGGCTAGGCACAGGCTAGACAAAGGCTAGGCACAGGCTAGACAAAGGCTAGGCACAGGCTAGGCACAGGCTAGACACTAGCTAGGCACTGGTTAGACACTGGCTAGACACTGGCTAGACACTGGCTAGACACAGGCTAGACACTGACTAGGCACAGGCTAGACACTGGCTAGGCAGTTGCTAGGCATAGGCTAATTACTGGCTAGACACAGGCAAGGCACATGCTGGGCACAGGCTAGACACTGGCTAGGCACAGGCTAGACACAAGCTAGGCACAGGCTAGACACAAGCTAGGCACAGGCTAGACCTAGGCTAGACACAGGCTAGGCACAGGCTAGACACAGGCTAGACACAGGCTAAACACTGGCTAGACACTGGCTATACACAGGCTAGACACTGGCTAGGCACAGGCTAGACACTGGCTAGGCACAGGCTAGGCACAGGCTAGACACAGGCTAGGCACAGGCTAAACACTGGCTAGGCACAGGCTAGACACTGGCTAGGCACAGGCTAAACACTGGCTAGGCACAGGCTAGACACTGGCTAGGCACAGGCTAGACACTGGCTAGGCACAGCCTAGACACTGGCTAGACACAGGCTAGACACTGGCTAGACACTGGCTAGACACAGGGAAGACACAGGCTAGACACAAGCTAGGCACAGGCTAGACACTGGCTAGGCACAGGCTAGACACTGGCTAGGCACTGGCTAGACACTGGCTTGGCACATGCTAGAAACTGGCTAGACACTGGCTAGACACTGGCTAGACACTGGCTAGACACTGGCTAGACACTGGCAAAACACTGGCTAGACACTGGCTAGACACTGGCTAGACACTGGCTAGACACTGGCTAGACACTGGCTAGACACTGGCTAGACACTGGCTAGACACTGGCTAGACACTGGCTAGACACTGGCTAGACACTGGCTAGACACTGGCTAGACACTGGCTAGACACTGGCTAGACACTGGCTAGGCACAGGCTAGACACTGGCTAGGCACAGGCTAGACACTGGCTAGGCACAGGCTAAACACTGGCTAGGCACAGGCTAGACACTGGCTAGGCACAGGCTAGACACTGGCTAGGCACAGCCTAGACACTGGCTAGACACAGGCTAGACACTGGCTAGACACTGGCCAGACACAGGGAAGACACAGGCTAGACACAAGCTAGACACTGGCAAGGCACAGACTAGACACTGGCTAGGCTCTGGCTAGACACTGGCTAGGCTGTGGCTAGACACTGGCTAGGCACAGGCTAGACTTAGGCTAGACACTGGCAAGGCACAGGCTAGGCACTGGCTAGGCACAGGCTAGACACAGGCTAGACACTGGCTAGACACTGGCTAGGCCCAGGCTAGACAGTAGCTATGCCGACGCTAGACACTGGCTTTGAACAGGCTAGACACTGGCTAGACACTGGCTAGACACTGGCTAGACACTGGCTAGACACAAGGAAGACACAGGCTAGACACAAGCTAGACACTGGCTAGGCACAGGCTAGACACTGGCTAGGCACAGACTAGACACTGGCTAGGCACAGGCTAGGCATAGGCTGGGCACAGGCTAGACACTGGCTAGGCGCAGGCTAAACACTGGCTAGGCACAGGCTAGACACTGGCTAGACACTGGCTAGGCACAGGCTATGCACATGCCATTCACAGGCAAGGCACAGACTAGACGCTGGCTAGACACAGACAAGACACAGGTTAGATACAGGCTAGACAGAGGCTAGGCACAGGCTAGACAAAGGCTAGGCACAGGCTAGGCACAGGCTGGACACAGGCTAGACACTGGCTAGGCACAGGCTAGACACTGGCTAGGCACTTGCTAGGCATAGGCTAAACACTGGCTAGGCACAGGCAAGGCACATGCTGGGCACAGGCTAGACACTGGCTAGGCAAAGGCTAAACACTGGCTAGGCACAGGCTAGACACTGGCTAGGCACATGCCAATCACAGGCAAAGAAACAGGCTAGACAGAGGCTAGACACAGGCTAGACACTGGCTAGGCACAGGCTAGACACTGGCTAGGCACAGGCTAGACACTGGCTAGGCACAGGCTATGCACATGCCATTCACAGGCAAGGCACAGACTAGACGCTGGCTAGACACAGACAAGACACAGGTTAGATACAGGCTAGACAGAGGCTAGGCACAGGCTAGACAAAGGCTAGGCACAGGCTAGGCACAGGCTGGACACAGGCTAGACACTGGCTAGGCACAGGCTAGACACTGGCTAGGCACTTGCTAGGCATAGGCTAAACACTGGCTAGGCACAGGCAAGGCACATGCTGGGCACAGGCTAGACACTGGCTAGGCAAAGGCTAAACACTGGCTAGGCACAGGCTAGACACTGGCTAGGCACATGCCAATCACAGGCAAGGCACAGGCTAGACACTGGCTAGACACAGGCAAGACACAGGCTATACACAGGCTAGACAGAGGCTAGACACAGGCAAGACACATGCTAGAAACAGGCTAGACAGAGGCTAGACACAGGCTAGACACTGGCTAGGCACAGGCTAGACACTGGCTAGGCACAGGCTAGACACTGGCTAGGCACAGGGTAGACACATGCCAATCACAGACAAGGCACAGGCTAGACGCTGGCTAGACACAGGTAAGACACAGGCTGGACACAGGCTAGACACTGGCTAGGCACAGGCTAGACACTGGCTAGGCACTTGCTAGGCATAGGCTAAACACTGGCTAGGCACAGGCAAGGCACATGCTGGGCACAGGCTAGACACTGGCTAGGCAAAGGCTAAACACTGGCTAGGCACAGGCTAAACACTGGCTAGGCACATGCCAATCACAGGCAAGGCACAGGCTAGACACTGGCTAGACACAGGCAAGACACAGGCTATACACAGGCTAGACAGAGGCTAGACACAGGCAAGACACAGGCTAGAAACAGGCTAGACAGAGGCTAGACACAGGCTAGACACTGGCTAGGCACAGGCTAGACACTGGCTAGGCACAGGCTAGACACTGGCTAGGCACAGGGTAGACACATGCCAATCACAGGCAAGGCACATGCTAGACACAGGCTAGACAATTGCTAGGCACAGGCTAGGCACAGGCTTGACTCTGGCTAGACACAGGCTAGACACTGGCTAGGTACAGGCTAGACACTGGCTAGGCACAGGCTAAACACTGGCTAGGCACTTGGTAGGCATAGGCTAAACATTGGCTAGGCACAGGCAAGGCAAATGCTGGGCACAGGCTAGACACTGGCTAGGCACAGGCTAGACACTGGCTATACACTGGCTAGGCACAGGCTATGCACATGCCAATCATAGGCAAGGCACAGGCTAGACAGAGGCTAGACACAGGCTAGACACAGGCAAGACACAGGCTAGAAACAGGCTAGACAGAGGCTAGACACAGGCAAGACACTAGCTAGGCACAGGCTAGACACTGGCTAGGCACAGGGTAGACAAATGCCAATCACAGTCAAGGCACAGGCTAGACGCTGGCTAGACACAGGTAAGACACAGGTTAGATACAGGCTAGATACTGGCGAGGCACAGACTGGGCACTGACTAGGAACTGGCCAGGCACAGGCTATGCACCTGCCAGTCACAGGCAAGGCACAAGCTAGACACAGGCTAGACAATTGCTAGGCACAGGCTAGGCACAGGCTAGACACAGTCTAGACACTGGCAAGACACAGGCTAGAAACAGGCTAGACAGAGGCTAGACACAGGCTAGACACTGGCTAGGCACTGGATAGGCACTGGATAGGCACTGGCTAGGCACAGGCTAGACACTGGCTAGGCACAGGCTAGACACTGGCTAGGCACAGGCTAGACACTGGCTAGGCACAGGCTAGACACTGGCTAGGCACAGGCTAGACACTGGCTAGGCACAGGCTAGACATAGGCTAGACACTGGCAAGGCACAGGCTAGGCACTGGTTAGGCACTGGCTAGGCACAGGCTATGCACCTGCCAGTCACAGGCAAGGCACAATCTAGACACAGGCTAGACAATTGCTAGGCACAGGCTAGGCACAGGCTTGAGTCTGGCTAGGCACATGCTAGACACAGGCAAGACACTGGCTAGGCACATGATAGGCACTGAATAGGCACTGGCTAGGCACAGGCTATGCTGATGCCAATCACATGCAAGGTACAGGCTAGACACAGGCTTGACACTGGTAAGGCACAGGCTAGATACTGGCTAGGCACAGGCTAGACACTGGCTAAGCACAGGCTATGCATACGCCAGTCACAGGCAAGGCACAGGCTAGACACAGGCTAAGCACAGTCTAGACACTGGCTAGACACTGGCTATGCACAGGCTAGACACTGGCTAGGCACAGCCTAGACACTGGCTAGACACAGGCAAGACACAGGCTAGACACAGGCTAGACAGAGGCTAGACACTGGCTAGACACAGGCAAGACACAGGTTAGACACAGGCAAGACACAGGCTAGACACAGGCTAGACAGGGGCTAGACACAGGCTAGACAGGGGCTAGACACAGGCTAGACACTGGCTAGGCACAGGCTAGACACTGGTTAGGCACAGGCTAGACACTAGCTAGGCACATGCTAGACACTGGCTAGGCACAGGCTAGACACTGGCTAGGCACAGGCTAGACAATGGCTAGGCACAGGCTAGACACTGGCTATGCACAGGCTAGACACTGGCTAGGCATAGGCTAGACTCTGGCTAGGCATAGGCTAGACTCTGGCTAGGCACAGGCTCAACACTGGCGAGGCACAGGTTAAAAACACTGGCTAGGCACAGGCTATGCACATGCCAATCACAGGCAAGGCACATGCTAGACACAGGCTAGACACTGGCTAGGAAGGGGCTAGACACTGGCTAGGCACAGGTTAGACACTGGCTAGGCACAGGCTAGACACAGGCTAGACACAGGCTTGACACAGGCTAGACACAGGCTAGACACAGGCTAGACACAGGCTAGACACAGGCTAGACACTGGCTAGGCACTGGCTCCGCACTGGCTAGACACTGGCTCGGCATAGGCTTGACACTGGCTAGGCATAGGCTTGACACTGGCTAGGCACAAGCTAGGCACTGGCAAGGCACAGGCTAGGCACAGGCTAGGCACAGGCTAGACACTGGCTAGGCACTGGCTAGGCACAGGCTATGCATATGCCAGTCACAGGCAAGGCACAGGCTAGACACAGGCTAAGCACAGGCTAGACACTGGCTAGACACTGGCTATGCACAGGCTAGACACTGGCAAGGCACAGCCTAGACACTGGCTAGACACAGGCAAGACACAGGCCTGACACAGGCTAGACAGAAGCTAGACACTGGCTAGACACAGGCAAGACACAGGCTAGACACAGGCTAGACAGAGACAAGACACAGGCTAAACACTGGCTAGGCACAGGCTGGACACTGGCTGGGCACAGGCTAGACACTGGTTAGGCACAGGCTAGACACTGGCTAGGCACAGGCTAGACACTGGCTAGGCACAGGCTAGACACATGCCAATCACAGACAAGGCACAGGCTAGACGCTGGCTAGACACAGGTAAGACACAGGTTAGATACAGGCTAGATACTGGCTAGGCACAGACTGGGCACTGACTAGGAGCTGGCCAGGCACAGGTTATGCACCTGCCACTCACAGGCAAGGCACAAGCTAGACACAGGCTAGACAATTGCTAGGCACAGGCTAGGCACAGGCTTGACTCTGGCTAGACACAGGCTAGACACTGGCTAGGCACAGGCTAGACACTGGCTAGGCACAGGCTATGCACATGCCAATCATAGGCAAGGCACAGGCTAGACAGAGGCTAGACACAGGTAAGACACAGGTTAGATACAGGCTAGATACTGGCTAGGCACAGACTGGGCACTGACTAGGAGCTGGCCAGGCACAGGTTATGCACCTGCCACTCACAGGCAAGGCACAAGCTAGACACAGGCTTGACAATTGCTAGGCACAGGCTAGGCACAGGCTTGACTCTGGCTAGACACAGGCTAGACACTGGCTAGGCACAGGCTAGACACTGGCTAGGCACAGGCTATGCAGATGCCAATCATAGGCAAGGCACAGGCTAGACAGAGGCTAGACACAGGCTAGACACAGGCAAGACACAGGCTAGAAACAGGCTAGACAGAGGCTAGACACAGGCAAGACACAGGCTAGGCACAGGCTAGACACTGGCTAGGCACAGGGTAGACAAATGCCAATCACAGTCAAGGCACAGGCTAGACGCTGGCTAGACACAGGTAAGACACAGGTTAGATACAGGCTAGATACTGGCGAGGCACAGACTGGGCACTGACTAGGAACTGGCCAGGCACAGGCTATGCACCTGCCAGTCACAGGCAAGGCACAAGCTAGACACAGGCTAGACAATTGCTAGGCACAGGCTAGGCACAGGCTTGACTCTGGCTAGGCACAGGCTAGACACAGTCTAGACACTGGCAAGACACAGGCTAGAAACAGGCTAGACAGAGGCTAGACACAGGCTAGACACTGGCTAGGCACTGGATAGGCACTGGATAGGCACTGGCTAGGCACAGGCTAGACACTGGCTAGGCACAGGCTAGACACTGGCTAGGCACAGGCTAGACACTGGCTAGGCACAGGCTAGACATAGGCTAGACACTGGCAAGGCACAGGCTAGGCACTGGTTAGGCACTGGCTAGGCACTGGTTAGGCACTGGCTAGGCACAGGCTATGCACCTGCCAGTCACAGGCAAGGCACAATCTAGACACAGGCTAGACAATTGCTAGGCACAGGCTAGGCACAGGCTTGCGTCTGGCTAGGCACATGCTAGACACAGGCAAGACACTGGCTAGGCACAGGATAGGCACTGAATAGGCACTGGCTAGGCACAGGCTATGCTGATGCCAATCACATGCAAGGTACAGGCTAGACACAGGCTTGACACTGGTAAGGCACAGGCTAGATACTGGCTAGGCACAGGCTAGACACTGGCTAAGCACAGGCTATGCATACGCCAGTCACAGGCAAGGCACAGGCTAGACACAGGCTAAGCACAGTGTAGACACTGGCTAGACACTGGTTATGCACAGGCTAGACACTGGCTAGGCACAGCCTAGACACTGGCTAGACACAGGCAAGACACAGGCTAGACACAGGCTAGACAGAGGCTAGACACTGGCTAGACACAGGCAAGACACAGGTTAGACACAGGCAAGACACAGGCTAGACACAGGCTAGACAGGGGCTAGACACAGGCTAGACACTGGCTAGGCACAGGCTAGACACTGGTTAGGCACAGGCTAGACACTAGCTAGGCACATGCTAGACACTGGCTAGGCACAGGCTAGACACTGGCTAGGCACAGGCTAGACACTGGCTAGGCACAGGCTAGACACTGGCTAGGCACAGGCTAGACACTGGCTATGCACAGGCTAGACACTGGCTAGGCATAGGCTAGACTCTGGCTAGGCACAGGCTAAACACTGGCGAGGCACAGGCTAAACACTGGCTAGGCACAGGCTATGCACATGCCAATCACAGGCAAGGCACATGCTAGACACAGGCTAGACACTGGCTAGGCACAGGCTAGACACTGGCTAGGCACAGGTTAGACACTGGCTAGGCACAGGCTAGACACAGGCTTGACACAAGCTAGACACAGGCTAGACACAGGCTAGACACTGGTTAGGCACAGGCTAGACACTAGCTAGGCACATGCTAGACACTGGCTAGGCAAAGGCTAGACACTGGCTAGGCACATGCTAGACACTGGCTAGGCACAGGCTAGACACCGGCTAGACACAGGCTAGACACCGGCTAGACACTGGCTAGGCACAGGCTAGACACTGGCTAGGCACAGGCTAGACACTGGCTAGGCACAGGCTAGACACTGGCTAGGCACAGGCTAGACACTGGCTAGGCACAGGCTAGACACTGGCTAGGCACAGGCTAGACACTGGCTAGACACAGGCTAGACACAGGCTAGACACAGGCTAGACACAGGCTAGACACAGGCTAGACACAGGCTAGACACAGGCTAGACACAGGCTAGAAACAGGCTAGACACAGGCTTGAGTCTGGCTAGGCACAGGCTAGACACAGGCAAGACACTGGCTAGGCACAGGCTAGGCACTGAATAGGCACTGGCTAGGCACAGGCTATGCTGATGCCAATCACATGCAAGGTACAGGCTAGACACAGGCTCGACACTGGTAAGGCACAGGCTAGATACTGGCTAGGCACAGGCTAGACACTGGCTATGCACAGGCTATGCATACACCAGTCACAGGCAAGGCACAGGCTAGACACAGGCTAAGCACAGTCTAGACACTGGCTAGACACTGGCTATGCACAGGCTAGACACTGGCTAGGCACAGCCTAGACACTGGCTAGACACAGGCAAGACACAGGCTAGACACAGGCTAGACAGAGGCTAGACACTGGCTAGACACAGGCAAGACACAGGCTAGACACAGGCAAGACACAGGCAAGACACAGGCTAGACACAGGCTGGACAGGGGCTAGACACAGGCTAGACACTGGCTAGGCACAGGCTAGACACTGGCTAGGCACAGGCTAGACACTGGCTAGGCACAGGCTAGACACTGGCTAGGCACAGGCTAGACACTGGCTAGGCATAGGCTAGACACTGGCTAGGCACAGGCTAGACACTGGCTAGGCACAGGCTAGACACTGGCTAGGCACAGGCTAAACACTGGCGAGGCACAGGCTAAACACTGGCTAGGCACAGACTAGGCACAGGCTAGACACTGGCTAGGCACTGGCTACGCACAGGCTATGCATATGCCAGTCAAACGTAAGGCACAGGCTAGACACAGGCTAAGCACAGGCTAGACACTGGCTAGACACTGGCTATGCACAGGGTAGAAACTGGCTAGGCACAGCCTTGACACTGGCTGGACACAGGCAAGACACAGGCCTGACACAGGCAAGACACAGGCCTGACACAGGCTAGACAGAAGCTAGGCTCTGGCTAGACACAGGCAAGACACAGGCTAGACACAGGCTAGACAGAGACTAGACACAGGCTAAACACTGGCTAGGCACAGGCTGGACACTGGCTGGGCACAGGCTAGACACTGGCTAGGCACAGGCTAGACACTGGCTAGGCATAGGCTAGACACTGGCTAGGCACAGGCTAGGCACTGGCTATGAACAGGCTAGACACTGGCTAGGCATAGGC
The DNA here is from genome assembly GCA_018904595.1 of Zaprionus indianus. Classification (NCBI taxonomy): domain Eukaryota; kingdom Metazoa; phylum Arthropoda; class Insecta; order Diptera; family Drosophilidae; genus Zaprionus; species Zaprionus indianus. Next base: position 1,325,909 of record JAEIHA010001061.1, read on the forward strand.
TAGACACTGGATAGGCACAGGCTAGACACTGGCTAGGCAAAGCCTTGACACTGGCTAGACACAGGCAAGACACAGGCCTGACACAGGCTAGACAGAGGCTAGACACTGGCTAGACACTGGCTAGACAGAGACTAGACACAGGCTAGACACTGGCTAGGCACAGGCTGGACACTGGCTAGGCACAGGCTAGACACTGGCTATGCACAGGCTAGACACTGGTTAGGCACAGGCTAGACACTAGCTAGGCACATGCTAGACACTGGCTAGGCACAGGCTAGACACTGGCTAGGCACAGGCTAGACACTGGCTAGGCACAGGCTAGACACTGGCTAGGCACAGGCTAGACACTGGCTAGGCACAGGCTAGACACTGGCTAGGCACAGGCTAGACACTGGCTATGCACAGGCTAGACACTGGCTAGGCATAGGCTAGACACAGGCTAGACAGGGGCTAGACACAGGCTAGACACTGGCTAGGCACAGGCTAGACACTGGTTAGGCACAGGCTAGACACTAGCTAGGCACATGCTAGACACTGGCTAGGCACAGGCTAGACAGAGGCTAGACACAGGCTAGACACAGGCAAGACACAGGCTAGAAACAGGCTAGACAGAGGCTAGACACAGGCAAGACACTAGCTAGGCACAGGCTAGACACTGGCTAGGCACAGGGTAGACAAATGCCAATCACAGTCAAGGCACAGGCTAGACGCTGGCTAGACACAGGTAAGACACAGGTTAGATACAGGCTAGATACTGGCGAGGCACAGACTGGGCACTGACTAGGAACTGGCCAGGCACAGGCTATGCACCTGCCAGTCACAGGAAAGGCACAAGCTAGACACAGGCTAGACAATTGCTAGGCACAGGCTAGGCACAGGCTAGACACAGTCTAGACACTGGCAAGACACAGGCTAGAAACAGGCTAGACAGAGGCTAGACACAGGCTAGACACTGGCTAGGCACTGGATAGGCACTGGATAGGCACTGGCTAGGCACAGGCTAGACACTGGCTAGGCACAGGCTAGACACTGGCTAGGCACAGGCTAGACACTGGCTAGGCACAGGCTAGACACTGGCTAGGCACAGGCTAGACATAGGCTAGACACTGGCAAGGCACAGGCTAGGCACTGGTTAGGCACTGGCTAGACACTGGCTATGCACAGGGTAGAAACTGGCTAGGCACAGCCTTGACACTGGCTGGACACAGGCAAGACACAGGCCTGACACAGGCAAGACACAGGCCTGACACAGGCTAGACAGAAGCTAGGCTCTGGCTAGACACAGGCAAGACACAGGCTAGACACAGGCTAGACAGAGACTAGACACAGGCTAAACACTGGCTAGGCACAGGCTGGACACTGGCTGGGCACAGGCTAGACACTGGCTAGGCACAGGCTAGACACTGGCTAGGCATAGGCTAGACACTGGCTAGGCACAGGCTAGGCACTGGCTATGAACAGGCTAGACACTGGCTAGGCATAGGCTAGACACTGGATAGGCACAGGCTAGACACTGGCTAGGCACAGCCTAGACACTGGCTAGACACAGGCAAGACACAGGCTAGACACAGGCTAGACAGAGGCTAGACACTGGCTAGACACAGGCAAGACACAGGTTAGACACAGGCAATACACAGGCTAGACACAGGCTAGACAGGGGCTAGACACAGGCTAGACACTGGCTAGGCACAGGCTAGACACTGGTTAGGCACAGGCTAGACACTAGCTAGGCACATGCTAGACACTGGCTAGGCACAGGCTAGACACTGGCTAGGCACAGGCTAGACACTGGCTAGGCACAGGCTAGACACTGGCTAGGCACAGGCTAGACACTGGCTATGCACAGGCTAGACACTGGCTAGGCATAGGCTAGACTCTGGCTAGGCACAGGCTAAACACTGGCGAGGCACAGGCTAAACACTGGCTAGGCACAGGCTATGCACATGCCAATCACAGGCAAGGCACATGCTAGACACAGGCTAGACACTGGCTAGGCACAGGCTAGACACTGGCTAGGCACAGGTTAGACACTGGCTAGGCACAGGCTAGACACAGGCTTGACACAAGCTAGACACAGGCTAGACACAGGCTAGACACTGGTTAGGCACAGGCTAGACACTAGCTAGGCATATGCTAGACACTGGCTAGGCAAAGGCTAGACACTGGCTAGGCACATGCTAGACACTGGCTAGGCACAGGCTAGACACCGGCTAGACACAGGCTAGACACCGGCTAGACACTGGCTAGGCACAGGCTAGACACTGGCTAGGCACAGGCTAGACACTGGCTAGGCACAGGCTAGACACTGGCTAGGCACAGGCTAGACACTGGCTAGGCACAGGCTAGACACTGGCTAGGCACAGGCTAGACACTGGCTAGACACAGGCTAGACACAGGCTAGACACAGGCTAGACACAGGCTAGACACAGGCTAGACACAGGCTAGACACAGGCTAGACACAGGCTAGACACAGGCTAGACACAGGCTAGAAACAGGCTAGACACAGGCTTGAGTCTGGCTAGGCACAGGCTAGACACAGGCAAGACACTGGCTAGGCACAGGCTAGGCACTGAATAGGCACTGGCTAGGCACAGGCTATGCTGATGCCAATCACATGCAAGGTACAGGCTAGACACAGGCTCGACACTGGTAAGGCACAGGCTAGATACTGGCTAGGCACAGGCTAGACACTGGCTATGCACAGGCTATGCATACACCAGTCACAGGCAAGGCACAGGCTAGACACAGGCTAAGCACAGTCTAGACACTGGCTAGACACTGGCTATGCACAGGCTAGACACTGGCTAGGCACAGCCTAGACACTGGGTAGACACAGGCAAGACACAGGCTAGACACAGGCTAGACAGAGGCTAGACACAGGCTAGACAGAGGCTAGACACTGGCTAGACACAGGCAAGACACAGGCTAGACACAGGCAAGACACAGGCAAGACACAGGCTAGACACAGGCTGGACAGGGGCTAGACACAGGCTAGACACTGGCTAGGCACAGGCTAGACACTGGCTAGGCACAGGCTAGACACTGGCTAGGCACAGGCTAGACACTGGCTAGGCATAGGCTAGACACTGGCTAGGCACAGGCTAGACACTGGCTAGGCACAGGCTAAACACTGGCGAGGCACAGGCTAAACACTGGCTAGGCACAGGCTAGGCACAGGCTAGACACTGGCTAGGCACTGGCTACGCACAGGCTATGCATATGCCAGTCAAACGTAAGGCACAGGCTAGACACAGGCTAAGCACAGGCTAGACACTGGCTAGACACTGGCTATGCACAGGGTAGAAACTGGCTAGGCACAGCCTTGACACTGGCTGGACACAGGCAAGACACAGGCCTGACACAGGCAAGACACAGGCCTGACACAGGCTAGACAGAAGCTAGGCTCTGGCTAGACACAGGCAAGACACAGGCTAGACACAGGCTAGACAGAGACTAGACACAGGATAAACACTGGCTAGGCACAGGCTGGACACTGGCTGGGCACAGGCTAGACACTGGCTAGGCACAGGCTAGACACTGGCTAGGCATAGGCTAGACACTGGCTAGGCACAGGCTAGGCACTGGCTATGAACAGGCTAGACACTGGCTAGGCATAGGCTAGACACTGGATAGGCACAGGCTAGACACTGGCTAGGCAAAGCCTTGACACTGGCTAGACACAGGCAAGACACAGGCCTGACACAGGCTAGACAGAGGCTAGACACTGGCTAGACACTGGCTAGACAGAGACTAGACACAGGCTAGACACTGGCTAGGCACAGGCTGGACACTGGCTAGGCACAGGCTAGACACTGGCTATGCACAGGCTAGACAGTGGCTAGGCACAGGCTAGACTTAGGCTAGACACTGGCAAGGCACAGGCTAGGCACTGGCTAGACTCTGGCTAGGCACAGGCTAAACACAGGCTAGACACTGGGTAGGCACAGACTAGACACTGGCTAGGCACAGGCTAGACACAGGCTAGACACTGGCTAGACACTGGCTAGGCCCAGGCTAGACAGTAGCTATGCCGACGCTAGACACTGGCTTTGAACAGGCTAGACACTGGCTAGGCACAGGCTAAACACTGGCAATGCACAGGCTAAACACTGGCTAGGCACAGGCTAGACACTGGCTAGACACTGGCTAGGCACAGGCTAGACACTGGCTAGGCACAGACTAGACACTGGCTAGGCACAGGCTAGGCACAGGCTAGGCACAGGCTGGGCACAGGCTAGGCACAGGCTGGGCACAGGCTAGGCACAGGCTGGGCACAGGCTAGACACTGGCTAGACACTGGCTAGGCACAGGCTATGCACATGCCAATCACATGCAAGGCAAGACACAGGTTAGATACAGGCTAGACACAGGCTGGGCACAGGCCAGACACTGGCTAGGCACAGGCTAAGCACTGGCTAGGCACAGGCTAGACACTGGCTAGGCACAGGCAAGACACTGGCTAGACACTTGCAAGGCACAGGCTATGCACATGCCAATCACAGGCAAGGCACAGGCAAGACGCTGGGTAGACACAGACGAGACACAGGTTAGATACAGGCTAGACAGAGGCTAGGCACAGGCTTGACTCTGGCTAGGCACACGCTAGACACAGGCTAGATACTGGCTAGGCACAGACTGGGCACTGACTAGAAACTGGCCAGGCACAGGCTATGCACACGCCAGTCAAAGGCAAGGATTGGACACAGGCCAGACACAGGGAGGACACAGGCTAGACACAGGCTAGACTGAGGCTAGACACAGGCTAGACACTGGCTAGGCACAGGCTAGACACTGGCTAGGCACAGGCTAGACACTGGCTAGGCACAGGTTAGACATAGGCTACACACTGGCAAGGCACAGGCTAGGCACTGGTTAGGCACTGGCTAGGCACAGGCTAGACACTGGCTAGGCACAGGCTAGACACTGGCTAGGCACAGGCTAGACACTGGCAAGGCACAGGCTAGGCACTAGCTAGGCACAGGCTAGGCACTAGCTAGGCACAGGCTATGCACCTGCCAGTCACAGGCAAGGCACAAGCTAGACACAGGCTAGACAATTGCAATGCACAGGCTAGGCACAGGCTTGAGTCTGGCTAGGCACAGGCAAGGCACTGGATAGGCACAGGCTAGACACTTTCTAGACACTGGCTAGACACTGGTTAGGCACTGGCTAGGCACAAGCTAGGCACAGACTAGGCACAGGCTAGGCACAGGCTAGGCACAGGCTAGACGCTGGCTAGGCACAGGCTAGACGCTGGCTAGGCACAGGCTATGCATATGCCAGTCACAGGCAAGGCACAGGCTAAACACAGGCTAAGCACAGGCTAGACACTGGCTAGACACTGGCTATGCACAGGCTAGACACTGGCTATGCACACGCTAGACACTGGCTAGGCATAGGCTAGACTCTGGCTAGGCACAGGCTTAACACTGGCTAGGCACAGGCTAAACACTGGCTAGGCACAGGCTATGCACATGCCAATCACAGGGAAGGCACAGGCTAGACACAGGCTAGACACTGGCTAGGTATAGGATAGACTCTGGCTAGGCACAGGCTAAACACTTGCGAGGCACAGGCTAAACACTGGCTAGGCACAGGCTATGCACATGCCAAACACAGGCAAGGCACAGGCTAGACGCTGGCTAGACACTGGCTAGGCACAGGCTAGACACTGGCTAGACACTGGCTAGACACTGGATAGGAACACACTAGGCACAGGCTATGCACATGCCATGCCAATCACAGGCAAGGCACAGGCTAGACTCTGGCTAGGCACAGGCTAGACACTGGCTAGGCATAGGCTAGACACCGGCTAGGCACAGGCTAGGCACTGACTAGGCACAGGCTAGACACTGGCTAGGCACAGGCTAGAAACTGGCTAGGCACAGGCTAGACACTGGCTAGGCACAGGCTAGACACTGGCTAGGCACAGGCTAGACACTGGCTAGGCACAGGCTAGGCACAGGCTAGACACTGGATAGGCACAGGCTAGACACTGGCTAGGCAAAGCCTTGACATTGGCTAGACACAGGCAAGACACAGGCCTGACACAGGCTAGACAGAGGCTAGACACTGGCTAGACACTGGCTAGACAGAGACTAGACACAGGCTAGACACTGGCTAGGCACAGGCTGAACACTGCCTAGGCACAGGCTAGACACTGGCTATGCACAGGCTAGACACTGGCTATGCACAGGCTAGACACTGGCTAGGCATAGGCTAGACAGTAGCTATGCCGACGCTAGACACTGGCTATGAACAGGCTAGACACTGGCTAGGCACAGGCTAAAAACTGGCTAGGCACAAGCTAAACACTGGCTAGGCACAGGCTAGACTCTGGCTAGGAACAGGCTAGACACTGGCTAGGCACAGACTAGACACTGGCTACGCACTGGCTAGACACTGGCTAGACACTGGCTATGAACAGGCTAGACACTGGCTAGGCACAGGCTAAACACTGGCTAGGCACAGGCTAAACACTGGCTAGGCACAGGCTAGATTCTGGCTAGGCACACGCTAGACACTGGCTAGGCACAGACTAGACTCTGGCTAGGCACAGGCTAGACACTGGCTAGGCACAGGCTAGACACTGGCTAGGCACAGTGTAATAGTTTTAAAATGTAATAGGTATAGATGCAGTAGATGTAATAGATTTGGTTTTGGAGCTCAGAGCCTCTGCTCTGTTTGAATCGATTTATTCGAATGAATTCATATTGCTGTTCTTGGGTACAGCTACCCGTACATGGTGTGCTTAAGACTATGTGTTTGTTATATTATATACATATACATGTGTATGCAGAGGGCATACATATGTTATGTATAGCTTGACCACTTAAGCTGCTAAGTGCATGCTCAGCATTCTCACGCTCCGCGATCGGCTTATGTATAAGCGTTAGATCGTATTTCAAGAGCTGGAGTGTTCATGTAAGTGTTGGTGGTCTTTTGATATTATTTATCTTTATTATAATTTATGTGACAAAGTGTCACAATGTATATACTCGACTTACATATTAACTCTACTCTACATATTGAGGATAGATACACTACATCTCTCTTTTTAAAGAAATTATATGTAGTCATTTTTAAAATATTATTATTATTTTTTTTTTTATTATTTTATATTTTTGCTATTTTCGTTTTTTGTGTTGTTTTTTTTTTATTATAATATACAAATAATTTTTTTTTATTTTTGCGTATATAAAATTGTATTTTGATATGTTATTTATTTATATGTATTGTGTAGATTTAAAAATATTGTGTCTCTTTGTAAATTCGTAAATTCATGAAATTTTTGTATTTTTTAATTTTTGTATATTATTGTCATCATTACCATATTCTGTGGATGTGGTTGATTAGACCAATCGGTTGCATGATGATGATAAGAATAATTTGTGTGTTTTCTTTTGAATAAAATTGAGAGTTTAAATATTTCGTATTTATTTGTTATTTAATGAAAAATTACGTTATTCGTTAAAAGTTTTTAATCTATCCTTGTGAACCTTTTGAGTTTTGTTTTTATCGTCTTTAATTATTATATTGTTCGGTTCTTCTATTCCTATTCTTCTATTTGTACTATATATGGTCCTAAATATCTATTGTCTAGTTTATGTCCTGTTTCATTTCTTAAAAGAACTTTATCGTTAATTATTATTTCCTTATCTAGTACTTTCCTATCGTAGTATTCCTTATTTTTACATTTATCGTTTTCTAACATTATTCTGTGTCTTTTGTATGCCATTTCTAATCTGTATCTAGATTCTATTGCGTAATTATCTGTTGAAGCCCGACAGAATTAAAAAGTATTAAGAGAAAAATTAAGAGAATTAAAAAGAATTAAGAGAAAACAAGAAGTGTCGCTAAGATTAAGCTATGTTACTCTCTTGGTTTCACGATCGGCAAATGCCGACGGCGAATTCGGGGAGTGTGGTCGGATTGTGGCCCACTCTCCGCAATCAATTTTTCATTCGTTGTAAAGCAATCAAAGAAGCCAGCAGCAGCAATAAATTGTCTATTAAATTATTAATCTGAGCCACCGCGTCCTTTTTAATTTTTGCATTTTTTATTCTCTAAAAAAGCTTAGAGATTTTTCATTGGCGCCCGAGCAGGGACTTCGGTGATTAACAATAGTGATTAATAATTTAATTAGTTTCGGTGACAATTTATTTTGTGCTGTTTGTGGCAATTGCTTCGCGCGTTTCGTGTGTATAAAATAAAATAAACACAATCGTTGAACAAGTGTCCAAGTGCTTGTGGGAGTCGCCAACAATTGAAGCTCATCAACTGGACCAACAGCTGCCAAGCCGCCGCATCGTCGCCGTTGGACATATGAATAATAATCGTCGTTCCATGTCTATTGATTCGCTAGACAGTCTCCAGGAATTCAGTGTCAAAAATTGAGCGTACACGTAAATAGTGTTTTGTGTACTGTCGCTTTGGTCGACATTAAATTATTTAAGAAATTAAATAGCTCAATTTCTGACACTCACTTTGCTGCACAAATATATAGAATCATATGTATGTATATGTATGTATTAAAAAATTCGCGCCTACCTAAGTAAATAAATTACCGCCATATTGAGCAGAACAAAACTGTTAGGAGGTACATATATGTACATATGTACGAGGGTCGTTTGATAAGTCCGTGACTTTTTGAATAAAATATATTTTTTTCGTCAAAGAAGCGTTTTATTTCTCAACATAATCTCCTTTTAGCTCTATACATTTAGTCCAGCGTTTTTCCAATTTTTTTATTCCTTCCAAATAATAGGTTTCCAATTTTTTTATTCCTTCCAAATAATAGGTTTTCTCAAGGCCCTCAAAATAGTCGTTTGTTTCTGTGTTTCTCTTCATTTGACCCGAATCTCTTACCGCCGAGCCATTTCTTCATGTTTGGAAACAAAAAATAGTCACAGGGGGCTAAATCTGGAGAATATGCTGGATGGGGTAGCAGTTCGTAGCCCAATTTATGAAATTTTGCCATTAGCACACGAAATTCACTTTTTTCCATTTTCGTTAAAATTCACGAGATCGTCTGCTTTCAATGCCTATAAAACGCAAACCAAAAAACGCAGCTTTCTCAAAATTTTACAGTCAGCTGTTAATCGATAACTGCTGACAGGAGCAGTGTTGTATTTAGAGCAGGTGCGCGGCAAATACAAAAAGTCACGGACTTATCAAACGACCCTCGTATAGACACACACATATATAAGCGAACATACATACATACATACATATGAAGTTTAGTTTATACTAACAATTTGTTATTCGCATTATAACAAATAATAATAATAAACAAAAACGGCAATATTTATCTTACATTGAATAATAAAATTGGTGGCTTGCATATTAATTATTTTAATAATTAAGTGTGTGTGTAAATGCAAATTATTTCCTTCCGATCTTCGGTTAGCATACATATATACATATTGACCCCTAACTTGGAACATCTGTGAATACATTGGCGTTTGCATATACACACATACATTTGTCGTTGCGTTCGTTCACCTCGAACCTTCCTCTGGGCTTACATATTTTCGTTATTTCGACTTTGCTTGCATTTGGCGCTGCTTGCATTTCATCATCCCGCACCCCGCATATTCTATTGCTGTCTACAAACGTAGCGCAGAAACCGTTTGGTTTAATTCTCATTTTCCCTTGTTTCTTCTTTCGTTTGTTGGATATACATACCACTTCGAGTGCGTGTGCATATATTCTCTCATTACTTTGCATACCCCGCACCCCGCATTTTACATTGCTGCCTACAAACGTAGTTACAGCAAAAATTTAGCCTGCCTTACTTTTGATAGCTCATGTTCGTTTGTTTGCTCACACAACGCATAGGTTGCGCGAGTGTGTGTGTATAGGCAAGCTAGATTTACATAGTCAGCATCGTTGCGAGGGTAGCTCACAAAGTTTGTGACATTTAGTTTTTGTTGAGTTTTATTTATTTTATCAGCCATCATGTCTGAGACCGAGAAGGCAAGTGAGAAGCCACAAATCAGCAAGACAAGTTCAAAATTAACACTGTGCTTGCAAAGATTTGACAAAGTTTGACAATTCTTTGTCAAACGTCGAAAAGTTCAATCACTTAGTCTCGTGTTTGTCAGATGAAGCATTGGGGGTAGTTAGGCCGTACCAACTAACGGATTGTAACTATCCAAAGGCCCTCGCTAGTCTTAAAGCAGTATATGACAACAAATGTCTTATATTCTTTGATACAGTTTCGCAATTGTTTGATATACCTAGCATGACAAAACCATCTGCGTCGAGTTTAAGATCGATCATAGATACGGTGTCTGCTATTTATGCTTCGCTGTCGTCGTTAGGTAACGACAAAGACATTGCTAGTGCAATGATAATTCATATGGTCATGGCAAAGGTGGACCATGTTACAAAATCTCGTTTTGAAGAGCAGCGTGACTATGATACGCTGCCATCTTGGGAAGATTGTGCTAGACAATTGAATAAGAGATATAAGTATCTGTCAGCAGAAGAGTCAACTCGGGACAAAACAAAGTCGCGAGTTGACGCTAAGAAGCCCCATCAGTTTAAATCGTCCTTTGCTTGTGCTGATGGAGGGCGTTCATCATCGTCTGTGTGCGTCTTCTGCAAGTCAGAAACGCACAATCTTGATTCGTGTCCATCGTTTGCTGCTATATCAGTTATGCAACGTTTTGAATTCGTCAAAACACAAAAGTTGTGCCTAAATTGTTTGATTGTGGGTCATATGGTGTCAAAATGTAAGGCATCAAAATGTCGAATTTGTTCGAAGCCTCACCATTCGCTGCTTCACAGGTATACTACTCCTGCTCAAGGTGAGGTATCCACTCTTCAAGTGACTATGCCAGATTCGTATTTAGGGCATGTAGCAAACAATGAACAAATTGTTCTCGCCACAGCTGTCGTTAATGTAAAAGACAGATTTGGTCAGTTGCATCCTGCACGGGCCTTACTTGATAGTGGCTCCCAAATCAATTTGATGTCTGAGAGCATGGCCCAGATGTTACGGCTCAAGCGGGAGCCAACATCATTAGCTATCTCGATGGTTGGTGGTGCAACAATAGATAGCAAAAATAAGATATGTGCTTCTATTCAGTCGCGCATAAACTCGCACAATTTTTCGGCTGAATGTTGGGTATTGAAATCCATTTCAACAACACAGCCTGGACATTCCATGGGTATTTCAAATTGGAAAATACCCAAAAATATAAAACTAGCAGACCCAGAATTCAATAGACCTGCTAAGGTGGACATTCTTTTGGGAGCAGAATTGTTCTACGAATTATTGTGCGTTGGGCAAATAAAATTGGGTTCTGAACTTCCTATAATGCAAAAAACGCTGCTAGGATGGATAGTAGCAGGCAAATGTACTGGACAAATGCCTAGGCATCAGTTCAGTGGGTGTTTAATGGCTCAAACTAATTGTTCTCTCGATTCGTTAGTTAACCGTTTCTGGGAATTGGATCAATCTCCATTCGAATCGAAGGCTGTTCGCCAAACAGCTGAACAACAGGCTTGTGAACTTTTCTTCGAGAAAACTGTAAAGCAGTTATCTTCTGGTCGTTTCCAAGTGGATCTCCCTTTCAAGACCGATCCAAAAGTTCTTGGCCTGTCCTTTCAAGCTGCTGAAAGGCGTTTTTTGCAACTTGAGTGTAAAATATCAAGGGATGCAGTTCTTAAAACTATGTACCATGACTTCATGAAAGAGTATTTGGATTTGGGACACATGTCCATTTTGAAGTCAACTCCTCTAGAACAGCATTATTATATTCCCTATCAATGCGTTCTTAGGCCTGAAAGTTCCTCCACCAAGCTTCGTGTAGTTTTCGACGCTTCTAGTAAGACGTCAACAGCTGTTTCACTTAACGAAACACTGATGGTGGGGCCGACAATTCAGAGGGAGCTTTATTCAATCCTGATTAATTTCCGATTGAATAAGTATGCCGTAACTGCTGACATTTCAAAAATGTATAGGCAGATAAATGTCTCCGAAAAAGACAGAAATTTCCAACTTATTCTGTGGAGAGAAAATACTTCACAAAATATTCAGGCATACCGACTTAATACAGTCACATACGGTACAGCTTCTGCACCTTTTCTGGCGATACGCTGCTTGTTTGACCTAGCCAACATGCACGCACAATTACATCCTATTGGATCAGATGTGATTAAGAAGTGCTTTTATGTTGATGATATGTTGGCAGGAGCAGATAGTATACAAGAACTTTACACTATTTGCAATGAAGTTCAGAAGATATTGGAATCAGGATGTTTTCCACTTGCCAAGTGGGCAACAAACTGTAGAGATCTGTCGTTCAAAACAAAAGCTAGCGAAGAAGTGACTCTCAAAACTGATGACCAGAGTTCCGTAAAAACTCTTGGGATGCGCTGGGCACCTCAAGAGGATATATTTAAATATCATCTCGATGTGGACAGTTTTGCTTCGGCTAAGCCAACGAAACGCAACATATTGTCTGCAGCTTCTCGCTTATTTGACCCTCTTGGTTTGCTGTGTCCTATTGTTACCAAGGCCAAAATGTTGTTGCAGGAGTTGTGGAGACTGAAAATAGACTGGGATGAAGCCATTCCAATGAGTCTTCACACTACATGGAATAAATTTACCATGACCTTGCGCGATTTACATAAAATTCGCATTCCCCGGTACGTATGCCTAAATACGTATCAAAGGGTTCAGATCCATGGCTTTGCCGATGCATCCAGTCATGCATATGGTTGTTGCATATACGTTCGAACTTGCATTAACCGAGACGTTTGCACTACATTGCTCACTGCAAAGTCCAGGGTAGCTCCACTAAACGTGAAAACAATACCCCGACTAGAGCTATGTGCAGCGCTCTTGCTGGCCAAGCTTTGGCAACAAGTTGCGACAACCTTATCAAAATTTAATATAGAAAGTTTGAATTTCTGGTCGGATTCACAGATTGTGCTGTATTGGTTACAACGTGATTCTGGCACATTGGGCACATTTGTAGCAAATAGAGTTTGTAACGGTTGCCTTATTAGTACAACCTCCGTAGGCTGGTGGTATCGGCAAAATGGGCAGCACGTATTAATTCCGGCTACTTCTCGTCGGCTAAGGGGTGGTATTCCTTAATATGCCCAGTTTACGGCCTACAAAAATAATTTATAAATAAAACGTGCAGATACGACGAACAATAATCGACCGGAGAGAAAAAAAAACAACCCATGGACAGATAAAACACAAACAGACAAACAGGAGTACAACGATGGCCCACAGATCTTAAGTGGCCAGTTAAGCCCGCCCTACCTTTGGTCGCCAAAATTCCTGCCTATTTGCATGGCGACCCCTCAAGAGATTACATCCGCTCGGGTTCAACCATATAAATACTTTATTTCATAATTTGAATTAATAATCCTAACATGTAAACAATTTTAAATTAAATCCTAACATAATATACAAGTTATCACACCTAAATAGAATAGAATCAATAAATTTGCTAAATTTGCCTAACTATACACAAAAATAAATAGGAATATAAGTACTAACACTGAATAAAAAAAAATTTACAAAAAAAATAAAATAGTATAAAACTTGGTGATTTAAAACCCACAATATTTATTTGCATTCATTTTGGGTTCATTTATTTGACTGGCCAATCAGCTGATTATCAGAGAAGGGAACACTGATCTCCGATAACTCAACGGTTGAGAGATAGGGGAGTTGTAATTAGAGTCTATCGCCAATTAGCGTCAACATTTAACGTGAGTGTAATTTGTGAAAATGTAATTATAAAGTGCGCATATTTTCTTTCAACTTTATCATTCAGGTAAGTGTTTAATAGTTCTAGGTTTTTATATTTTTTGTGTATATGTTGCATTAAGTGCGGTCAAAATCAAATGTATGTATATAAATATAAATTAAAGTTTGTGGGTGTGTATGTGTTGTTTACTCACTCAGCATTTATTTATCCCGCGACGAAAGCGCTTTCGAAGAGGTGCTAGAGGGAAAGAAATTTACATACATATACAATAATTTAATCCGCCATCCTAACTAAAAAAAAAGGAATTCATGCACTTATGTACATAGTTACGTAGGCAACTATATGTACATATGTACCTTTACCCTTTATATTTTTTCCACTGCAACACCACTCACTCTCTCGGATCACTGACCCTTGTCTCCGATCAGCTGATAAATTACAAGACACAGACAAATGAATTCAAATTAAATACGACCAGACAAAGACCCCAATTAAAAATCCTATTTGAAACAAATGTTAAAACTAAATGCATAAAATTTTCCTGAGGGAATTTAAAAATATAAGGAATTAAATAAAATTAAAAAAAATTTAAATCGTTTGCCTATTTTATTACGCTAAATTATAGAATATGGCTGCTGTGCTGGAGCGCTGCAAAATTTAATTTTTTTCTTCAATGCCCCTTTTTTTTTTTTTTTTTTTTTTTTAACGGTAAAACCGTAGGCGGGATTTGTAATTTTTGGCGGGATTAAATCGTCTATGCCAACTGGAGTTTTTCCGCCGTTGTTGTTACGGATGAAAATGAGAAATTTTATCCTGTAGCTGGGTTTATAGATGGAAGCGGGAAATTTTATCCCGTAGCTGGAGTTATAGATGGAAGCTCCCAGATTTCTGCAGCCGATTGCAGATGCAATCGCCGCTCGCAGATAGAAGAGTTATTAATTCCCAAACTTTTCTCCCAGGTCCACGAAAGTTGCAACTCTAGAACAGTAACTGTTTTAATAAATTTTCCCCATATTATTTCTTTCTGTTCTGAAAACTCACCAGCAATGGTACAGGTATCTACGAGGGTCGTTTGATAAGTCCGTGACTTTTTGAATAAAATATATTTTTTTCGTCAAAGAAGCGTTTTATTTCTCAACATAATCTCCTTTTAGCTCTATACATTTAGTCCAGCGTTTTTCCAATTTTTTTATTCCTTCCAAATAATAGGTTTTCTCAAGGCCCTCAAAATAGTCGTTTGTTTCTGTGTTTCTCTTCATTTGACCCGAATCTCTTACCGCCGAGCCATTTCTTCATGTTTGGAAACAAAATATAGTCACAGGGGGCTAAATCTGGAGAATATGCTGGATGGGGTAGCAGTTCGTAGCCCAATTTATGAAATTTTGCCATTAGCACACGAAATTCACTTTTTTCCATTTTCGTTAAAATTCACGAGATCGTCTGCTTTCAATGCCTATAAAACGCAAACCAAAAAACGCAGCTTTCTCAAAATTTTACAGTCAGCTGTTAATCGATAACTGCTGACAGGAGCAGTGTTGTATTTAGAGCAGGTGCGCGGCAAATACAAAAAGTCACGGACTTATCAAACGACCCTCGTATTTATAATTTTATTATTTCACAATCACTGCTTTTCTAACACAAATTTGATTTTCCGATTAGATTCGCTTCGCTTCGGCTGACTTCAAACGACTGATTGGAAATTCAGAAGTTCGATCTAGTCGCCATTTTACCCAGCCTTGGTAGCCTTACAACTCTGCTGTCAATACTACCAATGACCAGAATCGATCATTCGAGAAGAAAAATGGTAAGATAGCAGCGATACTTTTACACAAAAAAATATAAAATTATAATTGCTATTTATCCCTTTTTTTTCCAGATGTTACAAATTCCCCCTGCTAAAAACAGACTTGGGGATTAAGCATTTCCCAAGTCTGACAATTCTGGTATCTTCTGCTTTACTGCCTTATATCTTTTGCATGGTAGTGTCCGATGAGATGACCTTGCAAATCTTCAACTTCATAATTTGCTTCTCCAAGCTTTCTGCGAATTCTACATTTGACAAATTTTGGCCCAAGTTTTGCATTATATCCCGTTTGGAAGTCGCTTTGCCTGAAGTTTCGTCTGAAAACTTCGTCTCCTTCTTTATATTGGATAGCGGTTGAGCGTAAGTCATACAGACGTTTGTTTTTGTTATATTGCCTTTCCATAACTTCTCCTGCCCTTTTCCGAATAATTTCCAGAGAATCTCTCCGGGTTAATGGCAAAGATCTATCCTCCAGCAACTCCAATCTTCACAACAGAGAATACGTGGAGCCAGACAACACCATGTGCTGCCCAAAAGCCATATAATATGGTGTAGTGCCAATGGCCGAATGTATGGCCGATCTCAAAGCGCACGCTATCTGGCTCAGACTCGCATCCCACTCCTTCTGATCTGGTTTTATATAGGATCTTATAGCGGCAATTATGGATCGGTTTACGCGTTCCGATGCGTTCGCTTGAGGTGCATGCACAGCCGAAAGTATGTGCTTTATTTGAAATTGATTAAGAAGCTTTTTTGAATTTTTCCGATCTGAACTGTGAGCCATTGTCTGAAAACACAGTTTCGGGCACTCCAAACGTATAAAATAGCTCTTTCTCCATGTAATCTAAAATTATGTCCGCCGACATTTTCTTAACTGGCTTTAGGCACACAAACTTAGAGAAATGATCCAGAACAATAAAAATACCTACGTTGCCCCTGCGTGAACGAGGATAAGGGCCTAAGAAGTCAACGTAGAGACGTTGGAAGAACCTTTGCGACTCCATCAACTTACCCATTGGTGGACGTAGTACCATGTTCGGTGCTTTCGATGTTTTGCAGACATCACAATTATTGATGAATGCCTTCACATCTTGCACCAAACATGGCCAGAAATAATGTTTTCTCAGCCTATCAATGGTTTTGTGGATACCCCCATGGGCAAACAGTACCGAGTCATGTGCTTTGGCTATGACTTCTCTTGTCATTGCTTTCGGAATCCACAGCTTCCACACATACACATCGTGTAACGCCTCCCCCGTTGTATGACCAGTTCGCCTATACACATACCCATCTTCCACTTTTAAATCTGGGAACTTCCCTTGCATGGCCTCAATACGCTCTTTAAATGCTACATAATCTTCGGAGAAGAAATGTGGGGATTTTAAATCCACCAGTAATCCGTCCTGACAGTCTACTGACGCTATATTTTCGTCAGTTATGCGTGACAGAGTATCAGGAACCACATTGAGCTTCCCTTTCCTATGCACGATGTGAAATTTATAGCCTTGCAACTTTAAAGCCCATCGCGCTAACCTACTGCTTAGGTCCGTTTGGGTCATTAGCCATTTTAGTGAAGCGTGATCGGTTATGATAGTGAAGTCATGCCCTTCAACATATGGCCGAAAAGTTTTTAAACAGACAAGAGCAGCAAGACATTCTTGTTCTGTTACCGAGTAAGCTTGCTGAGCTTTGTTTAATTTTTTTGACACGAATGCAATAGGCATTTCATCATTCTCTTCAGAAACTTGAACAAGTACCCCACCTACACCGGTTTTACAAGCATCACATTGGATAAAAAACGGCTTTGAAAAGTCCGGGCTTTGTAAAATTGGAGCTTCACTGAGTTTGTTCTTTAGATTCTCGAAAGCAGACAATGCATCGGCCGAAAAGGCAAATTTTCTTTTTGTAGACAGCAGATCTGTCAAAGGAGCTGTTACCTCCGCAAAGTTTGCGATAAATTTGCGATACCAGCCACATAAGCCCAAGAAGCTCCTCAATGCTTTAATCGTGTTAGGAACTGGGAAGTTCTTTATTGCCGATATCTTTTCTGGGTCAGTCCTTATTCCTCCATTACCCACTATGTGTCCCAAGTAGTTAACCTCTCGACGGCAAAAATGACTTTTTCCAACATTGATCGTCAAATTTGCACGTCTGAGATTATTAGCAACTTCTTGGAGCACGTGTAGATGGCGCTCGAAATCCGCTGAAACAACCAGCAGATCATCTAGATAGATAAAAACTTCGTTGCGTAATTGAGGAGAGATGACTTTGTCCATTAACCGTGACATTGTTTGAGGGGCATTACAAAGCCCAAAAGGCATTACCTTAAACTGATAAAGTGGGCGTCCGGGGACCGTAAAAGCGGTTATAGCTCGAGAACTTGCGTCTAAAGGTATCTGCCAAAAAGCGTCTTTCAGGTCTAGGCTTGTAATAAATTCAGCTCTAGGCAATCTACTTAATATTCCACCGATATGCGGCAGAGGAAAAGCATCCTTAACCGTTACTGAATTTATTTTCCGACTGTCAAGGCATAGTCTTATCTTCCCTGGCTTATTTACAATGACGATAGGCGAGGACCATGCGCTTTCCGACTCCTCTATTACTCCTAGCTCTAACATCCGATCTACTTCTGCATACATCAGTTTTTCCATCGCTGGTGACACTGGATAATGCCTCTGTTTTATTGGCTTAGCTGAACCTACATCAATCGTATGCGATAGTATGGTTGTTTTACCCAAGCCTTCCTCAGAAAAAAGATGGAAATAATTTAATAATTCGTTCTAATTGCTGCTTTTGCAGGCTAGAAAGTTGATGCATATTTTCGTCATTGCTAATTTCTGACACAGTTAAATCAGTTGGCAGTAAATCGTAAAGCTGCCAGAAATCTATTCCTAAATATAAATCTAAACGTAAGGTTGGAATAATATAAATACTAATTAATTTCTTTAAATTTTTATAAATGATTTCTGCCTTTAAGAGTCCTACTATCTGTTGTTTTTTTCCATCTGCCGTACTCGCATCTGATTTTAGTTTTTTAAAAGTTATCTTGTTTTCCAGCAGTTCCTTTGCTAAATTTCCTCCAATGCAAGTCATTGTAGCACCTGAATCTAACAGTCCAAAAATATCCCTATCTAATAAACGAACTTTAGCATATGGCCGTGGATCTGTAGCATTGAACTCTAGCGCTGACAATCTTCTTACGGCTTTCCCTAATTTCTTGACTCCTTGCCAAAATGTTCTAAAGCGCTTAGAGCTGCGAGAATGAGACTTGCAACTTCCAGGATATAATGGAATTGATGGTATTAGCAATTGAGGGATATTGTATATGGGCTCAAAGCATGAATTTTCATTTATTCTGGGCGAATCCCCTAATCTTGTTGTGGAACTGTTCGGGGCTGCACACTCGAATTCCTCTGTCTGAGTGGAAACTTCGGTGTGCCGCCTTTCAAGTTTTTTTTGACACCGTGCACAGTTTGGCTTGTACGTTTTTGCTGCTCCACATCCGTAACAAAAAACTCGGCGTTCAGCCAAACAATCCTGATACCTGTGGCCTTCTTGCTGGCAATTCCAGCATATCAGTGCCACGGCTCCAACTTCCTCTCCAGTTTCCTCTTGAACCACAACCTTATCATGTTCCACCAACTCTGCTATATTTCGCCTAAACGGAACCAATTTTCCACTATTCATCTGTGGCTTTATATCTTCGAGAAATGCCTCTCGCCTCCTACACACATCCCGAAGTTCTGATACGGAATTTATTTCTAAATGTAAGATCTCGTGGCGTATTTCTGGACGCAAGTTTGCTTTCAATATCCTAACTAAATTTTTCTTTATTATAGGTATCTCCATTTGGTCAATCAACCGGGCTATATCATCATAAAATGCCTCAAACGATTCATTCGGCTTCTGTTTTCGTGCCCGGATGAGGTCTTCGACATCCGCATCATCCCGTTGGTCTCGAAATTGGTTGCGTAGAGCTTCACAAAGTAGGTCCCAACGAACTTGACCTACCGCTTTATGATGCCGCCAGTAAAATTCAGATGCCTTTCCCTCAAACAAGGAGCTGGCATTTTTACAGAGGATACCAAAATTCCCTTCTAAAGTTTGGTGAGTCAACGCTTCGACTCGATATATAAAATTGTCTATTGACAGCCCTTCTCCCGTAAATTTCAGTTTCCAACCGTTTAAGATGTGGCCTACTTTATCGGGTCTCTGTAGCAGATCGGATTGATAACTACCCTGCGAAAGTGGTGCTGTTCTGGCCGGAGGCATATTAGCTGGAGGAACATCTACCGCTAATCCTATCAATCCATTCGATTCAGTGCACTCATTTTCGATTCCTTGAGGAGTTCCCCGACGACTGACACAAGCTTCGACATTCTCTTCAATCAGTTTGCTTATCTGCTCGGTAAGTGTAGACATGATTTGATTTTGCATTCGATTTATCATATCTGATGTTACCCTATTGGCAGATGCTGATGTAGAAGCCTCCTCATCTGTCGTTCTAGCTGTTGTATTTGAAGCAATGGCTGATTGAGAGCGGGTAATGTAAGCAGGAGGAATCGCAGCCTGTTTGGCAGTTGGTGCGCAACTACTTTTGCAAATTGGACAATTGCCACTCGATTTAAGATGTGTTTTTAAACACGTCTTGTGAAATTCGTGACCGCAGGGTGTTCTTTGCCCGTCACTTGGGCTTTGCACTATTGCAGAACACAGCCCACATACGATCTGATTTCCCACTGTCGTTAAATCTTCTGTTGACCGTGTTAGCGGCATGATTACCAATTTCTTATTACTTTAACACTGCTCAAAATTTACCACTGTCTGAATATTCGAAACACAACTTGCGAGAAAATCAAATTTCTCAATCAGACTAGCCAACTGTGATAATTTGAACAAAAATTATAATAAAAGCTCTCGAAAAAAATTCATTCATAAATTCAATTGTAATAATATAAAAAAAATAACAAAATAATCCGCAATCGTGACCACAAAATTATATAAAATTTGTAATTAATTTATCAATTGATTTAGACAGAAATAAAAAAATGTAAATAATTTATCAATTGATTAAAACAAAATATACCAATGTTGTAAATAATTATTCAATACAAAACTTCATTAATTAAATTGAACCCTCACTTCAGTAAATCTCTTTTATTTTTCTCCTCCTACCTTCGTTTGCGCTTAATAAAATAATAGATAAATAGATAAGATGAAAATCACTCGTGCAATCCAAACACCTTTGAATTGTGATGTTGGTGGCAAACCCTAACTTATAGATCAGCTGCTTGACTCCAACCAACACCATTTTCCAGGTTTGAACAACAAATCGAAGCGATAATATTCAAGACTGCAAACTTTACACGTACCAACTGGCTCGACGAAGTCTTAATTTTCGTATCGAGAATCCAAATTCGCCGTATAAATTGCCATCATGAAGAGTGACCATTACTTTGTCATTAATAGTGGTCATTTTCTGTCTGCTACAGAATAAATGCTTCCAACTACTTGTGACAAAAGCAATAGACAGAAAATTGAAAATCACAGAAAGTTTTGAGTTGCTTTAGTGAATCCTACCTAAGTAAGGCTCCACTTGTTGGGCGCCAAAATAAATTATTATGTAACGGTTGCCTTATTAGTACAACCTCCGTAGGCTGGTGGTATCGGCAAAATGGGCAGCACGTATTAATTCCGGCTACTTCTCGTCGGCTAAGGGGTGGTATTCCTTAATATGCCCAGTTTACGGCCTACAAAAATAATTTATAAATAAAACGTGCAGATACGACGAACAATAATCGACCGGAGAGAAAAAAAAACAACCCATGGACAGATAAAACACAAACAGACAAACAGGAGTACAACGATGGCCCACAGATCTTAAGTGGCCAGTTAAGCCCGCCCTACCTTTGGTCGCCAAAATTCCTGCCTATTTGCATGGCGACCCCTCAAGAGATTACATCCGCTCGGGTTCAACCATATAAATACTTTATTTCATAATTTGAATTAATAATCCTAACATGTAAACAATTTTAAATTAAATCCTAACATAATATACAAGTTATCACACCTAAATAGAATAGAATCAATAAATTTGCTAAATTTGCCTAACTATACACAAAAATAAATAGGAATATAAGTACTAACACTGAATAAAAAAAAATTTACAAAAAAAATAAAATAGTATAAAACTTGGTGATTTAAAACCCACAATATTTATTTGCATTCATTTTGGGTTCATTTATTTGACTGGCCAATCAGCTGATTATCAGAGAAGGGAACACTGATCTCCGATAACTCAACGGTTGAGAGATAGGGGAGTTGTAATTAGAGTCTATCGCCAATTAGCGTCAACATTTAACGTGAGTGTAATTTGTGAAAATGTAATTATAAAGTGCGCATATTTTCTTTCAACTTTATCATTCAGGTAAGTGTTTAATAGTTCTAGGTTTTTATATTTTTTCGTGTATATGTTGCATTAAGTGCGGTCAAAATCAAATATATGTATATAAATATAAATTAAAGTTTGTGGGTGTGTATGTGTTGTTTACTCACTCAGCATTTATTTATCCCGCGACGAAAGCGCTTTCGAAGAGGTGCTAGAGGGAAAGAAATTTACATACATATACAATAATTTAATCCGCCATCCTAACTAAAAAAAAGGAATTCATGCACTTATGTACATAGTTACGTAGGCAACTATATGTACATATGTACCTTTACCCTTTATATTTTTTCCACTGCAACACCACTCACTCTCTCGGATCACTGACCCTTGTCTCCGATCAGCTGATAAATTACAAGACACAGACAAATGAATTCAAATTAAATACGACCAGACAAAGACCCCAATTAAAAATCCTATTTGAAACAAATGTTAAAACTAAATGCATAAAATTTTCCTGAGGGAATTTAAAAATATAAGGAATTAAATAAAATTAAAAAAAATTTAAATCGTTTGCCTATTTTATTACGCTAAATTATAGAATATGGCTGCTGTGCTGGAGCGCTGCAAAATTTAATTTTTTTCTTCAATGCCCCTTTTTTTTTTTTTTTTTTTTTTTTAACGGTAAAACCGTAGGCGGGATTTGTAATTTTTGGCGGGATTAAATCGTCTATGCCAACTGGAGTTTTTCCGCCGTTGTTGTTACGGATGAAAATGAGAAATTTTATCCTGTAGCTGGGTTTATAGATGGAAGCGGGAAATTTTATCCCGTAGCTGGGGTTATAGATGGAAGCGGGAAATTTTATCCCGTAGCTGGAGTTATAGATGGAAGCTCCCAGATTTCTGCAGCCGATTGCAGATGCAATCGCCGCTCGCAGATAGAAGAGTTATTAATTCCCAAACTTTTCTCCCAGGTCCACGAAAGTTGCAACTCTAGAACAGTAACTGTTTTAATAAATTTTCCCCATATTATTTCTTTCTGTTCTGAAAACTCACCAGCAATGGTACAGGTATCTATTTATAATTTTATTATTTCACAATCACTGCTTTTCTAACACAAATTTGATTTTCCGATTAGATTCGCTTCGGCTGACTTCACACGACTGATTGGAAATTCAGAAGTTCGATCTAGTCGCCATTTTACCCAGCCTTGGTAGCCTTACAACTCTGCTGTCAATACTACCAATGACCAGAATCGATCATTCGAGAAGAAAAATGGTAAGATAGCAGCGATACTTTTACACAAAAAAATATAAAATTATAATTGCTATTTATCCCTTTTTTTTCCAGATGTTACAAGTTGCAAAAATTCAGGAATTGTCGAAAGGTATATTGTGGCGTCACGTTCCAACAGATGCTAATCCGGCGGATTTAGTATCGAGAGGAACTGATATAAACGAGATTGTTAGCTCGTTATGGTTCGAAGGGCCAAGTTTTTTGAAACTGGAGGAAGACCAATGGCCTCAGCTTCACTTGGTTGAAATAGCGTCGGAAAACAAATCCTCCGAAGACAAAAAAAGTGCTGTTATATGTACTTTGGCAGAAGTTGAGCCAAATTGTTTTGTTGAGCTAATCAATCGTCACTCAAACTTTCCAAAATTGATTCGCATAATGGCTTATGTGCTTCGATTCTGTTACAAAGGGCTCAAATCAGATTCACTCGTTGTGTCGGCATCAGAAAGAAATATTTCATTTCTAAAACTGATCGCCGTAGTACAAAGCACATCGTTCAAAAGTGAATTGAAATTATTGAGACAATCAGTAGTTGTAGCACCAATGTTGCAATCGCTGAATCCATTTATTGATAGATTTGAAAAAAATGGAATACAATTTGAACTCATTCGAGTAGGAGGACGTTTGTTACACGGGCCTCTCTCTTATGACGCTAAATTTCCGCTTTTAAATGACAAAGAAGTCAGGATTTATTCAACTTTTTGTCAGATATTTGCATCGTAGGCACTACCATTCTGGCCCAAAAGCTCTAGTTAGACTTTTGAGGCAGCAAATTTGGGTAGTAAATGCTCGAAGTTTGTGCACTGCAGTTGTTCGGAATTGCATACAGTGTTTTCGATACAAGCCAAAATTGTTGGGGAAAATAATGGGAAATTTGCCTGCTGATCGTCTTCGAGAAGGTCGGCCGTTTCGAGTATGTGGAGTCGACTTTTGTGGGCCGTTCTATGTTAGCTATAGAATCAGGGGTAGACCACCAATAAAAATGTATGTTGCTGTTTTTGTTTGTTTTGCCTCAAAGCCGGTTCATTTAGAGTTGGTAACCGATTTATCGACTGATGCCTTTTTGAACGTTTTTAAAAGGTTCATCGGGAGACGCGGATTACCGGAGACGATATTCAGCGACAACGCGACGAATTTCGTTGGAGCGAGCAACGTTCTGAGGGAGCTGCAGACGGCGTTCCACAACAACGAGGCGAGGCTGGTGAACTTCGCGGCGGAGAGAGGAGTGCAGTGGAGGTTCATTCCCCCCCGCTCCCCGCACTTCGGAGGACTGTGGGAAGCCGCAGTGAAGTCTGCCAAGCACAGGCTTCTGCGAGGAGCGAGCAACGCCAACCTGACGCAGGACGAGTTGAGCACCTGCTCAACTCCAGGCCATTGTTCGTCGACAGCAGCGATCCCAGCGATGGAGAGGTACTGACGCCAGGCCAGCTGCTCATCGGTCAGCCTTTGTTGGCGCTGCCTTCAGGATCCGATCCAGACGGGAGCAGCAGTAAACAATGACGAGGATACTTGAGGCTGTGGCAGCAGTTGTCGGCGCTCAAACGACACTTTTGGCGCAAGTGGTCCAAGGACTACCTGCTCAGCCTCCAGCAACGAACGCAGTGGGCCAAAGGCGAGGACAATCTCGAAGAGGGGGCGGTCGTGCTAGTTCACGACGACAACACACCGCCTCAGCAGTGGATAACCGGGCGCGTAACGCGCACAATTCGAGGGGAGGACGGCAAGGTTCGGGTAGCCGAAATAAAAACACCGGCAGGCGCAATTAAGCGACCTATTCACAAGCTGGCCCGACTCCCGATTTGTTAAAGACCGGAGCTCTTTAACGGGGCCGGAATGTTGAAGCCCGACAGAATTTAAAAGTATTAAGAGAAAAATTAAGAGATTTAAAAAGAATTAAGAGAAAACAAGAAGTGTCGCTAAGCTTAAGCTATGTTACTCTCTTGGTTTGACGATCGGCAAATGCCGACGGCGAATTCGGGGAGTGTGGTCGGATTGTGGCCCACACTCCGCAATCAATTTTTCATTCGTTGTAAAGCAATCAAAGAAGCCAGCAGCAGCAATAAATTGTCTATTAAATTATTAATCTGAGCCACCGCGTCCTTTTTAATTTTTGCATTTTTTATTCTCTAAAAAAGCTTAGAGATTTTTCATTATCTATGTTGTATATAGGGTCTATGTTATTTTTAATGCTTAATTCTTTAGGTAAATTAGGTGTTTTACTGTATACTAATTCATATGGACAATAGTTATGTGCCATTGATGGTGTAGTATTGAAACAATATACGAAATAGTTAAGCCATACGTCCCAATCAGTTTTATCGACTGATATGTATGAACGTAAATATTCATTTAGTGTTCTGTGGCTTCTCTCTACCGTACCAAGTGTTTGATGTAAGATGTAAGATTGTTTATTTTCAAATACTTACAAAGTTCGTTCATGATTGTGTTTCTATATTCTGTTCCCATATCGGTGATGAACGTCTTCATCGGGCCGTATTTGAGAATGAATGATTCGAGTATAGCCTTGGCTACTGTACTAGCACTTTTGCTTGCTAAGGGGATAGCAACAAGGTATTTGGTCAGATCACATATTAAAGTAATTATGTATTCATGACCATTGTCTGATTTGGGTAATGGTCCAACTGTGTCAATAATGACTTTGTCAAATACTTTAATTGGTGTGTCTGTAGTTGTTAAAGGGGTCTTTATGTGCTTTGTGACATTCTGGACATTTACGTATGTACTGAGATATGAAATTTATCATCCCTTTCCAATAGTAATGTCTTTTGATTTTCGCTAGCGTTCTTGAAATGCCAGTATGACCTCCTTGAATAGGATCATTGTGAAATGTAGACAGTATTGCTTCTTTTTCAATATCATCAGATATTGTGGTCACCGGCTTGAGTAGCGCTACTCTTATTTGTTTTAAAAATTCATTGCCCATATTTTTGAAAGTTTCAGTTGAAATTAATTCAAAGATC
This sequence comes from Zaprionus indianus, assembly GCA_018904595.1. Lineage (NCBI taxonomy): Eukaryota > Metazoa > Arthropoda > Insecta > Diptera > Drosophilidae > Zaprionus > Zaprionus indianus. The sequence continues at coordinate 1,352,114 of JAEIHA010001061.1, forward strand.
TTTCCGCTCGGTGCCATTTTGAGTTGGCTGATACCAAGTATACCGACTTCTTTTTCAAGCCAGTGGAAGAACTGACCTAAGTCGAGAGTTCCATTAGTACATAGGTCGCTAATCCCAATTCTTGCAATAATTTTCTTACCATGTTTAAAGAAACATAATGTGTCAGTTATATGCAAGGTCACTATTTCTCGTACATCGTCATTATTGATGACTTCATATACGTTGGGCTTAGAAGCATTTTCAAGTATTTGCCTTGGCAAAATTTCTTGTTCTTTTTCATTTACTGCGCAGTTGTTTTGTCTACTCTGTTGTCTTGTAGTGACTTTCAAGACTTGTTTTTGCATATTTTTTAATTCATCGATGGTTATTCTTGATAACGCATCGGCTACATGATTATCTTTTCCTTTAAGGTATTCTACTGTGAACTCATATTCTTCTAAATCAAGTCTCATTCTAGTGAGTTTGGAAGTAGGATTTCTCATTCAGAAGAGGTATGTTAAAGGCCTATGATCTGTTTTTACAACGAAATGTTTGCCATATATGTATGGTCTGAAGTAGTTAATTGCCCAGTGTATTGCCGCTAATTCTTGCTCTGTAGTGTTTTTGTTACTTTCTCCCTTAGTGAAGCTGCGAGAGGCATATGCTACTGGTAGTTGTATCTCATCGTATGTTTGTGTTAATACTGCCCCGCAAGCTTGTTTACTTGCATCTGTTATTATGCAAAATTCTTTGCTGAAACCTGGGTATTGTATTAACGTGAGTTGTATTAATGATTGTTTGAGATATGTGAATGCATTTTGGCATTCTGAAGTCCACTCGAATTTTACATTCTTTTTACATAACCTTGTTATGTGACGAGAGTAGTAAGAAAAATTTTTGATGAAACGTCTATAATAATTGCAAAATGCAATGAATCTTCTTGCGCTGTCTGCGTCCGTAGGGACGGGGTATTTGTCAATGACTTCGTATTTCTTATCATCTGGCAAAATACCACGATCAGTACACTTATGACCTAGAAAAGTCACTTCATGCATGAAGAATGAACATTTGTCTGGGTGTAGTTTTAGGTTATTTTTCCTACATAGGTCAAAGACGTTAGTCAAATTTTTGATGATATGATTTTCGGAACAACCGATGACTATTAAGTCATCCATATACAGGAATGCCTGTGAAGGTTCTAATCCAGAAAATGCCATTGTCATCATTCTTTGGAATGAATTGAGCGCAATTTTTAAACCATAGGGTAATCGCGTGAAGCGATAGAAGCCGTTGCTCGTTGAAAATGACGTTGCGTTTCTTGAGTTTTCATCTAGTTCTATTTGGTGGAATCCTGACATTAAGTCTAGGCACGAGAAGTATCTTGCTCGTCCTAATTGATCAAGAATATCGTCTATTCTTGGAAGTGGAAATTTGTCTGATAAGAGCTTTTTATTAATTTGTCTATAATCGATTACCAGTCGCCATCGTTTTTTTGCGGAAACTGGTAATGATTTCTTCGGTACTAGTAGCAATGGGCTTTTGTATTCAGATACGGCTGGTTCTACTATTTTATCATCAATTAATTTGTTAACTTGTCTGTGTATTTCTTCTTTCTGTGATTCTGGTATTCTATAATTTTTGATGTATATCGGTTCATCATCTTTCAATCTTAATTTTTGTTTGTAAAAATTATTGGTACTTATAGATTCGGTTTCAAGTCCGAATATGTCTGTGTAATTTGTGCATAATTTATTTAGTTGTTTTTTAAACAATGGTGGGTAATTTTTGTTTAATTTTTGTAAAATATGTTCATTTCTTTCGTTATCTATTGTTTTTACTATTTCATATTTGTTAAGACTTTCAAATTGTATCTTATCAATATTTATCATTTGGTTTCTTTTGGTTGTGTTTATTATACGAATTACTGTGTTTTTACTAGTCGTTATTGTATTTGCAATAGAGATGCCTGTGTCTATTTCTTGATTAGGAATGAGGATATGTTCATCGGATGTATCTAATTTAATTAGTCGGACTACATCGGATCGGGCTGGTACGAGGGTCGTTTGATAAGTCCGTGACTTTTTGAATAAAATATATTTTTTTCGTCAAAGAAGCGTTTTATTTCTCAACATAATCTCCTTTTAGCTCTATACATTTAGTCCAGCGTTTTTCCAATTTTTTTATTCCTTCCAAATAATAGGTTTTCTCAAGGCCCTCAAAATAGTCGTTTGTTTCTGTGATGACCTCTTCATTTGACCCGAATCTCTTACCGCCGAGCCATTTCTTCATGTTTGGAAACAAAAAATAGTCACAGGGGGCTAAATCTGGAGAATATGCTGGATGGGGTAGCAGTTCGTAGCCCAACTTATGAAATTTTGCCATGCTGACTACACACGTGTGCACCCGTGCATTGTCCTGATGGAACAGCACTTTTTTTTCGCCAAATGCGGTCGTTTCTGCTTCAAATCAATATCGAATCTGTCCAAAAGCTCTGAATAATATTCGCCGGTGATCGTTTTACCCTTTTCAAGGTAATCGATGTGAATGATACCTTGTGCATCCCAAAAAACTGTGGCCATGACCTTGTTGGCCGACAGACCCACCTTGGCCTTCTTTGGTGCACGTTCACCCGGAGAAACCCACTGTCTTGATTGTTCTTTGGTCTCTGGTGTGGTGTGGTGGATCCATGTTTCGTCTACGGTAACGAAACGGCGCAAAAATTCGTTTGGATTGCGGTTGAACATCGCCAAACACTCCTTTGAAATGGTCACACGGTTGCGCTTATGGTCTTGTGTGAGCAATCGCGGCACCCATCGCGCGGAAAGCTTTTTCATGTCCAAATATTCATGTAAAATGTGATGTACCCGTTCAGTTGAGATGCCTACAGCCTCAGCTACCTCACGCACTTTCATTCTCCGATCATCCAATATCATTCCATGGATTTTGTCGACGATTTCTGGCATGACGACCTCTTTTGGGCGACCTGAACGTTCGGCATCACTTGTACTGGTACGACCACAACGGAACTCAGTAAACCATTTCTTAACCATTGAAATTGATGGTGCAGAGTCCCCATAATATTTATCAAGTCTTTCCTTGGTTTCGGTGATGGATTTTTTACGCAATAAATAATGCTTAATTAGCACACGAAATTCACTTTTTTCCATTTTCGTTAAAATTCACGAGATCGTCTGCTTTCAATGCCTATAAAACGCAAACCAAAAAACGCAGCTTTCTCACAGTCTTACAGTCAGCTGTTAATCGATAACTGCTGACAGGAGCAGTGTTGTATTTAGAGCAGGTGCGCGGCAAATACAAAAAGTCACGGACTTATCAAACGACCCTCGTAATAACGTTGAGTTATTGCCTATTGTATGTGTTATTGGTACGTTTATTGCACAAGTGATATTGTCTGGTCGCAAAATTAACCAGTCTTCTTCTGTATTAAAATCTAATTTGCAATTGTATATCTTTATAAAGTCTATTCCGATGATTCCATCGGTGGGTATTGGGAAATTAGAATTAACTATGTGGAAATTATGTGGAATTATGTAATTATTTGTTGTTAGTTCTATGTTTACTAGACCTAGAGAGGTTGTTGAACCTTCTCCAACTCCAAAAATGTTTGTTATTGTATTTTGGTCTATGTCTTGGAAATTATCTGAGCTGTTTTTGATAAGTGAAATATCTGCTCCTGTATCTATTAAAAATGTTAATTTTGTATTCGTATTATTATTATGCACATGTATGAAAATGTTGAAATTAAAATTGATTGTGTGAACCGTCTTATTTAGTTTCCCGAAGCTAATTGACGCTGCTATTTTGGGCCATTCCATGTGTACCCCCTGTGAATCACTCATTTGGTGTTTCTTTTATATTCGCAACAATTTTGTCTACTAAAGTGGAATTCGGAATCATATAAATGTATTTGACAAGCAGGATGTCTACCTATTGTGTTTTTCCTTGATAAAAATGGTATTCTATACTGTTGTCTATATTCTGTATAGTCTTCTAAATCATATCTATATTGTTTTATTTCGTAAGTACAGTTTATATCTTGTCTAGGCCATCTGCACGGCTCTGATATCTTTTCTTAAGTCGTTTATTATGTTCCTGATAAATCTTAATTGTCAAACTCAAAAATGATATGACAGTCATAATCAATAACAAGATGAATATATTTTGTAGTTTATCTTTGTGATCAATTATTCTTACTTCATTAACTACATTGGCTGTTGGGTGATCTACTCTTGATTCAGTAGAACCCATTTTGGAAATATTAATTTGCAATAAAAGAAAAATGAAATCTGTTTAATCTCTCAATTTATTAAAAATAAAGTTTGAAAAGTTTTTATAGTGAATATTGAAATTTAATGAATTTACTTTAAATATTCGCAACTTGTATTAAATATATTTATATATTATATATATTATATATATAATAACAAGTTCGCGGTTGGTGTTTTATAAAAAAATATAATTTTATTTGTAATAAACACTTAGGCGAAACCCGGAGACAATTCGCGTCGTTCTATGAAGAAGTTTGAATTAAATCTGGGTTTCGCCTAAGTGTTTATTACAAATAAAATTATATTTTTTTATAAAACACCAACCGCGAACTTGTTATTGGCGCAGCCGGTAGGATATTGATTGAAACATTGATCGATATCCGCCAAAGAACCGCGTGTGATCTAACACCTTCGTTTGCGTGGCTAAATTAAATGCTACAGGAAGGTTGCAATCCGCCTAAATACCGCGTGTGATTAAATAACTTCGTTTGCGTAGCCAACTAAAAAGGCTACTGGAAGACAATAATCCACAAAAAAAGAAACTCAGTGCTCTGTGAAACACTTCAACTTGGTAGCCCGCTATAAAAGTGTGACCGCTACTAGAAGTGAACATTTTTCTAAAAAAATTCACAACTTAGTGCTGCAGTAAAGACCATTAAAGGACAATTTTCGTCCCAGGTCAAAACCCCGAAACAAAAACAAAAAAATAAAACCCTAGCGCAAAGCTAAGCGAGTGTAAATTAACCAGCAATACAAAAATCTAAAATGGCACAGCCACCGCAACAACAACCACATCAAATAAAACTCCTTTCGGAAAATCATCTGAACCAGGCCCTTGGTCAGATTCGACAAGTGCCAGTATTTAATGGTACAACATCTGAATTGAGCTCATTCATACGGAGAATCGAGTTCATTCAAAGTCTCTACCCGACAACCGACGCCCGGCAAGCACACATCATGTTTAGTGCAATCGAGATGCAGATTGGAGGTGATGCCCAGCGTGTGTCCCAGTTAAGTTCAGCCAACACCTGGATTGATCTGAAGGAAGCCCTTATCGCAGAATTCAAAACACAAACCCCCTTCGAGGAGCTCCTGAGAAGACTATACAACACGCCGTTCAATGGATCAGTGCGTAAGTTTATCGAAGAGCTAGAAGAAAAATGTTTCATTATAACAAATAAGTTAGATTTAGAAAACAACCCGTTTAATAACCACATATATACAAACGGAATGAATAATACTGTCAAAGACGTAATTATAAGAAAACTCCCTGATAGACTATATATGCAATTAGCTAGATTCGACATAACAACTGTAAGCAAGTTGAAGCAAATCGCTCAACAAGAGGGTTGCTATGATAGTATATGGTCCGATCGTTCGAAATCACAAAATAGTCAGAACAAAAATAATGATCAAAGCAAAAATTCTAAAAGTAAGAATTACAATCCAAATTATAACCAAGTGTCAAGTTCCACCAGCCAAAACCAAAATTATAACAATACTAATGATAACAAGAAAAATAATAATAATAACCAGAACATTGAGCAGTTATACCAAGAATTTAAACAGAAGCTAGAACAGGCACAATTACAAAATACAACAAATTATCAAACAAATCAAGCCTCTTCAAGCGCACCTAACCCAGCCCATAAAAGGCAAAGACCAAGTTCTAGTGGCCAATCAAGAATGGACACGTCCGAAAATTTTCATCAAAATGCCTCGGACGACGAACAAGAACAAACCCGTTCATAAATATTGTTATGAACAATATAAAGCTCCGTTGTATTATTGATACCGGATCTACAATTAATATTATAAAATCTAATTTCTTCAATTTCCCCGTTAAAACAAATAAGTTGAAAGTTCATACCATTAACGGTATAATTACATTAAAAGATAGTATTAGTTTGAAACCCAGCAAGCTTTGCCCCACAAAGCAAGTTTTTTATATCCATAATTTTTCGGAAAATTATGATATGCTACTTGGTAGAGACTTCTTAGAAGATACCAACGCTCAAATCAATTTTAGTGAACGAAGTGTTAATTTAAACAATTACAACTTCTTAATGCACTATGAAAACGAGCAGAAGGTAAAATCAGAAGACGATACCGACTGCATGAACTGTTTAGAGCCACCATCAACTGATGATGAAGCAATAAACTATGCAGTACAAAATGAGCTGAAGGAATCCAATGAATTCAGACTCGATCACTTAAACAAGGAAGAGCGAAATGCTCTGACTAAAATTCTTCACGAATTTAAAGACATTCAGTACAGAGAAGGTGAAAATTTGACCTTCACAAGCACTGTCAAACATGTCATTAATACCAAACATGAAGATCCCATTTATAAGAAACCTTATAAATATCCCCAAGCTCACGATAAAGAAGTCGAAGTCCAAATCAAAGAAATGATTGATCAAGGCATTATTCGAAAATCGAACTCGCCTTATTGCTCACCTATTTGGATAGTACCAAAGAAGAGTGATGCATCCGGTAAACAAAAGTTTAGGATAGTAATTGACTATCGCAAACTAAACGAAATTACCGTGGACGACAAGTATCCAATTCCTGTTATGGATGAAATATTAGATAAACTCGGTAGATCTCAATATTTCACTACCATAGATTTAGCAAAAGGTTTTCACCAAATCCAAATGGATGAAAACTCAATACCAAAAACAACTTTTTCTACCAAGAATGGACATTATGAGTACACTCGAATGCCATTCGGACTGAAAAATGCACCCGCAACCTTTCAACGTTGCGTAAACAATCTTTTGGAAGATCTTATCTACAAAGATTGTTTGGTATACATGGATGACATTATAGTATTCTCCACTTCATTGGAAGAACATTTAATGTCTCTGCGTAAAGTTTTTGCTAAATTAAAGGAAGCTAATCTTAAATTGCAGTTAGACAAATGTGAGTTCCTTAAAAAAGAAACAGAGTTTTTAGGGCACATCATAACTACTGAAGGCATAAAACCTAACCCAACAAAAATAAATGCAATTAAGAATTTTCCCATCCCCAAAACGCCTAAGCAAATAAAGTCGTTCCTTGGCCTTTGCGGGTTTTACAGAAAGTTTATCCCCAATTTCGCAAATATTGCAAAACCAATGACCCAAAATTTAAAGAAAGGCGCCAAGATAAACGCCAATGATATAAACTATATATCCGCTTTCGAGAAGTTAAAATTTCTCATAATGTCCGATCCAATCTTAATCTACCCTAACTTTGAGAAACCATTCTCACTGACTACAGACGCCAGCAATATTGCTCTAGGTGCTGTACTCTCACAGGATCATAAACCTGTTTGTTACGCTAGTCGTACACTTAATGACCATGAACTCAATTATTCGGCAATAGAGAAAGAACTTTTAGCTATTGTCTGGGCCACCAAATACTTCAGGTCCTATCTTTTCGGTCGAAAACTTCAAATTCTAAGTGACCACCGCTCCTTAGTTTGGCTTGAAAATATCAAGGAACCAAACATGAAACTTCAGAGATGGAAAATCAGACTAAATGAGTTTGACTACCAAATAAAATATGTACCAGGTAAAGAAAACCATGTTGCAGATGCACTTTCACGTGTAAAAATTGAGAACTTCCTCGGTGAAACTTCCACCACCGCTGCTACCATACATAGTAGTAACGAGGACAGTCAAAATTATATACCCATTACAGAAAGACCCATTAATTACTTTACCCATCAGATAGAATTCACTAAGGGTCACACAAACGAAGTAAAGGTAACAAAATATTTCCATAAAACAATAATAAACATAACTTATAAAGAAATGACTTTCGATTATGCAAAAGAGCTTATCAAAGAATACATTTGCACTAAAAACACTGTAATTTATTTCAACAATGATGAAGACTTTACAACATTCCAAAACGCCTACGTAAATATTATTTGCCCAAATAATATTACAAAAGTAATGAGGTCTACTTCAAAACTCACCAATATTCACACATATTGTTGCATGAAGTTCTTATTTTCTTTTTAGTAGTTTAACTTTATTTTGATTATTTAATAACACTTTTATTTCTTAATGCGTCGTTTAGCACTTGCGCTTCTCTTATTGAATGCCGATCTTCGATAAAGATCGTCTTAACTCTAATTCTATCGATTTAATTACACGATGATTCAAAATAGATTAACAACTATCGGAACTTCTTAATTTGTCTTTAACATCGATTAATCGTTAAATCCGATAAAGCTTATATAATAGAAATACAATAATAAAGATATAATGCTACAGCTCGGCCATTCTGACAATTAAGATCGTCCTCGATCTATATGATATTCAAATATTTGCATAGTAATTGAATTAAATTAAATTGTTAGTTATTATGTACAAATGTATATACAAATCTTAATAGTATAGAATATTTAATAGTTTAAAATGTTAGTCTAACGGGGAGTAATTTTTACACTGATCACGCCAGTCTGCCCAGTTTCGTAATCGAGAAGCTTCTACAATACCTTCATAAGGTAATTGCGTAATTTGCCCATTTTCAATATCTTCTAAAACGTATCGGTCATTAGGTAAAACTTTTTTTATGCAATATGGGCCTTTATATTTGGGGAGAAATTTTTTATTTGTGCCTATCGTGGTATCAATGTTTCTCATTACTACAAAATCGCCTACTGAAAACGTCTCATGATTCCTATGATACTTTTGATAGTACTCTGAACTTTTCCTCTGCTTATTTTCAATATTCTCAGAAGCTTTTTTGCGACAATTATCAAGTTCACGACTTTTATTTAAATTGCTTATATTTTCTAAATATTCAGTCAGAGCATCAACGTCACTTCCTCTTTGTTGTATTCCGAAAAGCAGAACTGATGGTATTTCTCCAGTACTGGAGTGTACTGAGTTATTAATAGCAAATTCAGCTTTATTTAATAACTTACACCAATCTGAATGTTGCACTGGCTCTGTGATTTTAGCTAACATGGTCTTAAGTGTTCTATTTACGCGTTCTACTTGTCCATTCGCTTGAGGTGATGCGGTCGCTACTCTGACATGTTCAATATTATTTTCTAAAAGGAATTCACTAAATTCTGAAGATGTGAAGCAGGATCCTCTATCACTGATGATTCTACGAGGTCGGCTATAGTTTTCAAAATACTTTGATAAACACATACACACTTCCTTTGTGCTTGTAGTGTTAGCTGAAAATAGCTTTACGAATTTAGTGAAACTATCAATAACAACTAAAATATGCTTCTTTTTAGAAATAATTGAAGGCAGGGGTCCAAAATGGTCTATATGTAGTGTGTCAAAGGGAATTGGTTTCTTAGGGATGTTATGAAGAGTTCTATTGTTTGCGTGTGGAGGAATTGTAAACATAATACACTTAAGACAATTATCAATAAATGATTTCACTTTGGTTGTCATATTCGGAAACCAATAATGGTTTAGAATTTCATTTACGCATTTTTCAGTTCCTAAATGACATAACTTTTCATGTACTGTTCTAATTAAATTAGTTTCCATTTCTTCAGGAACATATAAAAGTTCCATATCTTTTAACTGTCTATAAACAATACCATCATCAAGTATAAAATCTTTTACGGGTCCATTTTCCAATTTTTCTTTTAATTTTACTATTCTGTCATCTCTATTTTGTGTAATCTGAAGTTGAAAATTAATATCACCACTGTCAATCACTGCAACTAATTGGTTTCTTTGTTCATCTTCATCTATTGTCACTATTGGCTCATATTTAAATTCTTCACTCAATGATCTAGTATAGCGACTAAGGGCATCAACATGTGTCATATATTTGCCACTTCTATGTTCAATGGTATAGTTGTAGTTCTCTAGTTGTAAGGCCCATCGAGCTATTCTGGCATTTACACTTTTGCGATTTAAAGTCAGAGTCAATGAATTACAATCTGTTATGATTTTAAATGGAATTCCTTCTAAATATATTCTAAATTTGTTGAGTGAATAAATAATGGCTAACGTCTCTAATTCAAAACTGTGATATCTCTTTTCGGCTGCTGTTGTTGTCTGAGAAAAATAACAAACTGGATGGAATTTATTGTCTTCTTGTTTTTGCACTAATATTCCTCCAAATCCTTCGGCACTTGCGTCACAATGCAATTCTGTTTCTTTCTTAGGATTGTAAAGGGCTAACAATGGTGAAGAAATAAGTTTTTCTCGGAAATACTCAAAAATTTCAGAACATCTATCATCCATTTTTAACTTAGAGTCCTGTTTAACTAGTTCGTTTAATGGTCTTACAACTTTTGAATAACTAGGAATAAATCGTCTAAAATATGAAAACAATCCTAAACATTTTTGCATTTCAACTGCACTTCTTGGAATCGGAAGGAGTTTAATGGCTTCAATATGTTCACTATTAGGACTAATGCCATTCTTGCTAACTGAATAACCAAGAAACTCAATTTTTGTGAAACAAAATTGGCACTTGCTTAATTTTAGTTCTAATCTATGTTGAGCCAATACTTTCAAAACTTTACCTAAGACTACAAAGTGTTCTTCAATTGTTATTTGTTCCAATAGCTATATCATCTATGTAAACAATAATACTATGTTCTCGCATTAATGGTTTAAAAATAAAGTTTATAAACCTCTGAAATACGGAAGGGGCATTTCGTAACCCAAAAGGCATCTTAAGATATTCGTATTGTCCATTAGGTGTAACAAAAGAAGTATATTGAATCGAACTTTCTGCCATTTTAACTTGATGAAACCCAGACTTTAAATCTAAAAGAGAGAAATATTGATTTCCTTCCATTTTTTCTAAACAATCATTGATATGTGGTAAAGGGTATCCATCTCTTATTGTCATTTTGTTAAGTTGTCTGTAATCTACACACATACGTTTTTCACCTGACTTCTTCTTAACCAGAACTATTGCTGATGTGTAAGGAGATTCGCTAGGTCTAATAAATCCTTTCCTCAATAAGTCTTCTATAGTGTTATCAACTGTCTGTCTGTCTTGATATGAAAGTCTTCGCGGTGTTGAATAAACTGAGCCGTCTGTCTGAAGTTTAATATTCATTTCATAATTATGATCAACAGGGTCAATATTTTCGACATCTGAATAGTTAATTTTAATTATTTCTAAAACCCTACTGCGTTCGATCTTATCCAATTTTAAATCAATATTTAACGACTCTGAATCATCCAGCTCAATAGCTAATATGCAATCTTCCGCTGTATCTTTTCCTAAAATTTCCGTATCCAAATCAAATATATTGTTACTTATTTTCACTGTTGCTAATCGATCACTATCACTAGAATTTCTAATTTCTGAAGAGCTTAAGGTTTTCACTTCTGTCAAATGCTTGTTGTCACTAAAGTTCACTATATCTGAAAGGTCACTATCACTAGAATTACTAATTTCTGAAGATATTTCTGAAGAAAATTGATTTAAATTGTTCAATAATTGTCTTTGTACTTCAATTTTTATTTTCTTTTCAATTTCATTAACACAAATTAATTCAACTCCAAATGTTTTCATGAACTGTCTACCAATTAATATATCCGTTTCAAAATAACAGTCTGGGATAACATAAAATTCTGTATTATTGATAATTTCATTAAACTTAATATATAAGTAAACTTTTCCAAATGAAAATATTTGAGCTCCATTGATACCACGAAAATTTGTCGAATATAGTTTCTCACTTATACTACTATATGGCACCTTTGACCTTTTGATTAAATTAATTTTGCTTCCGGTGTCGAACATGGCAGAAAGAAAAACGAAATTAGACTTATGCGTTTTTTCAGTATAAAAATATACTCCTACCTTATTAAATATTGGGAGGAAGCAATGATTATTATTTTCCGGTTCAACTTTATGATCAGTCGTTCCAACAAGCTCTGAAGACGTCACTGGTTGTTGCGTACAATCCTTTAACACATGCTGAAGTGATCCACATCGGAAGTAGGAACCCTTTGCACGTTTTTGAGCAGTGCAAGATGATGCGTAATGTCCATACTTTGAACAATTGAAGCACCGGATACCAATCTTGTCAGCCTCAGCTGCTGACACTCGTGAAGTTGCAGAAGATTTAGTGACTGCTGAAGACTTTGCCCGCAATTCAGCATATCGACGTGATAGTTGCTTAAGTTGTTCAATCGTCTGAGCATGATACAATATGGCAATACTTGAAGAACTATCCTGAAAGCCATCTATTATAAGTTTCACTGTTTGCGCTTCATCAACTTCAGCACGTGCAGCTATTTCTTGCATCTGTAGTATGTAGCCAATTATGGAGATTTTGCCTGGTACATACACATTTGCCTTCAATTGAGATATTATTTCTGCCATAGTGTAGTCATATCCGAAGGTTTTCAAAAAATTGTCTCTGAATTCGGCATAGTTTTCAGAACGGTCAACACGTAAGAAAAGTTCTCCCTCTGATGCTGGTTTCATTAAAAGTCGTATGCAGCGAAGTTTAAAAGCGTCGGCATCATTTACTGCGTCACAAGCACGTTCAAAATCCGTTAACCATTTTTTTGCATCACATGACTCGGCTCCTGCAAATGGAACAACACTGCGTACAATATCCCGCGTATCACCACCAGCACTGCCAAGACTTTGTGAAAGCTCGGCCAACAATTTCTTCTTCTGAGCAATTCTTATAGCGGCGTCTAGTTCTTCTTCTTCCTTATCAAAAACCTGCGACGTAATTTCTTCCATTTTGCAATTGTCCACCACTGTTGCGTCCAAATCTGATTCAGAAGTATCCATAAGATTATGCAGATTATGTTTTGATGCAATTACTGATAATTGCCTGAAGGTTGCTTTGGTCGGAAAGTCTATTTTATTCGCAGTAAGTAATTTCATGAGCTCTTTTTTCTTCATAGTAACGGAAAAAAATGATGGCGTCGTTTTGGCGTCACTTTTGGCGTCACTTTCGGCGTCACTTTACGCGTCAATTTTCAATATTGATAAAAATTATTTTTTTTTTATATATGTAGGCTGGCAATCCCACTTCTGAAGTTGTTGCATGAAGTTCTTATTTTCTTTTTTAGTAGTTTAACTTTATTTTGATTATTTAATAACACTTTTATTTCTTAATGCGTCGTTTAGCACTTGCGCTTCTCTTATTGAATGCCGATCTTCGATAAAGATCGTCTTAACTCTAATTCTATCGATTTAATTACACGATGATTCAAAATAGATTAACAACTATCGGAACTTCTTAATTTGTCTTTAACATCGATTAATCGTTAAATCCGATAAAGCTTATATAATAGAAATACAATAATAAAGATATAATGCTACAATATGCTCAATTTAAAGAAATCATACTTCAAAAACACAAAGAACTTTTACATCCTGGTATTGAAAAAACCATTGCCCTTTTCAAAGAAAACTTCTATTACCCCGATTATCAAAAATTAATTCAAAACATCATAAACGAATGTGATGTTTGCAATGTAGCAAAAACTGAGCATAGAGATACAAAATTAAAATTCGAAACAACTCCTGAAGTCTTTAATCCAAGAGATAAATATGTAATGGACTTTTATATGGTCAATAATAAACAATTTCTATCGTGCATCGATATTTATTCAAAGTTCGCCTCTTTAACTGAAATACAATCCAGAGATTGGCTCGAAGCTAAACGAGCAATACTCTCAGTTTTTACCAATATGGGTAAACCAATAGAAATCAAAGCAGATAAAGATTCAGCATTTATGTGCGCAGCTTTACAGCTTTGGTTACAAACAGAAGGCGTAAAAATAGAAATCACAACAAGTAAAAATGGAATTTCTGATGTTGAGAGATTTCATAAAACTATTAATGAAAAATTAAGAATAATTAATACCGAATCAGACCCTGAAAACAAATTAACTAGTTTTGAAACAATCCTTTACATTTATAATCATAAAACCAAGCACAATACGACTGGAAGAACCCCAGCCGATATTTTCATTTATGCAGGAACACCTGCTTATAACACACAAAATAATAAAAGTAACAAAATAGAGAAATTAAACGAAAAACGTGAAGATTACGAAATAGATACTAGATATAGGCAAGCACCACTAGTTAAATCTAAAACAACCAATCCCTTTAAGAAAACAGGAGAGATCACTCAAGTAGATGATAAACACTATGAAGAAAAAAACAGAGGTAGAAAAATTACCCATTATAAATCGAAATATAAAAAGAAGAAGAAAATTAATAAAACCAAATATGATAATTCCAGCACAACTCCAAGTGACCAAGGCAGTCCAACATAATCACGTAGTTTTGATGATCAGTTACTATTTCTTACTATGCATTACCCAATATGCCCAAGGACAAAGTATCGAAGTTTATCCCATTCAAGCCAAAAATGGTTATTTAATTTTTACCACAGGATCAATAACATTACCAGTAAACTATGAATATCATTGTCTAACCGTGAATATCACAAAAACAGAACAAACTTATAATAGACTAATAAAACAATCACAAGAGTTCGAATCTGTATCCCAAGTTCAATATTTAGTTGAAAAATTAGAAAGAGAAATGAATGGCGTAAGAATAGTGAAGCGCAGCAAACGCGGCTTAATTAATTTTATAGGTACAACGTACAAATACCTTTTGGAACTTTAGATCAATCAGACAAGGAAGAGTTAGAACAAAAAATTCATAATTTAGCAGAAAGCAGCGTCCAAATTAACGAACTTAATGATGTAATAAGAGAAGTCAATAAAGGCATAGATATAATAAACTTTTTAAGCACGGTACATGAAAGAGACCAGAGACTTAATATTTTGTTATTTAATTTACAGCAGTTTACCGAATATATAGAAGATATTGAACTAGGAATGCAGCTAACAAGACTTGGCATTTTTAACCCTAAATTATTAAAACATGATTACTTAACAAACATAAACTCTGAAAAAGTTCTAAATATTAAAACCTCAACTTGGCTTAAAACTGACACGAATGAAATTCTTTTAATTTCCCATATCCCAAAAGATATTATAAAAACCCCAATTTTCACAATAATACCGTACCCCGATAGCAATAAAAATATATTGATTGAAAATATAAATGATAAATATTATGTTCCAGACAATAAAACTTTCTTAGTATCTTCAAAAAAATTATTATCTGACAAATGCATAACAGGTATCCTAAATCAAGTAAATACAGAGTGTAGATACACGAAAACCCATAAAAATACAGAAATTAGTTATGTCGAACCTAATATAATATTAACATGGAAATTACCAAAAACCACACTCAACCAGAATTGCAAAAATCAAGAAATAATAATAGAGGGAGATAATTTAATTAAAGCTTTTAACTGCACCATTCAAATAAACGATATATCAATCTCAAATACATTACTTGACTACACACAAACAGTATATGTAAATAATAACGTAACAAAACTAGAAACATTAGCATATATTGAAGCAAAAGAAATTTTTGATATAAAAACAAAAGATACTTTTCAAAATGTAATACGAGGGTCGTTTGATAAGTCCGTGACTTTTTGTATTTGCCGCGCACCTGCTCTAAATACAACACTGCTCCTGTCAGCAGTTATCGATTAACAGCTGACTGCAAAATTTTGAGAAAGCTGCGTTTTTTGGTTTGCGTTTTATAGGCATTGAAAGCAGACGATCTCGTGAATTTTAACGAAAATGGAAAAAATTGAATTTCGTGTCAGCATGGCAAAATTTCATAAATTGGGCTACGAACTGCTACCCCATCCAGCATATTCTCCAGATTTAGCCCCCTGTGACTATTTTTTGTTTCCAAACATGAAGAAATGGCTCGGCGGTAAGAGATTCGGGTCATCACAGAAACAAACGACTATTTTGAGGGCCTTGAGAAAACCTATTATTTGGAAGGAATAAAAAAATTGGAAAAACGCTGGACTAAATGTATAGAGCTAAAAGGAGATTATGTTGAGAAATAAAACGCTTCTTTGACGAAAAAAATATATTTTATTCAAAAAGTCACGGACTTATCAAACGACCCTCGTAATAACGTCAATAATTGTATTAATTATAATAATAATGTTATATTTTGTCTACAAATATAAGAGTATACCTAAGAAAATCATTGTTAAATTTAAAAAACAAGTTCCCACTCCCATAGAACCACCAAATATTGTAAACAATCAAGTAATTGAAAATGATAATAGTATAAACCTTATATTGTATCCTAACTTATCCGCCTGAGGGCAGGCCAATTTTTTAAGGATGGGGAAGTAGCATATGTACCATAGTGCACCACTTGTCCACACATACACACCCACAAACACTTCCACTTCAAAACACACACTTGACCATTGTAATTAGCATATAAGACATTTGATACCCATCCGCCTGCTTAGACATAAACATTTGTATCCCCCAATTCGGCGACAACTCCGCCTGCTTAGTTATAAACATTTTCCCCCAATTCGGCGACAATAACAAGTCAGCCTACTTCGATCATTTATAAACATTCCCACGAAAGGGTCAAAACTGCTTACGCAGCGCAAATCTCGGCTGATCCGTTCCCATGCACAATCCACTCAAGAGAGTGTCCAATATCATGTAAACATAAAAGAGAGCCTTATGTACGCTCAATATAGAAGTAAATAAGATTCAGCCAAAGGTTTGCTAAGCGTCCAGTTTGTAGCTTTAAGTCAGATTTAATTCAAACTTCTTCATAGAACGACGCGAATTGTCTCCGGGTTTCGCCGAAGTGTTTATTACAAATAAAATTATATTTTTTTTATAAAACACCAACCGCGAACTTGTTATTATATATATATTTATAAATTGTATATATATATATACAAGTGCCAGAGACATGGAAATTTGATAGTTTTAATGTGGTTGGCTCACAAGTCAAAGTTTACATTTCATGAGAAATTTAAAAAATTCTCCAACCACATTTGTTAGTATATAGCCTGACAGTTTTGTTGTTAGTTCTTCCAAGCAGCGGTTTCCCGCCTCGGCTTGGGTTTAGTTTAAATCTATGGCAAATTGGGGCATTTGCATTTAAGCAGCCCGTTTGCGTGTCTTCGCACTTTGGCGAAGTTCTTTTTCTATAATTTCCAAACGCTCTTTGTAGCGTTGCCGGGCTGATTCCTCCTTGGCCAACTGGGTCATTTCCTTGACCAGTCGGCGTTGTTGTAGTAATTTCACTCTACGTCCAGAGCGTTTATGTTTCCTGGGTTGGCGCTTCTCCTGACGTGCCCGGTACTTAGCTATTGTGAGTGGGCGCGGTCCATCGGCGGGGTTTAATTCCAGTGCTTCTCCCAGCGTTGGCTGGTCCCTCTGTACCTCGGGTTGCGCCTCGGTCAATTGTGGCTCGTCTGCCATCAATTGCCGCTTGTGTTTTGTTTTGTGTGTTTTTGTGCGTTTGGTGCTTGCTGATCGTTTTGCTGTCTGCTCATCAGTTGCTACACGTGGCATGCCACACTATCTGGTTTGGTGCACAGTTATCTTGTTTTACTCAAACGTATTTTATTCGTATTTAGCATAAATCATTTTTGTGTAGCCTGCAAAATGCAGCAGGCAGCGCGAACATCACTTGCAGCACAGTTAGCACCGTTTAAAGTCACTCGCACATACACGAACACACACAACACAGAGACAGACTCGAGACCGAGTCACGGTCCTGTCACGGTCGCCATATAATAGTTTTAAAATGTAATAGGTATAGATGTAGTAGATGTAATAGATTTGGTTTTGGAGCTCAGAGCCTCTGCTCTGTTTGAATCGGTTTATTCGAATGAATTCACATTACTGTTCTTGGGTACAGCTACCCATACATGGTGTGCTTAAGACTATGGGTTTGTTATATTATATACATATACATGTGTATGCAGAGGGCATACATATGTTATGTATAGCTTGACCACTTGAGCTGCTAAGTGCATGCTCAGCATTCTCACGCTCCGCGATCAGCTTATGTATAAGCGTTAGATCGTATTTCAAGAGCTGGAGTGTTCATGTAAGTGTTGGTGGTCTTTTGATATTATTTATCTTTATTATAATTTATGTGACAAAGTGAAAAAATGTATATACTTTACTTACATATTAACTCGAATCTACATATTGAGGGTAGATACACTATAACAGACTAGACACTGGCTAGGCACAGGCTGGGCACAGGCTAGACACTGGCTAGGCACAGGCTAAACACTGTCTAGGCACAGGCTAGACACTGGCTAGGCACAGGCTAGACACTGTCTAGACACTGGCTAGGCACAGGCTATGCACATGCCAATCACAGGCAAGGCACAGGCTAGACGCTGGCTAGACACAGAAAAGACACAGGTTAGATACAGGCTAGACAGAGGCTAGGCACAGGCTTGACTCTGGCTAAGCACAGGCTAGACACAGGCTAGATACTGGCTAGGCACAGACTAGAAACTGGCCAGGCACAGGCTATGCACACTCCAGTCAAAGGCAAGGCTTAGACACAGGCCAGACACAGGGAGGACACAGGCTAGACACAGGCTAGACTGAGGCTAGACACAGGCTAGACACTGGCTAGGCACAGGCTAGACACTGGCTAGGCACAGGCTAGACACTGGCTAGGCACAGGCTAAACACTGGCTAGGCACAGGCTAGACACTGGCTAGGCACACGCTAGACACTGGCTAGGCACACGCTAGACACTGGCTAGGCACAGGCAATACATAGGCTAGACACTGGCAAGGCACAGGCTAGGCACTGGTTAGGCACTGGCTAGGCACAAGCTATGCACCTGAAGTTACAGGCAAGGCACAAGCTAGACACAGGCTAGATAATTGCTAGTCACAAGCTAGGCACAGGCTTGACTCTGGCTAAGCACAGGCTAGACACAGGCAAGACACTGGCAAGGCACAGGCTAGGCACTGGATACGCACTGGCTAGGCGCAGGCTATGCTGATGCCAATCACATGCAAAGTACAGGCTAGACACAGGCTCGACACTGGTAAGGCACAGGCTAGACACAGGCTAAGCACAGGCTAGACACTGGCTAGACACTGGCTACGCACAGGCTAGACACTGGCTAGGCACAGCCTAGACACTGGCTAGACACAGGCAAGACACAGGCTATACACAGGCTAGACAGAGGCTAGACACTGGCTAGGCACAGAATAGACACTGGCTAGGCACAGGCTAGACACTGGCTAGGCACAGGCTAGACACAGGCTATACACAGGCTAGACAGAGGCTAAATACTGGCTAGGCACAGAATAGACATTGGCTAGGCACAGGCTAGACACTGGCTAGGCACAGGCTTGACTCTGGCTAGGCACAGGCTAGACACAGGCTAGATACTGGCTAGGCACAGACGGGGCACTGACTAGGAACTGGCCAGGCACAGGGTATGCACACGCCAGTCACAGGCAAGGCTTAGACACAGGCCAGACACAGGGAGGACACAGGCAAGACACAGGCTAGACACAGGCTAGACAGAGGCTAGACACTGGCTAGGCACAGACTAGACACTGGCTAGGCACAGGCTAGACACTGGCTAGGCACAGGCTAGACACTGGCTATGCACAGGCTAGACACTGGCTAGGCACAGGCTAGACACAGGCTAGACAGAGGCTAGACACTGGCTAGACACAGGCTAGACACAGGCTAGACACAGGCTAGACACAGGCTAGACACAGGCTAGACACTGGCTAGACACAGGCTAGACACTGGCTAGACACTGGCTAGGCACAGGCTAGACACTGGCTAGGCACAGACTGGAAACTGACTAGTCACAGGCTAGACACTGGCTATGCACAGGCTAGACACTGGCTAGGCGCAGGCTAGACACTGGCTAGACACAGGCTAGACACTGGCTATGCACAGGCTAGACACTGGCTAGGCACAGGCTAGACACAGGCTAGACAGAGGCTAGACACTGGCTAGACACAGGCAAGACACAGGCTAGACACAGGCAAGACACAGGGTAGACACAGGCTAGACAGAGGCTAGACACTGGCTATGCACAGACTAGACACTGGCTAGGCGCAGGCTAGACACTGGCTAGACACAGGCTAGACACTGGCTATGCACAGGCTAGACACTGGCTAGGCACAGGCTAGACACAGGCTAGACAGAGGCTAGACACTGGCTAGACACAGGCAAGACACAGGCTAGATACTGGCTAGGCACAGACTGGGCACTGACTAGAAACTGGCTAGACACTGGCTAGGCACAGGCTAGACACTGGCTAGGCACAGACTGGAAACTGGCTAGGCACAGGCTAGACACTGGCTATGCACAGGCTAGACACTGGCTAGGCATAGGCTAGACTCTGGCTAGGCATAGGCTAGACTCTAGCTAGGCATAGGCTAGACTCTGGCTAGGCATAGGCTAGACTCTGGCTAGGTACAGGCTAAACACTGGCGAGGCAAAGGTTAAACACTGGCTAGGCACAGGCTATGCATATGCCAATCACAGGCAAGGCACAGGCTAGACGCTGGCTAGACACTGGTCGGGCACAGGCTAGACACTGGCTAGGAACACACTAGGCATAGGCTATGCACATGCCATGCCAATCACAGGCAAGGCACAGGCTAGACACAGGATAGACACTGGCTAGGCACAGGCTAGACACTGGCTAGGCACAGGCTAGACAACGGCTAGGCATAGGCTAGCCACTGGCTAGGCACAGGCTAGACACTGGCTAGACACAAGCTAGACACAGGCTAGACACAGGCTAGACACAGGCTAGACACAGGCTAGACACAGGCTAGACACAGGCTAGACACAGGCTAGACATAGGCTAGACATTGTCTAGGCACAGGCTAGACACAGGCTAGACACTGGCTAGGCACAGACTGGAAACTGGCTAGGCACAGGCTAGACACTGGCTATGCACAGGCTAGACACTGGCTAGGCATAGGCTAGACTCTGGCTAGGCATAGGCTAGACTCTAGCTAGGCATAGGCTAGACTCTGGCTAGGCATAGGCTAGACTCTGGCTAGGCATAGGCTAGACTCTGGCTAGGTACAGGCTAAACACTGGCGAGGCAAAGGTTAAACACTGGCTAGGCACAGGCTATGCATATGCCAATCACAGGCAAGGCACAGGCTAGACGCTGGCTAGACACTGGTCGGGCACAGGCTAGACACTGGCTAGGAACACACTAGGCATAGGCTATGCACATGCCATGCCAATCACAGGCAAGGCACAGGCTAGACACAGGATAGACACTGGCTAGGCACAGGCTAGACACTGGCTAGGCATAGGCTAGACTCTGGCTAGGCATAGGCTAGACTCTAGCTAGGCATAGGCTAGACTCTGGCTAGGCATAGGCTAGACTCTGGCTAGGCATAGGCTAGACTCTGGCTAGGTACAGGCTAAACACTGGCGAGGCAAAGGTTAAACACTGGCTAGGCACAGGCTATGCATATGCCAATCACAGGCAAGGCACAGGCTAGACGCTGGCTAGACACTGGTCGGGCACAGGCTAGACACTGGCTAGGAACACACTAGGCATAGGCTATGCACATGCCATGCCAATCACAGGCAAGGCACAGGCTAGACACAGGATAGACACTGGCTAGGCACAGGCTAGACACTGGCTAGGCACAGGCTAGACAACGGCTAGGCATAGGCTAGCCACTGGCTAGGCACAGGCTAGACACTGGCTAGACACAAGCTAGACACAGGCTAGACACAGGCTAGACACAGGCTAGACACAGGCTAGACACAGGCTAGACACAGGCTAGACACAGGCTAGACACAGGCTAGACATAGGCTAGACATTGTCTAGGCACAGGCTAGACACAGGCTAGACACTGGCTAGGCACAGACTGGAAACTGGCTAGGCACAGGCTAGACACTGGCTATGCACAGGCTAGACACTGGCTAGGCATAGGCTAGACTCTGGCTAGGCATAGGCTAGACTCTAGCTAGGCATAGGCTAGACTCTGGCTAGGCATAGGCTAGACTCTGGCTAGGCATAGGCTAGACTCTGGCTAGGTACAGGCTAAACACTGGCGAGGCAAAGGTTAAACACTGGCTAGGCACAGGCTATGCATATGCCAATCACAGGCAAGGCACAGGCTAGACGCTGGCTAGACACTGGTCGGGCACAGGCTAGACACTGGCTAGGAACACACTAGGCATAGGCTATGCACATGCCATGCCAATCACAGGCAAGGCACAGGCTAGACACAGGATAGACACTGGCTAGGCACAGGCTAGACACTGGCTAGGCACAGGCTAGACAACGGCTAGGCATTGGCTAGCCACTGGCTAGGCACAGGCTAGACACTGGCTAGACACAGGCTAGACACAGGCTAGACACTGGCTAGACACAGGCTAGACACAGGCTAGACACAGGCTAGACACAGGCTAGACACAGGCTAGACACAGGCTAGACATAGGCTAGACATTGTCTAGGCACAGGCTAGACACTGGCTAGACACTGGCTAGGCACAGGCTAGACACTGGCTAGACACAGGCAAGACACAGGCTATACACATGCTAGACAGAGGCTAGACACAGGCTAGACACAGGCAAGACACAGGCTAGAAACAGGCTAGACAGAGGTTAGACACTGGCTAGGCACAGGCTAGACACTGGCTAGGCACTGGCTAGACACTGGCTCGGCACAGGCTAGACACATGCCAATCACAGGCAAGACACAGGCTAGACGCTGGCTAGACATAGACAAGACACAGGTTAGATACAGGCTAGACAGAGGCTAGGCACAGGCTTGACTCTGGCTAGGCACAGGCTAGACACAGGCTAGATACTGGCTAGGCACAGACGGGGCACTGACTAGGAACTGGCCAGGCACAGGCTATGCACACGCCAGTCACAGGCAAGGCTTAGACACAGGCCAGACACAGGGAGGACACAGGCTAGACACAGGCTAGACTGAGGCTTGACACAGGCTAGACACTGGCTAGGCACAGGCTAGACACTGGCTTGGCACAGGCTAGACGGTGGCTAGGCACAGGCTAGACACTGGCTAGGCACAGGCTAGACACTGGCTAAGCACAGGCTAGACACTGGCTAGGCACAGGCTAGACACTGGCTAAGCACAGGCTAGACACTGGCTAGGCACAGGCTAGACACTGGCTAGGCACAGGCTCGACATAGGCTAGACACTGGCAAGGCACAGGCTAGGCACTGGTTTGGCACTGGCTAGGTACAGGCTATGCACCTGCCAGTCACAGGCAAGGCACAAGCTGGACACAGGCTAGATAATTGCTAGGCACAGGCTAGACACAGACAAGACACTGGCTAGGCACAGGCTAGGCACTGGATAGGCACTGGCTAGGCTCAGGCTATGCTGATGCCAATCACATGCAAAGTACAGGCTAGACACAGGCTCGACACTGGTAAGGCACAGGCTAGACACTGGCTAGGCACAGGCTAGACACTGGCTAGGCACAGTCTATGCATATGCCAGTCACAGGCAAGGCACAGGCTAGACACAGGCTAAGCACAGGCTAGACACTGGCTATGCACAGGCTAGACAATGGCTAGGCACAGCCTAGACACTGGCTAAACACAGGCAAGACACAGGCTACACACAGGCTAGACACTGGCTAGACACAGGCTAGACACTGGCTAGGCACAGGCTAGACACTGGCTAGGCACAGGCTAGACATTGGCTAGGCAAAGGCTAGACACTGGCTATGCACAGGCTAGACACTGGCTAGGCATAGAATAGACTCTGGCTAGGCACAGGCTAAACACTGGCGAGGCACAGGCTAAACACTGGCTAGGCACAGGCTATGCACATGCCAATCAAAGGCAAGGCACAGGCTAGACTCTGGCTAGGCACAGGCTAGACACTGGCTAGGCACAGACTAGACACTGGCTAGGCACAGGCTAGACACTGGCTAGGTACAGGCAAGGCACTGGCTAGGTACAGGCAAGGCACTGGCTAGGTACAGGCTTGGCACTGGCTAGGTACAGGCTAGGCATTGGCTAGACACTGGCTAGGCACAGGCTATGCACATGCCAGTCACAGGCAAGGCACAGGCTAGAAACAGGCTAGGCACAGGCAAGACACAGGCTAGAAACAGGCTAGACAGAGGCTAGACACAGGCTAGACACTGGCTAGGCACAGGCTAGACACTGGCTAAGCACAGGCTAGACACTGGCTAGGCACAGGCTAGACACTGGCTAGACACTGGCTAGACACTGGCTAGGCACTGGCTAGACACTGGCTAGGCACTGGCTAGACACTGGCTAGGCACTGGCTAGACACTGGCTAGGCACAGGCTAGACACTGGCTCGGCAAGGGCTAGGCATAGGCTAGAGACAGGCTAAACACAGGCTAGACACAGGCTAGACACTGGCAAGGCACTGGCTAGGCACAGGCTAGACACTGGCTAGGCACAGGCTAGACAATGGATAGGCACAGGCTAAACCCTGGCTAGGCACAGGCTGGGCACAGGCTAGGCACAGGCAAGACACAGGCTAGAAACAGGCTAGACAGAGGCTAGACACAGGCTAGACACTGGCTAGGCACAGGCTAGACACTGGCTAAGAACAGGCTAGACACTGGCTAGGCACAGGCTAGACACTGGCTAGGCACAGGCAAGACACTGGCTAGGCACAGGCTAGTCACTGGCTAAGCACAGGCTAGACACTGGCTAGGCACAGGCTAGACACTGGCTAGGCAAAGGCTAGACACTGGCTATGCACAGGCTAGACACTGGCTAGGCATAGGCTAGACTCTGGCTAGGCACAGGCTAAACACTGGCGAGGCACAGGCTAAACACTGGCTAGGCACAGGCTATGCACATGCCAATCAAAGGCAAGGCACAGGCTAGACTCTGGCTAGGCACAGGCTAGACACTGGCTAGGCACAGACTGGACACTGGCTAGGCACAGACTGGACACTGGCTAGGCACAGGCTAGGCACAGGCTAGACACTGGCTAGGCACAGTCTATGCATATGCCAGTCACAGGCAAGGCACAGGCTAGGCACAGGCTAAACCCTGGCTAGGCACAGGCAAGGCACAGGCTAGGCACAGGCTAAGCACAGGCTAGACACTGGCTAGGCACAGGCTAGACAATGGATAGGCACAGGCTAAACCCTGGCTAGGCACAGGCTGGGCAAAGGCTAGGCACAGGCAAGACACAGGCTAGAAACAGGCTAGACAGAGGCTAGACACAGGCTAGACACTGGCTAGGCACAGGCTAGACACTGGCTAAGAACAGGCTAGACACTGGCTAGGCACAGGCTAGACACTGGCTAGGCACAGGCAAGACACTGGCTAGGCACAGGCTAGTCACTGGCTAAGCACAGGCTAGACACTGGCTAGGCACAGGCTAGACACTGGCTAGGCAAAGGCTAGACACTGGCTATGCACAGGCTAGACACTGGCTAGGCATAGGCTAGACTCTGGCTAGGCACAGGCTAAACACTGGCGAGGCACAGGCTAAACACTGGCTAGGCACAGGCTATGCACATGCCAATCAAAGGCAAGGCACAGGCTAGACTCTGGCTAGGCACAGGCTAGACACTGGCTAGGCACAGACTGGACACTGGCTAGGCACAGACTGGACACTGGCTAGGCACAGGCTAGGCACAGGCTAGACACTGGCTAGGCACAGTCTATGCATATGCCAGTCACAGGCAAGGCACAGGCTAGGCACAGGCTAAGCACAGGCTAGACACTGGCTATGCACAGGCTAGACAATGGCTAGGCACAGCCTAGACACTGGCTAAACACAGGCAAGACACAGGCTATACACAGGCTAGACACTGGCTAGACACAGGCTAGACACTGGCTAGGCACAGGCTAGACACTGGCTAGGCACAGGCTAGACATTGGCTAGGCAAAGGCTAGACACTGGCTATGCACAGGCTAGACACTGGCTAGGCATAGAATAGACTCTGGCTAGGCACAGGCTAAACACTGGCGAGGCACAGGCTAAACACTGGCTAGGCACAGGCTATGCACATGCCAATCAAAGGCAAGCCACAGGCTAGACTCTGGCTAGGCACAGGCTAGACACTGGCTAGGCACAGACTAGACACTGGCTAGGCACAGGCTAGGCACAGGCTAGACACTGGCTAGGTACAGGCAAGGCACTGGCTAGGTACAGGCAAGGCACTGGCTAGGTACAGGCTTGGCACTGGCTAGGTACAGGCTAGGCATTGGCTAGACACTGGCTAGGCACAGGCTATGCACATGCCAGTCACAGGCAAGGCACAGGCTAGAAACAGGCTAGGCACAGGCAAGACACAGGCTAGAAACAGGCTAGACAGAGGCTAGACACAGGCTAGACACTGGCTAGGCACAGGCTAGACACTGGCTAAGCACAGGCTAGACACTGGCTAGGCACAGGCTAGACACTGGCTAGACACTGGCTAGACACTGGCTAGACACTGGCTAGACACTGGCTAGACACTGGCTAGACACTGGCTAGACACTGGCTAGGCACTGGCTAGACACTGGCTAGGCACTGGCTAGACACTGGCTAGGCACTGGCTAGACACTGGCTAGGCACAGGCTAGACAATGGCTCGGCAAGGGCTAGGCACAGGCTAGAGACAGGCTAAACACAGGCTAGACACAGGCTAGACACTGGCAAGGCACTGGCTAGGCACAGGCTAGACACTGGCTAGGCACAGGCTAGACAATGGATAGGCACAGGCTAAACCCTGGCTAGGCACAGGCTGGGCACAGGCTAGGCACAGGCAAGACACAGGCTAGAAACAGGCTAGACAGAGGCTAGACACAGGCTAGACACTGGCTAGGCACAGGCTAGACACTGGCTAAGAACAGGCTAGACACTGGCTAGGCACAGGCTAGACACTGGCTAGGCACAGGCAAGACACTGGCTAGGCACAGGCTAGTCACTGGCTAAGCACAGGCTAGACACTGGCTAGGCACAGGCTAGACACTGGCTAAGCACAGGCTAGACACTGGCTAGGCACAGGCTAGACACTGGCTAGGCACAGGCTAGACACTGGCTAAGCACAGGCTAGACACTGGCTAGGCACAGGCTAGACACTGGCTAGGCACAGGCAAGACACTGGCTAGGCACTGGCTAGACACTGGCTAGACACTGGCTAGGCACTGGCTAGACACTGGCTAGGCACTGGCTAGACACTGGCTAGGCGCAGGCTAGACACTGGCTAGAAACAGGCTAGACACTGGCTAGGCACAGGCTAGGCACAGGCTAGACACTGGCTAGACACTGGCTAGACACTGGCTAGACACTGGCTAGACACTGGCTAGACACTGGCTAGACACTGGCTAGACACTGGCTAGACACTGTCTAGACACTGGCTAGACACTGGCTAGACACTGGCTTGACACTGTCTAGACACTGGCTAGACACTGGCTAGACACTGGCTAGACACTGTCTAGACACTGGCTAGACACTGGCTAGACACTGGCTAGACACTGTCTAGACACTGGCTAGACACTGGATAGACACTGGCTAGACACTGGCTAGACACTGGCTAGACACTGGATAGACACTGGCTAGACACTGGCTAGACACTGGCTAGGCCCAGGCTAAACACTGGGTAGGCACAGGCTAAACACTGGCTAGGCACAGGCTAGACTCTGGCTAGGCACAGGCTAGACACTGGCTAGGCACAGACTAGACACTGGCTAGGCACAGACTAGACACTGGCTAGGCACAGACTAGGCACAGACTAGACACAGACTAGACACTGGCTAGGCACAGGCTAGGCACAGGCTAGGCACAGGCTAGACACAGGCTAGGCACAGGCTAGACACTGGCTAGGTACAGGCTAGACACTGGCTAGGTACAGGCTAGGCACTGGCTAGGTACAGGCTAGGCACTGGCTAGACACTGGCTATGCACAGGCTAGACACAGGCTAGGCACAGGCAAGACACAGGCTATACACAAGCTAGAAACAGGCTAGACAGAGGCTAGACACAGGCTAGACACTGGCTAGGCACAGGCTAGACACTGGCTAAACACAGGCTAGACACAGGCTAGACAGTGGCTAGGCACTGGCTAGGCACAGGCTAGACACTGGCTAGGCACAGGCTAGACACTGGCTCGGCACAGGCTAGACACTGGCTCGGCACAGGCTAGACACTGGCTCGGCACAGGCTAGACACTGGCTCGGCACAGGCTAGACACATGCCAATCACAGGCAAGACACAGGCTAGACGCTGGCTAGACACAGACAAGACACAGGTTAGATACAGGCTAGACAGAGGCTAGGCACAGGCTTGACTCTGGCTAGGCACAGGCTAGACACAGGCTAGATACTGGCTAGGCACAGACGGGGCACTGACTAGGAACTGGCCAGGCACAGGCTATGTACACGCCAGTCACAGGCAAGGCTTAGACACAGGCCAGACACAGGGAGGACACAGGCTAGACACAGGCTAGACTGATGCTTGACACAGGCTAGACACTGGCTAGGCACAGGCTAGACACTGGCTTGGCACAGGCTAGACACTGGCTAGGCACAGGCTAGACACTGGCTAGGCACAGGCTAGACACTGGCTAGGCACAGGCTAGACACTGGCTAGGAACATGCTAGACATAGGCTAGACACTGGCAAGGCACAGGCTAGGCACTGGCTAGGCACAGGCCATGCACCTGCCAGTCACAGGCAAGGCACAAGCTGGACACAGGCTAGATAAAAACTAGGCACAGGCTAGACACAGGCTTGACTCTGGCTAGGCACAGGCTAGGCACAGACAAGACACTGGCTAGGCAGAAGCTAGGCACTGGATAGGCACTGGCAATGCATAGGCTATGCTGATGCCAATCACATGCAAAGTACAGGCTAGACACAGGCTCGACACTGGTAAGGCACAGGCTAGACACTGGCTAGGCACAGGCTAGGCACCGGCTAGGCACAGGCTAGGCACAGGCTAGGCACAGGCTAGACAATGGATAGGCACAGGCTAGACCCTGGCTAGGCACAGGCTAGGCACAGGCTGGCCACAGGCTAGGCACAGGCAAGACACAGGCTAGAAACAGGCTAGACAGAGGCTAGACTCAGGCTAGACACTGGCTAGGCACAGGCTAGACACTGGCTAAGCACAGGCTAGACACTGGCTAGGCACAGGCTAGACACTGGCTAGGCACAGGCTAGACACTGGCTAGGCACAGGCTAGACACTGGCTAGGCACAGGCTAGACACTGGCTAGGCACAGGCTAGACACTGGCTAGGCACAGGCTGAGACACTGGCTAGGCACAGGCTAGACACTGGCTAGGCACAGGCTAGACACTGGTTAGACACTGTCTAGACACTGGCTTGACACTGGCTTGACACTGTCTAGACACTGGCTAGACACTGTCTAGACACTGGCTAGACACTGGCTAGACACTGTCCAGACACTGGCTAGACACTGGCTAGACACTGGCTAGACACTGGCTAGACACTGGCTAGACACTGGCTAGGCACTGGCTAGACACTGGCTAGGCACAGGCTAGACACTGGCTAGGCACTGGCTAGACACTGGCTAGGCACAGGCTAGACACTGGCTCGGCAAGGGCACGGCACAGGCTAGACACAGGCTAAACACAGGCTAGACACAGGCTAGACACTGGCAAGGCACTGGCTAGGCACAGGCTAGACACAGGCTATACACAGGCTAGACACTGGCTAGACACAGGCTAGACACTGGCTAGGCACAGGCTAGACACTGGCTAGGCACAGGCTAGACATTGGCTAGGCAAAGGCTAGACACTGGCTATGCACAGGCTAGACACTGGCTAGGCATAGAATAGACTCTGGCTAGGCACAGGCTAAACACTGGCGAGGCACAGGCTAAACACTGGCTAGGCACAGGCTATGCACATGCCAATCAAAGGCAAGCCACAGGCTAGACTCTGGCTAGGCACAGGCTAGACACTGGCTAGGCACTGGCTAGGTACAGGCTAGGCACTGGCTAGACACTGGCTATGCACAGGCTAGACACAGGCTAGGCACAGGCAAGACACAGGCTATACACAAGCTAGAAACAGGCTAGACAGAGGCTAGACACAGGCTAGACACTGGCTAGGCACAGGCTAGACACTGGCTAAACACAGGCTAGACACAGGCTAGACAGTGGCTAGGCACTGGCTAGGCACAGGCTAGACACTGGCTAGGCACAGGCTAGACACTGGCTCGGCACAGGCTAGACACTGGCTCGGCACAGGCTAGACACTGGCTCGGCACAGGCTAGACACTGGCTCGGCACAGGCTAGACACATGCCAATCACAGGCAAGACACAGGCTAGACGCTGGCTAGACACAGACAAGACACAGGTTAGATACAGGCTAGACAGAGGCTAGGCACAGGCTTGACTCTGGCTAGGCACAGGCTAGACACAGGCTAGATACTGGCTAGGCACAGACGGGGCACTGACTAGGAACTGGCCAGGCACAGGCTATGTACACGCCAGTCACAGGCAAGGCTTAGACACAGGCCAGACACAGGGAGGACACAGGCTAGACACAGGCTAGACTGATGCTTGACACAGGCTAGACACTGGCTAAGCACAGGCTAGACACTGGCTTGGCACAGGCTAGACACTGGCTAGGCACAGGCTAGACACTGGCTAGGCACAGGCTAGACACTGGCTAGGCACAGGCTAGACACTGGCTAGGAACATGCTAGACATAGGCTAGACACTGGCAAGGCACAGGCTAGGCACTGGCTAGGCACAGGCCATGCACCTGCCAGTCACAGGCAAGGCACAAGCTGGACACAGGCTAGATAAAAACTAGGCACAGGCTAGACACAGGCTATACACAAGCTAGAAACAGGCTAGGCACAGACAAGACACTGGCTAGGCAGAAGCTAGGCACTGGATAGGCACTGGCAATGCATAGGCTATGCTGATGCCAATCACATGCAAAGTACAGGCTAGACACAGGCTCGACACTGGTAAGGCACAGGCTAGACACTGGCTAGGCACAGGCTAGGCACCGGCTAGGCACAGGCTAGGCACAGGCTAGGCACAGGCTAGACAATGGATAGGCACAGGCTAGACCCTGGCTAGGCACAGGCTAGGCACAGGCTGGCCACAGGCTAGGCACAGGCAAGACACAGGCTAGAAACAGGCTAGACAGAGGCTAGACTCAGGCTAGACACTGGCTAGGCACAGGCTAGACACTGGCTAAGCACAGGCTAGACACTGGCTAGGCACAGGCTAGACACTGGCTAGGCACAGGCTAGACACTGGCTAGGCACAGGCTAGACACTGGCTAGGCACAGGCTAGACACTGGCTAGGCACAGGCTAGACACTGGCTAGGCACAGGCTAGACACTGGCTAGGCACAGGCTAGACACTGGCTAGGCACAGGCTAGACACTGGCTAGGCACAGGCTAGACACTGGTTAGACACTGTCTAGACACTGGCTTGACACTGGCTTGACACTGTCTAGACACTGGCTAGACACTGTCTAGACACTGGCTAGACACTGGCTAGACACTGTCTAGACACTGGCTAGACACTGGCTAGACACTGGCTAGACACTGGCTAGACACTGGCTAGACACTGGCTAGGCACTGGCTAGACACTGGCTAGGCACAGGCTAGACACTGGCTAGGCACTGGCTAGACACTGGCTAGGCACAGGCTAGACACTGGCTCGGCAAGGGCACGGCACAGGCTAGACACAGGCTAAACACAGGCTAGACACAGGCTAGACACTGGCAAGGCACTGGCTAGGCACAGGCTAGACACAGGCTATACACAGGCTAGACACTGGCTAGACACAGGCTAGACACTGGCTAGGCACAGGCTAGACACTGGCTAGGCACAGGCTAGACATTGGCTAGGCAAAGGCTAGACACTGGCTATGCACAGGCTAGACACTGGCTAGGCATAGAATAGACTCTGGCTAGGCACAGGCTAAACACTGGCGAGGCACAGGCTAAACACTGGCTAGGCACAGGCTATGCACATGCCAATCAAAGGCAAGCCACAGGCTAGACTCTGGCTAGGCACAGGCTAGACACTGGCTAGGCACTGGCTAGGTACAGGCTAGGCACTGGCTAGACACTGGCTATGCACAGGCTAGACACAGGCTAGGCACAGGCAAGACACAGGCTATACACAAGCTAGAAACAGGCTAGACAGAGGCTAGACACAGGCTAGACACTGGCTAGGCACAGGCTAGACACTGGCTAAACACAGGCTAGACACAGGCTAGACAGTGGCTAGGCACTGGCTAGGCACAGGCTAGACACTGGCTAGGCACAGGCTAGACACTGGCTCGGCACAGGCTAGACACTGGCTCGGCACAGGCTAGACACTGGCTCGGCACAGGCTAGACACTGGCTCGGCACAGGCTAGACACATGCCAATCACAGGCAAGACACAGGCTAGACGCTGGCTAGACACAGACAAGACACAGGTTAGATACAGGCTAGACAGAGGCTAGGCACAGGCTTGACTCTGGCTAGGCACAGGCTAGACACAGGCTAGATACTGGCTAGGCACAGACGGGGCACTGACTAGGAACTGGCCAGGCACAGGCTATGTACACGCCAGTCACAGGCAAGGCTTAGACACAGGCCAGACACAGGGAGGACACAGGCTAGACACAGGCTAGACTGATGCTTGACACAGGCTAGACACTGGCTAGGCACAGGCTAGACACTGGCTTGGCACAGGCTAGACACTGGCTAGGCACAGGCTAGACACTGGCTAGGCACAGGCTAGACACTGGCTAGGCACAGGCTAGACACTGGCTAGGAACATGCTAGACATAGGCTAGACACTGGCAAGGCACAGGCTAGGCACTGGCTAGGCACAGGCCATGCACCTGCCAGTCACAGGCAAGGCACAAGCTGGACACAGGCTAGATAAAAACTAGGCACAGGCTAGACACAGGCTTGACTCTGGCTAGGCACAGGCTAGGCACAGACAAGACACTGGCTAGGCAGAAGCTAGGCACTGGATAGGCACTGGCAATGCATAGGCTATGCTGATGCCAATCACATGCAAAGTACAGGCTAGACACAGGCTCGACACTGGTAAGGCACAGGCTAGACACTGGCTAGGCACAGGCTAGGCACCGGCTAGGCACAGGCTAGGCACAGGCTAGGCACAGGCTAGACAATGGATAGGCACAGGCTAGACCCTGGCTAGGCACAGGCTAGGCACAGGCTGGCCACAGGCTAGGCACAGGCAAGACACAGGCTAGAAACAGGCTAGACAGAGGCTAGACTCAGGCTAGACACTGGCTAGGCACAGGCTAGACACTGGCTAAGCACAGGCTAGACACTGGCTAGGCACAGGCTAGACACTGGCTAGGCACAGGCTAGACACTGGCTAGGCACAGGCTAGACACTGGCTAGGCACAGGCTAGACACTGGCTAGGCACAGGCTAGACACTGGCTAGGCACAGGCTAGACACTGGCCAGGCACAGGCTAGACACTGGCTAGGCACAGGCTAGACACTGGCTAGGCACAGGCTAGACACTGGTTAGACACTGTCTAGACACTGGCTTGACACTGGCTTGACACTGTCTAGACACTGGCTAGACACTGTCTAGACACTGGCTAGACACTGGCTAGACACTGTCTAGACACTGGCTAGACACTGGCTAGACACTGGCTAGACACTGGCTAGACACTGGCTAGACACTGGCTAGGCACTGGCTAGACACTGGCTAGGCACAGGCTAGACACTGGCTAGGCACTGGCTAGACACTGGCTAGGCACAGGCTAGACACTGGCTCGGCAAGGGCACGGCACAGGCTAGACACAGGCTAAACACAGGCTAGACACAGGCTAGACACTGGCAAGGCACTGGCTAGGCACAGGCTAGACACTGGCTAGGCACAGGCTAGACAATGGATAGGTACAGGCTAGACAATGGATAGGCACAGGCTAGGCACAGGCTGGGCACAGGCTAGGCACAGGCAAGACACAGGCTAGACAGAGGCTAGACACTGGCTAGGCACAGGCTAGACACTGGCTAAGCACAGCCAAGACACTGGCTAGGCACAGGCTAGACACTGGCTAGGCACAGGCTAGACACTGGCTAGGCACTGGCTAGACACTGGGTAGGCACTGGCTAGACACTGGCTAGGCACAGGCTAGACACTGGCTAGAAACAGGCTAGACACTGGCTAGGCACAGGCTAGGCACAGGCTAGACACTGGCTAGACACTGGCTAGACACTGGCTAGACACTGGCTAGACACTGTCTAGACACTGGCTAGACACTGGCTAGACACTGGCTAGACACTGGCTAGACACTGTCTAGACACTGGCTAGACACTGGCTAGACACTGGCTAGACACTGGCTAGACACTGGCTAGACACTGTCTAGACACTGGCTAGACACTGGCTAGACACTGTCTAGACACTGTCTAGACACTGGCTAGACACTGGCTAGACACTGTCTAGACACTGGCTAGACACTTTCTAGACACTGGCTAGACACTGTCTAGACACTGGCTAGACACTGTCTAGACACTGGCTTGACACTGTCTAGACACTGGCTATACACTGGCTAGACACTGGCTAGACACTGGCTAGACACTGGCTAGGCCCAGGCTAAACACTGGCTAGGCACTGGCTAGACACTGGCTAGGCCCAGGCTAAACAATGGCTAGGCACAGGCTAAACACTGGCTAGGCACAGGCTAGACTCTGGCTAGGCACAGGCTAGACACTGTCTAGGCACAGACTAGACACTGGCAAGGCACTGGCTAGGCACAGGCTAGACACTGGCTGGGTACAGGCTAGGCACTGGCTAGGTACAGGCTAGGCACTGGCTAGGTACAGGCTAGGCACTGGCTAGGTACAGGCTAGGCACTGGCTAGGTACAGGCTAGGCACTGCCTAGACACTGGCTAGGCACTGCCTAGACACTGGCTAGGCACTGCCTAGAAACTGGCTACGCACTGGCTAGGTACAGGCTAGGCACTGGCTAGACACTGGCCATGCACAGGCTAGACACAGGCTAGGCACAGGGAAGACAGAGGCTATACACAGGCTAGAAACAGGCTAGACAGAGGCTAGACACAGGCTAGACACTGGCTAGGCACAGGCTAGACACTGGCTAAACACAGGCTAGACACAGGCTAGACAGTGGCTAGGCACTGGCTAGGCACAGGCTAGACACTGGCTTGGCACAGGCTAGACATTGGCTAGGCACAGGCTAGACACTGGCTAGGCACAGGCTAGACACTGGCTCGGCACAGGCTAGACACATGCCAATCACAGGCAAGACACAGGCTAGACGCTGGCTAGACACAGACAAGACACAGGTTAGATACAGGCTAGACAGAGGCTAGGCACAGGCTTGACTCTGGCTAGGCATAGGCTAGACACAGGCTAGATACTGGCTAGCCACAGACGAGGCACTGACTAGGAACTGGCCAGGCACAGGCTATGCACATGCCAGTCACAGGCAAGGCTTAGACACAGGCCAGACACAGGGAGGACACAGGCTAGACACAGGCTAGACTGAGGCTTGACACAGGCTAGACACTGGCTAGGCACAGGCTAGACACTGGCTAGGCACAGGCTAGACACTGGCTAGGCACAGGCTAGACACTGGCTAGACACTGGCAAGGCACAGGCTAGGCACTGGTTAGGCACTGGCTAGGCACAGGCTAGACACTGGCTAGGCACAGGCTAGACACTGGCTAGGCACAGGCTAGACACTGGCTAGGCACAGGCTAGACACTGGCTAGACACTGGCAAGGCACAGGCTAGGCACTGGTTAGGCACTGGCTAGGCACTGGCTAGGCACAGGCCATGCACCTGCCAGTCACAGGCAAGGCACAAGCTGGACACAGGCTAGATAATAACTAGGCACAGGCTAGACACAGGATTGACTCTGGCTAGGCACAGGCTAGGCACAGAAAAGACACAGGCTAAACACAGGCTAGACACTGGCTAGACACTGGCTAGAAACAGGCTAGACACTGGCTAGGCACAGGCTAGGCACAGGCTAGGCTTAGGCTAGACACAGGCTAAACACAGGCTAGACACTGGCTAGACACTGGCTAGAAACAGGCTAGACACTGGCTAGGCACAGGCTAGGCACAGGCTAGGCACAGGCTAGACACAGGCTAGACACTGGCTAGACACTGGCTAGACACTGGCTAGACACTGTCTAGACACTGGCTAGACACTGGCTAGACACTGGCTAGACACTGGCTAGGTGGCTAGACACTGGCTAGACACTGTCTAGACACTGGCTAGACACTGGCTAGACACTGGCTAGAAACAGGCTAGACACTGGCTAGGCACAGGCTAGGCACAGGCTAGGCACAGGCTAGACACAGGCTAGACACTGGCTAGACACTGGCTAGACACTGGCTAGACACTGGCTAGGTGACTAGACATTGGCTAGACACTGTCTAGACACTGGCTAGACACTGGCTAGACACTGGCAAGGCACAGGCTAGACACTGGTTAGACACTGGCTAGACACTGGCTAGACACTGGCTAGGCCCAGGCTAAACACTGGCTAGGCACAGGCTAAACACTGGCTAGGCACATGCTAGACTCTGGCTAGGCACAGGCTAGACACTGGCTAGGCACAGACTAGACACTGGCTAGGCACAGACTAGGCACAGACTAGGCACAGACTAGACACTGGCTAGGCACAGGCTAGACACTGGCTAGGTACAGGCTAGGCACTGGCTAGGTACAGGCTAGGCACTGGCTAGGTACAGGCTAGGCACTGCCTAGGTACAGGCTAGGCACTGGCTAGGTACAGGCTAGGCACTGCCTAGACACTGGCTAGGCACTGGCTACGTATAGGCTAGGCACACTTAGACACTGGCTATGCACAGGCTAGACACAGGCTAGGCACAGGCAAGACACAGGCTATACACAGGCTAAAAACAGGCTAGAGACTGGCTAGGCACAGGCTAGGCACTGGATAGGCACAGGCTAGGCACTGGATAGGCACAGGCTAGGCACTGGATAAGCACAGGCTAGGCACAGGCTAGACACTGGCTTGGCACAGGCTAGACACTGGCTAGGCACAGGCTAGACACTGGCTAGGCACAGGCTAGACACTGGCTAGGCACAGGCTAGACACTGGCTAGGCACCGGCTAGACACTGGCTAGGCACAGGCTAGACATAGGCTAGACACTGGCAAGGCACAGGCTAGGCACTGGTTAGGCACTGGCTAGGCACAGGCCATGCACCTGCCAGTCACAGGCAAGGCACAAGCTGGACACAGGCTAGATAATAACTAGGCACAGGCTAGACACAGGCTTGACTCTGGCTAGGAACAGGCTAGGCACAGAGAAGACACTGGCTAGGCACAGGCTAGGCACTGGATAGGCACTGGCAAGGCACAGGCTATGCTGATGCCAATCACATGCAAAGCACAGGCTACACACTGGCTAGGCACAGGCTAGACAATGGCTAGGCACAGGCTATGCATATGCCAGTCACAGGCAAGGCACAGGCTAGACACAGGCTAAGCACAGGCTAGACACTGGCTAGACACTGGCTAGGCACAGGCTAGGCACAGGCTAGGCACAGGCTAGGCACAGGCTAGGCACAGGCTAGGCACAGGCTAGGCACAGGCTAGGCACAGGCTAGGCACAGGCTAGGCACAGGCTAGGCACAGGCTAGGCACAGGCTAGGCACAGGCTAGGCACAGGCTAGGCACAGGCTATACTCTGGCTAGGCACAGGCTAAAAACAGGCTAGACACTGGTTAGAAACAGGCTAGACACTGGCTAGGCACAGGCTAGACACTTTCTAGACACTGGCTAGACACTGGCTAGACACTGTTTGGACACTGGCTAGACGCTGGCTAGACACTGGCTAGACACTGTCTAGACACTGGCTAGACATTGGGTAGACACTGGCTAGACACTGGCTAGACACTGGCTAGACACTGGCTAGACACAGGCTATATACAGGCTAGACAGAGGCTAGACACTGGCTAGACACAGGCTAGACACTGGCTAGGCACAGGCTAGACACTGGCTAGGCACAGGCTAGACACTGGCAAGGCACAAGCTAGACACTGGCTATGCACAGGCTAGACACTGGCAAGGCATATGCTAGACTCTGGCTAGGCACAGGCTAGACACTGGCTCGGCACAGGGTAGACACAGGCTAGGCACAGGCTAGACACTGGCTAGACACTGGCTAGACACTGGCTAGGCACTGGCTAGACACTGGCTAGGCACTGGCTAGACACTGGCTAGGCACAGGCTAGACACTGGCTAGGCACAGGCTAGGCACAGGCTAGGCACGGGCTAGGCACAGGCTAGGCACAGGCTAGGCACAGGCTAGACACTGGCTAGGCACAGGCTAGACACTGGCTAGGCACAGGCTAGACACTGGCTAGGCACAGGCTAAAAACAGGCTAGATACTGGCTAGAAACAGGCTAGACACTGGCTAGGCACAGGCTAGACACTTTCTAGACACTGGCTAGACACTGGCTAGACACTGGCTAGACACTGGCTAGACATTGTCTAGACACTGGCTAGACACTGGCTAGACACTGTCTAGATACTTGCTAGACATTGGCTAGACACTGGCTAGACACTGTCTAGACACTGGCTAGACACTGGCCAGACACTGGCTAGACACTGGCTAGACACTGGCTAGACACTGGCTAGAAACTGGCTAGACACTGGCTAGACACTGGCTAGGCCCAGGCTAGACAGTAGCTATGCCGACGCTAAACACTGGCTATGAACAGGCTAAACACTGGCTAGGCACAGGCTACACTCTGGCTAGGCACAGGCTAGACTCTGGCTAGGCACAGGCTAGACACTGGCTAGGCACAGACTAGACACTGGCTAGGCACAGACTAGACACTGGCTAGGCACAGACTAGGCACAGACTATACACTGGCTAGGCACAGGCTAGGCACAGGCTAGACACTGGCTAGGTACAGGCAAGGCACTGGCTAGGTACAGGCTTGGCAATTGCTAGGTACAGGCTAGGCACTGGCTAGACACTGGCTAGGCACAGGCTATGCACATGCCAGTCACAGGCAAGGCACAGGCTAGACACAGGCTAGGCACAGGCAAGACACAGGCTAGAAACAGGCTAGACACAGGCTAGACACTGGCAAGGCACAGGCTAGACACTGGCTAAGCACAGGCTAGACACTGGCTAGGCACAGGCTAGACACTGGCTAGGCACTGGCTAGACACTGGCTAGGCACAGGCTAGACACTGGCTCGGCACTGGCTAGACACTGGCTAGGCACAGGCTAGACACTGGCTCGGCAAGGGCTAGACACAGGCTAGACACAGGCTAAACAAAGGCTTGACACAGGCTAGACACTGGCTAGGCACTGGCTAGGCACAGACTAGACACTGGCTAGGCACAGGCTAGACCCAGGCTAGGCACAGGCTAGACCCAGTCTAGGCACAGGCTAGGCACAGGCTGGGCACAGGCTAGGCACAGGCTAGGCACAGGCTAGGCACAGGCTAGGCACAGGCTAGGCACAGGCTAGGCACAGGCTAGACACTGGCTAGACTCTGGCTAGGCACAGGCTAAACACAGGCTAGACACTGGCTAGAAACAGGCTAGACACTGGCTAGGCACAAGCTAGGCACAGGCTAGACACTGGCTAGACACTGGCTAGACACTGTCTAGACACTGGCTAGACACTGGCTAGACACTGTCTAGACACTGTCTAGACACTGTCTAGACACTGTCTAGACACTGTCTAGACACTGGCTAGACACTGGCTAGACACCGTCTAGACACTGGCTAGACACTGGCTAGACACTGGCTAGACACTGGCTAGACACTGGCTAGACACTGGCTAGACACTGGCTAGACACTGGCTAGACACTGGCTAGACACTGGCTAGACACTGGCTAGACACTGGCTAGACACTGGCTAGACACTGGCTATACACTGGCTAGGCCCAGGCTAAACAGTAGCTATGCCAACGCTAGACACTGGCTATGAACAGGCTAGACACTGGCTAGGCACAGGCTAAACACTGGCACAGGCTTAACACTGGCTAGGCACAGGCAAGACTCTGGCTAGGCACAGGCTAGACACTGGCTAGGCACAGACTAGACACTGGCTATGCACAGACTAGGCACAGACTAGACACTGGCTAGGCACAGGCTAGGCACAGGCTAGACACTGGCTAGGTACAGGCTAGGCACTGGCAAGGTACAGGCTAGGCACTGGCTAGACACTGGCTATGCACATGCCAGTCACAGGCAAGGCACAGGCTAGACACAGGCTAGGCACAGGCAAGACACAGGCTATACACAGGCTAGAAACAGGATATACAGAGGCTAGACACAGGCTAGACACTGGCTAGGCACAGGCTAGACACTGGCTAAACACAGGCTAGACACAGGCTAGACACTGGCTAGGCACTGGCTAGGCACAGGCTTGACACTGGCTAGGCACAGGCTAGGCAGAGGCTAGGCACAGGCTAGGCACAGGCTAGGCACAGGCTAGGCACAGGCTAGGCACAGGCTAGGCACAGGCTAGGCACAGGCTAGGCACAGGCTAGACACTGGCTAGGCACAGGCTAGACACTGGCTAGACTCTGGCTAGGCACAGGCTAAACACAGGCTAGACACTGGCTAAAACAGGCTAGACACTGGCTAGGCACAGGCTAAACACTGGCTAGGCACAGGCAAGACTCTGGCTAGGCACAGGCTAGACACTGGCTAGGCACAGACTAGACACTGGCTAGGTACAGACTAGACACTGGCTAGGCACAGACTAGGCACAGACTAGACACTGGCTAGACACAGGCTAGGCACAGACTGGGCACAGGCTAGACACTGGATAGGCACAGGCTAGACTCTGGCTAGGTAAAGGCTAGACACAGGCTAGACAGAGGCTAGACACTGGCTAGTTACAGGCTAAGCGCTGGCTAGGTACAGGCTTGGCACTGGCTAGACACTGGCTAGGCACAGGCTATGCACATGCCAGTCACAGGCTAGACACAGGGTAGGCACAGGCAAGACACAGGCTATACACAGGCTAGACAGAGGCTAGACACAGGCTTGACACAGGCAAGACACAGGCTAGACAAAGGCAAGACACAGGCTAGAAAAAGGCTAGACAGAGGCTAGACACAGGCTAGACACTGGCTAGGCACAGGCTAGACACTGGCTAGGCACAGGCTAGACACAGGCTAGACACTGGCTAGACACAGGAAAGACACAGGCTAGACACTGGCTAGACACAGGAAAGACACAGGCTATACACATGATAGATAGAGGCTAGACACAGGCTAGATGCAGGCAAGACACAGGCTAGAAACAGGCTAGACAGAGGCTAGACACTCGCTAGGCACAGGCTAGACACTGGCTAGGCGCAGGCTAGACACTGGCTAGGCACAGGCTAGACACAGGCTAGACACTGGCTAGACTCTGGCTAGGCACAGGCTAAACACAGGCTAGACACTGGCTAGAAACAGGCTAGACACTGGCTAGGCACAAGCTAGGCACAGGCTAGACACTGGCTAGACACTGGCTAGACACTGTCTAGACACTGGCTAGACACTGGCTAGACACTGTCTAGACACTGTCTAGACACTGTCTAGACACTGTCTAGACACTGTCTAGACACTGGCTAGACACTGGCTAGACACCGTCTAGACACTGGCTAGACACTGGCTAGACACTGGCTAGACACTGGCTAGACACTGGCTAGACACTGGCTAGACACTGGCTAGACACTGGCTAGACACTGGCTAGACACTGGCTAGACACTGGCTAGACACTGGCTAGACACTGGCTAGACACTGGCTAGACACTGGCTAGACACTGGCTAGACACTGGCTATACACTGGCTAGGCCCAGGCTAAACAGTAGCTATGCCAACGCTAGACACTGGCTATGAACAGGCTAGACACTGGCTAGGCACAGGCTAAACACTGGCACAGGCTTAACACTGGCTAGGCACAGGCAAGACTCTGGCTAGGCACAGGCTAGACACTGGCTAGGCACAGACTAGACACTGGCTATGCACAGACTAGGCACAGACTAGACACTGGCTAGGCACAGGCTAGGCACAGGCTAGACACTGGCTAGGTACAGGCTAGGCACTGGCAAGGTACAGGCTAGGCACTGGCTAGACACTGGCTATGCACATGCCAGTCACAGGCAAGGCACAGGCTAGACACAGGCTAGGCACAGGCAAGACACAGGCTATACACAGGCTAGAAACAGGATATACAGAGGCTAGACACAGGCTAGACACTGGCTAGGCACAGGCTAGACACTGGCTAAACACAGGCTAGACACAGGCTAGACACTGGCTAGGCACTGGCTAGGCACAGGCTTGACACTGGCTAGGCACAGGCTAGGCAGAGGCTAGGCACAGGCTAGGCACAGGCTAGGCACAGGCTAGGCACAGGCTAGGCACAGGCTAGGCACAGGCTAGGCACAGGCTAGGCACAGGCTAGGCACAGGCTAGACACTGGCTAGGCACAGGCTAGACACTGGCTAGACTCTGGCTAGGCACAGGCTAAACACAGGCTAGACACTGGCTAAAACAGGCTAGACACTGGCTAGGCACAGGCTAAACACTGGCTAGGCACAGGCAAGACTCTGGCTAGGCACAGGCTAGACACTGGCTAGGCACAGACTAGACACTGGCTAGGTACAGA
Organism: Zaprionus indianus; assembly: GCA_018904595.1. Lineage (NCBI taxonomy): Eukaryota > Metazoa > Arthropoda > Insecta > Diptera > Drosophilidae > Zaprionus > Zaprionus indianus. Next base: position 1,394,848 of record JAEIHA010001061.1, read on the forward strand.
CTAGACACTGGCTAGGCACAGACTAGGCACAGACTAGACACTGGCTAGACACAGGCTAGGCACAGACTGGGCACAGGCTAGACACTGGATAGGCACAGGCTAGACTCTGGCTAGGTAAAGGCTAGACACAGGCTAGACAGAGGCTAGACACTGGCTAGTTACAGGCTAAGCGCTGGCTAGGTACAGGCTTGGCACTGGCTAGACACTGGCTAGGCACAGGCTATGCACATGCCAGTCACAGGCTAGACACAGGGTAGGCACAGGCAAGACACAGGCTATACACAGGCTAGACAGAGGCTAGACACAGGCTTGACACAGGCAAGACACAGGCTAGACACAGGCAAGACACAGGCTAGAAAAAGGCTAGACAGAGGCTAGACACAGGCTAGACACTGGCTAGGCACAGGCTAGACACTGGCTAGGCACAGGCTAGACACAGGCTAGACACTGGCTAGACACAGGAAAGACACAGGCTAGACACTGGCTAGACACAGGAAAGACACAGGCTATACACATGATAGATAGAGGCTAGACACAGGCTAGATGCAGGCAAGACACAGGCTAGAAACAGGCTAGACAGAGGCTAGACACTCGCTAGGCACAGGCTAGACACTGGCTAGGCGCAGGCTAGACACTGGCTAGGCACAGGCTAGACACATGCCAATCACAGGCAAGATACAGGCTAGACGCTGGCTAGGCACAGGCTAGACACTGGCTAGACACTGGCTAGGCACAGGCTAGACACTGGCTAGGCACAGGCTAGACACTGGCTAGACACAGGCTATACACATGCTAGACAGAGGCTAGACACAGGCTAGATACAGACAAGACACAGGTTAGAAACAGACTGGACAGAGGCTAGGCACAGGCTTGACTCTGGCTAGGCACAGGCTAGACACAGGCTAGACACAGGCTAGATACTGGCTAGGCACAGCCTGGGCACTGACTAGGAACTGGCCAGGCACAGGCCATGCACACGCCAGTCACAGGCAAGGCTTAGACACAGGCCAGACACAGGGAGGACACAGGCTAGACACAGGCTAGACTGAGGCTAGAGACAGGCTAGACACAGGCTAGGCACAGGCTAGACACTGGCTTGGCACAGGCTAGACACTAGCTAGGCACAGGCTAGGCACAAGCTAGACACAGGCTAGACACTGGCTATGCACAGGCTAGACACTGGCAAGGCACAGCCTAGACACTGGCTAGTCACAGGCAAGACACTGGCTAGACACAGGCAAGAAACAGGCTATACACAGGCTAGACAGAGAATAGACACTGGCTAGACACAGGCAAGGCACAGGCTAGACACAGGCTAGACAGAGGCTAGACACAGGCTAGATACTGGCTAGGCACAGACTAGACACTGGCTAGGCACATGCTAGACACTGCCTAGGCACAGGCTAGACACTGCCTAGGCACAGGCTAGACACTGGCTAGGCACAGGCTAGACACTGGCTAGGCACAGGCTAGACACTGGCTAGGCACAGGCTAGACACTGGCTAGGCACAGGCTAGACACTGGCTAGGCACAGGCTAGACACTGGCTAGGCACAGGCTAGACACTGGCGAGGCACAGGGTAAACACTGGCTAGGCACAGGCTGTGCACATGCCAATCACAGGCAAGGCACCGGCTAGACACAGGCTAGACACTGGCACGGCACAGGCTAGACACTAGATAGGCACTGGCAAGACAGTAGATAGGCACTAGCAAGACACTGGCTAGACACTGGCTAGACACTGGCTAGACACTGGCTAGACACTGGCTAGACACTGGCTAGACACTGCCTAGACACTGGCTAGACACTGTCTAGACACTGGCTAGACACTGGCTAGACACTGGCTAGACACTGTCTAGACACTGGCTAGACACTGTCTAGACACTGGCTAGACACTGTCTAGACACTGGCTAGACACTGTCTAGACACTGGCTAGACACTGTCTAGACACTGGCTAGACACTGTCTAGAAACTGGCTAGACACTGGCTAGACACTGGCTAGACAGAGGCTAGACACAGGCTAGGCACAGGCTAGGCACAGGCTAGACACTGGCTAGACTCTGGCTAGGCACAGGCTAAACACAGGCTAGACACTGGCTAGACACTGGCTAGGCACTGGCTAGACACTAGCTAGCCACAGGCTATGCATATGCCAGTCACAGGCAAGGCACAGGCTAGACACAGGCTAAGCACAGGCTAGACACTGGCTAGACACTGGCTATGCACAGGCTAGGCACAGGCTAGGCACAGGCTAGGCACAGGCTAGGCACAGGCTAGGCACAGGCTAGGCACAGGCTAGGCACAGGCTAGGCACAGGCTAGGCACAGGCTAGGCACAGGCTAGGCACAGGCTAGGCACAGGCTAGGCACAGACTAGGCACAGGCTAGGCACAGGCTAGGCACAGGCTAGGCACAGGCTAGGCACAGGCTAGGCACAGGCTAGGCACAGGCTAGACTCTGGCTAGACTCTGGCTAGGCACAGGCTAAACACAGGCTAGACACTGGATAGAAACAGGCTAGACACTGGCTAGGCACAAGCTAGGCACAGGCTAGACACTGGCTAGACACTGTCTAGACACTGGCTAGACACTGGCTAGACACTGGCTAGACACTGGCTAGACACTGGCGAGGCACAGGGTAAACACTGGCTAGGCACAGGCTAGGCACAAGCTAGACACAGGCTAGACACTGGCTATGCACAGGCTAGACACTGGCAAGGCACAGCCTAGACACTGGCTAGTCACAGGCAAGACACTGGCTAGACACAGGCAAGAAACAGGCTATACACAGGCTAGACAGAGAATAGACACTGGCTAGACACAGGCAAGGCACAGGCTAGACACAGGCTAGACAGAGGCTAGACACAGGCTAGATACTGGCTAGGCACAGACTAGACACTGGCTAGGCACATGCTAGACACTGCCTAGGCACAGGCTAGACACTGGCTAGGCACAGGCTAGACACTGGCTAGGCACAGGCTAGACACTGGCTAGGCACAGGCTAGACACTGGCTAGGCACAGGCTAGACACTGGCTAGGCACAGGCTAGACACTGGCTAGGCACAGGCTAGACACTGGCGAGGCACAGGGTAAACACTGGCTAGGCACAGGCTGTGCACATGCCAATCACAGGCAAGGCACCGGCTAGACACAGGCTAGACACTGGCACGGCACAGGCTAGACACTAGATAGGCACTGGCAAGACAGTAGATAGGCACTAGCAAGACACTGGCTAGACACTGGCTAGACACTGGCTAGACACTGGCTAGACACTGGCTAGACACTGGCTAGACACTGGCTAGACACTGGCTAGACACTGCCTAGACACTGGCTAGACACTGTCTAGACACTGGCTAGACACTGGCTAGACACTGTCTAGACACTGGCTAGACACTGTCTAGACACTGGCTAGACACTGTCTAGACACTGGCTAGACACTGTCTAGACACTGGCTAGACACTGTCTAGACACTGGCTAGACACTGTCTAGAAACTGGCTAGACACTGGCTAGACACTGGCTAGACACAGGCTAGACAGAGGCTAGACACAGGCTAGGCACAGGCTAGGCACAGGCTAGACACTGGCTAGACTCTGGCTAGGCACAGGCTAAACACAGGCTAGACACTGGCTAGACACTGGCTAGGCACTGGCTAGACACTAGCTAGCCACAGGCTATGCATATGCCAGTCACAGGCAAGGCACAGGCTAGACACAGGCTAAGCACAGGCTAGACACTGGCTAGACACTGGCTATGCACAGGCTAGGCACAGGCTAGGCACAGGCTAGGCACAGGCTAGGCACAGGCTAGGCACAGGCTAGGCACAGGCTAGGCACAGGCTAGGCACAGGCTAGGCACAGACTAGGCACAGGCTAGGCACAGGCTAGGCACAGGCTAGGCACAGGCTAGGCACAGGCTAGGCACAGGCTAGGCACAGGCTAGACTCTGGCTAGACTCTGGCTAGGCACAGGCTAAACACAGGCTAGACACTGGATAGAAACAGGCTAGACACTGGCTAGGCACAAGCTAGGCACAGGCTAGACACTGGCTAGACACTGTCTAGACACTGGCTAGACACTGGCTAGACACTGGCTAGACACTGGCTAGACACTGGCTAGACACTGGCTAGACACTGGCTAGACACTGGCTATACACTGGCTAGGCCCAGGCTAAACAGTAGCTATGCCAACGCTAGACACTGGCTATGAACAGGCTAGACACTGGCTAGGCACAGGCTAAACACTGGCACAGGCTTAACACTGGCTAGGCACAGGCAAGACTCTGGCTAGGCACAGGCTAGACACTGGCTAGGCACAGACTAGACACTGGCTATGCACAGACTAGGCACAGACTAGACACTGGCTAGGCACAGGCTAGGCACAGGCTAGACACTGGCTAGGTACAGGCTAGGCACTGGCAAGGTACAGGCTAGGCACTGGCTAGGTACAGGCTAGGCACTGGCTAGACACTGGCTATGCACATGCCAGTCACAGGCAAGGCACAGGCTAGACACAGGCTAGGCACAGGCAAGACACAGGCTATACACAGGCTAGAAACAGGATATACAGAGGCTAGACACAGGCTAGACACTGGCTAGGCACAGGCTAGACACTGGCTAAACACAGGCTAGACACAGGCTAGACACTGGCTAGGCACTGGCTAGGCACAGGCTTGACACTGGCTAGGCACAGGCTAGGCAGAGGCTAGGCACAGGCTAGGCACAGGCTAGGCACAGGCTAGGCACAGGCTAGGCACAGGCTAGGCACAGGCTAGGAACAGGCTAGGCACAGGCTAGACACTGGCTAGGCACAGGCTAGACACTGGCTAGACTCTGGCTAGGCACAGGCTAAACACAGGCTAGACACTGGCTAAAACAGGCTAGACACTGGCTAGGCACAGGCTAAACACTGGCTAGGCACAGGCAAGACTCTGGCTAGGCACAGGCTAGACACTGGCTAGGCACAGACTAGACACTGGCTAGGCACAGACTAGACACTGGCTAGGCACAGACTAGGCACAGACTAGACACTGGCTAGACACAGGCTAGGCACAGACTGGGCACAGGCTAGACACTGGATAGGCACAGGCTAGACTCTGGCTAGGTAAAGGCTAGACACAGGCTAGACAGAGGCTAGACACTGGCTAGTTACAGGCTAAGCGCTGGCTAGGTACAGGCTTGGCACTGGCTAGACACTGGCTAGGCACAGGCTATGCACATGCCAGTCACAGGCTAGACACAGGGTAGGCACAGGCAAGACACAGGCTATACACAGGCTAGACAGAGGCTAGACACAGGCTTGACACAGGCAAGACACAGGCTAGACACAGGCAAGACACAGGCTAGAAAAAAGGCTAGACAGAGGCTAGACACAGGCTAGACACTGGCTAGGCACAGGCTAGACACTGGCTAGGCACAGGCTAGACACAGGCTAGACACTGGCTAGACACAGGAAAGACACAGGCTAGACACTGGCTAGACACAGGAAAGACACAGGCTATACACATGATAGATAGAGGCTAGACACAGGCTAGATGCAGGCAAGACACAGGCTAGAAACAGGCTAGACAGAGGCTAGACACTCGCTAGGCACAGGCTAGACACTGGCTAGGCACAGGCTAGACACTGGCTAGGCACAGGCTAGACACATGCCAATCACAGGCAAGATACAGGCTAGACGCTGGCTAGGCACAGGCTAGACACTGGCTAGACACTGGCTAGGCACAGGCTAGACACTGGCCAGGCACAGGCTAGACAGTGGCTAGACACAGGCTATACACATGCTAGACAGAGGCTAGACACAGGCTAGATACAGACAAGACACAGGTTAGAAACAGACTGGACAGAGGCTAGGCACAGGCTTGACTCTGGCTAGGCACAGGCTAGACACAGGCTAGACACAGGCTAGATACTGGCTAGGCACAGCCTGGGCACTGACTAGGAACTGGCCAGGCACAGGCCATGCACACGCCAGTCACAGGCAAGGCTTAGACACAGGCCAGACACAGGGAGGACACAGGCTAGACACAGGCTAGACTGAGGCTAGAGACAGGCTAGACACAGGTTAGGCACAGGCTAGACACTGGCTTGGCACAGGCTAGACACTAGCTAGGCACAGGCTAGGCACAAGCTAGACACAGGCTAGACACTGGCTATGCACAGGCTAGACACTGGCAAGGCACAGCCTAGACACTGGCTAGTCACAGGCAAGACACTGGCTAGACACAGGCAAGAAACAGGCTATACACAGGCTAGACAGAGAATAGACACTGGCTAGACACAGGCAAGGCACAGGCTAGACACAGGCTAGACAGAGGCTAGACACAGGCTAGATACTGGCTAGGCACAGACTAGACACTGGCTAGGCACATGCTAGACACTGCCTAGGCACAGGCTAGACACTGGCTAGGCACAGGCTAGACACTGGCTAGGCACAGGCTAGACACTGGCTAGGCACAGGCTAGACACTGGCTAGGCACAGGCTAGACACTGGCTAGGCACAGGCTAGACACTGGCTAGGCACAGGCTAGACACTGGCTAGGCACAGGCTAGACACTGGCGAGGCACAGGGTAAACACTGGCTAGGCACAGGCTGTGCACATGCCAATCACAGGCAAGGCACCGGCTAGACACAGGCTAGACACTGGCACGGCACAGGCTAGACACTAGATAGGCACTGGCAAGACAGTAGATAGGCACTAGCAAGACACTGGCTAGACACTGGCTAGACACTGGCTAGACACTGGCTAGACACTGGCTAGACACTGGCTAGACACTGCCTAGACACTGGCTAGACACTGTCTAGACACTGGCTAGACACTGGCTAGACACTGTCTAGACACTGGCTAGACACTGTCTAGACACTGGCTAGACACTGTCTAGACACTGGCTAGACACTGTCTAGACACTGGCTAGACACTGTCTAGACACTGGCTAGACACTGTCTAGAAACTGGCTAGACACTGGCTAGACACTGGCTAGACACAGGCTAGACAGAGGCTAGACACAGGCTAGGCACAGGCTAGGCACAGGCTAGACACTGGCTAGACTCTGGCTAGGCACAGGCTAAACACAGGCTAGACACTGGCTAGACACTGGCTAGGCACTGGCTAGACACTAGCTAGCCACAGGCTATGCATATGCCAGTCACAGGCAAGGCACAGGCTAGACACAGGCTAAGCACAGGCTAGACACTGGCTAGACACTGGCTATGCACAGGCTAGGCACAGGCTAGGCACAGGCTAGGCACAGGCTAGGCACAGGCTAGGCACAGGCTAGGCACAGGCTAGGCACAGGCTAGGCACAGGCTAGGCACAGGCTAGGCACAGGCTAGGCACAGGCTAGGCACAGGCTAGGCACAGGCTAGGCACAGGCTAGGCACAGGCTAGGCACAGGCTAGGCACAGGCTAGGCACAGGCTAGGCACAGGCTAGGCACAGGCTAGGCACAGGCTAGGCACAGGCTAGACTCTGGCTAGGCACAGGCTAAACACAGGCTAGACACTGGATAGAAACAGGCTAGACACTGGCTAGGCACAAGCTAGGCACAGGCTAGACACTGGCTAGACACTGTCTAGACACTGGCTAGACACTGTCTAGACACTGGCTAGACACTGTCTAGACACTGGCTAGACACTGTCTAGACACTGTCTAGACACTGGCTAGACACTGGCTAGACACTGTCTAGACACTGTCTAGACACTGGCTAGACACTGTCTAGACACTGGCTAGACACTGTCTAGAAACTGGCTAGACACTGGCTAGACACTGGCTAGACACTGGCTAGACACTGGCTAGACAGTGGCTAGACACTGGCTAGACACTGGCTAGACACTGGCTAGACACTGGCTAGACAGTAGCTATGCAGACGCTAGACACTGGCTATGAACAGGCTAGACACTGGCTAGGCACAGGCTAGACACTGGCACAGGCTAAACACTGGCTAGGCACTGGCTAGACTCTGGCTAGGCACAGGCTAGACACTGGCTAGGCACAGACTAGACACTGGCTAGGCACAGACTAGGCACAGGCTAGGCACAGGCTAGACACTGGCTAGGTACAAGCTAGACACTGGCTAGGTACAGGCTAGGAACTGGCTAGGCACTGGCTAGGTACAGGCTAGGCACTGGCTAGGTACAGGCTAGGCACTGGCTAGGTACAGGCTAGGCACTGGCTAGACACTGGCTATGCACATGCCAGTCACAGGCAAGGCACAGGCTAGACACTGGCTAGGCACAGGCTAGACACTGGCTAGGCACAGGCTAGACACTGGCTAGATACAGACAAGACACAGGTTAGAAACAGACTGGACAGATGCTAGGCACAGGCTTGACTCTGGCTAGGCACAGGCTAGACACAGGCTAGACACAGGCTAGATACTGGCTAGGCACAGCCTGGGCACTGAATAGGAACTGGCCAGGCACAGGCTATGCACACGCCAGTCACAGGCAAGGCTTAGACAAAGGCCAGACACAGGGAGGACACAGGCTACACACAGGCTAGACTGAGGCTAGACACAGGCTAGACACAGGCTAGGCACAGGCTAGACACTGGCTTGGCACAGGCTAGACACTAGCTAGGCACAGGCTAGGCACAAGCTAGACACAGGCTAGATAATTGCTAGGCACAGGCTAGACACTGGCTAGGCACAGGCTATGCTGATGCCAATCACATGCAAAGTACAGGCTAGACACAGGCTCGACACTGGTAAGGCACAGGCTAGACACTGGCTAGGCACAGGCTAGACACTGGCTAGGCACAGGCTATGCATATGCCAGTCACAGGCAAGGCACAGGCTAGACACAGGCTTAGCACAGGCTAGACACTGGCTAGACACTGGCTATGCACAGGCTAGACACAGGCAAGAAACAGGCTATACACAGGCTAGACAGAGGCTAGACACTGGCTAGACACAGGCAAGACACAGGCTAGACACAGGCTAGACAGAGGCTAGACACTGGCTAGGCACAGGCTAGACACTGGCTAGGCACATGCTAGACACTGCCTAGGCACAGGCTAGACACTGGCTAGGCACAGGCTAGACACTGGCTAGGCACAGGATAGACACTGGCTAGGCACAGGCTAGACACTGGCTAGGCACAGGCTAGACACTGGCTAGGCACAGGCTAGACACTGGCGAGGCACAGGCTAGACACTGGCGAGGCACAGGGTAAACACTGGCTAGGCACAGGCTATGCACATGCCAATCACAGGCAAGGCACAGGCTAGACACAGGCTAGACACTGGCACGGCACAGGCTAGGCACAGGCTAGACACTAGATAGGCACTGGCAAGACAGTAGATAGGCACTGGCAAGACACTGGCTAGACACTGGCTAGACACTGGCTAGACACTGGCTAGACACTGGCTAGACACTGGCTAGACACTGGCTAGATACTGGCTAGACACTGGCTAGACACTGGCTAGACACTGGCTATGAACAGGCTAGACACTGGCTAGGAAAAGGCTAAACACTGGCTAGGCACAGACTAGACACTGGCTAGGCACAGACTAGGCACTGGCTAGGCACAGACTAGGTACAGGCTAGGCACTGGCTAGGTACAGGCTAGGCACTGGCTAGGTACAGGCTAGGCATTGGCTAGACACTGGCTAGACACAGGCTATACACATGCTAGACAGAGGCTAGACAGAGGCTAGATACAGACAAGACACAGGTTAGATACAGACTAGACAGAGGCTAGGCACAGGCTTGACTCTGGCTAGGCACAGGCTAGACACAGACTAGATACTGGCTAGGCACAGACTGGGCACTGACTAGGAACTGGCCAGGCACAGGCTATGCACACGCCAGTCACAGGCAAGGCTTAGACACAGGCCAGACACAGGGAGGACACAGGCTAGACACAGGCTATACTTGAGCTAGACGTAGGCTAGACACTGACTTGGCACAGGCTAGACACTGGCTAGGCACAGGCTAGGCACAAGCTAGACACAGGCTAGATAATTGCTAGGCACAGGCTAGACACTGGCTAGGCACAGGCTATGCTGATGCCAATCACATGCAAAGTACAGGCTAGACACAGGCTCGACACTGGTAAGGCACAGGCTAGACACTGGCTAGGCACAGGCTAGACCCTGGCTAGGCACAGGCTATGCATATGCCAGTCACAGGCAAGGCACAGACTAGACACAGGCTAAGCACAGGCTAGACAGTGGCTAGACACTGGCTATGCACAGGCTAGACACTGGCAAGGCACAGCCTAGACACTGGCTAGACAAAGGCAAGACACTGGCTAGACACAGGCAAGAAACAGGCTATACACCGGCTAGACAGAGGCTAGATACTGGCTAGACACAGGCAAGACACAGGCTAGACCCAGGCTAGACAGAGGCTGGACACAGGCTAGACACTGGCTAGGCACAGGCTAGACACTGGCTAGGCACATGATAGACACTGCCTAGGCACAGGCGAGACACTGGCTGGCACAGGCTAGACACTGGCTAGGCACAGGCTAGACACTGGCTATGCACAGGCTAGACACTGGCTAGGCATAGGCTATACTCTGGCTAGGCACAGGCTAAACACTGGCGAGGCACACGCTAAACACTGGCTAGGCACAAGCTATGCACATGCCAATCACAGGCGAGGCACAGGCTAGACACAGGCTAGACACAGGCTAGACACAGGCTAAACACAGGCTAGACACAGGCTAGACACTGGCTAGGCACTGGCTAGGCACAGGCTAGACACTGGCTTGGCACAGGCTAGACACTGGCTAGGCACAGGCTAGACACAGGCTAGACACAGTCAAGACACAGGCTAGACACAGGCTAGACACAGGCAAAACGCAGGCTAGACACTGGCTAGACACTGGCTAGACACTGGCTAGGAACTGGCTAGGCACAGGCTAGACACTGGCTAGGCACAGGCTAGACACTGGCTAGGCACGGGCTAGACACTGGCTAGGCACAGGCTAGACAGTGGGTAGGCACTGGCTAGACACTGGCTAGGCACAGGCTAGGCACAGGCTAGGCACAGGCTAGACACTAGCTAGGCACAGGCTAGACTCTGGCTAGGCACAGGCTAAACACAGGCTAGACACTGGCTAGGTACAGGCTAGGCACAGGCTAGACACTAGCTAGGCACTGACTAGACACTGGCTAGATACTGGCTAGACACTGGCTAGACACTAGCTAGGCACTGACTAGACACTGGCTAGACACTGGCTAGACCTTGGCTAGACACTAGCTAGGCACTGACTAGACACAGGCTAGACACTGGCTAGACACTGGCTAGAAACTGGCTAGACACTGGCTAGACACTGGCTAGACACTGGCTAGACACTGGCTAGACACTGGCTAGACACTGGCTAGACACTGGCTAGACACTGGCTAGACACTGGCTAGACACTGGCTAGACACTGGCTAGACACTGGCTAGACACTGGCTAGACACTGGCTAGACACTGGTTAGGCCCAGGCTAGACAGTTGCTATGCCGATGCTAGACACTGGCTAGGCACAGGCTAGACACTGGCTAGGCACAGGCTAAACACTGGCTAGGCACAGGCTAGACACTGGCCAGGCACAGGCTAGACTCTGGCTAGGCACAGGTTAGACACTGGCTAGGCACAGACAAGACAATGGCTAGGCACAGACTAGACACTGGCTAGGCACAGGCTAGGCACAGGCTGGACACTGGCTAGGCACAGGCTAGACACTGGCTAGGTACAGGCTATGCACATGCGAGTCACAGGCAAGGCACAGGCTAGACACAGGCTAGGCACAGGCAAGACACAGGCTATACACAGGCTAGACAGGGGCTAGACACAGGCTAGGCACAGTCAAGACACAGGCTAGACACAGGCTAAACACAGGCTAGACACAGGCTAGACACTGGCTAGACACTGGCTAGGCACATGCTAGACACTGGCTAGGCACAGGCTAGACACTGGCTAGGCACTGGCTTGGCACAGGCTAGGCACAGGCTAGGCACAGGCTAGGCACAGGCTAGGCACAGGCTAGGCACAGGCTAGGCACAGGCTAGGCACAGGCTAGGCACAGGCTAGGCACAGGCTAGGCACAGGCTAGGCACAGGCTAGGCACAGGCTAGGCACAGGCTAGGCACAGGCTGAGCTCAGGCTAGACACTGGCTAGGCACAGGCTATGCATATGCCAGTCACAGGCTAAACACAGGCTAGACACTGGCTAGAAACAGGCTAGACACTGACTATGCACAGGCAAGACACTGGCTAGGTACAGCCTAGACACTGGCTAGACACAGGCAAGACACTGGCTAGGCACAGGCAAGAAACAGGCTATACACAGGCTAGACAGAGGCTACACACTGGCTAGACACAGCCAAGACACAGGCTAGACACAAGCTAGATAGAGGCTAGACACAGGCTAGACACTGGCTAGGCACTGGCTAGGCACAGGCTAGGCACAGGCTAGACACTGGCTAGGCACAGGCTAGACACTGGCTAGGCACAGGCTAGACACTAGCGAGGCACAGGGTAAACACTGGCTAGGCACAGGCTATGCACATGCCAATCACAGGCAAGGCACAGGCTAGACACAGGCTAGACACTGGCACGGCACAGGCTAGGCACAGGCTAGGCACAGGCTAGACACTAGATAGGCACTGGCAAGACACTGGCTAGACACTGGCTAGACACTGGCTAGACACTGGCTAGACACTGTCTAGACACTGGCTAGACACTGGCTAGACACTGGCTAGACACTGGCTAGACACTGGCTAGACACTGTCTAGACACTGTCTAGACACTGGCTAGACACTGGCTAGACACTGGCTAGACACTGGCTAGACACTGGCTAGACACTGGCTAGACACTGGCTAGACACTGGCTAGACACTGGCTAGACACTGGCTAGACACTGGCTAGACACTGGCTAGACACTGGCTAGACACTGTCTAGACACTGGCTAGACACTTGCTAGACACTGGCTAGACACTGGCTAGGCCCAGGCCAGACAGTAGCTATGCCGACGCTAGACACTGGCTATGAACAGGCTAGACACTGGCTAGGAAAAGGCATAACACTGGCCATGAACAGGCTAGACACTGGCTAGGAAAAGGCTTAACACTGGCTAGGCACAGACTAGACACTGGCTAGGCACAGGCTAGACACTGGCTAGGCACAGACTAGACACTGGCTAGGAAAAGACTAGACACTGGCTAGGAAAAGACTAGACACTGGCTAGGCACAGACTAGGTACAGGATAGGCATTGGCTAGGTACAGGCTAGGCACTGGCTAGACACTGGCTAGGCACAGGCTATGCACATGCCAGTCACAGGCAAGGCACAGCATAGACACTGGCTTGGCACAGGCTAGACACTGGCTATGCACAGGCTAGACACTGGCTAGGCATAGGCTAGACTCTGGCTAGGCACAGGCTAAACACTGGCGAGGCACACGCTAAACACTGGTGAGGCACACGCTAAACACTGGCTAGGCACAGGCTATGCACATGCCAATCACAGGCAAGGCACAGGCAAGACACAGGCTAGACACTGGCACGGCACAGGCTAGACACAGGCTAGACACAGGCTAAACACAGGCTAGACACAGGCTAGACACTGGCTAGGCACTGGCTAGGCACAGGCTAGACACTGGCTAGGCACAGGCTAGACACTGGCTAGGCACAGGCTAGACACTGGCTAGGCACAGGCTAGACACTGGCTAGGCACAGGCTAGGCACAGGCTAGACTCTGGCTCGGCACAGGCTAGACTCTGGCTCGGCACAGGCTAGACACAGGCAAAACACAGGCTAGACACTGGCTAGACACTGGCTAGGCACTGGCTAGGCACAAACTAAACACTGGCTAGGCACGGGCTAGACTCTGGCTAGGCACAGGCTAGACACTGGCTAGGCACAGGCTAGACACTGGCTAGGCACTGGCTAGACACTGGCTAGGCACAGGCTAGGCAAAGGCTAGACACTGGCTAGGCACAGGCTAGACTCTGGTTAGGCACAGCCTAAACACTGGCTATGAACAGGCTAGACACTGGCTAGGCACAGGCTAAACACTGGCTAGGCACAGGCTAGACTCTGGCTAGGCACAGGCTAGACACAGACTAGACACTGGCTAGGCACAGGCTAGGCATAGACTGGGCACAGGCTGGAAACTGGCTAGGCACAGGCTAGACTCTGGCTAGGTAAAGGCTAGACACAGGATAGACAGAGGCTAGACACAGGCTAGACACTGGCTAGGTACAGGCTAGGCGCTGGCTAGGCACAGGCTAGACACTGGCTAGGCACAGGCTAGACACTGGCTAGGCACAGTCTAGAAACTGGCTATGCACAGACAAGGCACAGACTAGACACTGGCTAGGCACAGGCTAGACTCTGGCTAGGCACAGGCTAAACACAGGCTAGACACTGGCTAGGTACAGGCTAGGCACTGGCTAGGTACAGGCTAGGCACTGTCTAGGTACAGGCTAGGCACTGGCTAGACACTGGCTAGGCACAGGCTATGCACATGCCAGTCACAGGCAAGGCACAGGCTAGACACAGGCTAGGCACAGGCAAGACACAGGCTATACACAGGCTAGCCACAGGCTAGACACAGGCTAGACACAGGCAAGACACTGGCTAGACACAGGCTAGGCACAGGCAAGACACAGGCTATACACAGGCTAGACACAGGCTAGACACAGGCTAGACACAGGCAAGACACAGGCTAGAAACAGGCTAGACAGAGGCTAGTTACAGGCTAGACACTGGCTTGGCACAGGCTAGACACTGGCTAGGCACAGGCTAGGCATAAGCTAGACACAGGCTGGATAATTGCTAGGCACAGGCTAGACACTGGCTAGGCACAGGCTATGCTGATGCCAATCACATGCAAAGTACAGGCTAGACACAGGCTAGACACTGGCTAGGCACAGGCTAGACACTGGCTAGGCACAGGCTAGACACTGGCTAGGCACAGGGTAGACACTGGCTAGGCACAGGCTATGCATATGCCAGTCACAGGCTAAACACAGGCTAGACACTGGCTAGAAACAGGCTAGACACTGGCTATGCACAGGCAAGACACTGGCTAGGTACAGCCTAGACACTGGCTAGACACAGGCAAGACACTGGCTAGGCACAGGCAAGAAACAGGCTATACACAGGCTAGACAGAGGCTACACACTGGCTAGACACAGCCAAGACACAGGCTAGACACAAGCTAGATAGAGGCTAGACACAGGCTAGACACTGGCTAGGCACAGGCTAGACACTGGCTAGGCACAGGCTAGACACTGGCGGGGCACAGGGTAAACACTGGCTAGGCACAGGCTATGCACATGCCAATCACAGGCAAGGCACAGGCTAGACACAGGCTAGACACTGGCACGGCACAGGCTAGGCACAGGCTAGGCACAGGCTAGACACTAGATAGTCACTGGCAAGAAAATGGCTAGACACTGGCTAGACACTGGCTAGACACTGGCTAGACACTGTCTAGACACTGTCTAGACACTGGCTAGGCACAGGCTAGACTCTGGCTAGGCACAGGCTAGACACTGGCTAGACGTAGGCTAGACACTGGCTAGGCACAGACTAGGCACAGACTAGACACTGGCTAGGCACAGGCTAAGCATAGACTGGGCACAGGCTGGAAACTGGCTAGGCACAGGCTAGACTCTGGCTAGGTAAAGGCTAGACACAGGATAGACAGAGGCTAGACACAGGCTAGACACTGGCTAGGTACAGGCTAGGCGCTGGCTAGGCACAGGCTAGACACTGGCTAGGCACAGGCTAGACACTGGCTAGGCACAGTCTAGAAACTGGCTATGCACAGACAAGGCACAGACTAGACTCTGGCTAGGCACAGGCTAGACTCTGGCTAGGCACAGGCTAAACACAGGCTAGACACTGGCTAGGTACAGGCTTGGCACTGGCTAGGTACAGGCTAGGCACTGGCTAGGTACAGGCTAGGCACTGGCTAGACACTGGCTAGGCACAGGCTATGCACATGCCAGTCACAGGCAAGGCACAGGCTAGACACAGGCTAGGCACAGGCAAGACACAGGCTATACACAGGCTAGCCACAGGCTAGACACAGGCTAGACACAGGCAAGACACTGGCTAGACACAGGCTAGGCACAGGCAAGACACAGGCTATACACAGGCTAGACACAGGCTAGACACAGGCTAGACACAGGAAAGACACAGGCTAGAAACAGGCTAGACAGAGGCTAGTTACAGGCTAGACAGAGGCTAGTTACAGGCTAGACACTGGCTTGGCACAGGCTAGACACTGGCTAGGCACAGGCTAGGCATAAGCTAGACACAGGCTGGATAATTGCTAGGCACAGGCTAGACACTGGCTAGGCACAGGCTATGCTGATGCCAATCACATGCAAAGTACAGGCTAGACACAGGCTAGACACTGGCTAGGCACAGGCTAGACACTGGCTAGGCACAGGGTAGACACTGGCTAGGCACAGGCTATGCATATGCCAGTCACAGGCTAAACACAGGCTAGACACTGGCTAGAAACAGGCTAGACACTGGCTATGCACAGGCAAGACACTGGCTAGGTACAGCCTAGACACTGGCTAGACACAGGCAAGACACTGGCTAGGCACAGGCAAGAAACAGGCTATACACAGGCTAGACAGAGGCTACACACTGGCTAGACACAGCCAAGACACAGGCTAGACACAAGCTAGATAGAGGCTAGACACAGGCTAGACACTGGCTAGGCACAGGCTAGACACTGGCTAGGCACAGGCTAGGCATAAGCTAGACACAGGCTGGATAATTGCTAGGCACAGGCTAGACACTGGCTAGGCACAGGCTATGCTGATGCCAATCACATGCAAAGTACAGGCTAGACACAGGCTAGACACTGGCACGGCACAGGCTAGGCACAGGCTAGGCACAGGCTAGACACTAGATAGTCACTGGCAAGACACTGGCTAGACACTGGCTAGACACTGGCTAGACACTGGCTAGACACTGTCTAGACACTGTCTAGACACTGGCTAGACACTGGCTAGACACTGGCTAGACACTGGCTAGACACTGTCTAGACACTGTCTAGACACTGTCTAGACACTGGCTAGACACTGGCTAGACACTGGCTAGACACTGGCTAGACACAGGCTAGACACTAGCTAGACACTGGCTAGACACTGGCTAGACACCAGCTAGACACTGGCTAGACACTGGCTAGACACTGGCTAGACACTGGCTAGACACTGGCTAGACACTGGCTAGACACTGGCTAGACACTGGCTAGACACTGGCTAGACACTGGCTAGACACTGGCTAGACACAGGCTAGACACTGGCTAGGCACAGGCTAGACACTGGCTAGACACTGGCTAGGCACAGGCTATGCATATGCCAGTCACAGGCTAAACACAGGCTAGACACTGGCTAGAAACAGGCTAGACACTGGCTATGCACAGGCAAGACACTGGCTAGGTACAGCCTAGACACTGGCTAGACACAGGCAAGACACTGGCTAGGCACAGGCAAGAAACAGGCTATACACAGGCTAGACAGAGGCTACACACTGGCTAGACACAGCCAAGACACAGGCTAGACACAAGCTAGATAGAGGCTAGACACAGGCTAGACACTGGCTAGGCACAGGCTAGACACTGGCTAGGCACAGGCTAGACACTGGCTAGGCACAGGCTAGACACTGGCGGGGCACAGGGTAAACACTGGCTAGGCACAGGCTATGCACATGCCAATCACAGGCAAGGCACAGGCTAGACACAGGCTAGACACTGGCACGGCACAGGCTAGGCACAGGCTAGGCACAGGCTAGACACTAGATAGTCACTGGCAAGACACTGGCTAGACACTGGCTAGACACTGGCTAGACACTGGCTAGACACTGGCTAGACACTGGCTAGACACTGGCTAAACACTGGCTAGACACTGGCGAGACACTGGCTAGACACTGGCTAGACACTGGCTAGGCCCAGGCCAGACAGTAGCTATGCCGACGCTAGACACTGGCTATGAACAGGCTAGACACTGGCTAGGAAAAGGCTTAACACTGGCTATGAACAGGCTAGACACTGGCTAGGAAAAGGCTTAATACTGGCTAGGCACAGGCTAGACTCTGGCTAGGCACAGACTAGACACTGGCTAGGCACAGACTAGACACTGGCTAGGAAAAGACTAGACACTGGCTAGGCACAGACTAGGTACAGGATAGGCATTGGCTAGGTACAGGCTAGGCACTGGGTAGACACTGGCTAGGCACAGGCTATGCACATGCCAGTCACAGGCAAGGCACAGCATAGACACTGGCTTGGCACAGGCTAGACTCTGGTTAGGCACAGCCTAAACACTGGCTATGAACAGGCTAGGCACAGGCTAGACTCTGGCTCGGCACAGGCTAGACTCTGGCTCGGCACAGGCTAGACACAGGCAAAACACAGGCTAGACACTGGCTAGACACTGGCTAGGCACAGGCTAAACACTGGCTAGGCACGGGCTAGACACTGGCTAGGCACAGGCTAGACACTGGCTAGGCACAGGCTAGACACTGGCTAGGCACAGGCTAGACACTGGCTAGGCACTGGCTAGACACTGGCTAGGCACAGGCTAGGCAAAGGCTAGACACTGGCTAGGCACAGGCTAGACTCTGGTTAGGCACAGCATAAACACTGGCTATGAACAGGCTAGACACTGGCTAGGCATAGGCTAGACTCTGGCTAGGCACAGGCTAAACACTGGCGAGGCACACGCTAAACACTGGCGAGGCACACGCTAAACACTGGCTAGGCACAGGCTATGCACATGCCAATCACAGGCAAGGCACAGGCAAGACACAGGCTAGACACTGGCACGGCACAGGCTAGACACAGGCTAGACACAGGCTAAACACAGGCTAGACACAGGCTAGACACTGGCTAGGCACTGGCTAGGCACAGGCTAGACACTGGCTAGGCACAGGCTAGACACTGGCTAGGCACAGGCTAGGCACAGGCTAGACTCTGGCTCGGCACAGCCTAGACTCTGGCTCGGCACAGGCTAGACACAGGCAAAACACAGGCTAGACACTGGCTAGACACTGGCTAGGCACAGGCTAAACACTGGCTAGGCACGGGCTAGACACTGGCTAGGCACAGGCTATGCACATGCCAGTCACAGGCAAGGCACAGCATAGACACTGGCTTGGCACAGGCTAGACACTGGCTATGCACAGGCTAGACACTGGCTAGGCATAGGCTAGACTCTGGCTAGGCACAGGCTAAACACTGGCGAGGCACACGTTAAACACTGGCGAGGCACACGCTAAACACTGGCTAGGCACAGGCTATGCACATGCCAATCACAGGCAAGGCACAGGCAAGACACAGGCTAGACACTGGCACGGCACAGGCTAGACACAGGCTAGACACAGGCTAAACACAGGCTAGACACAGGCTAGACACTGGCTAGGCACTGGCTAGGCACAGGCTAGACACTGGCTAGGCACAGGCTAGACACTGGCTAGGCACAGGCTAGGCACAGGCTAGTCTCTGGCTCGGCACAGGCTAGACTCTGGCTCGGCACAGGCTAGACACAGGCAAAACACAGGCTAGACACTGGCTAGACACTGGCTAGGCACAGGCTAAACACTGGCTAGGCACGGGCTAGACACTGGCTAGGCACAGGCTAGACACTGGCTAGGCACAGGCTAGACACTGGCTAGGCACAGGCTAGACACTGGCTAGGCACAGGCTAGACACTGGCTAGGCACTGGCTAGACACTGGCTAGGCACAGGCTAGGCAAAGGCTAGACACTGGCTAGGCACAGGCTAGACTCTGGTTAGGCACAGCCTAAACACTGGCTATGAACAGGCTAGACACTGGCTAGGCACAGGCTAAACACTGGCTAGGCACAGGCTAGACTCTGGCTAGGCACAGGCTAGACACTGGCTAGGCGTAGGCTAGACACTGGCTAGGCACAGACTAGGCACAGACTAGACACTGGCTAGGCACAGGCTAGGCATAGACTGGGCACAGGCTGGAAACTGGCTAGGCACAGGCTAGACTCTGGCTAGGTAAAGGCTAGACACAGGATAGACAGAGGCCAGACACAGGCTAGTCACTGGCTAGGTACAGGCTAGGCGCTGGCTAGGCACAGGCTAGACACTGGCTAGGCACAGGCTAGACACTGGCTAGGCACAGGCTAGACACTGGCTAGGCACAGTCTAGAAACTGGCTATGCACAGACAAGGCACAGACTAGACACTGGCTAGGCACAGGCTAGACTCTGGCTAGGCACAGGCTAAACACAGGCTAGACACTGGCTAGGTACAGGCTAGGCACTGGCTAGGTACAGGCTAGGCACTGGCTAGGTACAGGCTAGGCACTGGCTAGACACTGGCTAGGCACAGGCTATGCACATGCCAGTCACAGGCAAGGCACAGGCTAGACACAGGCTAGGCACAGGCAAGACACAGGCTATACACAGGCTAGCCACAGGCTAGACACAGGCTAGACACAGCCAAGACACTGGCTAGACACAGGCTAGGCACAGGCAAGACACAGGCTATACACAGGCTAGACACAGGCTAGACACAGGCTAGACACAGGCAAGACACAGGCTAGAAACAGGCTAGACAGAGGCTAGTTACAGGCTAGACACTGGCTTGGCACAGGCTAGACACTGGCTAGGCACAGGCTAGGCATAAGCTAGACACAGGCTGGATAATTGCTAGGCACAGGCTAGACACTGGCTAGGCACAGGCTATGCTGATGCCAATCACATGCAAAGTACAGGCTAGACACAGGCTAGACACTGGCTAGGCACAGGCTAGACACTGGCTAGGCACAGGGTAGACACTGGCTAGGCACAGGCTATGCATATGCCAGTCACAGGCTAAACACAGGCTAGACACTGGCTAGAAACAGGCTAGACACTGGCTATGCACAGGCAAGACACTGGCTAGGTACAGCCTAGACACTGGCTAGACACAGGCAAGACACTGGCTAGGCACAGGCAAGAAACAGGCTATACACAGGCTAGACAGAGGCTACACACTGGCTAGACACAGCCAAGACACAGGCTAGACACAAGCTAGATAGAGGCTAGACACAGGCTAGACACTGGCTAGGCACAGGCTAGACACTGGCTAGGCACAGGCTAGACACTGGCTAGGCACAGGCTAGACACTGGCGGGGCACAGGGTAAACACTGGCTAGGCACAGGCTATGCACATGCCAATCACAGGCAAGGCACAGGCTAGACACAGGCTAGACACTGGCACGGCACAGGCTAGGCACAGGCTAGGCACAGGCTAGACACTAGATAGGCACTGGCAAGACACTGGCTAGACACTGGCTAGACACTGGCTAGACACTGTCTAGACACTGTCTAGACACTGGCTAGACACTGGCTAGACACTGGCTAGACACTGGCTAGACACTGGCTAGACACTGTCTAGACACTAGCTAGACACTGGCTAGACACTGGCTAGACACTAGCTAGACACTGGCTAGACACTGGCTAGACACTGGCTAGACACTGGCTAGACACTGGCTAGACACTGGCTAGACACTGGCTAGACACTGGCTAGACACTGGCTAGACACTGGCTAGACACTGGCTAGACACTGGCTAGACACTGGCTAGACACTGGCTAGGCCCAGGCCAGACAGTAGCTATGCCGACGCTAGACACTGGCTATGAACAGGCTAGACACTGGCTAGGAAAAGGCTTAACACTGGCTAGGCACAGGCTAGACTCTGGCTAAGCACAGGCTAAACACTGGCTAGGCACAGACTAGACACTGGCTAGGCACAGACTAGACACTGGCTAGGCACAGACTAGACACTGGCTAGGAAAAGACTAGACACTGGCTAGGCACAGACTAGGTACAGGATAGGCATTGGCTAGGTACAGGCTAGGCACTGGCTAGACACTGGCTAGGCACAGGCTATGCACATGCCAGTCATAGGCAAGGCACAGCATAGACACTGGCTTGGCAAAGGCTAGACACTGGCTATGCACAGGCTAGACACTGGCTAGGCATAGGCTAGACTCTGGCTAGGCACAGGCTAAACACTGGCGAGGCACACGCTAAACACTGGCGAGGCACACGCTAAACACTGGCTAGGCACAGGCTATGCACATGCCAATCACAGGCAAGGCACAGGCAAGACACAGGCTAGACACTGGCACGGCACAGGCTAGACACAGGCTAGACACAGGCTAAACACAGGCTAGACACAGGCTAGACACTGGCTAGGCACTGGCTAGGCACAGGCTAGACACTGGCTAGGCACAGGCTAGGCACAGGCTAGACTCTGGCTCGGCACATGCTAGACTCTGGCTCGGCACAGGCTAGACACAGGCAAAACACAGGCTAGACACTGGCTAGACACTGGCTAGGCACTGGCTAGGCACAGGCTAAACACTGGCTAGGCACGGGCTAGACACTGGCTAGGCACAGGCTAGACACTGGCTAGGCACAGGCTAGACACTGGCTAGGCACTGGCTAGACACTGGCTAGGCACAGGCTAGACACTGGCTAGGCACTGGCTAGACACTGGCTAGGCACAGGCTAGGCAAAGGCTAGACACTGGCTAGGCACTGGCTAGAAACATGCTAGACACTGGCTAGGCACAGGCTAGAGACTAGCTAGACACTGGCTATGAACAGGCTAGACACTGGCTAGGCACAGGCTAGACACTGGCTAGGCACAGGCTAGACACTGGCTAGGCACTGGCTAGACACTGGCTAGGCACTGGCTAGACACTGGCTAGGCACAGGCTAGGCACAGGCTAGACACTGGCTAGGCACAGGCTAGACACTGGCTAGGCACAGGCTAAACACAGGCTAGACACTGGCTAGAAACAGGCTAGACACTGGCTAGGCACAGGCTAGGCACAGGCTAGACACTAGCTAGGCACTGGCTAGACACTGGCTAGACACTGGCTAGACACTGGCTAGACACTGGCTAGACACTGGCTAGACACTGGCTAGACACTGGCTAGACACTGTCTAGACACTGGCTAGACACTGGCTAGACACTGTCTAGACACTGGCTAGACACTGGCTAGACACTGTCTAGACACTGGCTAGACACTGGCTAGACACTGTCTAGACACTGGCTAGACACTGGCTAGACACTGTCTAGACACTGGCTAGACACTGGCTAGACACTGGCTAGACACTGGCTAGACACTGGCTAGACACTGGCTAGACACTGGCTAGACACTGGCTAGACACTGGCTAGACACTGGTTAGACACTGGCTAGGCTCAGGCTAAACACTGGCTAGGTACAGGCTAGACACTGGCTAGGCTCAGGCTAAACACTGGCTAGGCACAGGCTAGACACTGGCTAGGCACAGGCTAGACTCTGGCTAGGCACACGCTAGACACTGGCTAGGCACAGACTAGACATTGGCTAGGCACAGACTAGACATTGGCTAGGCACAGACTAGGTACAGGCTAGGCACTGGCTAGCAACAGGCTAGACACTAGCTAGGCTCAGGCTAAACACTGGCTAGGCACAGGCTAGACACTGGCTAGGCTCAGGCTAAACACTGGTTAGGCACAGGCTAGACACTGGCTAGGCACAGACTAGACTCTGGCTAGGCACAGGCTAGACACTGGCTAGGCACAGACTAGACATTGGCTAGGCACAGACTAGGTACAGGCTAGGCACTGGCTAGAAACAGGCTAGACACTGGCTAGGCTCAGGCTAAACACTGGCTAGGCACAGGCTAGACACTGGCTAGGCTCAGGCTAAACACTGGCTAGGCACAGGCTAGACACTGGCTAGGCACAGGCTAGACTCTGGCTAGGCACAGGCTAGACACTGGCTAGGCACAGACTAGACATTGGCTAGGCACAGACTAGGTACAGGCTAGGCACTGGCTAGAAACAGGCTAGACACTGGCTAGGCACAGGCTAGACACTGGCTAGGCCCAGGCCAGACAGTAGCTATGCCGACGCTAGACACTGGCTATGAACAGGCTAGACACTGGCTAGGAAAAGGCTTAACACTGGCTAGGCACAGGCTAGACTCTGGCTAGGCACAGGCTAAACACTGGCTAGGCACAGACTAGACACTGGCTAGGCACAGACTAGACACTGGCTAGGAAAAGACTAGACACTGGCTAGGCACAGACTAGGTACAGGATAGGCATTGGCTAGGTACAGGCTAGGCACTGGCTAGACACTGGCTAGGCACAGGCTATGCACACGCCAGTCACAGGCAAGGCACAGCATAGACACTGGCTTGGCCCAGGCCAGACAGTAGCTTTGCCGACGCTAGACACTGGCTATGAACAGGCTAGACACTGGCTAGGAAAAGGCTTAACACTGGCTAGGCACAGGCTAGACTCTGGCTAGGCACAGGCTAAACACTGGCTAGGCACAGACTAGACACTGGCTAGGCACAGACTAGACACTGGCTAGGAAAAGACTAGACACTGGCTAGGCACAGACTAGGTACAGGATAGGCATTGGCTAGGTACAGGCTAGGCACTGGCTAGACACTGGCTAGGCACAGGCTATGCACACGCCAGTCACAGGCAAGGCACAGCATAGACACTGGCTTGGCACAGGCTAGACACTGGCTATGCACAGGCTAGACACTGGCTAGGCATAGGCTAGACTCTGGCTAGGCACAGGCTAAACACTGGCGAGGCACACGCTAAACACTGGCGAGGCACACGCTAAACACTGGCTAGGCACAGGCTATGCACATGCCAATCACAGGCAAGGCACAGGCAAGACACAGGCTAGACACTGGCACGGCACAGGCTAGACACAGGCTAGACACAGGCTAAACACAGGCTAGACACAGGCTAGACACTGGCTAGGCACTGGCTAGGCACAGGCTAGACACTGGCTAGGCACAGGCTAGACTCTGGCTCGGCACAGGCTAGACTCTGGCTCGGCACAGGCTAGACACAGGCAAAACACAGGCTGGACACTGGCTAGACACTGGCTAGGCACTGGCTAGGCACAGGCTAAACACTGGCTAGGCACGGGCTAGACACTGGCTAGGCACAGGCTAGACACTGGCTAGGCACAGGCTAGACACTGGCTAGGCACTGGCTAGACACTGGCTAGGCACAGGCTAGACACTGGCTAGGCACTGGCTAGACACTGGCTAGGCACAGGCTAGGCAAAGGCTAGACACTGGCTAGGCACTGGCTAGAAACATGCTAGACACTGGCTAGGCACAGGCTAGAGACTAGCTAGACACTGGCTAGACACTGGCTATGAACAGGCTAGACACTGGCTAGGCACAGGCTAGACACTGGCTAGGCACTGGCTAGACACTGGCTAGGCACTGGCTAGACACTGGCTAGGCACAGGCTAGGCACAGGCTAGACACTGGCTAGGCACAGGCTAGACTCTGGCTAGGCACAGGCTAAACACAGGCTAGACACTGGCTAGAAACAGGCTAGACACTGGCTAGGCACAGGCTAGGCACAGGCTAGACACTAGCTAGGCACTGGCTAGACACTGGCTAGACACTGGCTAGACACTGGCTAGACACTGGCTAGACACTGGCTAGACACTGGCTAGACACTGGCTAGACACTGGCTAGACACTGGCTAGACACTGGCTAGACACTGTCTAGACACTGGCTAGACACTGTCTAGACACTGGCTAGACACTGGCTAGACACTGGCTAGACACTGGCTAGACACTGGCTAGACACTGGCTAGACACTGGTTAGGCTCAGGCTAGACACTGGCTAGGCTCAGGCTAAACACTGGCTAGGTACAGGCTAGACACTGGCTAGGCTCAGGCTAAACACTGGCTAGGCACAGGCTAGACACTGGCTAGGCACAGGCTAGACTCTGGCTAGGCACAGGCTAGACACTGGCTAGGCACAGACTAGACATTGGCTAGGCACAGACTAGGTACAGGCTAGGCACTGGCTAGAAACAGGCTAGACACTGGCTAGGCACAGGCTAGACACTAGCTAGGCACTGGCTTGACACTGGCTAGACACTGGCTAGACACTGGTTAGGCTCAGGCTAGACACTGGCTAGGCTCAGGGTAAACACTGGCTAGGCACAGGCTAGACACTGGCTAGGCTCAGGCTAAACACTGGCTAGGCTCAGGCTAAACACTGGCTAGGCACAGGCTAGACTCTGGCTAGGCACAGGCTAGACACTGGCTAGGCACAGACTAGACATTGGCTAGGCACAGACTAGGTACAGGCTAGGCACTGGCTAGAAACAGGCTAGACACTGGCTAGGCACAGGCTAGACACTGGCTAGGCTCAGGCTAAACACTGGCTAGGCACAGGCTAGACACTGGCTAGGCACAGGCTAGACTCTGGCTAGGCACAGGCTAGACACTGGCTAGGCACAGACTAGACATTGGCTAGGCACAGACTAGGTACAGGCTAGGCACTGGCTAGAAACAGGCTAGACACTGGCTAGGCTCAGGCTAAACACTGGCTAGGCACAGGCTAGACACTGGCTAGGCTCAGGCTAAACACTGGCTAGGCACAGGCTAGACACTGGCTAGGCACAGGCTAGACTCTGGCTAGGCACAGGCTAGACACTGGCTAGGCACAGACTAGACATTGGCTAGGCACAGACTAGGTACAGGCTAGGAACTGGCTAGAAACAGGCTAGACAATGGCTAGGCACAGGCTAGACACTAGCTTGGCACTGGGTTGACACTGGCTAGACACTGGCTAGACACTGTCTAGACACTGGCTAGACACTGGCTAGACACTGGCTAGACACTGGCTAGACACTGGCTTGACACTGGCTAGGCCCAGGCAAGACAGTAGCTATGCCGACGCTAGACACTGGGTATGAACAGGCTAGACACTGGCTAGGCACAGGCTAAACACTGGCTAGGCAAAGGCTAGACTCTGGCTAGGCACAGGCTAGACACTGGCTAGGCGTAGGCTAGACACTGGCTAAGCACAGACTAGACACTGGCTAGGCTCAGACTAGGCACAGACTAGACACTGGCTAGGCACAGGCTAGGCACAGAATGGGCACAGGCTGGAAACTGGCTAGGCAGAGGCTAGACTCTGGCTAGGTAAAGGCTAGACACAGGCTAGAAAGAGGCTAGACACAGGCTAGGCACAGAGTAGGCACTGGCTAGGCACAGACTAGGTACAGGCTAGGCACTGGCTAGACACTGGCTAGGCACAGGCTAGGCACTGGCTAGGCACTGGCTAGACACTGGATAGGCACAGGCTATGCACATGCCAGTCACAGTCAAGGCACAGCCTAGACACTGGCTAGGCACAGGCTAGACACTGGCTATGCACAGGCTAGACACTGGCTAGGCATAGGCTAGACTCTGGCTAGGCACAGGCTAAACACTGGCTAGACACTGGCTAGACACTGGCTAGGCACAGACTAGACACTGGCTAGGCACAGACTAGACACTGGCTAGGAAAAGACTAGACACTGGCTAGGCACAGACTAGGTACAGGATAGGCATTGGCTAGGTACAGGCTAGGCACTGGCTAGACACTGGCTAGGCACAGGCTATGCACACGCCAGTCACAGGCAAGGCACAGCATAGACACTGGCTTGGCCCAGGCCAGACAGTAGCTATGCCGACGCTAGACACTGGCTATGAACAGGCTAGACACTGGCTAGGAAAAGGCTTAACACTGGCTAGGCACAGGCTAGACTCTGGCTAGGCACAGGCTAAACACTGGCTAGGCACAGACTAGACACTGGCTAGGCACAGACTAGACACTGGCTAGGAAAAGACTAGACACTGGCTAGGCACAGACTAGGTACAGGATAGGCATTGGCTAGGTACAGGCTAGGCACTGGCTAGACACTGGCTAGGCACAGGCTATGCACACGCCAGTCACAGGCAAGGCACAGCATAGACACTGGCTTGGCACAGGCTAGACACTGGCTATGCACAGGCTAGACACTGGCTAGGCATAGGCTAGACTCTGGCTAGGCACAGGCTAAACACTGGCGAGGCACACGCTAAACACTGGCGAGGCACACGCTAAACACTGGCTAGGCACAGGCTATGCACATGCCAATCACAGGCAAGGCACAGGCAAGACACAGGCTAGACACTGGCACGGCACAGGCTAGACACAGGCTAGACACAGGCTAAACACAGGCTAGACACAGGCTAGACACTGGCTAGGACAGGCACTGGCTAGGCAACCAGGCTAGACACTGGCTAGGCACAGGCTAGACTCTGGCTCGGCACAGGCTAGACTCTGGCTCGGCACAGGCTAGACACAGGCAAAACACAGGCTGGACACTGGCTAGACACTGGCTAGGCACTGGCTAGGCACAGGCTAAACACTGGCTAGGCACGGGCTAGACACTGGCTAGGCACAGGCTAGACACTGGCTAGGCACAGGCTAGACACTGGCTAGGCACTGGCTAGACACTGGCTAGGCACAGGCTAGACACTGGCTAGGCACTGGCTAGACACTGGCTAGGCACAGGCTAGGCAAAGGCTAGACACTGGCTAGGCACTGGCTAGAAACATGCTAGACACTGGCTAGGCACAGGCTAGAGACTAGCTAGACACTGGCTAGACACTGGCTATGAACAGGCTAGACACTGGCTAGGCACAGGCTAGACACTGGCTAGGCACTGGCTAGACACTGGCTAGGCACTGGCTAGACACTGGCTAGACACTGGCTAGGCACAGGCTAGACAGGCTAGACACTGGCTAGGCACAGGCTAGACTCTGGCTAGGCACAGGCTAAACACAGGCTAGACACTGGCTAGAAACAGGCTAGACACTGGCTAGGCACAGGCTAGGCACAGGCTAGACACTAGCT
Source organism: Zaprionus indianus (assembly GCA_018904595.1). Lineage (NCBI taxonomy): Eukaryota > Metazoa > Arthropoda > Insecta > Diptera > Drosophilidae > Zaprionus > Zaprionus indianus. The sequence goes on from JAEIHA010001061.1 coordinate 1,423,545, forward strand.
AGGCACTGGCTAGACACTGGCTAGACACTGGCTAGACACTGGCTAGACACTGGCTAGACACTGGCTAGACACTGGCTAGACACTGGCTAGACACTGGCTAGACACTGGCTAGACACTGGCTAGACACTGTCTAGACACTGGCTAGACACTGTCTAGACACTGGCTAGACACTGGCTAGACACTGGCTAGACACTGGCTAGACACTGGCTAGACACTGGCTAGACACTGGTTAGGCTCAGGCTAGACACTGGCTAGGCTCAGGCTAAACACTGGCTAGGTACAGGCTAGACACTGGCTAGGCTCAGGCTAAACACTGGCTAGGCACAGGCTAGACACTGGCTAGGCACAGGCTAGACTCTGGCTAGGCACAGGCTAGACACTGGCTAGGCACAGACTAGACATTGGCTAGGCACAGACTAGGTACAGGCTAGGCACTGGCTAGAAACAGGCTAGACACTGGCTAGGCACAGGCTAGACACTAGCTAGGCACTGGCTTGACACTGGCTAGACACTGGCTAGACACTGGTTAGGCTCAGGCTAGACACTGGCTAGGCTCAGGGTAAACACTGGCTAGGCACAGGCTAGACACTGGCTAGGCTCAGGCTAAACACTGGCTAGGCTCAGGCTAAACACTGGCTAGGCACAGGCTAGACTCTGGCTAGGCACAGGCTAGACACTGGCTAGGCACAGACTAGACATTGGCTAGGCACAGACTAGGTACAGGCTAGGCACTGGCTAGAAACAGGCTAGACACTGGCTAGGCACAGGCTAGACACTGGCTAGGCTCAGGCTAAACACTGGCTAGGCACAGGCTAGACACTGGCTAGGCACAGGCTAGACTCTGGCTAGGCACAGGCTAGACACTGGCTAGGCACAGACTAGACATTGGCTAGGCACAGACTAGGTACAGGCTAGGCACTGGCTAGAAACAGGCTAGACACTGGCTAGGCTCAGGCTAAACACTGGCTAGGCACAGGCTAGACACTGGCTAGGCTCAGGCTAAACACTGGCTAGGCACAGGCTAGACACTGGCTAGGCACAGGCTAGACTCTGGCTAGGCACAGGCTAGACACTGGCTAGGCACAGACTAGACATTGGCTAGGCACAGACTAGGTACAGGCTAGGAACTGGCTAGAAACAGGCTAGACAATGGCTAGGCACAGGCTAGACACTAGCTTGGCACTGGGTTGACACTGGCTAGACACTGGCTAGACACTGTCTAGACACTGGCTAGACACTGGCTAGACACTGGCTAGACACTGGCTAGACACTGGCTAGACACTGGCTAGACACTGGCTTGACACTGGCTAGGCCCAGGCAAGACAGTAGCTATGCCGACGCTAGACACTGGGTATGAACAGGCTAGACACTGGCTAGGCACAGGCTAAACACTGGCTAGGCAAAGGCTAGACTCTGGCTAGGCACAGGCTAGACACTGGCTAGGCGTAGGCTAGACACTGGCTAAGCACAGACTAGACACTGGCTAGGCTCAGACTAGGCACAGACTAGACACTGGCTAGGCACAGGCTAGGCACAGAATGGGCACAGGCTGGAAACTGGCTAGGCAGAGGCTAGACTCTGGCTAGGTAAAGGCTAGACACAGGCTAGAAAGAGGCTAGACACAGGCTAGGCACAGAGTAGGCACTGGCTAGGCACAGACTAGGTACAGGCTAGGCACTGGCTAGACACTGGCTAGGCACAGGCTAGGCACTGGCTAGGCACTGGCTAGACACTGGATAGGCACAGGCTATGCACATGCCAGTCACAGTCAAGGCACAGCCTAGACACTGGCTAGGCACAGGCTAGACACTGGCTATGCACAGGCTAGACACTGGCTAGGCATAGGCTAGACTCTGGCTAGGCACAGGCTAAACACTGGCTAGACACTGGCTAGGCACAGGCTATGCACATGCCAGTCACAGGCAAGGCACAGGCTAGACACAGGCTAGGCACAGGCAAGACACAGGCTATACACAGGCTAGACAGAGGCTAGACACAGGCTAGACACAGGCAAGACACAGGCTAGAAACAGGCTAGACAGAGGCTAGTTACAGGCTAGATACTGGTTAGGCACAGACTAGACACTGGCTAGGCACAGGCTAGACACTGGCTAGGCACAGGCTAGACGCTGGCTAGGCACAGGCTAGACACTGGCTAGGCACAGGCTAGACACTGGCTAGGCACAGGCTAGGCACAGGATAGGCACAGGCTAGGCACAGGCTAGGCACAGGCTAGACACTGGCTAGGCACAGACTAGACACTGGCTAGGCACAGGCTAGACACTGGCTAGGCACAGGCTAGACACTGGCTAGGCACAGGCTAGACACTGGCGAGGCACAGGGTAAACACTGGCTAGGCACAGGCTATGCACATGCCAATCACAGGCAAGGCACAGGCTAGACACAGGCTAGACACTGGCACGGCACAGGCTAGGCACAGGCTAGGCACAGGCTAGGCACAGGCTAGACACTAGATAGGCACTGGCAAGACACTGGCTAGACACTGTCTAGACACTGGCTAGACACTGTCTAGACACTGGCTAGACACTGGCTAGACACTGGCTAGACACTGGCTAGGCCCAGGCCAGACAGTTGCTATGCCGACGCTAGACACTGGCTAGGAAAAGGCTTAACACTGGCTAGGCACAGGCTAGACTCTGGCTAGGCACAGGCTAAACACTGGCTAGGCACAGACTAGACACTGGCTAGGCACAGACTAGACACTGGCTAGGAACAGACTAGACACTGGCTAGGCACAGACTAGGTACAGGATAGGCATTGGCTAGGTACAGGCTAGGCACCCTCTAGACACTGGCTAGGCACAGGCTATGCACATGCCAGTCACAGGCAAGGCACAGCCTAGACACTGGCTTGGCACAGGCTAGACACTGACTATGCACAGGCTAGACACTGGCTAGGCATAGGCTAGACTCTGGCTAGGCACAGGCTAAACACTGGCGAGGCACACGCTAAACACTGGCGAGGCACACGCTAAACACTGGCTAGGCACAGGCTATGCACATGCCAATCACAGGCAAGGCACAGGCTAGACACAGGCTAGACACTGGCACGGCACAGGCTAGACACAGGCTAGACACAGGCTAAACACAGGCTAGACACAGGCTAGGCACAGGCTAGACACTGGCTAGGCACAGGCTAGACTCTGGCTAGGCACAGGCTAAACACAGGCTAGACACTGGCTAGAAACAGGCTAGACACTGGCTAGGCACAGGCTAGGCACAGGCTAGGCACAGGCTAGACACTAGCTAGGCACTGGCTAGACACTGGCTAGACACTGGCTAGACACTGGCTAGACACTGTCTAGACACTGGCTAGACACTGGCTAAACACTGGCTAGACACTGGCTAGACACTGGATAGACACTGGCTAGACACTGGCTAGACACTGGCTAGACACTGGTTAGGCTCAGGCTAGACAGTTGCTATGCCGACGCTAAACACTGGCTAGGCACAGGCTAGACACTGGCTAGGCTCAGGCTAAACACTGGCTAGGCACAGGCTAGACACTGGCTAGGCACAGGCTAGACTCTGGCTAGGCACAGGCTAGACACTGGCTAGGCACAGGCTAAACACTGGCTAGGCAGAGGCTAGACTCTGGCTAGGCACAGGCTAGACTCTGGCTAGGCACAGGCTAGACACTGGCTAGGCGTAGGCTAGACACTGGCTAAGCACAGACTAGACACTGGCTAGGCACAGACTAGGCACAGACTAGACACTGGCTAGGCACAGGCTAGGCACAGAATGGGCACAGGCTGGAAACTGGCTAGGCACAGGCTAGACTCTGGCTAGGTAAAGGCTAGACACAGGCTAGACAGAGGCTAGACACAGGCTAGGCACAGAGTAGGCACTGGCTAGGCACAGACTAGGTACAGGCTAGGCACTGGCTAGGTACAGGCTAGGCACTGGCTAGGTACAGGCTAGGCACTGGCTAGACACTGGCTAGGCACAGGCTAAACACTGGCTAGGCAAAGGCTAGACTCTGGCTAGGCACAGGCTAGACACTGGCTAGGCGTAGGCTAGACACTGGCTAAGCACAGACTAGACACTGGCTAGGCTCAGACTAGGCACAGACTAGACACTGGCTAGGCACAGGCTAGGCACAGAATGGGCACAGGCTGGAAACTGGCTAGGCAGAGGCTAGACTCTGGCTAGGTAAAGGCTAGACACAGGCTAGACAGAGGCTAGACACAGGCTAGGCACAGAGTAGGCACTGGCTAGGCACAGACTAGGTACAGGCTAGGCACTGGCTAGGTACAGGCTAGGCACTGGCTAGGTACAGGCTAGGCACTGGCTAGACACTGGCTAGGCACAGGCTAGGCACTGGCTAGGCACTGGCTAGACACTGGATAGGCACAGGCTATGCACATGCCAGTCACAGTCAAGGCACAGCCTAGACACTGGCTAGGCACAGGCTAGACACTGGCTATGCACAGGCTAGACACTGGCTAGGCATAGGCTAGACTCTGGCTAGGCACAGGCTAAACACTGGCTAGACACTGGCTAGGCACAGGCTATGCACATGCCAGTCACAGGCAAGGCACAGGCTAGACACAGGCTAGGCACAGGCAAGACACAGGCTATACACAGGCTAGACAGAGGCTAGACACAGGCTAGACACAGGCAAGACACAGGCTAGAAACAGGCTAGACAGAGGCTAGTTACAGGCTAGATACTGGTTAGGCACAGACTAGACACTGGCTAGGCCCAGGCTAGACACTGGCTAGGCACAGGCTAGACGCTGGCTAGGCACAGGCTAGACACTGGCTAGGCACAGGCTAGACACTGGCTAGGCACAGGCTAGGCACAGGATAGGCACAGGCTAGGCACAGGCTAGGCACAGGCTAGACACTGGCTAGGCACAGACTAGACACTGGCTAGGCACAGGCTAGACACTGGCTAGGCACAGGCTAGACACTGGCTAGGCACAGGCTAGACACTGGCGAGGCACAGGGTAAACACTGGCTAGGCACAGACTAGACACTGGCTAGGAACAGACTAGACACTGGCTAGGAACAGACTAGACACTGGCTAGGCACAGACTAGGTACAGGATAGGCATTGGCTAGGTACAGGCTAGGCACTTTCTAGACACTGGCTAGGCACTGGCTAGACACTGGCTAGACACTGGCTAGACACTGGCTAGACACTTTCTAGACACTGGCTAGACACTGGCTAAACACTGGCTAGACACTGGCTAGACACTGGATAGACACTGGCTAGACACTGGCTAGACACTGGCTAGACACTGGTTAGGCTCAGGCTAGACAGTTGCTATGCCGACGCTAAACACTGGCTAGGCACAGGCTAGACACTGGCTAGGCTCAGGCTAAACACTGGCTAGGCACAGGCTAGACACTGGCTAGGCACAGGCTAGACTCTGGCTAGGCACAGGCTAGACACTGGCTAGGCACAGGCTAAACACTGGCTAGGCAGAGGCTAGACTCTGGCTAGGCACAGGCTAGACTCTGGCTAGGCACAGGCTAGACACTGGCTAGGCGTAGGCTAGACACTGGCTAAGCACAGACTAGACACTGGCTAGGCACAGACTAGGCACAGACTAGACACTGGCTAGGCACAGGCTAGGCACAGAATGGGCACAGGCTGGAAACTGGCTATGCACAGGCTAGACACTGGCTAGGCATAGGCTAGACTCTGGCTAGGCACAGGCTAAACACTGGCTAGACACTGGCTAGGCACAGGCTATGCACATGCCAATCACAGGCAAGGCACAGGCTAGACACAGGCTAGACACTGGCACGGCACAGGCTAGGCACAGGCTAGGCACAGGCTAGACACTAGATAGGCACTGGCAAGACACTGGCTAGACACTGGCTAGACACTGGCTAGACACTGGCTAGACACTGTCTAGACACTGGCTAGACACTGTCTAGACACTGGCTAGACACTGTCTAGACACTGGCTAGACACTGGCTAGACACTGGCTAGGCCCAGGCCAGACAGTTGCTATGCCGACGCTAGACACTGGCTAGGAAAAGGCTTAACACTGGCTAGGCACAGGCTAGACTCTGGCTAGGCACAGGCTAAACACTGGCTAGGCACAGACTAGACACTGGGTAGGCACAGACTAGACACTGGCTAGGAACAGACTAGACACTGGCTAGGCACAGACTAGGTACAGGATAGGCATTGGCTAGGTACAGGCTAGGCACTTTCTAGACACTGGCTAGGCACAGGCTATGCACATGCCAGTCACAGGCAAGGCACAGCCTAGACACTGGCTTGGCACAGGCTAGACACTGACAATGCACAGGCTAGACACTGGCTAGGCATAGGCTAGACTCTGGCTAGGCACAGGCTAAACACTGGCGAGGCACATGCTAAACACTGGCGAGGCACACGCTAAACACTGGCTAGGCACAGGCTATGCACATGCCAATCACAGGCAAGGCACAGGCTAGACACAGGCTAGACACTGGCACGGCACAGGCTAGACACAGGCTAGACACAGGCTAGACACAGGCTAAACACAGGCTAGACACAGGCTAGGCACAGGCTAGACACTGGCTAGGCACAGGCTAGACTCTGGCTAGGCACAGGCTAAACACAGGCTAGACACTGGCTAGAAACAGGCTAGACACTGGCTAGGCACAGGCTAGGCACAGGCTAGGCACAGGCTAGACACTAGCTAGGCACTGGCTAGACACTGGCTAGACACTGGCTAGACACTGGCTAGACACTGTCTAGACACTGGCTAGACACTGGCTAGACACTGGCTAGACACTGGCTAGACACTGGCTAGACACTGGCTAGACACTGGCTAGACACTGGATAGACACTGGCTAGACACTGGCTAGACACTGGCTAGACACTGGTTAGGCTCAGGCTAGACAGTTGCTATGCCGACGCTAAACACTGGCTAGGCACAGGCTAGACACTGGCTAGGCTCAGGCTAAACACTGGCTAGGCACAGGCTAGACACTGGCTAGGCACAGGCTAGACTCTGGCTAGGCACAGGCTAGACACTGGCTAGGCACAGGCTAAACACTGGCTAGGCAGAGGCTAGACTCTGGCTAGGCACAGGCTAGACTCTGGCTAGGCACAGGCTAGACACTGGCTAGGCGTAGGCTAGACACTGGCTAAGCACAGACTAGACACTGGCTAGGCACAGACTAGGCACAGACTAGACACTGGCTAGGCACAGGCTAGGCACAGAATGGGCACAGGCTGGAAACTGGCTAGGCACAGGCTAGACTCTGGCTAGGTAAAGGCTAGACACAGGCTAGACAGAGGCTAGACACAGGCTAGGCACATAGTAGGCACTGGCTAGGCACAGACTAGGTACAGGCTAGGCACTGGCTAGGTACAGGCTAGGCACTGGCTAGGTACAGGCTAGGCACTGGCTAGGTACAGGCTAGGCACTGGCTAGACACTGGCTAGGCACAGGCTAGGCACTGGCTAGGCACTGGCTAGACACTGGCTAGGCACTGGCTAGACACTGGCTAGGCACAGGCTATGCACATGCCAGTCACAGGCAAGGCACAGCCTAGACACTGGCTAGGCACAGGCTAGACACTGGCTATGCACAGGCTAGACACTGGCTAGGCATATGCTAGACTCTGGCTAGGCACAGGCTAAACACTGGCTAGACACTGGCTAGGCACAAGATATGCACATGCCAGTCACAGGCAAGGCACAGGCTAGACACAGGCTAGGCACAGGCAAGACACAGGCTATACACAGGCTAGACAGAGGCTAGACACAGGCTAGACACAGGCAAGACACAGGCTAGAAACAGGCTAGACAGAGGCTAGTTACAGGCCAGACACTGGTTAGGCACAGGCTAGACACTGGCTAGGCACAGGCTAGGCACAGGCTAGGCACAGGCTAGGCACTGGCTAGACACAGGCTAAACACTGGCGAGGCACACGCTAAACACTGGCTAGGCACAGGCTATGCACATGCCAATCACAGGCAAGGCACAGGCTAGACACAGGCTAGACACTGGCACGGCACAGGCTAGACACAGGCTAGACACAGGCTAAACACAGGCTAGACACAGGCTAGACACTGGCTAGGCACTGGCTAGGCACAGGCTAGGCACTGGCTAGGCACAGGCTAGACACTGTCTAGGCACAGGCTAGACACTGGCTAGGCACAGGCTAGGCACAGGCTAGACTCTGGCTCGGCACAGGCTAGACACAGGCTAGACACAGGCAAAACACAGGCTAGACACTGGCTAGACACTGGCTAGGCACTGGCTAGGCACAGGCTAAACACTGGCTAGGCACGGGCTAGACACTGGCTAGGCACAGGCTAGACACTGGCTAGGCACAGGCTAGACACTGGCTAGGCACTGGCTAGACACTGGCTAGGCACAGGCTAGACACTGGCTAGGCACTGGCTAGACACTGGCTAGGCACTGGCTAGACACTGGCTAGGCACTGGCTAGACACTGGCTAGGCACAGGCTAGGCACAGGCTAGACACTGGCTAGGCACATGCTAGACTCTGGCTAGGCTTAGGCTAAACACAGGCTAGACACTGGCTAGAAACAGGCTAGACACTGGCTAGGCACAGGCTAGGCACAGGCTAGACACTAGCTAGGCACTGGCTAGACACTGGCTAGACACTGGCTAGACACTGGCTAGACACTGGCTAGACACTGGCTAGACACCGGCTAAACACTGGCTAGACACTGTCTAGACACTGGCTAGACACTGGCTAGACATTGGCTAGACACTGGCTAGACACTGTCTAGACACTGGCTAGACACTGGCTAGACACTGGCTAGACACTGGCTAGACACTGGCTAGACACTGGCTAGACACTGGTTAGGCTTAGGCTAGACAGTTGCTATGCCGACGCTAGAAAATGGCTAGGCACAGGCTAGACACTGGCTAGGCTCAGGCTAAACACTGGCTAGGCACAGGCTAGACACTGGCTAGGCACAGGCTAGACTCTGGCTAGGCACAGGCCAGACACTGGCTAGGCACAGACTAGACATTGGCTAGGCACAGACTAGGTACAGGCTAGGCACTGGCTAGAAACAGGCTAGACACAGGCTATGCACATGCTAGACTCTGGCTAGGCTTAGGCTAAACACAGGCTAGACACTGGCTAGGCACAGGCTAGACACTGGCTAGGCGTAGGCTAGACACTGGCTAAGCACAGACTAGACACTGGCTAGGCACAGACTAGGCACAGACTAGACACTGGCTAGGCACAGGCTAGGCACTGAATGGGCACAGGCTGGAAACTGGCTAGGCACAGGCTAGACTCTGGCTAGGTCAAGGCTAGACACAGGCTAGACAGAGGCTAGACACAGGCTAGGCACAGAGGAGGCACTGGCTAGGCACAGACTAGGTACAGGCTAGGCACTGGCTAGGTACAGGCTAGGCACTGGCTAGGTACAGGCTAGGCACTGGCTAGGTACAGGCTAGGCACTGGCTAGACACTGGCTAGGCACAGGCTAGGCACTGGCTAGGCACTGGCTAGGCACAGGCTAGGCACTGGCTAGGCACAGGCTAGGCACTGGCTAGGCACTGGCTAGACACTGGCTAGGCACAGGCTATGCACATGCCAGTCACAGGCAAGGCAGAGCCTAGACACTGGCTAGGCACAGGGTAGACACTGGCTATGCACAGGCTAGACACTGGCTAGGCATAGGCTAGACTCTGGCTAGGCACAGGCTAAACACTGGCTAGGCACTGGCTTGACACTGGATAGACACTGTTTAGACACTGGCTAGACACTGGCTAGACACTGGCTAGACACTGGCTAGACACTGGCTAGACACTGGCTAGACACTGGCTAGACACTGGCTAGACACTGGCTAGACACTGGCTAGACACTGGCTAGACACTGGCTAGACACTGGCTAGGCCCAGGCAAGACAGGAGCTATGCCGACGCTAGACACTGGCTATGAACACGCTAGACACTGGCTATGAACAGGCTAGACACTGGCTAGGCACAGGCTAAACACTGGCAAGGCACAGGCTAGACTCTGGCTAGGCACAGGCTAGACACTGGATAGGCGTAGGCTAGACACTGGCTAAGCACAGACTAGACACTGGCTAGGCACAGACTAGGCACAAACTAGACACTGGCTAGGCACAGGCTAGGCACAGACTGGGCACAGGCTGGAAACTGGCTAGGCACAGGCTAGACTCTGGCTAGGTAAAGGCTAGACACAGGCTAGACAGAGGCAAGACAGAGGCTAGACGCAGGCTAGGCACAGAGTAGGTACTGGCTAGGCACAGACTAGGTACAGGCTAGGCACTGGCTAGGTACAGGCTAGGCACTGGCTAGGTACAGGCTAGGCACTGGCTAGACACTGGCTAGGCACAGGCTATGTACTGGCTAGACAGTGGCTAGGCACAGGCTATGCACATGCCAGTCACAGGCAAGGCACAGCCTAGACACTGGCTAGGCACAGGCTAGACACTGGCTATGCACAGGCTAGACACTGGCTAGGCATAGGCTAGACTCTGGCTAGGCACAGGCTAAACACTGGCGAGGCACACGCTAAACACTGGCTTGGCACAGGCTATGCACATGCCAATCAGAGGCAAGGCACAGGCTAGACACTGGAACGGCACAGGCTAGACACAGGGTAGACACAGGCTAAACACAGGCTAGACACAGGCTAGACACTGGCTAGGCACTGGCTAGGCACAGGCTAGACACTGGCTAGGCACAGGCTAGACACTGGCTAGGCACAGGCTAGACACTGGCTAGGCACAGGCTAGGCACAGGCTCGGCACAGGCTAAACACAGGCTAGACACAGGCAAAACACAGGCTAGACACTGGCTAGACACTGGCTAGGCACTGGCTAGGCACAGGCTAGACACTGGCTATGCACGGGCTAGACACTGGCTAGGCACGGGCTAGACACTGGCTAGGCACGGGCTAGACACTGGCTAGGCACAGGCTAGGCACAGGCTAGGCACAGGCTAGGCACAGGCTAGGCACAGGCTAGGCACAGGCTAGGCACAGGCTAGGCACAGGCTAGGCACAGGCTAGGCACAGGCTAGGCACAGGCTAGGCACAGGCTAGGTACAGGCTAGGCACTGGCTAGGCACAGGCTAGACACTAGCTAGACACTAGCTAGGCACTGGCTTGACACTGGATAGACACTGTTTAGACACTGGCTAGACACTGGCTAGACACTGGCTAGACACTGGCTAGACACTGGCTAGACACTGGCTAGACACTGGCTAGACACTGGCTAGACACTGGCTAGACACTGGCTAGGCACAGACTAGACACTGGCTAGGCACAGGCTAGACTCTGGCTAGGCACAGGCTAGACTCTGGCTAGGCACAGGCTAAACACAGGCTAGACACTGGCTAGGTACAGGCTAGGCACTGGCTAGGTACAAGCTAGGCACTGGCTAGGTACAGGCTAGGCACTGGCTAGGTACAGGCTAGGCACTGGCTAGGTACAGGCTCGGCACTGGCTAGACACTGGCTAGGCACAGGCTATGCACATGCCAGTCACAGGCAAGGCACAGGCTAGACACAGGCTAGGCACAGGCAAGACACAGGCTATACACAGGCTAGACACAGGCTAGACACAGGCTAGACACAGGCAAGACACAGGCTAGAAACAGGCTAGACAGAGGCTAGTTACAGGCTAGACACTGGCTTGGCACAGGCTAGACACTGGCTAGGCACAGGCTAGGCATAAGCTAGACACAGGCTAGATAATTGCTAGGCACAGGCTAGACACTGGCTAGGCACAGGCTATGCTGATGCCAATCACATGCAAAGTACAGGCTAGACACAGGCTCGACACTGGTAAGGCACAGGCTAGACACTGGCTAGACACTGGCTAGGCACAGGCTATGCATATGCCAGTCATAGACAAGGCACAGGGTAGACACAGGCTAAGCACAGGCTAGACACTGGCTAGACACTGGCTATGCACAGGCTAGACACTGGCTAGGCACAGCCTAGACACTGGCTAGACACAGGCAAGACACTGGCTAGACACAGGCAAGAAACAGGCTATACACAGGCTAGACAGAGGCTAGACACTGGCTAGACACAGGCAAGACACAGGCTAGACTCTGGTTAGGCAAAGACTAAACACAGGCTAGACACTGGCTAGAAGCAGGCTAGACACTGGCTAGGCACAGGCTAGGCACAGGCTAGGCACAGGCTAGGCACAGGCTAGGCACAGGCTAGGCACAGGCTAGGCACAGGCTAGGCACAGGCTAGGCACAGGCTAGACACTGGCTAGGCACAGGCTAGACACTGGCTAGGCACAGGCTAGACACTGGCGAGGCACAGGGTAAACACTGGCTAAGCACAGGCTATGCACATGCCAATCACAGGCAAGGCACAGGCTAGACACAGGCTAGACACTGGCACGGCACAGGCTAGGCACAGGCTAGACACTAGATAGGCACTGGTAAAACACTGGCTAGACACTGGCTAGACACTGGCTAGACACTGGCTAGACACTGGCTAGACACTGGCTAGACACTGGCTTGACACTGGCTAGACACTGGCTAGACACTGGCTAGACACTGGCTAGGCCCAGGCCAGACAGTAGCTATGCCGACGCTAGACACTGGCTATGAACAGGCTAGACACTGGCTAGGAAAATGCTTAACACTGGCTAGGCACAGGCTAGACTCTGGCTAGGCACAGGCTAGACACTGGCTAGGCACAGACTAGACACTGGCTAGGCACAGACTAGACACTGGCTAGGCACAGACTAGACACTGGCTAGGAACAGACTAGACACTGGCTAGGCACAGACTAGGCACTGGCTAGGCACAGACTAGGTACAGGCTAGGCATTGGCTGGTACAGGCTAGGCATTGGCTAGGTACAGGCAAGGCACTGGCTAGGTACAGGCTAGGCACTGGCTAGACACTGGCTAGGCACAGGCTATGCACATGCCAGTCACAGGCAAGGCACAGCCTAGACACTGGCTAGGCACAGCCTAGACACTGGCTAGGCACAGCCTAGACACTGGCTAGGCACAGGCTAGACACTGGCTATGCACAGGCTAGACACTGGCTAGGCATAGGCTAGACTCTGGCTGGGCACAGGCTAAACACTGGCGAGGCACACGCTAAACACTGGCTAGGCACAGGCTATGCACATGCCAATCACAGGCAAGGCACAGGCTAGACACTGGCACGGCACAGGCTAGACACAGGCTAGACACAGGCTAAACACAGGCTAGACACAGGCTAGACCTGGCTAGGCACTGGCTAGGCACAGGCTAGACACTGGCTAGGCACAGGCTAGACACTGGCTAGGCACAGGCTAGGCACAGGCTAGACTCTGGCTCGGCACAGGCTAGACACAGGCTAGACACAGGCAAAACACAGGCTAGACACTGGCTAGACACTGGCTAGGCACTGGCTAGGCACAGGCTAAACACTGGCTAGGCACGGGCTAGACACTGGCTAGGCACAGGCTAGACACTGGCTAGGCACAGGCTAGACACTGGCTAGGCACAGGCTAGACACTGGCTAGGCACTGGCTAGACACTGGCTAGGCACTGGCTAGACACTGGCTAGGCACTGGCTAGACACTGGCTAGGCACAGGCTAGGCACAGGCTAGACACAGGCTAGGTACAGGCTAGACACTGGCTAGGCACAGGCTAGACTCTGGCTAGGCACAGGCTAAACACAGGCTAGACACTGGCTAGAAACAGGCTAGACACTGGCTAGGCACAGGCTAGGCACAGGCTAGACACTAGCTAGACACTGGCTAGACACTGGCTAGACACTGGCTAGACACTGGCTAGACACTGGCTAGACACTGGTTAGGCTCAGGCTAGACAGTTGCTATGCCGACACTGGCTAGGCACAGGCTGGACACTGGCTAGGCACAGGCTAAACACTGGCTAGGCACAGGCTAGACACTGGCTAGGCACAGGCTAGACTCTGGCTAGGCACAGGCTAGACACTGGCTAGGCACAGACTAGGTACATGCTAGGCACTGGCTAGAAACAGGCTAGACACTGGCTAGGCACAGGCTAGACACTAGCTAGGCACTGGCTTGACACTGGCTTGACACTGTCTAGACACTGGCTAGACATTGGCTAGACACTGGCTAGACACTGGCTAAACACTGGCTGGGCCCAGGCAAGACAGTAGCTATGCCGACGCTAGACACTGGCTATGAACAGGCTAGACACTGGCTAGGCACAGGCTTAACACTGGCAAGGCACAGGCTAGACTCTGGCTAGGCACAGGCTAGACACTGGCTAGGCGTAGGCTAGACACTGGCTAAGCACAGACTAGACACTGGCTAGGCACAGACTAGGCACAGACTAGACACTGGCTAGGCACAGGCTAGGCACAGACTGGGCACAGGCTGGAAACTGGCTAGGCACAGGCTAGACTCTGGCTAGGTAAAGGCTAGTCACAGGCTATACAGAGATTAGACACAGGCTAGGCACACAGTAGGCACTGGCTAGGCACAGACTAAGTACAGGCTAGGCACTGGCTAGGTACAGGCTAGGCACTGGCTAGCTACAGGCTAGGCACTGGCTAGACACTGGCTAGGCACGTGCTAGGCACTGGCTTGACACTGGCTAGGCACAGGCTATGCACATGCCAGTCACAGGCAAGGCACAGCCTAGACACTGGCTAGGCACAGGCTAGACACTGGCTATGCACAGGCTAGACACTTGCTAGGCATAGGCTAGACTCTGGCTAGGCACAGGCTAAACACTGGCGAGGCACACGCTAAACACTGGCTAAGCACAGGCTATGGACATGCCAATCACAGGCAAGGCACAGGCTAGACACAGGCTAGACACTGGAACGGTACAGGCTAGACACAGGGTAGACACAGGCTAAACACAGGCTAGACACAGGCTAGACACTGGCTAGGCACTGGCTAGGCACAGGCTAGACACTGGCTAGGCACAGGCTAGACACTGGCTAGGCACAGGCTAGACACTGGCTAGGCACAGGCTAGACACTGGCTAGGCACAGGCTAGGCACAGGCTAGACTCTGGCTCGGCACAGGCTAGATACAGGCTAGACACAGGCTAGACACAGGCTAGAAACAGGCAAAACGCAGGCTAGACACTGGCTAGACACTGGCTAGGCACTGGCTAGGCACAGGTTAGACACTGGCTAGGCACAGGCTAGACACTGGCTAGGCACAGACTAGACACTGGCTAGGTACAGGCTAGGCACTGGCTAGACACTGGCTAGGCACAGGCTAGGCACAGGCTAGGCACTGGCTAGGTACAGGCTAGGCACTGGCTAGGTACAGGCTAGGCACTGGCTAGGTACAGGCTAGACACTGGCTAGGTACAGGCTAGGCACTGGCTAGACACTGGCTAGGCACAGGCTATGCACATGCCAGTCACAGGCAAGGCACAGGCTACACACAGGCTAGGCACAGGCAAGACACAGGCTATACACAGGCTAGACAGAGGCTAGACACAAGCTAGACACAGGCAAGACACAGGCTAGACTCTGGTTAGGCACAGCCTAAACACAGGCTAGACACTGGCTAGAAACAGGCTAGACACTGGCTAGGCACAGGCTAGACACTAGCTAGGCACAGGCTAGGCACAGGCTAGGCACAGGCTAGGCACAGGCTAGACACTGGCTAGGCACAGGCTAGGCACACGCTAGGCACAGGCTTGGCACAGGCTAGGCACAGGCTAGGCACAGGCTAGACACTGGCTAGGCACAGGCTAGACACTGGCTAGGCATAGGCTAGACACTGGCTAGGCACAGGCTAGACACTGGCTAGACACAGGCTAGGCACAGGCTAGGCACAGGCTAGGCACAGGCTAGGCACAGGCTAGGCACAGGCTAGGCACAGGCTAGACACTGGCTAGGCACAGGCTAGACTCTGGTTAGGCACAGGCTAGACTCTGGTTAGGCACAGCCTAAACACAGGCTATGCACAGGCTAGACACTGGCTAGGCATAGGCTAGACTCTGGCTAGGCACAGGCTAAACACTGGCGAGGCACACGCTAAACACTGGCTTGGCACAGGCTATGCACATGCCAATCAGAGGCAAGGCACAGGCTAGACACTGGAACGGCACAGGCTAGACACAGGGTAGACACAGGCTAAACACAGGCTAGACACAGGCTAGACACTGGCTAGGCACTGGCTAGGCACAGGCTAGACACTGGCTAGGCACAGGCTAGACACTGGCTAGGCACAGGCTAGACACTGGCTAGGCACAGGCTAGGCACAGGCTCGGCACAGGCTAAACACAGGCTAGACACAGGCAAAACACAGGCTAGACACTGGCTAGACAGTGGCTAGGCACAGGCTATGCACATGCCAGTCACAGGCAAGGCACAGCCTAGACACTGGCTAGGCACAGGCTAGACACTGGCTATGCACAGGCTAGACACTGGCTAGGCATAGGCTAGACTCTGGCTAGGCACAGGCTAAACACTGGCGAGGCACACGCTAAACACTGGCTTGGCACAGGCTATGCACATGCCAATCAGAGGCAAGGCACAGGCTAGACACTGGAACGGCACAGGCTAGACACAGGGTAGACACAGGCTAAACACAGGCTAGACACAGGCTAGACACTGGCTAGGCACTGGCTAGGCACAGGCTAGACACTGGCTAGGCACAGGCTAGACACTGGCTAGGCACAGGCTAGACACTGGCTAGGCACAGGCTAGGCACAGGCTCGGCACAGGCTAAACACAGGCTAGACACAGGCAAAACACAGGCTAGACACTGGCTAGACACTGGCTAGGCACTGGCTAGGCACAGGCTAGACACTGGCTATGCACGGGCTAGACACTGGCTAGGCACGGGCTAGACACTGGCTAGGCACGGGCTAGACACTGGCTAGGCACAGGCTAGGCACAGGCTAGGCACAGGCTAGGCACAGGCTAGGCACAGGCTAGGCACAGGCTAGGCACAGGCTAGGCACAGGCTAGGCACAGGCTAGGCACAGGCTAGGCACAGGCTAGGCACAGGCTAGGCACAGGCTAGGTACAGGCTAGGCACTGGCTAGGCACAGGCTAGACACTAGCTAGACACTAGCTAGGCACTGGCTTGACACTGGATAGACACTGTTTAGACACTGGCTAGACACTGGCTAGACACTGGCTAGACACTGGCTAGACACTGGCTAGACACTGGCTAGACACTGGCTAGACACTGGCTAGACACTGGCTAGACACTGGCTAGACACTGGCTAGGCACAGACTAGACACTGGCTAGGCACAGGCTAGACTCTGGCTAGGCACAGGCTAGACTCTGGCTAGGCACAGGCTAAACACAGGCTAGACACTGGCTAGGTACAGGCTAGGCACTGGCTAGGTACAAGCTAGGCACTGGCTAGGTACAGGCTAGGCACTGGCTAGGTACAGGCTAGGCACTGGCTAGGTACAGGCTCGGCACTGGCTAGACACTGGCTAGGCACAGGCTATGCACATGCCAGTCACAGGCAAGGCACAGGCTAGACACAGGCTAGGCACAGGCAAGACACAGGCTATACACAGGCTAGACACAGGCTAGACACAGGCTAGACACAGGCAAGACACAGGCTAGAAACAGGCTAGACAGAGGCTAGTTACAGGCTAGACACTGGCTTGGCACAGGCTAGACACTGGCTAGGCACAGGCTAGGCATAAGCTAGACACAGGCTAGATAATTGCTAGGCACAGGCTAGACACTGGCTAGGCACAGGCTATGCTGATGCCAATCACATGCAAAGTACAGGCTAGACACAGGCTCGACACTGGTAAGGCACAGGCTAGACACTGGCTAGACACTGGCTAGGCACAGGCTATGCATATGCCAGTCATAGACAAGGCACAGGGTAGACACAGGCTAAGCACAGGCTAGACACTGGCTAGACACTGGCTATGCACAGGCTAGACACTGGCTAGGCACAGCCTAGACACTGGCTAGACACAGGCAAGACACTGGCTAGACACAGGCAAGAAACAGGCTATACACAGGCTAGACAGAGGCTAGACACTGGCTAGACACAGGCAAGACACAGGCTAGACTCTGGTTAGGCAAAGACTAAACACAGGCTAGACACTGGCTAGAAGCAGGCTAGACACTGGCTAGGCACAGGCTAGGCACAGGCTAGGCACAGGCTAGGCACAGGCTAGGCACAGGCTAGGCACAGGCTAGGCACAGGCTAGGCACAGGCTAGGCACAGGCTAGACACTGGCTAGGCACAGGCTAGACACTGGCTAGGCACAGGCTAGACACTGGCGAGGCACAGGGTAAACACTGGCTAAGCACAGGCTATGCACATGCCAATCACAGGCAAGGCATAGGCTAGACACAGGCTAGACACTGGCACGGCACAGGCTAGGCACAGGCTAGACACTAGATAGGCACTGGTAAAACACTGGCTAGACACTGGCTAGACACTGGCTAGACACTGGCTAGACACTGGCTAGACACTGGCTAGACACTGGCTTGACACTGGCTAGACACTGGCTAGACACTGGCTAGACACTGGCTAGGCCCAGGCCAGACAGTAGCTATGCCGACGCTAGACACTGGCTATGAACAGGCTAGACACTGGCTAGGAAAATGCTTAACACTGGCTAGGCACAGGCAAGACTCTGGCTAGGCACAGGCTAGACACTGGCTAGGCACAGACTAGACACTGGCTAGGCACAGACTAGACACTGGCTAGGCACAGACTAGACACTGGCTAGGAACAGACTAGACACTGGCTAGGCACAGACTAGGCACTGGCTAGGCACAGACTAGGTACAGGCTAGGCATTGGCTGGTACAGGCTAGGCATTGGCTAGGTACAGGCAAGGCACTGGCTAGGTACAGGCTAGGCACTGGCTAGACACTGGCTAGGCACAGGCTATGCACATGCCAGTCACAGGCAAGGCACAGCCTAGACACTGGCTAGGCACAGCCTAGACACTGGCTAGGCACAGCCTAGACACTGGCTAGGCACAGGCTAGACACTGGCTATGCACAGGCTAGACACTGGCTAGGCATAGGCTAGACTCTGGCTGGGCACAGGCTAAACACTGGCGAGGCACACGCTAAACACTGGCTAGGCACAGGCTATGCACATGCCAATCACAGGCAAGGCACAGGCTAGACACTGGCACGGCACAGGCTAGACACAGGCTAGACACAGGCTAGACACAGGCTAAACACAGGCTAGACACAGGCTAGACACTGGCTAGGCACTGGCTAGGCACAGGCTAGACACTGGCTAGGCACAGGCTAGACACTGGCT
The DNA here is from genome assembly GCA_018904595.1 of Zaprionus indianus. Taxonomy (NCBI): domain Eukaryota; kingdom Metazoa; phylum Arthropoda; class Insecta; order Diptera; family Drosophilidae; genus Zaprionus; species Zaprionus indianus. The sequence goes on from JAEIHA010001061.1 coordinate 1,442,730, forward strand.
AGGCACAGGCTAGGCACAGGCTAGACTCTGGCTCGGCACAGGCTAGACACAGGCTAGACACAGGCAAAACACAGGCTAGACACTGGCTAGACACTGGCTAGGCACTGGCTAGGCACAGGCTAAACACTGGCTAGGCACGGGCTAGACACTGGCTAGGCACAGGCTAGACACTGGCTAGGCACAGGCTAGACACTGGCTAGGCACAGGCTAGACACTGGCTAGGCACTGGCTAGACACTGGCTAGGCACTGGCTAGACACTGGCTAGGCACTGGCTAGACACTGGCTAGGCACAGGCTAGGCACAGGCTAGACACAGGCTAGGTACAGGCTAGACACTGGCTAGGCACAGGCTAGACTCTGGCTAGGCACAGGCTAAACACAGGCTAGACACTGGCTAGAAACAGGCTAGACACTGGCTAGGCACAGGCTAGGCACAGGCTAGACACTAGCTAGACACTGGCTAGACACTGGCTAGACACTGGCTAGACACTGGCTAGACACTGGCTAGACACTGGCTAGACACTGGTTAGGCTCAGGCTAGACAGTTGCTATGCCGACACTGGCTAGGCACAGGCTGGACACTGGCTAGGCACAGGCTAAACACTGGCTAGGCACAGGCTAGACACTGGCTAGGCACAGGCTAGACTCTGGCTAGGCACAGGCTAGACACTGGCTAGGCACAGACTAGGTACATGCTAGGCACTGGCTAGAAACAGGCTAGACACTGGCTAGGCACAGGCTAGACACTAGCTAGGCACTGGCTTGACACTGGCTTGACACTGTCTAGACACTGGCTAGACATTGGCTAGACACTGGCTAGACACTGGCTAAACACTGGCTGGGCCCAGGCAAGACAGTAGCTATGCCGACGCTAGACACTGGCTATGAACAGGCTAGACACTGGCTAGGCACAGGCTTAACACTGGCAAGGCACAGGCTAGACTCTGGCTAGGCACAGGCTAGACACTGGCTAGGCGTAGGCTAGACACTGGCTAAGCACAGACTAGACACTGGCTAGGCACAGACTAGGCACAGACTAGACACTGGCTAGGCACAGGCTAGGCACAGACTGGGCACAGGCTGGAAACTGGCTAGGCACAGGCTAGACTCTGGCTAGGTAAAGGCTAGTCACAGGCTAGACAGAGATTAGACACAGGCTAGGCACACAGTAGGCACTGGCTAGGCACAGACTAAGTACAGGCTAGGCACTGGCTAGGTACAGGCTAGGCACTGGCTAGCTACAGGCTAGGCACTGGCTAGACACTGGCTAGGCACGTGCTAGGCACTGGCTTGACACTGGCTAGGCACAGGCTATGCACATGCCAGTCACAGGCAAGGCACAGCCTAGACACTGGCTAGGCACAGGCTAGACACTGGCTATGCACAGGCAGGCTAGACACTTGCTAGGCATAGGCTAGACTCTGGCTAGGCACAGGCTAAACACTGGCGAGGCACACGCTAAACACTGGCTAAGCACAGGCTATGGACATGCCAATCACAGGCAAGGCACAGGCTAGACACAGGCTAGACACTGGAACGGTACAGGCTAGACACAGGGTAGACACAGGCTAAACACAGGCTAGACACAGGCTAGACACTGGCTAGGCACTGGCTAGGCACAGGCTAGACACTGGCTAGGCACAGGCTAGACACTGGCTAGGCACAGGCTAGACACTGGCTAGGCACAGGCTAGACACTGGCTAGGCACAGGCTAGGCACAGGCTAGACTCTGGCTCGGCACAGGCTAGATACAGGCTAGACACAGGCTAGACACAGGCTAGAAACAGGCAAAACGCAGGCTAGACACTGGCTAGACACTGGCTAGGCACTGGCTAGGCACAGGTTAGACACTGGCTAGGCACAGGCTAGACACTGGCTAGGCACAGACTAGACACTGGCTAGGTACAGGCTAGGCACTGGCTAGACACTGGCTAGGCACAGGCTAGGCACAGGCTAGGCACTGGCTAGGTACAGGCTAGGCACTGGCTAGGTACAGGCTAGGCACTGGCTAGGTACAGGCTAGACACTGGCTAGGTACAGGCTAGGCACTGGCTAGACACTGGCTAGGCACAGGCTATGCACATGCCAGTCACAGGCAAGGCACAGGCTACACACAGGCTAGGCACAGGCAAGACACAGGCTATACACAGGCTAGACAGAGGCTAGACACAAGCTAGACACAGGCAAGACACAGGCTAGACTCTGGTTAGGCACAGCCTAAACACAGGCTAGACACTGGCTAGAAACAGGCTAGACACTGGCTAGGCACAGGCTAGACACTAGCTAGGCACAGGCTAGGCACAGGCTAGGCACAGGCTAGGCACAGGCTAGACACTGGCTAGGCACAGGCTAGGCACACGCTAGGCACAGGCTTGGCACAGGCTAGGCACAGGCTAGGCACAGGCTAGACACTGGCTAGGCACAGGCTAGACACTGGCTAGGCATAGGCTAGACACTGGCTAGGCACAGGCTAGACACTGGCTAGACACAGGCTAGGCACAGGCTAGGCACAGGCTAGGCACAGGCTAGGCACAGGCTAGGCACAGGCTAGGCACAGGCTAGACACTGGCTAGGCACAGGCTAGACTCTGGTTAGGCACAGGCTAGACTCTGGTTAGGCACAGCCTAAACACAGGCTAGACACTGGCTAGAAACAGGCTAGACACTGGCTAGGCACAGGCTAGGGACAGGCTAGACACTAGCTAGGCACTGGCTAGACACTGGCTAGACACTGTCTAGACACTGGCTAGACACTGGCTAGACACTGGCTAGACACTGGCTAGGCCCAGGCAAGACAGTAGCTATGCCGACGCTAGACACTGGCTATGAACAGGCTAGACACTGGCTAGGCACAGGCTTAACACTGGCTAGGCACAGGCGAGGCACAGGCTATGCACATGCCAATCACAGGCAAGGCACAGGCTAGACACAGGCTAGCCACTGGCACGGCACAGGCTAGACACAGGCTAAACACAGGCTAGACACAGGCTAGACACAGGCTAAACACAGGCTAGACACAGGCTAGACACTGGCTAGACACTGGCTAGGCACAGGCTAGACACTGGCTAGGCACAGGCTAGACTCTGGCTCGGCACAGGCTAAACACAGGCTAGACACAGGCAAAACACAGGCTAGACACTGGCTAGACACTGGCTAGGCGCTGGCTAGGCACTGGCTAGGCACTGGCTAGGCACAGGCTAGACACTGGCTAGGCACGGGCGAGACACTGGCTAGGCACGGGCTAGACACTGGCTAGGCACAGGCTAGGCACAGGCTAGACACTGGCTAGGCACAGGCTAGACTCTGGCTAGGCACAGGCTAAACACAGGCTAGACACTGGCTACAAACAGGCTAGACACTGGCTAGGCACAGGCTAGGCACAGGCTAGACACTAGCTAGACACTGGCTAGACACTGGCTAGACACTGGCTAGACACTGGCTAGACACTGGCTAGACACTGGCTAGACACTGGCTAGACACTGGGTAGACACTGGCTACACACTGGCTAGACACTGGCTAGACACTGGCTAGACACTGGGTAGACACTGGCTACACACTGGCTAGACACTGGCTAGACACTGACTAGACACTGGTTAGGCCCAGGCTAGACAGTTGCTATGCCGACGCTAAACACTGGCTAGGCACAGGCTAGACACTGGCTAGGCACAGGCTAAACACTGGCTAGGCACAGGCTAGACACTGGCTAGGCACAGGCTAGACACTGGCTAGGCACAGGCTAGACACTGGCTAGGCACAGGCTAGACACTGGCTAGGCACAGACTAGACACTGGCTAGGCACAGACTAGACACTGGCTAGGCACAGACTAGGCACAGACTAGACACTGGCTAGGCACAGGCTAGGCACAGGCTAGACACTGGCTAGGTACAGGCTAGACACTGGCTAGGTACAGGCTAGGCACAGGCTATGCACATGCCAGTCACAGGCAAGGCACAGGCTAGACACAGGCTAGGCACAGGCAAGACACAGGCTATACACAGGCTAGACAGAGGCTAGACACAAGCTAGACACAGGCTAGACACAGGCTAGACTCTGGTTAGGCACAGCCTAAACACAGGCTAGACACTGGCTAGAAACAGGCTAGACACTGGCTAGGCACAGGCTTGACACTGGCTAGAAACAGGCTAGACACTGGCTAGGCACAGGCTAGACACTAGCTAGGCACAGGCTAGGCACAGGCTAGGCACAGGCTAGACACTGGCTAGGCACAGGCTAGGCACACGCTAGGCACAGGCTTGGCACAGGCTAGGCACAGGCTAGGCACAGGCTAGGCACAGGCTAGGCACAGGCTAGGCACAGGCTAGGCACAGGCTAGGCACAGGCTAGGCACAGGCTAGGCACAGGCTAGGCACAGGCTAGGCACAGGCTAGGCACAGGCTAGGCACAGGCTAGGCACAGGCTAGGCACAGGCCTAGGCACAGGGCTAGGCACAGGCTAGGCACAGGCTAGGCACAGGCTAGGCACAGGCTAGGCACAGGCTATGCACTGGATAGACACTGGCTAGGCACTGGCTAGACACTGGCTAGGCACTGGCTAGACACTGGCTAGGCACTGGCTAGACACTGGCTAGGCACAGGCTAGGCACAGGCTAGACACAGGCTAGGTACAGGCTAGACACTGGCTAGGCACAGGCTAGACTCTGGCTAGGCACAGGCTAAACACAGGCTAGACACTGGCTAGAAACAGGCTAGACACTGGCTAGGCACAGGCTAGGCACAGGCTAGACACTAGCTAGACACTGGCTAGACACTGGCTAGACACTGGCTAGACACTGGCTAGACACTGGCTAGACACTGGCTAGACACTGGCTAGACACTGGCTAGACACTGGTTAGGCTCAGGCTAGACAGTTGCTATGCCGACACTGGCTAGGCACAGGCTGGACACTGGCTAGGCACAGGCTAAACACTGGCTAGGCACAGGCTAGACACTGGCTAGGCACAGGCTAGACTCTGGCTAGGCACAGGCTAGACACTGGCTAGGCACAGACTAGGTACATGCTAGGCACTGGCTAGAAACAGGCTAGACACTGGCTAGGCACAGGCTAGACACTAGCTAGGCACTGGCTTGACACTGGCTTGACACTGTCTAGACACTGGCTAGACATTGGCTAGACACTGGCTAGACACTGGCTAAACACTGGCTGGGCCCAGGCAAGACAGTAGCTATGCCGACGCTAGACACTGGCTATGAACAGGCTAGACACTGGCTAGGCACAGGCTTAACACTGGCAAGGCACAGGCTAGACTCTGGCTAGGCACAGGCTAGACACTGGCTAGGCGTAGGCTAGACACTGGCTAAGCACAGACTAGACACTGGCTAGGCACAGACTAGGCACAGACTAGACACTGGCTAGGCACAGGCTAGGCACAGACTGGGCACAGGCTGGAAACTGGCTAGGCACAGGCTAGACTCTGGCTAGGTAAAGGCTAGTCACAGGCTAGACAGAGATTAGACACAGGCTAGGCACACAGTAGGCACTGGCTAGGCACAGACTAAGTACAGGCTAGGCACTGGCTAGGTACAGGCTAGGCACTGGCTAGCTACAGGCTAGGCACTGGCTAGACACTGGCTAGGCACGTGCTAGGCACTGGCTTGACACTGGCTAGGCACAGGCTATGCACATGCCAGTCACAGGCAAGGCACAGCCTAGACACTGGCTAGGCACAGGCTAGACACTGGCTATGCACAGGCTAGACACTTGCTAGGCATAGGCTAGACTCTGGCTAGGCACAGGCTAAACACTGGCGAGGCACACGCTAAACACTGGCTAAGCACAGGCTATGGACATGCCAATCACAGGCAAGGCACAGGCTAGACACAGGCTAGACACTGGAACGGTACAGGCTAGACACAGGGTAGACACAGGCTAAACACAGGCTAGACACAGGCTAGACACTGGCTAGGCACTGGCTAGGCACAGGCTAGACACTGGCTAGGCACAGGCTAGACACTGGCTAGGCACAGGCTAGACACTGGCTAGGCACAGGCTAGACACTGGCTAGGCACAGGCTAGACACTGGCTAGGCACAGGCTAGGCACAGGCTAGACTCTGGCTCGGCACAGGCTAGATACAGGCTAGACACAGGCTAGACACAGGCTAGAAACAGGCAAAACGCAGGCTAGACACTGGCTTGACACTGGCTAGGCACAGACTAGGCACTGGCTAGGCACAGACTAGGTACAGGCTAGGCACTGGCTAGGTACAGGCTAGGCACTGGCTAGGTACAGGCTAGGCACTGGCTAGGTACAGGCTAGGCACTGGCTAGACACTGGCTAGGCACAGGCTATGCACATGCCAGTCACAGGCAAGGCAAAGCCTAGACACTGGCTAGGCACAGGCTAGACACTTGCTATGCACAGGCTAGACACTGGCTAGGCATATGGTAGACTCTGGCTAGGCACAAGCTAAACACTGGCGAGGCACACGCTAAAAACTGGCTAGGCACAGGCTATGCACATGCCAATCACAGGCAAGGCACAGGCTAGACACAGGCTAGACACTGGCACGGCACAGGCTAGACACAGGCTAGACACAGGCTAAACACAGGCTAGACACAGGCTAGAAACTGTCTAGGCTCTGGCTAGGCACGGGCTAGACACTGGCTAGGCACAGGCTAGACAGTGGTTAGGCACTGGCTAGACACTGGCTAGGCTCAGGCTAGACTCTGGCTAGGCACAGGCTTAACACAGGCTAGACACTGGCTAGAAACAGGCTAGACACTGGCTAGGCACAGGATAGGCACAGGCTAGACACTGGCTAGGCACAGGCTAGACTCTGGTTAGGCACAGGCTAGACACTGGCTTGACGCTGGTTAGGCACAGACTAGACACTGGCTAGGCACAGGCGAGGCACAGGCTATGTACATGCCAATCACAGGCAAGGCACAGGCTAGACACAGGCTAGCCACTGGCACGGCACAGGCTAGACACAGGCTAGACACAGGCTAAACACAGGCTAGACACAGGCTAGACACAGGCTAAACACAGGCTAGACACAGGCTAGACACTGGCTAGGCACTGGCTAGGCACAGGTTAGACACTGGCTAGGCACAGGCTAGACACTGGCTAGGCACAGACTAGACACTGGCTAGGTACAGGCTAGGCACTGGCTAGGTACAGGCTAGGCACTGGCTAGGTACAGGCTAGACACTGGCTAGGTACAGGCTAGGCACTGGCTAGACACTGGCTAGGCACAGGCTATGCACATGCCAGTCACAGGCAAGGCACAGGCTAGCCACAGGCTAGGCACAGGCAAGACACAGGCTATACACAGGCTAGACAGAGGCTAGACACAAGCTAGACACAGGCAAGACACAGGCTAGACTCTGGTTAGGCACAGCCTAAACACAGGCTAGACACTGGCTAGAAACAGGCTAGACACTGGCTAGGCACAGGCTAGACACTAGCTAGGCACAGGCTAGGCACAGGCTAGGCACAGGCTAGGCACAGGCTAGACACTGGCTAGGCACAGGCTAGGCACACGCTAGGCACAGGCTTGGCACAGGCTAGGCACAGGCTAGGCACAGGCTAGACACTGGCTAGGCACAGGCTAGACACTGGCTAGGCATAGGCTAGACACTGGCTAGGCACAGGCTAGACACTGGCTAGACACAGGCTAGGCACAGGCTAGGCACAGGCTAGGCACAGGCTAGGCACAGGCTAGGCACAGGCTAGGCACAGGCTAGACACTGGCTAGGCACAGGCTAGACTCTGGTTAGGCACAGGCTAGACTCTGGTTAGGCACAGCCTAAACACAGGCTAGACACTGGCTAGAAACAGGCTAGACACTGGCTAGGCACAGGCTAGGGACAGGCTAGACACTAGCTAGGTACTGGCTAGACACTGGCTAGACACTGTCTAGACACTGGCTAGACACTGGCTAGACACTGGCTAGACACTGGCTAGGCCCAGGCAAGACAGTAGCTATGCCGACGCTAGACACTGGCTATGAACAGGCTAGACACTGGCTAGGCACAGGCTTAACACTGGCTAGGCACAGGCGAGGCACAGGCTATGCACATGCCAATCACAGGCAAGGCACAGGCTAGACACAGGCTAGCCACTGGCACGGCACAGGCTAGACACAGGCTAAACACAGGCTAGACACAGGCTAGACACAGGCTAAACACAGGCTAGACACAGGCTAGACACTGGCTAGACACTGGCTAGGCACAGGCTAGACACTGGCTAGGCACAGGCTAGACTCTGGCTCGGCACAGGCTAAACACAGGCTAGACACAGGCAAAACACAGGCTAGACACTGGCTAGACACTGGCTAGGCGCTGGCTAGGCACTGGCTAGGCACTGGCTAGGCACAGGCTAGACACTGGCTAGGCACGGGCGAGACACTGGCTAGGCACGGGCTAGACACTGGCTAGGCACAGGCTAGGCACAGGCTAGACACTGGCTAGGCACAGGCTAGACTCTGGCTAGGCACAGGCTAAACACAGGCTAGACACTGGCTACAAACAGGCTAGACACTGGCTAGGCACAGGCTAGGCACAGGCTAGACACTAGCTAGACACTGGCTAGACACTGGCTAGACACTGGCTAGACACTGGCTAGACACTGGCTAGACACTGGCTAGACACTGGGTAGACACTGGCTACACACTGGCTAGACACTGGCTAGACACTGGCTAGACACTGGGTAGACACTGGCTACACACTGGCTAGACACTGGCTAGACACTGACTAGACACTGGTTAGGCCCAGGCTAGACAGTTGCTATGCCGACGCTAAACACTGGCTAGGCACAGGCTAGACACTGGCTAGGCACAGGCTAAACACTGGCTAGGCACAGGCTAGACACTGGCTAGGCACAGGCTAGACACTGGCTAGGCACAGGCTAGACACTGGCTAGGCACAGGCTAGACACTGGCTAGGCACAGACTAGACACTGGCTAGGCACAGACTAGACACTGGCTAGGCACAGACTAGGCACAGACTAGACACTGGCTAGGCACAGGCTAGGCACAGGCTAGACACTGGCTAGGTACAGGCTAGACACTGGCTAGGTACAGGCTAGGCACAGGCTATGCACATGCCAGTCACAGGCAAGGCACAGGCTAGACACAGGCTAGGCACAGGCAAGACACAGGCTATACACAGGCTAGACAGAGGCTAGACACAAGCTAGACACAGGCTAGACACAGGCTAGACTCTGGTTAGGCACAGCCTAAACACAGGCTAGACACTGGCTAGAAACAGGCTAGACACTGGCTAGGCACAGGCTTGACACTGGCTAGAAACAGGCTAGACACTGGCTAGGCACAGGCTAGACACTAGCTAGGCACAGGCTAGGCACAGGCTAGGCACAGGCTAGACACTGGCTAGGCACAGGCTAGGCACACGCTAGGCACAGGCTTGGCACAGGCTAGGCACAGGCTAGGCACAGGCTAGGCACAGGCTAGGCACAGGCTAGGCACAGGCTAGGCACAGGCTAGGCACAGGCTAGGCACAGGCTAGGCACAGGCTAGGCACAGGCTAGGCACAGGCTAGGCACAGGCTAGGCACAGGCTAGGCACAGGCTAGGCACAGGCTAGGCACAGGCTAGACACTGGCTAGGCACAGGCTAGGACACTGGCTAGGCATAGGCTAGACACTGGCTAGGCACTGGCTAGGCACAGGCTAGACACTGGCTAGGCACTGGCTAGGCACAGGCTAGGCACAGGCTAGGCACAGGCTAGGCACAGGCTAGGCACAGGCTAGGCACAGGCTAGGCACAGGCTAGGCACAGGCTAGGCACAGGCTAGGCACAGGCTAGGCACAGGCTAGGCACAGGCTAGGCACAGGCTAGGCACAGGCTAGGCACAGGCTAGGCACAGGCTAGGCACAGGCTAGGCACAGGCTAGGCACAGGCTAGGCACAGGCTAGGCACAGGCTAGGCACAGGCTAGGCACAGGCTAGGCACAGGCTAGGCACAGGCTAGGCACAGGCTAGACACTGGCTAGGCACAGGCTAGACACTGGCTAGGCACAGGCTAGACTCTGGTTAGGCACAGCCTAAACACAGAATAGACACTGGCTAGAAACAGGCTAGACACTGGCTAGGCACAGGCTAGGCACATGCTAGACACTAGCTAGGCACTGGCTAGACACTGGCTAGACACTGGCTAGACACTGGCTAGACACTGGCTAGACACTGGCTAGACACTGGCTAGACACTGGCTAGACACTGGCTAGACACTGGCTAGACACTGGCTAGACACTGGCTAGACACTGGCTAGACACTGGCTAGACACTGGCTAGACACTGGCTAGACACTGGCTAGACACTGGCTAGGCCCAGGCAAGACAGTAGCTATGCCGACGCTAGACACTGGCTATGAACAGGCTAGACACTGGCTAGGCACAGGCTAAACACTGGCTAGGCACAGGCTAGACTCTGGCTAGGCGCAGGCTAGACACTGGCTAGGCACAGACTAGACACTGGCTAGGCACAGACTAGGCACAGACTAGACACTAGCTAGGCACAGGCTAGACACAGGCAAGACACAGGCTAGAAAAAGGCTAGACAGAGGCTAAACACAGGCTAGACACAGGCTAGACACTGGCTAGGCACAGGCCAGACACTGGCTATGCACAGGCTAGACACTGGCTAGACACTGGTTAGGCACAGACTAGACACTGGCTAGGCACAGACCAGGCGAAGACTAGACACTGGCTAGGCACAGGCGAGGCACAGGCTATGCACATGCCAATCACAGGCAAGGCACAGGCTAGACACAGGCTAGCCACTGGCACGGCACAGGCTAGACTCTGGCTAGGCACAGGCTAGACACTGGCTAGGCACAGACTAGACACTGGCTAGGCACAGACTAGACACTGGCTAGGCACAGACTAGACACTGGCTAGGCACAGACTAGACACTGGCTAGGCACAGACTAGGCACAGACTAGGCACAGACTAGACACTGGCTAGGCACAGGCTAGACACTGGCTAGGTACAGGCTAGGCACTGGCTAGGTACAGGCTAGACACTGGCTAGGTACAGGCTAGGCACTGGCTAGACACTGGCTAGGCACAGGCTATGCACATGCCAGTCACAGGCAAGGCACAGGCTAGACACAGGCTAGGCACAGGCAAGACACAGGCTATACACAGGCTAGACAGAGGCTAGACACAGGCTAGACACAGGCAAGACACAGGCTAGACTCTGGTTAGGCACAGCCTAAACACAGGCTAGACACTGGCTAGAAACAGGCTAGACACTGGCTAGGCACAGGCTAGACACAAACTAGGCACAGGCTAGGCACAGGCTAGGCACAGGCTAGACACTGGCTAGGCACAGGCTAGGCACACGCTAGGCACAGGCTTGGCACAGGCTAGGCACACGCTAGGCACAGGCTAGGCACAGGCTAGGCACAGGCTAGGCACAGGCTATGCACAGGCTAGGCACAGGCTAGGCACAGGCTAGGCACAGGCTAGGCACAGGCTAGGCACAGGCTAGGCACAGGCTAGGCACAGGCTAGGCACAGGCTAGGCACAGGCTAGGCACAGGCTAGGCACAGGCTAGGCACAGGCTAGGCACAGGCTAGGCACAGGCTAGGCACAGGCTAGGCACAGGCTAGGCACAGGCTAGGCACAGGCTAGGCACAGGCTAGGCACAGGCTAGGCACAGGCTAGGCACAGGCTAGGCACAGGCTAGGCACAGGCTAGGCACAGGCTAGGCACAGGCTAGGCACAGGCTAGGCACTGGCTAGGCACAGGCTAGGCACAGGCTAGGCACAGGCTAGGCACAGGCTAGGCACAGGCTAGGCACAGGCTAGGCACAGGCTAGACTCTGGTAAGGCCGAGCCTAAACACAGGCTAGACACTGACTAGAAACAGGCTAGACACTGGCTAGGCACAGGCTAGGCACAGGCTAGACACTAGCTAGGCAATGGCTAGACACTGGCTAGACACTGTCTAGACACTGGCTAGACACTGGCTAGACACTGGCTAGGCCCAGGCAAGACAGTAGCTATGCCGACGCTAGACACTGGCTATGAACAGGCTAGACACTGGCTAGGCACAGGATAAACACTGGCTAGGCACAGGCTAGACTCTGGCTAGGCACAGGCTAGACTCTGGCTAGGCGCAGGCTAGACTCTGGCTAGGCGCAGGCTAGACACTGGCTAGGCACAGACTAGACACTGGCTAGGCACAGACTAGGCACAGACTAGACACTGGCTAGGCACAGGCTAGGCACTGGCTAGGCACAGGCTGGGCACAGACTGGGCAGAGGCTGGAAACTGGCTAGGCACAGGCTAGACTCGTGCTAGGTTAAGGCTAGACACAGGCTAGACAGAGGCTAAACACAGGCTAGACACTGGCTAGGTACAGGCTAGGCGCTGGCTAGGTACAGACTAGGTACTGGCTAGACGCTGGCTAGGCACAGGCTATGCACATGTCAGTCACAGGCAAGGCACAGGCTAGACACAGGCTAGGCACAGGCAAGACACAGGCTATGCACAGGCTAGACAGAGGCTAGACATAGGCTAGACACAGGCAAGACACAGGCTAGAAAAAGGCTAGACAGAGGCTAAACACAGGCTAGACACAGGCTAGGCACAGGCTAGACACTAGCTAGGCAATGGCTAGACACTGGCTAGACACTGTCTAGACACTGGCTAGACACTGGCTAGACACTGGCTAGGCCCAGGCAAGACAGTAGCTATGCCGACGCTAGACACTGGCTATGAACAGGCTAGACACTGGCTAGGCACAGGATAAACACTGGCTAGGCACAGGCTAGACTCTGGCTAGGCACAGGCTAGACTCTGGCTAGGCGCAGGCTAGACTCTGGCTAGGCGCAGGCTAGACACTGGCTAGGCACAGACTAGACACTGGCTAGGCACAGACTAGGCACAGACTAGACACTGGCTAGGCACAGGCTAGGCACTGGCTAGGCACAGGCTGGGCACAGACTGGGCAGAGGCTGGAAACTGGCTAGGCACAGGCTAGACTCGTGCTAGGTTAAGGCTAGACACAGGCTAGACAGAGGCTAAACACAGGCTAGACACTGGCTAGGTACAGGCTAGGCGCTGGCTAGGTACAGACTAGGTACTGGCTAGACGCTGGCTAGGCACAGGCTATGCACATGTCAGTCACAGGCAAGGCACAGGCTAGACACAGGCTAGGCACAGGCAAGACACAGGCTATGCACAGGCTAGACAGAGGCTAGACATAGGCTAGACACAGGCAAGACACAGGCTAGAAAAAGGCTAGACAGAGGCTAAACACAGGCTAGACACTGGCTTGGCACAGGCTAGACACTGGCTAGGCACAGGCTAGACACTGGCTGGGCACAGGCTAGACACTGGCTAGGCACAGGCTATGCACATGCCAATCACAGGCAAGGCACAGGCTAGTCACAGGCTAGACACTGGCACGGCACAGGCTAGACACAGGCTAAACACAAGCTAGACACAGGCTAGACACTGGCTAGGCACTGGCTAGGCACGGGCTAGACACTGGCTAGGCACAGGCTAGACACTGGTTAGGCACTGGCTAGACACTGGCTAGGCACAGGCTAGACTCTGGCTAGGCACAGGCTAAACACAGGCAAGACACTGGCTAGAAACGGGCTAGACACTGGCTAGGCACAGGATAGGCACAGGCTAAAACTAGCTAGGCACTGGCTAGACACTGGCTAGACACTGGCTAGACACTGGCTAGACACTGGCTAGACACTGGCTAGACACTGGCTAGGCACAGACTAGACACTGGCTAGGCACAGACTAGACACTGGCTAGGCACAGACTAGGCACAGACTAGACACTGGCTAGGCACAGGCGAGGCAGAGGCTATGCACATGCCCATCACAGGCAAGGCACAGGCTAGACACAGGCTAGCCACTGGCACGGCACAGGCTAGACACAGGCTAGACACAGGCTAGACACAGGCTAGACACAGGCTAAACACAGGCTAGACACAGGCTAGACACTGGCTAGGCACTGGCTAGGCACAGGCTAGACACTGGCTAGGCACAGGCTAGACACTGGCTAGGCACAGGCTAGACTCTGGCTCGGCACAGGCTAGACACGGGTTAGGCACTGGCTAGACACTGGCTAGGCACAAGCTAGGCACAGGCTAGACACTGGCTAGGCACAGGCTAGACTCTGGCTAGGCACAGGCTAAACACAGGCTAGACACTGGCTAGAAACAGGCTAGATACTGGCTAGGCACAGGCTAGGCACAGGCTAGACACTAGCTAGACACTGGCTAGGCACAGGCTAGACTCTGGCTCGGCACAGGCTAGACACAGGCTAGACACAGGCAAAACACAGGCTAGACACTGGCTAGACACTGGCTAGGCACTGGCTAGGCACAGACTAGGTACAGGCTAGGCACTGGCTAGGTACAAGCTAGGCACTGACTAGGTACAGGCTAGGCACTGGCTAGACACTGGCTAGGCACATGCCAGTCACAGGCAAGGCACAGCCTAGACACTGGCTAGGCACAGGCTAGACACTTCCTATTCACAGGCTAGACACTGGCTAGCCATAGGGTAGACTCTGGCTAGGCACAGGCTAAACACTGGCGAGGCACACGCTAAACACTGGCTAGGCACAGGCTATGCACATGCCAATCACAGGCAAGGCACAGGCTAGACACAGGCTAGACACTGGCACGGCACAGGCTAGACACAGGCTAGACACAGGCTAAACACAGGCTAGACACTGGCTAGGGACTGGCTAGGCACGGGCTAGGCACAGGCTAGACACTTGTTAGGCACTGGCTAGACACTGGCTAGGCACAGGCTAGACACTGGCTAGGCACAGGCTAGACTCTGGCTAGGCACAGGCTAAACACAGGCTAGACACTGGCTAGAAACAGGCTAGACACTGGCTAGGCACAGGATAGGGACAGGCTAGACACTAGCTAGGCACTGGCTAGACACTGTCTAGACACTGGCTAGACACTGGCTAGACACTGGCTAGACACTGGCTAGACACTGGCTAGACACTGGTTAGGTACAGACTAGACACTGGCTAGGCACAGACTAGGCACAGACTAGACACTGGCTAGGCACAGGCGAGGCACAGGCTAGACACTGGCTAGACACTGGCTAGACACTGGCTAGACACAGGCTAGACACTGGCTAGACACTGTCTAGACACTGTCTAGACACTGGCTAGACACTGGCTAGACACTGGCTAGACACTGGCTAGACACTGGTTAGGCACAGACTAGACACTGGCTAGGCACAGACTAGGCACAAACTAGATACTGGCTAGGCACAGGTGAGGCAGAGGCTATGCACATGCCAATCACATTCAAGGCACAGGGTAGACACAGGCTAGCCACTTGCACGGCACAGGCTAGACACAGGCTAGTAACAGGCTAAACACAGGCTAGACACAGGCTAGACACTGGCTAGGCACTGGCTAGGCACATTCTAGACACTGGCTAGGCACAGGCTAGACACAAACTAGACACAGGCAAAACACAGGCTAGACACTGGCTAGACACTGGCTAGGCACTGGCTAGGCACAGGCTAGACACTGGCTAGGCACGGGCAAGACACTGGCTAGGCACAGGCTAGACACGGGTTAGGCACTGGCTAGACACTGGCTAGGCACAGGCTAGGCACAGGCTAGACACTGGCTAGGCACAGGCTAGACTCTGGCTAGGCACAGGCTAAACACAGGCTTGACACTGGCTAGAAACAGGCTAGACACTGGCTAGGCACAAGCTAGGCACAGGCTAGACACTAGCTAGACACTGGCTAGACACTGGCTAGACACTGGCTAGACACTGGCTAGACACTGGCTAGACACTGGCTAGACACTGGCTAGACACTGGCTAGACACTGGCTAGACACTGGCTAGACACTGGCTAGACACTGGCTAGACACCTGGCTAGACACTGGCTAGACACTGGCTAGACACTGGCTAGACACTGGCTAGACACTGGCTAGACACTGGCTAGACACTGGCTAGACACTGGCTAGACACTGGCTAGACACTGGTTAGGCCCAGGCTAGACAGTTGCTATGCCGACGCTAAACACTGGCTAGGCACAGGCTAGACTCTGGCTAAGCACAGGCTAGACACTGGCTAGGCACAGACTAGACACTGGCTAGGCACAGACTAGGCACAGACTAGACACTGGCTAGGCACAGGCTAGGCACAGGTTAGACACTGGCTAGGTACAGGCTAGGCACTGGCTAGGTACAGGCTAGACACTGGCTAGGTACAGGCTAGGCACTGGCTAGACACTGGCTAGGCACAGGCTATGCACATGCCAGTCACAGGCAAGGCACAGGCTAGACACAGGCTAGGCACAGGCAAGACACAGGCTATACACAGGCTACACAGAGGCTAGACACAGGCTAGACACAGGCAAGACACAGGCTAGACTCTGGTTAGGCAAAGACTAAACACAGGCTAGACACTGGCTAGAAGCAGGCTAGACACTGGCTAGGCACAGGCTAGGCACATGCTAGACACTAGCTAGGCACTGGCTAGACACTGGCTAGGCACAGGCTAGACACTGGCTAGGCACAGGCTAGACTCTGGCTCGGCACAGGCTAGACACGGGTTAGGCACTGGCTAGACACTGGCTAGGCACAGGCTAGGCACAGGCTAGACACTGGCTAGGCACAGGCTAGACTCTGGCTAGGCACAGGCTAAACACAGGCTAGACACTGGCTAGAAACAGGCTAGACACTGGCTAGGCACAGGCTAGGCACAGGCTAGACACAAGCTAGACACTGGCTAGGCACAGGCTAGACTCTGGCTCGGCACAGGCTAGACACAGGCTAGACACAGGCAAAACACAGGCTAGACACTGGCTAGACACTGGCTAGGCACTGGCTAGGCACAGACTAGGTACAGGCTAGGCACTGGCTAGGTACAAGCTAGGCACTGACTAGGTACAGGCTAGGCACTGGCTAGACACTGGCTAGGCACATGCCAGTCACAGGCAAGGCACAGCCTAGACACTGGCTAGGAACAGGCTAGACACTTGCTATTCACAGGCTAGACACTGGCTAGCCATAGGGTAGACTCTGGCTAGGCACAGGCTAAACACTGGCGAGGCACACGCTAAACACTGGCTAGGCACAGGCTATGCACATGCCAATCACAGGCAAGGCACAGGCTAGGCACAGGCTAGACACTGGCACGGCACAGGCTAGACACAGGCTAGACACAGGCTAAACACAGGCTAGACACAGGCTAGACACTGGCTAGGGACTGGCTAGGCACGGGCTAGACACTGGCTAGGCACAGGCTAGACACTTGTTAGGCACTGGCTAGACACTGGCTAGGCACAGGCTAGGCACAGGCTAGACACTGGCTAGGCACAGGCTAGACTCTGGCTAGGCACAGGCTAAACACAGGCTAGACACTGGCTAGAAACAGGCTAGACACTGGCTAGGCACAGGATAGGGACAGGCTAGACACTAGCTAGGCACTGGCTACACACTGGCTAGACACTGTCTAGACACTGGCTAGACACTGGCTAGACAATGGCTAGACACTGGCTAGACACTGGCTAGACACTGGCTAGACACTGGTTAGGTACAGACTAGACACTGGCTAGGCACAGACTAGGCACAGACTAGACACTGGCTAGGCACAGGCGAGGCACAGGCTAGACACTGGCTAGACACTGGCTAGACACTGGCTAGACACAGGCTAGACACTGGCTAGACACTGGCTAGACACTGGTTAGGCACAGACTAGACACTGGCTAGGCACAGACTAGGCACAAACTAGACACTGGCTAGGCACAGGTGAGGCAGAGGCTATGCACATGCCAATCACATTCAAGGCACAGGGTAGACACAGGCTAGCCACTTGCACGGTACAGGCTAGACACAGGCTAGTTACAGGCTAAACACAGGCTAGACACAGGCTAGACACTGGCTAGGCACTGGCTAGGCACAGGCTAGACACTGGCTAGGCACAGGCTAGACACAAACTAGACACAGGCAAAACACAGGCTAGACACTGGCTAGACACTGGCTAGGCACTGGCTAGGCACAGGCTAGACACTGGCTAGGCACGGGCAAGACACTGGCTAGGCACAGGCTAGACACGGGTTAGGCACTGGCTAGACACTGGCTAGGCACAGGCTAGGCACAGGCTAGACACTGGCTAGGCACAGGCTAGACTCTGGCTAGGCACAGGCTAAACACAGGCTTGACACTGGCTAGAAACAGGCTAGACACTGGCTAGACACTGGCTAGACACTGGCTAGACACTGGCTAGACACTGGCTAGACACTGGCTAGACACTGGCTAGACACTGGCTAGACACTGGCTAGACACTGGTTAGGCCCAGGCTAGACAGTTGCTATGCCGACGCTAAACACTGGCTAGGCCCAGGCTAGACTCTGGCTAAGCACAGGCTAGACACTGGCTAGGCACAGACTAGACACTGGCTAGGCACAGACTAGACACTGGCTAGGCACAGACTAGGCACAGACTAGACACTGGCTAGGCACAGGCTAGGCACAGGTTAGACACTGGCTAGGTACAGGCTAGGCACTGGCTAGGCACTGGCTAGGTACAGGCTAGACACTGGCTAGGTTCAGGCTAGGCACTGGCTAGACACTGGCTAGGCACAGGCTATGCACATGCCAGTCACAGGCAAGGCACAGGCTAGACACAGGCTAGGCACAGGCAAGACACAGGCTATACACAGGCTAGACAGAGGCTAGACACAGGCAAGACACAGGCTAGACTCTGGTTAGGCAAAGACTAAACACAGGCTAGACACTGGCTAGAAGCAGGCTAGACACTGGCTAGGCACAGGCTAGGCACATGCTAGACACTAGCTAGGCACTGGCTAGACACTGGCTAGGCACAGGCTAGACACTGGCTAGGCACAGGCTAGACACTGGCTAGGCACAGGCTAGGCACAGGTTAGGCACAGGCTTGGCACAGGCTAGGCACAGGCTAGGCACAGGCTAGGCACAGGCTAGGCACAGGCTAGGCACAGGCTAGGCACAGGCTAGGCACAGGCTAGGCACAGGCTAGGCACAGGCTAGGCACAGGCTAGGCACAGGCTAGGCACAGGCTAGGCACAGGCTATGCAAAGCTAGGCACAGGCTATGCAAAGCTAGGCACAGGCTAGGCACAGGTTAGGCACAGGCTAGGCACAGGCTAGGCACAGGCTAGACACTGGCTAGGCACAGGCTAGACACTGGCTAGGCACAGGCTAGACACTGGCTAGGCACAGGCTAAACACAGGCTAGACACAGGCTAGGCACAGGCTAATCACAGGCTAGACACAGGCTAAACACAGGCTAGACACAGGCTAGACACTGGCTAAGCACTGGCTAGACTCTGGCTAGGCACAGGCTAAACACAGGCTAGACACAAGCTAGAAACAGGCTAGACACTGGCTAGGCACACGATAGGCACAGGCTAATCACAGGCTAGACACAGGCTAAACACAGGCTAGACACAGGCTAGACACTAGCTAGGCACTGGCTAGACACTGGCTAGACACTGGCTAAACACTGTCTAGACACTGGCTAGACACTGGCTAGACAATGGCTAGACACTGGCTAGACACTTGCTAGACACTGGCTAGACACTGGCTAGACACTGGTTAGGCACAGACTAGACACTGGCTAGGCACAGACTAGGCACAGACTAGACACTGGCTAGGCACAGGCGAGGCACAGGCTAGACACTGGCTAGACACTGGCTAGACACTGGCTAGACACTGGCTAGACACTGTCGAGACACTGGCTAGACACTGGCTAGACACTGGCTAGACACTGGCTAGACACTGGCTAGACACTGGCTAGACACTGGCTAGACACTGGCTAGACACTGGCTAGACACTGGCTAGACACTGGCTAGACACTGGCTAGACACTGGCTAGACACTGGTTAGGCACAGACTAGACACTGGTTAGGCACAGACTAGACACTGGCTAGGAACAGACTAGACACTGGCTAGGCACAGGTGAGGCAGAGGCTATGCACATGCCAATCACATTCAAGGCACAGGGAAGACACAGGCTAGCCACTTGCACGGCACCAGCTAGACACAGGCTAGTTACAGGCTAAACACAGGCTAGACACAGGCTAGACACTGGCTAGGCACTGGCTAGGCACAGGCTAGACACTGGCTAGGCACAGGCTAGACACTGGCTAGGCACAGGCTAGACACTGGCTATTCACAGGCTAGACTCTGGCTCGGCACAGGCTAAACACAAACTAGACACAGGCAAAACACAGGCTAGACACTGGCTAGGCACTGGCTAGGCACAGGCTAGACACTGGCTAGACACTGGCTAGGCACAGGCTAGGCACATGCTAGACACTAGCTAGGCACTGGCTAGACACTGGCTAGGCACAGGCTAGACACTGGCTAGGCACAGGCTAGACACTGGCTAGGCACAGGCTAGGCACAGGTTAGGCACAGGCTTGGCACAGGCTAGGCACAGGCTAGGCACAGGCTAGGCACAGGCTAGGCACAGGCTAGGCACAGGCTAGGCACAGGCTAGGCACAGGCTAGGCACAGGCTAGGCACAGGCTAGGCACAGGCTAGGCACAGGCTAGGCACAGGCTAGGCACAGGCTAGACACTGGCTAGGCACAGGCTAGACACTGGCTAGGCACAGGCTAGACACTGGCTAGGCACAGGCCAGGCACAGGCTAGGCACAGGCTAGGCACAGGCTAATCACAGGCTAGACACAGGCTAAACACAGGCTAGACACAGGCTAGACACTGGCTAGGCACTGGCTAGACTCTGGCTAGGCACAGGCTAAACACAGGCTAGACACAAGCTAGAAACAGGCTAGACACTGGCTAGGCACACGATAGGCACAGGCTAATCACAGGCTAGACACAGGCTAAACACAGGCTAGACACAGGCTAGACACTAGCTAGGCACTGGCTAGACACTGGCTAGACACTGGCTAGACACTGTCTAGACACTGGCTAGACACTGGCTAGACAATGGCTAGACACTGGCTAGACACTGGCTAGACACTGGCTAGACACTGGCTAGACACTGGCTAGACACTGGCTAGACACTGGCTAGACACTGGCTAGACACTGGTTAGGCACAGACTAGACACTGGCTAGGCACAGACTAGGCACAGACTAGACACTGGCTAGGCACAGGCGAGGCACAGGCTAGACACTGGCTAGACACTGGCTAGACACTGGCTAGACACTGGCTAGACACTGTCGAGACACTGGCTAGACACTGGCTAGACACTGGCTAGACACTGGCTAGACACTGGCTAGACACTGGCTAGACACTGGCTAGACACTGGCTAGACACTGGTTAGGCACAGACTAGACACTGGTTAGGCACAGACTAGACACTGGCTAGGAACAGACTAGACACTGGCTAGGCACAGGTGAGGCAGAGGCTATGCACATGCCAATCACATTCAAGGCACAGGGTAGACACAGGCCAGCCACTTGCACGGCACCAGCTAGACACAGGCTAGTTACAGGCTAAACACAGGCTAGACACAGGCTAGACACTGGCTAGGCACTGGCTAGGCACAGGCTAGACACTGGCTAGGCACAGGCTAGACACTGGCTAGGCACAGGCTAGACACTAGCTATTCACAGGCTAGACTCTGGCTCGGCACAGGCTAAACACAAACTAGACACAGGCAAAACACAGGCTAGACACTGGCTAGGCACTGGCTAGGCACAGGCTAGACACTGGCTAGGCACGGGCTAGACACTGGCTAGGCACAGGCTAGACACGGGTTAGGCACTGGCTAGACACTGGCTAGGCACAGGCTAGGCACAGGCTAGACACTGGCTAGGCACAGGCTAGACTCTGGCTAGGCACAGGCTAAACACAGGCTTGACACTGGCTAGAAACAGGCTAGACACTGGCTAGGCACAGGCTAGGCACAGGCTAGACACTAGCTAGACACTGGCTAGGCACAGGCTAGGCACAGGCTAGACACTAGCTAGACACTGGCTAGACACTGGCTAGACACTGGCTAGACACTGGCTAGACACTGGCTAGACACTGGCTAGACACTGGCTAGACACTGGCTAGACACTGGCTAGACACTGGCTAGACACTGGCTAGACACTGGCTAGACACTGGCTAGACACTGGTTAGGCCCAGGCTAGACAGTTGCTATGCCGACGCTAAACACTGGCTAGGCACAGGCTAGACTCTGGCTAAGCACAGGCTAGACACTGGCTAGGCACAGACTAGACACTGGCTAGGCACAGACTAGGCACAGACTAGACACTGGTTAGGCACAGGCTAGGCACAGGCTAGACACTGGCTAGGTACAGGCTAGGCACTGGCTAGGTACAGGCTAGACACTGGCTAGGTACAGGCTAGGCACTGGCTAGACACTGGCTAGGCACAGGCTATGCACATGCCAGTCACAGGCAAGGCACAGGCTAGACACAGGCTAGACACAGGCAAGACACAGGCTAGACTCTGGTTAGGCACAGACTAAACACAGGCTAGACACTGGCTAGAAACAGGCTAGACACTGGCTAGGCACAGGCCAGGCACATGCTAGACACTAGCTAGGCACTGGCTAGACACTGGCTAGGCACAGGCTAGACACTGGCTAGGCACAGGCTAGGCACAGGTTAGGCACAGGCTTGGCACAGGCTAGGCACAGGCTAGGCACAGGCTAGGCACAGGCTAGGCACAGGCTAGGCACAGGCTAGGCACAGGCTAGGCACAGGCTAGGCACAGGCTAGGCACAGGCTAGGCACAGGCTAGGCACAGGCTATGCACAGGCTAGGCACAGGCTATGCACAGGCTAGGCACAGGCTAGGCACAGGCTAGGCACAGGCTAGGCACAGGCTAGACACTGGCTAGGCACAGGCTAGACACTGGCTAGGCACAGGCTAGACACTGGCTAGGCACAGGCCAGGCACAGGCTAGGCACAGGCTAGGCACAGGCTAATCACAGGCTAGACACAGGCTAAACACAGGCTAGACACAGGCTAGACACTGGCTAGGCACTGGCTAGACTCTGGCTAGGCACAGGCTAAACACAGGCTAGACACTGGCTAGAAACAGGCTAGACACTGGCTAGGCACAGGCTAGGCACAGGCTAGACACTAGCTAGACACTGGCTAGGCACAGGCTAGGCACAGGCTAGACACTAGCTAGACACTGGCTTGACACTGGCTAGACACTGGCTAGACACTGGCTAGACACTGGCTAGACACTGGCTAGACACTGGCTAGACACTGGCTAGACACTGGCTAGACACTGGCTAGACACTGGTTAGGCCCAGGCTAGACAGTTGCTATGCCGACGCTAAACACTGGCTAGGCACAGGCTAGACTCTGACTAGGCACTGGCTAGACACTGGCTAGGCACAGACTAGACACTGGCTAGGCACAGACTAGGCACAGACTAGGCACAGACTAGACACTGGCTAGGCACAGGCTAGGCACAGGCTAGACACTGGCTAGGTACAGGCTAGGCACTGGCTAGGTACAGGCTAGACACTGGCTAGGTACAGGCTAGGCACTGGCTAGGCACAGGCTATGCACATGCCAGTCACAGGCAAGGCACAGGCTAGACACAGGCTAGGCACAGGCAAGACACAGGCTAGACTCTGGTTAGGCACAGCCTAAACACAGGCTAGACACTGGCTAGAAACAGGCTAGACACTGGCTAGGCACAGGCTAGGCACAGGCTAGACACTAGCTAGGCACTGGCTAGACACTGGCTAGGCACAGGCTAGACACTGGCTAGGCACAGGCTAGGCACAGGTTAGGCAAAGGCTTGGCACAGGCTAGGCACAGGCTAGGCACAGGCTAGGCACAGGCTAGGCACAGGCTAGGCACAGGCTAGGCACAGTCTAGGCACAGGCTAGGCACAGGCTAGGCACAGGCTAGGCACAGGCTAGGCACAGGCTAGGCACAGGCTAGGCACAGGCTAGGCACAGGCTAAACACAGGCTAGACACTGGCTAGAAACAGGCTAGACACTGGCTAGGCACAGGCTAGGCACAGGCTAGACACTAGCTAGACACTGGCTAGGCACAGGATAGGCACAGGCTAGACACTAGCTAGACACTGGCTAGACACTGGCTAGACACTGGTTAGGCCCAGGCAAGACAGTTGCTATGCCGACGCTAAACACTGGCTAGGCACAGGCTAGACTCTGGCTAGGCACAGGCTAGACACTGGCTAGGCACAGACTAGACACTGGCTAGGCACAGACTAGGCACAGACTAGACACTGGTTAGGCACAGGCTAGGCACAGGCTAGACACTGGCTAGGTACAGGCTAGGCACTGGCTAGGTACAGGCTAGGCACTGGCTAGGTACAGGCTAGACACTGGCTAGGTACAGGCTAGGCACTGGCTAGACACTGGCTAGGCACAGGCTATGCACATGCCAGTCACAGGCAAGGCACAGGCTAGACACAGGCTAGGCACAGGCAAGACACAGGCTATACACAGGCTAGACAGAGGCTAGACAGAGGCTAGACACAGCCTAGACACAGGCAAGACACAGGCTAGACTCTGGTTAGGCACAGCCTAAACACAGGCTAGACACTGGCTAGAAACAGGCTAGACACTGGCTAGGCACAGGCTAGGCACAGGCTAGACACTAGCTAGGCACTGGCTAGACACTGGCTAGGAACAGGCTAGGCACAGGTTAGGCACAGGCTTGGCACAGGCTAGGCACAGGCTAGGCACAGGCTAGGCACAGGCTAGGCACAGGCTAGGCACAGGCTAGGCACAGGCTAGGCACAGGCTAGGCACAGGCTAGGCACAGGCTAGGCACAGGCTAGGCACAGGCTAGGCACAGGCTAGGCACTGGCTAGGCACAGGCTAGACACGGGTTAGGCACTGGCTAGACACTGGCTAGGCACAGGCTAGGCACAGGCTAGGCACAGGCTAGGCACAGGCTAGGCACAGGCTAGGCACAGGCTAGGCACAGGCTAGGCACAGGCTAGGCACAGGCTAGGCACAGGCTAGGCACAGGCTAGGCACAGGCTAGGCACAGGCTAGGCACAGGCTAGGCACAGGCTAGGCACAGGCTAGGCACAGGCTAGGCACAGGCTAGGCACAGGCTAGGCACAGGCTAGGCACAGGCTAGGCACAGGCTAGGCACAGGCTAGGCACAGGCTAGGCACAGGCTAGGCACAGCTAGGCACAGGCTAGGCACAGGCTAGGCACAGGCTAGGCACAGGCTAGGCACAGGCAGGCAAGGCAGGCACAGGCTATGCAAAGCTAGGCACAGGCTAGGCACAGGCTAGGCACAGGCCAGGCAGGCACAGGCTAGGCACAGGCTAGACACTGGCTAGGCACAGGCTAGACACTGGCTAGGCACAGGCTAGACACTGGCTAGGCACAGGCTAGGCACAGGCTAGGCACAGGCTAGGCACAGGCTAGGCACAGGCTAGGCACAGGCTAGGCACAGGCTAGGCACAGGCTAGGCCAGGCACAGGCTATGCAAGCCAGGCACAGGCTAGGCACAGGCTAGGCACAGGCTAGGCACAGGCTAGGCACAGGCTAGGCACAGGCTAGGCACAGGCTAGGCACAGGCTAGGCACAGGCTAGACACTGGCTAGGCACAGGCTAGACACTGGCTAGGCACAGGCTAGACACTGGCTAGGCACAGGCCAGGCACAGGCTAGACACTGGCTAGGCACAGGCCAGGCACAGGCTAGGCACAGGCTAGGCACAGGCTAATCACAGGCTAGACACAGGCTAAACACAGGCTAGACACAGGCTAGACACTGGCTAGGCACTGGCTAGACTCTGGCTAGGCACAGGCTAAACACAGGCTAGACACAAGCTAGAAACAGGCTAGACACTGGCTAGGCACACGATAGGCACAGACTAATCACAGGCTAGACACAGGCTAAACACAGGCTAGACACAGGCTAGACACTAGCTAGGCACTGGCTAGACACTGGCTAGACACTGGCTAGACACTGGCTAGACACTGTCTAGACACTGGCTAGACACTGTCTAGACACTGGCTAGACACTGGCTAGACAATGGCTAGACACTGGCTAGACACTGGCTAGACACTGGCTAGACACTGGCTAGACACTGGCTAGACACTGGTTAGGCACAGACTAGACACTGGCTAGGCACAGACTAGGCACAGACTAGACACTGGCTAGGCACAGGCGAGGCACAGGCTAGACACTGGCTATTCACAGGCTAGACTCTGGCTCGGCACAGGCTAAACACAAACTAGACACAGGCAAAACACAGGCTAGACACTGGCTAGGCACTGGGGCTAGGCACTGTAGGCACAGGCTAGACACTGGCTAGGCACGGGCTAGACACTGGCCAGGCACAGGCTAGACACGGGTTAGGCACTGGCTAGACACTGGCTAGGCACAGGCTAGGCACAGGCTAGACACTGGCTAGGCACAGGCACAGGCTAGACTCTGGCTACAGGCACAGGCTAAACACAGGCTTGACACTGGCTAGAAACAGGCTAGACACTGGCTAGGCACATGCTAGACACTAGCTGCAGGCACTGGCTAGACACTGGCTAGGCACAGGTGACACAGGCTAGGCACAGGTTAGGCACAGGCTAGGCACAGGCTAGGCACAGGCTAGGCACAGGCTAGGCACAGGCCAGGCACAGGCTAGGCACAGGCTAGGCACAGGCTAGGCACAGGCTAGGCACAGGCTAGGCACAGGCTAGGCACAGGACAGGCTAGGCACAGGCTAGGCACAGGCTAGGCACAGGCTAGGCACAGGCACAGACTATGCACAGGCTAGGCACAGGCTAGGCACAGGCTAGGACACTAGGCACAGGGCAACTAGGCACAGGCTAGACACTGGCTAGGCACAGGCTAGACACAGGCACTGGCCAGGCTAGGCACAGGCCAGGCACAGGCTAGGCACAGGCTAGGCACAGGCTAATCACAGGCTAGACACAGGCTAAACACAGGCTAGACACAGGCTAGACACTGGCTAGGCACTGGCTAGACTCTGGCTAGGCACAGGCTAAACACAGGCTAGACACTGGCTAGAAACAGGCTAGACACTGGCTAGGCACAGGCTAGGCACAGGCTAGACACTAGCTAGACACTGGCTTGACACTGGCTAGACACTGGCTAGACACTGGCTAGACACTGGCTAGACACTGGCTAGACACTGGTTAGGCCTAGGCTAGACAGTTGCTATGCCGACGCTAAACACTGGCTAGGCACAGGCTAGACTCTGGCTAGGCACAGGCTAGACACTGGCTAGGCACAGACTAGACACTGGCTAGGCACAGACTAGGCACAGACTAGGCACAGACTAGACACTGGCTAGGCACAGGCTAGGCACAGGCTAGACACTGGCTAGGTACAGGCTAGGCACTGGCTAGGTACAGGCTAGACACTGGCTAGGTACAGGCTAGGCACTGGCTAGACACTGGCTAGGCACAGGCTATGCACATGCCAGTCACAGGCAAGGCACAGGCTAGACACAGGCTAGGCACAGGCAAGACACAGGCTAGACTCTGGTTAGGCACAGCCTAAACACAGGCTAGACACTGGCTAGAAACAGGCTAGACACTGGCTAGGCACAGGCTAGGCACAGGCTAGACACTAGCTAGGCACTGGCTAGACACTGGCTAGGCACTGGCTAGGCACAGGCTAGGCACAGGCTAGACACTAGCTAGACTCTGGCTAGGCACAGGCTAGACACTGGCTAGGCACAGACTAGACACTGGCTAGGCACAGACTAGGCACAGACTAGACACTGGTTAGGCACAGGCTAGGCACAGGCTAGACACAGGCTAGACTCTGGCTAGGCACAGGCTAGACACTGGCTAGGCACAGACTAGACACTGGCAAGGCACAGACTAGGCACAGACTAGACACTGGTTAGGCACAGGCTAGGCACAGGCTAGACACAGGCTAGGTACAGGCTAGGCACTGGCTAGGTACAGGCTAGGCACTGGCTAGGTACAGGCTAGACACTGGCTAGGTACAGGCTAGGCACTGGCTAGACACTGGCTAGGCACAGGCTATGCACATGCCAGTCACAGGCAAGGCACAGGCTAGACACAGGCTAGGCACAGGCAAGACACAGGCTATACACAGGCTAGACAGAGGCTAGACAGAGGCTAGACACAGGCTAGACACAGGCAAGACACAGGCTAGACTCTGGTTAGGCACAGCCTAAACACAGGCTAGACACTGGCTAGAAACAGGCTAGACACTGGCTAGGCACAGGCTAGGCACAGGCTAGACACTAGCTAGGCACTGGCTAGACACTGGCTAGGAACAGGCTAGGCACAGGTTAGGCACAGGCTTGGCACAGGCTAGGCACAGGCTAGGCACAGGCTAGGCACAGGCTAGGCACAGGCTAGGCACAGGCTAGGCACAGGCTAGGCTCAGGCTAGGCACAGGCTATGCACAGGCTAGGCACAGGCTAGGCACAGGCTAGACACAGGCTAGGCACAGGCTAGACACTGGCTAGGCACAGGCTAGACACTGGCTAGGCACAGGCTAGACATTGGCTAGGCACAGGCCAGGCACAGGCTAGGCACAGGCTAGGCACAGGCTAGGCACAGGCTAGGCACAGGCTAGGCACAGGCTAGGCACAGGCTAGGCACAGGCTAGGCACAAGCTAGACACAGGCTAAACACAGGCTAGACACAGGCTAGACACTGGCTAGGCAGTGGCTAGGCACGGGCTAGACACTGGCTAGGCACAGGCTAGACACTGGTTAGGCACTGGCTAGACACTGGCTAGGCACAGGCTAGGCACAGGCTAGACACTGGCTAGGCACAGGCTAGACTCTGGCTAGGCACAGGCTAAACACAGGCTAGACACTGGCTAGAAACAGGCTAGACACTGGCTAGGCACAGGCAAGACACAGGCTAGACACAGGCAAGACACAGGCAAGACACAGGCTAGACACAGGCTAGACAGGGGCTAGACACAGGCTAGACACTGGCTAGGCACAGGCTAGACACTGGCTAGACACTGGCTAGACACTGGCTAGACACTGGTTAGGCACAGGCTAGGCACAGACTAGGCACAGACTAGACACTGGCTAGGCACCGGCGAGGCACAGGCTATGCACATGCCAATCACAGGCAAGGCACAGGCTAGACACAGGCTAGCCACTGGCACGGCACAGGCTAGACACAGGCTAACCGAAGGCTAGACACAAGCTAGACACAAGCTAGACACTGGCTAGGCACTGGCTAGGCACAGGCTAGACACTGGCTAGGCACAGGCTAGACACTGGCTAGGCATAGGCTAGACTCTGGCTCGGCACAGGCTAAACACAGGCTAGACACAGGCAAAACACAGGCTAGACACTGGCTAGACACTGGCTAGGCACTGGCTAGGCACAGGCTAGACACTGGCTAGGCACGGGCTAGACACTGGCTAGGCACGGGCTAGACAATGGCTAGGCACAGGCTAGACACGGGTTAGGCACTGGCTAGACACTGGCTAGGCACAGGCTAGGCACAGGCTAGACACTGGCTAGGTACAGGCTAGACTCTGGCTAGGCACAGGCAAAACACAGGCTAGACACTGGCTAGAAACAGGCTAGAAACTGGCTAGGCACAGGCTAGGCACAGGCTAGACACTAGCTAGACACTGGCTAGGCACAGGCTAGGCACAGGCTAGACACTGGCTAGACACTGGCTAGACACTGGCTAGACACTGGCTAGACACTGGCTAGACACTGGCTAGACACTGGCTAGACACTGGCTAGACACTGGTTAGGCCCAGGCTAGACAGTTGCTATGCCGACGCTAAACACTGGCTAGGCACAGGCTAGACACTGGCTAGGCACAGGCTAAACACTGGCTAGGCACAGGCTAGACACTGGCTAGGCACAGGCTAGACACTGGCTAGGCACAGGCTAGACTCTGGCTATGCACAGGCTAGACACTGGCTAGGCACAGACTAGACATTGGCTAGGCACAGACTAGACACTGACTAGGCACAGACTAGGCACAGAATAGACACTGGCTAGGCACAGACTAGACACTGGCTAGGCACTGGCTAGGTACAGGCTAGACACTGGCTAGGTTCAGGCTAGGCACTGGCTAGACACTGGCTAGGCACAGGCTATGCACATGCCAGTCACAGGCAAGGCACAGGCTAGACACAGGCTAGGCACAGGCAAGACACAGGCTATACACAGGCTAGACAGAGGCTAGACACAGGCTAGACACAGGCAAGACACAGGCTAGACTCTGGTTAGGCACAGCCTAAACACAGGCTAGACACTGGCTAGAAACAGGCTAGACACTGGCTAGGCACAGGCTAGGCACAGGCTAGACACTAGCTAGACACTGGCTAGACACTGGCTAGGTACAGGCTAGGCACAGGCTAGGCACAGGCTAGGCACAGGCTAGGCACAGGCTAGGCACAGGCTAGGCAGAGGCTAGGCACAGGCTAGGCACAGGCTAGGCACAGGCTAGGCACAGGCTAGGCACAGGCTAGACACTGGCTAGGCACAGGCTAGGCACAGGCTAGGCACAGGCTAGGCACAGGCTAGGCACAGGCTAGGCACAGGCTAGGCACTGGCTAGGTACAGGCTAGGCACAGGCTAGGCACAGGCTAGGCACAGGCTAGACACTGGCTAGGCACAGGCTAGGCACAGGCTAAACACAGGCTAGACACTGGCTAGAAACAGGCTAGACACTGGCTAGGCACAGGCTAGGCACAGGCTAGACACTAGCTAGACACTGGCTAGGCACAGGATAGGCACAGCCTAGACACTAGCTAGACACTGGCTAGACACTGGCTAGACACTGGCTAGACACTGGCTAGACACTGGCTAGACACTGGCTAGATAGTTGCTATGCCGACGCTAAACACTGGCTAGGCACAGGCTAGACTCTGGCTAGGCACAGGCTAGACACTGGCTAGGCACAGACGAGACACTGGCTAGGCACAGACTAGGCACAGACTAGACACTGGCTAGGCACAGGCTAGGCACAGGCTAGGCACAGGGCACTAGACACTGGCTAGGCACCTAGGCACAGGCTAGACACTGGCTAGGTACAGGCTAGACACTGGCTAGGTACAGGCTAGACACTGGCTAGGTACAGGCTAGGCACTAACTAGACACTGGCTAGGCACAGGCTATGCACATGCCAGACATGGCAGGCACAGGCCATGAGGCTAGGCACAGGCTAGGCACAGGCATGACACAGGCTGGACACAGGCATACACATGTATACACAGGCTAGACAGAGGCTAGACACAGGCTGGACACAGGCAAGACACAGGCTAGACTCTGGTTAGGCACAGCCTAAACACAGGCTAGACACTGGCTAGAAACAGGCTAGACACTGGCTAGGCACAGGCTAGGCACAGGCTAGACACTAGCTAGGCACTGGCTAGACACTGGCTAGGCACAGGCTAGACACTGGCTAGGCACAGGCTAGGCACAGGTTAGGCACAGGCTTGGCACAGGCTAGGCACAGGCTAGGCACAGGCTAGGCACAGGCTAGGCACAGGCTAGGCACAGGCTAGGCACAGGCTAGGCACAGGCTAGGCACAGGCTAGGCACAGGCTAGGCACAGGCTAGGCACAGGCTAGGCACAGGCTAGGCACAGGCTAGGCACAGGCTAGGCACAGGCTAGGCACAGGCTAGGCACAGGCTAGGCACAGGCTAGGCACAGGCTAGGCACAGGCTAGGCACAGGCTAGGCACAGGCTAGGCACAGGCTAGGCACAGGGCACAGGCACAGGCTAGGCAGGCTCAGGCTAGGCACAGGCTATGCACAGGCTAGGCACAGGCTAGGCACAGGCTACGCAAAGGCTAGGCACAGGCTAGACACTGGCTAGGCACAGGCTAGACACTGGCTAGGCACAGGCTAGACATTGGCTAGGCACAGGCCAGGCACAGGCTAGGCACAGGCTAGGCACAGGCTAGGCACAGGCTAGGCACAGGCTAGGCACAGGCTAGGCACTGGCTAGAAACAGGCTAGACACTGGCTAGGCACAGGCTAGGCACAGGCTAGACACTAGCTAGACACTGGCTAGGCACAGGATAGGCACAGGCTAGACACTAGCTAGACACTGGCTAGACACTGGCTAGACACTGGCTAGACACTGGCTAGACACAGGCTAGACTCTGGCTAGGCACAGGCTAGACACTGGCTAGGCACAGACGAGACACTGGCTAGGCACAGACTAGACACTGGCTAGGCACAGGCTAGACTCTGGCTATGCACAGGCTAGACACTGGCTAGGCACAGACTAGACATTGGCTAGGCACAGACTAGACACTGACTAGGCACAGACTAGGCACAGACTAGACACTGGCTAGGCACAGACTAGACACTGGCTAGGCACTGGCTAGGTACAGGCTAGACACTGGCTAGGTTCAGGCTAGGCACTGGCTAGACACTGGCTAGGCACAGGCTATGCACATGCCAGTCACAGGCAAGGCACAGGCTAGACACAGGCTAGGCACAGGCAAGACACAGGCTATACACAGGCTAGACAGAGGCTAGACACAGGCTAGACACAGGCAAGACACAGGCTAGACTCTGGTTAGGCACAGCCTAAACACAGGCTAGACACTGGCTAGAAACAGGCTAGACACTGGCTAGGCACAGGCTAGGCACAGGCTAGACACTAGCTAGACACTGGCTAGACACTGGCTAGGTACAGGCTAGGCACTGGCTAGGTACAGGCTAGACACTGGCTAGGTACAGGCTAGGCACAGGCTAGGCACAGGCTAGGCACAGGCTAGGCACAGGCTAGGCACAGGCTAGGCACAGGCTAGGCACAGGCTAGGCACAGGCTAGGCACAGGCTAGACACTGGCTAGGCACAGGCTAGGCACAGGCTAGGCACAGGCTAGGCACAGACTAGACACTGGCTAGGCACTGGCTAGGTACAGGCTAGACACTGGCTAGGTTCAGGCTAGGCACTGGCTAGACACTGGCTAGGCACAGGCTATGCACATGCCAGTCACAGGCAAGGCACAGGCTAGACACAGGCTAGGCACAGGCAAGACACAGGCTATACACAGGCTAGACAGAGGCTAGACACAGGCTAGACACAGGCAAGACACAGGCTAGACTCTGGTTAGGCACAGCCTAAACACAGGCTAGACACTGGCTAGAAACAGGCTAGACACTGGCTAGGCACAGGCTAGGCACAGGCTAGACACTAGCTAGACACTGGCTAGACACTGGCTAGGTACAGGCTAGGCACTGGCTAGGTACAGGCTAGACACTGGCTAGGTACAGGCTAGGCACTGGCTAGGTACAGGCTAGGCACAGGCTAGGCACAGGCTAGGCACAGGCTAGGCACAGGCTAGGCACAGGCTAGGCACAGGCTAGGCACAGGCTAGGCACAGGCTAGGCACAGGCTAGGCACAGGCTAGACACTGGCTAGGCACAGGCTAGGCACAGGCTAGGCACAGGCTAGGCACAGGCTAGGCACAGGCTAGGCACAGGCTAGGCACAGGCTAGGCACAGGCTAGGCACAGGCTAGACACTGGCTAGGTACAGGCTAGGCACTGGCTAGGTACAGGCTAGGCACAGGCTAGACACTGGCTAGGCACAGGCTAGACACTGGCTAGGCACAGGCTAGGCACAGGCTAAACACAGGCTAGACACTGGCTAGAAACAGGCTAGACACTGGCTAGGCACAGGCTAGGCACAGGCTAGACACTAGCTAGACACTGGCTAGGCACAGGATAGGCACAGCCTAGACACTAGCTAGACACTGGCTAGACACTGGCTAGACACTGGCTAGACACTGGCTAGACACTGGCTAGACACTGGCTAGACACTGGCTAGACACTGGCTAGACACTGGCTAGACACTGGCTAGACAGTTGCTATGCCGACGCTAAACACTGGCTAGGCACAGGCTAGACTCTGGCTAGGCACAGGCTAGACACTGGCTAGGCACAGACGAGACACTGGCTAGGCACAGACTAGGCACAGACTAGACACTGGCTAGGCACAGGCTAGGCACAGGCTAGGCACAGGCTAGACACTGGCTAGGTACAGGCTAGGCACTGGCTAGGTACAGGCTAGACACTGGCTAGGTACAGGCTAGACACTGGCTAGGTACAGGCTAGACACTGGCTAGGTACAGGCTAGGCACTGGCTAGACACTGGCTAGGCACAGGCTATGCACATGCCAGTCACAGGCAAGGCACAGGCTAGACACAGGGTAGGCACAGGCATGACACAGGCTATACACAGGCTAGACAGAGGCTAGACACAGGCTGGACACAGGCAAGACACAGGCTAGACTCTGGTTAGGCACAGCCTAAACACAGGCTAGACACTGGCTAGAAACAGGCTAGACACTGGCTAGGCACAGGCTAGGCACAGGCTAGACACTAGCTAGGCACTGGCTAGACACTGGCTAGGCACAGGCTAGACACTGGCTAGGCACAGGCTAGGCACAGGTTAGGCACAGGCTTGGCACAGGCTAGGCACAGGCTAGGCACAGGCTAGGCACAGGCTAGGCACAGGCTAGGCACAGGCTAGGCACAGGCTAGGGCACAGGCTAGGCACAGGCTAGGCACAGGCTAGGCACAGGCTAGGCACAGGCTAGGCACAGGCTAGGCACAGGCTAGGCACAGGCTAGGCACAGGCTAGGCACAGGCTAGGCACAGGCTAGGCACAGGCTAGGCACAGGCTTGGCACAGGCTAGGCACAGGCAAGGCTCAGGCTAGGCACAGGCTATGCACAGGCTAGGCACAGGCTAGGCACAGGCTAGGCAAAGGCTAGGCACAGGCTAGACACTGGCTAGGCACAGGCTAGACACTGGCTAGGCACAGGCTAGACATTGGCTAGGCACAGGCCAGGCACAGGCTAGGCACAGGCTAGGCACAGGCTAGGCACAGGCTAGGCACAGGCTAGGCACTGGCTAGAAACAGGCTAGACACTGGCTAGGCACAGGCTAGGCACAGGCTAGACACTAGCTAGACACTGGCTAGGCACAGGATAGGCACAGGCTAGACACTAGCTAGACACTGGCTAGACACTGGCTAGACACTGGCTAGACACTGGCTAGACACAGGCTAGACTCTGGCTAGGCACAGGCTAGACACTGGCTAGGCACAGACGAGACACTGGCTAGGCACAGACTAGGCACAGACTAGACACTGGCTAGGCACAGGCTAGGCACAGGCTAGGCACAGGCTAGACACTGGCTAGGTACAGGCTAGGCACTGGCTAGGTACAGGCTAGACACTGGCTAGGTACAGGCTAGACACTGGCTAGGTACAGGCTAGGCACTGGCTAGACACTGGCTAGGCACAGGCTATGCACATGCCAGTCACAGGCAAGGCACAGGCTAGACACAGGGTAGGCACAGGCATGACACAGGCTATACACAGGCTAGACAGAGGCTAGACACAGGCTGGACACAGGCAAGACACAGGCTAGACTCTGGTTAGGCACAGCCTAAACGCAGGCTAGACACTGGCTAGAAACAGGCTAGACACTGGCTAGGCACAGGCTAGGCACAGGCTAGACACTAGCTAGGCACTGGCTAGACACTGGCTAGGCACAGGCTAGACACTGGCTAGGCACAGGCTAGACACTGGCTAGGCACAGGCTAGGCACAGGTTAGGCACAGGCTTGGCACAGGCTAGGCACAGGCTAGGCACAGGCTAGGCACAGGCTAGGCACAGGCTAGGCACAGGCTAGGCACAGGCTAGGCACAGGCTAGGCACAGGCTAGGCACAGGCTAGGCACAGGCTAGGCACAGGCTAGGCACAGGCTAGGCACAGGCTAAGCACAGGCTAGGCACAGGCTAGGCACAGGCTAGGCACAGGCTAGGCACAGGCTAGGCACAGGCTAGGCACAGGCTAGGCACAGGCAAGGCACAGGCTAGGCACAGGCTATGCACAGGCTAGGCACAGGCTAGGCACAGGCTAGGCAAAGGCTAGGCACAGGCTAGACACTGGCTAGGCACAGGCTAGACACTGGCTAGGCACAGGCTAGACATTGGCTAGGCACAGGCTAGACACAGGCTAGGCACAGGCTAGGCACAGGCTAGGCACAGGCTAGGCACAGGCTAGGCACAGGCTAGACACAGGCTAAACACAGGCTAGACACAGGCTAGACACTGGCAAGACACAGGCTAGACACAGGCTAGACAGGGGCTAGACACAGGCTAGACACTGGCTAGGCACAGGCTAGACACTGGCTAGACACTGGCTAGACACTGGCTAGACACTGGCTAGACACTGGCTAGACACTGGCTTGACACTGGCTAGACACTGGCTAGACACTGGTTAGACACTGGCTAGGCACACGATAGGCACAGGCTAATCACAGGCTAGACACAGGCTAAACACAGGCTAGACACAGGCTAGACACTAGCTAGGCACTGGCTAGACACTGGCTAGACACTGGCTAGACACTGGCTAGACACTGTCTAGACACTGGCTAGACACTGGCTAGACAATGGCTAGACACTGGCTAGACACTGGCTAGACACTGGCTAGACACTGGCTAGACACTGGTTAGGCACAGACTAGACACTGGCTAGGCACAGACTAGGCACAGACTAGACACTGGCTAGGCACAGGCGAGGCACAGGCTAGACACTGGCTATTCACAGGCTAGACTCTGGCTCGGCACAGGCTAAACACAAACTAGACACAGGCAAAACACAGGCTAGACACTGGCTAGGCACTGGCTAGGCACAGGCTAGACACTGGCTAGGCACGGGCTAGACACTGGCTAGGCACAGGCTAGACACGGGTTAGGCACTGGCTAGACACTGGCTAGGCACAGGCTAGGCACAGGCTAGACACTGGCTAGGCACAGGCTAGACTCTGGCTAGGCACAGGCTAAACACAGGCTTGACACTGGCTAGAAACAGGCTAGACACTGGCTAGGCACAGGCTAGGCACAGGCTAGACACTAGCTGAACACTGGCTAGGCACAGGCTAGGCACAGGCTAGACACTAGCTAGACACTGGCTAGACACTGGCTAGACACTGGCTAGACACTGGCTAGACACTGGCTAGACACTGGCTAGACACTGGCTAGACACTGGCTAGACACTGGCTAGACACTGGTTAGGCCCAGGCTAGACAGTTGCTATGCCGACGCTAAACACTGGCTAGGCACAGGCTAGACTCTGGCTAAGCACAGGCTAGACACTGGCTAGGCACAGACTAGACACTGGCTAGGCACAGACTAGGCACAGACTAGACACTGGCTAGGCACAGGCTAGGCACAGGCTAGACACTGGCTAGGTACAGGCTAGGCACTGGCTAGGTACAGGCTAGACACTGGCTAGGTACAGGCTAGGCACTGGCTAGACACTGGCTAGGCACAGGCTATGCACATGCCAGTCACAGGCAAGGCACAGGCTAGACACAGGCTAGACACAGGCTAGACTCTGGTTAGGCACAGACTAAACACAGGCTAGACACTGGCTAGAAACAGGCTAGACACTGGCTAGGCACTGGCTAGGCACATGCTAGACAGTGGCTAGGCACAGGCTAGGCACAGGCTAGGCACAGGCTAGGCACAGGCTAGGCACAGGCTAGGCACAGGCTAGGCACAGGCTAGGCACAGGCTAGGCACAGGCTAGGCACAGGCTAGGCACAGGCTAGGCACAGGCTAGGCACAGGCCAGGCACAGGCTAGGCACAGGCTAGGCACAGGCCAGGCACAGGCTAGGCACAGGCTAGGCACAGGCCAGGCACAGGCTAGGCACAGGCTAGGCACAGGCTAGGCACAGGCTAGGCACAGGCTAGGCACAGGCTAGGCACAGGCTAGGCACAGGCTAGGCACAGGCTAGGCACAGGCTAGGCACAGGCTAGGCACAGGCTAGGCACAGGCTAGGCACAGGCTAGGCACAGGCTAGGCACAGGCTAGGCACAGGCTAGGCACAGGCTAGGCACAGGCTAGGCACAGGCTAGGCACAGGCTAGGCACAGGCTAGGCACAGGCTAGGCACAGGCTAGGCACAGGCTAGGCACAGGCTAGGCACAGGTTAGGCACAGGCTTGGCACAGGCTAGGCACAGGCTAGGCACAGGCTAGGCACAGGCTAGGCACAGGCTAGGCACAGGCTAGGCACAGGCTAGGCACAGGCTATGCACAGGCTAGGCACAGGCTATGCACAGGCTATGCACAGGCTAGGCACAGGCTAGGCACAGGCTAGGCACAGGCTAGGCACAGGCTAGACACTGGCTAGGCACAGGCTAGACACTGGCTAGGCACAGGCTAGACACTGGCTAGGCACAGGCCAGGCACAGGCTAGGCACAGGCTAGGCACAGGCTAATCACAGGCTAGACACAGGCTAAACACAGGCTAGACACAGGCTAGACACTGGCTAGGCACTGGCTAGACTCTGGCTAGGCACAGGCTAAACACAGGCTAGACACTGGCTAGAAACAGGCTAGACACTGGCTAGGCACAGGCTAGGCACAGGCTAGACACTAGCTAGACACTGGCTAGGCACAGGCTAGGCACAGGCTAGACACTAGCTAGACACTGGCTTGACACTGGCTAGACACTGGCTAGACACTGGCTAGACACTGGCTAGACACTGGCTAGACACTGGCTAGACACTGGCTAGACACTGGTTAGGCCCAGGCTAGACAGTTGCTATGCCGACGCTAAACACTGGCTAGGCACAAGCTAGACTCTGGCTAGGCACAGGCTAGACACTGGCTAGGCACAGACTAGACACTGGCTAGGCACAGACTAGGCACAGACTAGGCACAGACTAGACACTGGCTAGGCACAGGCTAGGCACAGGCTAGAC
This sequence comes from Zaprionus indianus, assembly GCA_018904595.1. Taxonomy (NCBI): domain Eukaryota; kingdom Metazoa; phylum Arthropoda; class Insecta; order Diptera; family Drosophilidae; genus Zaprionus; species Zaprionus indianus. The sequence continues at coordinate 1,481,379 of JAEIHA010001061.1, forward strand.
ACTGGCTAGGTACAGGCTAGGCACTGGCTAGGTACAGGCTAGACACTGGCTAGGCACAGGCTAGACATTGGCTAGGCACAGGCTAGACATTGGCTAGGCACAGGCCAGGCACAGGCTAGGCACAGGCTAGGCACAGGCTAGGCACAGGCTAGGCACAGGCTAGGCACAGGCTAGGCACAGGCTAGGCACAGGCTAGACACAGGCTAAACACAGGCTAGACACAGGCTAGACACTGGCAAGACACAGGCTAGACACAGGCTAGACAGGGGCTAGACACAGGCTAGACACTGGCTAGGCACAGGCTAGACACTGGCTAGACACTGGCTAGACACTGGCTAGACACTGGCTAGACACTGGCTAGACACTGGCTAGACACTGGTTAGACACTGGCTAGGCACACGATAGGCACAGGCTAATCACAGGCTAGACACAGGCTAAACACAGGCTAGACACAGGCTAGACACTAGCTAGGCACTGGCTAGACACTGGCTAGACACTGGCTAGACACTGGCTAGACACTGTCTAGACACTGGCTAGACACTGGCTAGACAATGGCTAGACACTGGCTAGACACTGGCTAGACACTGGCTAGACACTGGCTAGACACTGGTTAGGCACAGACTAGACACTGGCTAGGCACAGACTAGGCACAGACTAGACACTGGCTAGGCACAGGCGAGGCACAGGCTAGACACTGGCTATTCACAGGCTAGACTCTGGCTCGGCACAGGCTAAACACAAACTAGACACAGGCAAAACACAGGCTAGACACTGGCTAGGCACTGGCTAGGCACAGGCTAGACACTGGCTAGGCACGGGCTAGACACTGGCTAGGCACAGGCTAGACACGGGTTAGGCACTGGCTAGACACTGGCTAGGCACAGGCTAGGCACAGGCTAGACACTGGCTAGGCACAGGCTAGACTCTGGCTAGGCACAGGCTAAACACAGGCTTGGCACTGGCTAGAAACAGGCTAGACACTGGCTAGGCACAGGCTAGGCACAGGCTAGACACTAGCTGAACACTGGCTAGGCACAGGCTAGGCACAGGCTAGACACTAGCTAGACACTGGCTAGACACTGGCTAGACACTGGCTAGACACTGGCTAGACACTGGCTAGACACTGGCTAGACACTGGCTAGACACTGGCTAGACACTGGCTAGACACTGGCTAGACACTGGCTAGACACTGGTTAGGCCCAGGCTAGACAGTTGCTATGCCGACGCTAAACACTGGCTAGGCACAGGCTAGACTCTGGCTAAGCACAGGCTAGACACTGGCTAGGCACAGACTAGACACTGGCTAGGCACAGACTAGGCACAGACTAGACACTGGCTAGGCACAGGCTAGGCACAGGCTAGACACTGGCTAGGTACAGGCTAGGCACTGGCTAGGTACAGGCTAGACACTGGCTAGGTACAGGCTAGGCACTGGCTAGACACTGGCTAGGCACAGGCTATGCACATGCCAGTCACAGGCAAGGCACAGGCTAGACACAGGCTAGACACAGGCAAGACACAGGCTAGACTCTGGTTAGGCACAGACTAAACACAGGCTAGACACTGGCTAGAAACAGGCTAGACACTGGCTAGGCACTGGCTAGGCACATGCTAGACACTAGCTAGGCACTGGCTAGACACTGGCTAGGCACAGGCTAGACACTGGCTAGGCACAGGCTAGGCACAGGTTAGGCACAGGCTTGGCACAGGCTAGGCACAGGCTAGGCACAGGCTAGGCACAGGCTAGGCACAGGCTAGGCACAGGCTAGGCACAGGCTAGGCACAGGCTAGGCACAGGCTAGGCACAGGCTAGGCACAGGCTAGGCACAGGCTAGGCACAGGCTAGGCACAGGCTATGCACAGGCTAGGCACAGGCTATGCACAGGCTAGGCACAGGCTAGGCACAGGCTAGACACTGGCTAGGCACAGGCTAGACACTGGCTAGGCACAGGCTAGACACTGGCTAGGCACAGGCCAGGCACAGGCTAGGCACAGGCTAGGCACAGGCTAATCACAGGCTAGACACAGGCTAAACACAGGCTAGACACAGGCTAGACACTGGCTAGGCACTGGCTAGACTCTGGCTAGGCACAGGCTAAACACAGGCTAGACACTGGCTAGAAACAGGCTAGACACTGGCTAGGCACAGGCTAGACACTAGCTAGACACTGGCTAGGCACAGGCTAGGCACAGGCTAGACACTAGCTAGACACTGGCTTGACACTGGCTAGACACTGGCTAGACACTGGCTAGACACTGGCTAGACACTGGCTAGACACTGGCTAGACACTGGCTAGACACTGGTTAGGCCCAGGCTAGACAGTTGCTATGCCGACGCTAAACACTGGCTAGGCACAGGCTAGACTCTGGCTAGGCACAGGCTAGACACTGGCTAGGCACAGACTAGACACTGGCTAGGCACAGACTAGGCACAGACTAGGCACAGACTAGACACTGGCTAGGCACAGGCTAGGCACAGGCTAGACACTGGCTAGGTACAGGCTAGGCACTGGCTAGGTACAGGCTAGACACTGGCTAGGTACAGGCTAGGCACTGGCTAGACACTGGCTAGGCACAGGCTATGCACATGCCAGTCGCAGGCAAGGCACAGGCTAGACACAGGCTAGGCACAGGCAAGACACAGGCTAGACTCTGGTTAGGCACAGCCTAAACACAGGCTAGACACTGGCTAGAAACAGGCTAGACACTGGCTAGGCACAGGCTAGGCACAGGCTAGACACTAGCTAGGCACTGGCTAGACACTGGCTAGGCACAGGCTAGACACTGGCTAGGCACAGGATAGGCACAGGTTAGGCACAGGCTTGGCACAGGCTAGGCACAGGCTAGGTACAGGCTAGGCACAGGCTAGGCACAGGCTAGGCACAGGCTAGGCACAGTCTAGGCACAGGCTAGGCACAGGCTAGGCACAGGCTAGGCACAGGCTATGCACAGGCTAGGCACAGGCTAGGCACAGGCTAAACACAGGCTAGACACTGGCTAGAAACAGGCTAGACACTGGCTAGGCACAGGCTAGGCACAGGCTAGACACTAGCTAGACACTGGCTAGGCACAGGATAGGCACAGGCTAGACACTAGCTAGACACTGGCTAGACACTGGCTAGACACTGGTTAGGCCCAGGCAAGACAGTTGCTATGCCGACGCTAAACACTGGCTAGGCACAGGCTAGACTCTGGCTAGGCACAGGCTAGACACTGGCTAGGCACAGACTAGACACTGGCTAGGCACAGACTAGGCACAGACTAGACACTGGTTAGGCACAGGCTAGGCACAGGCTAGACACAGGCTAGGTACAGGCTAGGCACTGGCTAGGTACAGGCTAGGCACTGGCTAGGTACAGGCTAGACACTGGCTAGGTACAGGCTAGGCACTGGCTAGACACTGGCTAGGCACAGGCTATGCACATGCCAGTCACAGGCAAGGCACAGGCTAGACACAGGCTAGGCACAGGCAAGACACAGGCTATACACAGGCTAGACAGAGGCTAGACAGAGGCTAGACACAGGCTAGACACAGGCAAGACACAGGCTAGACTCTGGTTAGGCACAGCCTAAACACAGGCTAGACACTGGCTAGAAACAGGCTAGACACTGGCTAGGCACAGGCTAGGCACAGGCTAGACACTAGCTAGGCACTGGCTAGACACTGGCTAGGAACAGGCTAGGCACAGGTTAGGCACAGGCTTGGCACAGGCTAGGCAAAGGCTAGGCACAGGCTAGGCACAGGCTAGGCACAGGCTAGGCACAGGCTAGGCACAGGCTAGGCTCAGGCTAGGCACAGGCTATGCACAGGCTAGGCACAGGCTAGGCACAGGCTAGGCACAGGCTAGGAAAAGGCTAGGCACAGGCTAGACACTGGCTAGGCACAGGCTAGACACTGGCAAGGCACAGGCTAGACATTGGCTAGGCACAGCCCAGGCACAGGCTAGGCACAGGCTAGGCACAGGCTAGGCACAGACTAGGCACAGGCTAGGCACAGGCTAGGCACAGGCTAGGCACAGGCTAGGCACAGGCTAGACACAGGCTAAACACAGGCTAGACACAGGCTAGACACTGGCTAGGCAGTGGCTAGGCACGGGCTAGACACTGGCTAGGCACAGGCTAGACACTGGTTAGGCACTGGCTAGACACTGGCTAGGCACAGGCTAGGCACAGGCTAGACACTGGCTAGGCACAGGCTAGACTCTGGCTAGGCACAGGCTAAACACAGGCTAGACACTGGCTAGAAACAGGCTAGACACTGGCTAGGCACAGGCAAGACACAGGCTAGACACAGGCAAGACACAGGCAAGACACAGGCTAGACACAGGCTAGACAGGGGCTAGACACAGGCTAGACACTGGCTAGGCACAGGCTAGACACTGGCTAGACACTGGCTAGACACTGGCTAGACACTGGTTAGGCACAGGCTAGGCACAGACTAGGCACAGACTAGACACTGGCTAGGCACCGGCGAGGCACAGGCTATGCACATGCCAATCACAGGCAAGGCACAGGCTAGACACAGGCTAGCCACTGGCACGGCACAGGCTAGACACAGGCTAACCGAAGGCTAGACACAAGCTAGACACAAGCTAGACACTGGCTAGGCACTGGCTAGGCACAGGCTAGACACTGGCTAGGCACAGGCTAGACACTGGCTAGGCATAGGCTAGACTCTGGCTCGGCACAGGCTAAACACAGGCTAGACACAGGCAAAACACAGGCTAGACACTGGCTAGACACTGGCTAGGCACTGGCTAGGCACAGGCTAGACACTGGCTAGGCACGGGCTAGACACTGGCTAGGCACGGGCTAGACAATGGCTAGGCACAGGCTAGACACGGGTTAGGCACTGGCTAGACACTGGCTAGGCACAGGCTAGGCACAGGCTAGACACTGGCTAGGTACAGGCTAGACTCTGGCTAGGCACAGGCAAAACACAGGCTAGACACTGGCTAGAAACAGGCTAGAAACTGGCTAGGCACAGGCTAGGCACAGGCTAGACTCTAGCTAGACACTGGCTAGGCACAGGCTAGGCACAGGCTAGACACTGGCTAGACACTGGCTAGACACTGGCTAGACACTGGCTAGACACTGGCTAGACACTGGCTAGACACTGGCTAGACACTGGCTAGACACTGGCTAGACACTGGCTAGACACTGGCTAGACACTGGCTAGACACTGGCTAGACCCAGGCTAGACAGTTGCTATGTCGACGCTAAACACTGGCTAGGCACAGGCTAGACACTGGCTAGGCACAGGCTAAACACTGGCTAGGCACAGGCTAGACACTGGCTAGGCACAGGCTAGACACTGGCTAGGCACAGGCTAGACTCTGGCTAGGCACAGACTAGACATTGGCTAGGCACAGACTAGACACTGACTAGGCACAGACTAGACACTGACTAGGCACAGACTAGGCACAGACTAGACACTGGCTAGGCACAGACTAGACACTGGCTAGGCACTGGCTAGGTACAGGCTAGACACTGGCTAGGTTCATGCTAGGCACTGGCTAGACACTGGCTAGGCACAGGCTATGCACATGCCAGTCACAGGCAAGGCACAGGCTAGACACAGGCTAGGCACAGGCAAGACACAGGCTATACACAGGCTAGACAGAGGCTAGACACAGGCTAGACACAGGCTAGACACAGGCAAGACACAGGCTAGACTCTGGTTAGGCACAGCCTAAACACAGGCTAGACACTGGCTAGAAACAGGCTAGACACTGGCTAGGCACAGGCTAGGCACAGGCTAGACACTAGCTAGACACTGGCTAGACACTGGCTAGGTACAGGCTAGGCACTGGCTAGGTACAGGCTAGACACTGGCTAGGTACAGGCTAGGCACAGGCTAGGCACAGGCTAGGCACAGGCTAGGCACAGGCTAGGCACAGGCTAGGCACAGGCTAGGCACAGGCTAGACACTGGCTAGGCACAGGCTAGGCACAGGTTAGGCACAGACTTGGCACAGGCTAGGCGCAGGCTAGGCACAGGCTAGGCACAGGCTAGGCACAGGCTAGGCACAGGCTAGGCACAGGCTAGGCACAGGCTAGGCACAGGCTAGACACTGGCTAGGTACAGGCTAGGCACTGGCTAGGTACAGGCTAGGCACAGGCTAGACACTGGCTAGGCACAGGCTAGACACTGGCTAGGCACAGGCTAGGCACAGGCTAAACACAGGCTAGACACTGGCTAGAAACAGGCTAGACACTGGCTAGGCACAGGCTAGGCACAGGCTAGACACTAGCTAGACACTGGCTAGGCACAGGATAGGCACAGGCTAGACACTAGCTAGACACTGGCTAGACACTGGCTAGACACTGGCTAGACACTGGCTAGACACTGGCTAGACACTGGCTAGACACTGGCTAGACACTGGCTAGACACTGGCTAGACACTGGCTAGACAGTTGCTATGCCGACGCTAAACACTGGCTAGGCACAGGCTAGACTCTGGCTAGGCACAGGCTAGACACTGGCTAGGCACAGACGAGACACTGGCTTGGCACAGACTAGGCACAGACTAGACACTGGCTAGGCACAGGCTAGGCACAGGCTAGGCACAGGCTAGACACTGGCTAGGTACAGGCTAGGCACTGGCTAGGTACAGGCTAGACACTGGCTAGGTACAGGCTAGACACTGGCTAGGTACAGGCTAGGCACTGGCTAGACACTGGCTAGGCACAGGCTATGCACATGCCAGTCACAGGCAAGGCACAGGCTAGACACAGGGTAGGCACAGGCATGACACAGGCTATACACAGGCTAGACAGAGGCTAGACACAGGCTGGACACAGGCAAGACACAGGCTAGACTCTGGTTAGGCACAGCCTAAACACAGGCTAGACACTGGCTAGGCACTGGCTAGGCACAGGCTAGACACTGGCTAGGCACGGGCTAGACACTGGCCAGGCACGGGATAGACACTGGCTAGGCACAGGCTAGACACGGGTTAGGCACTGGCTAGACACTGGCTAGGCACAGGCTAGGCACAGGCTAGACACTGGCTAGGTACAGGCTAGACTCTGGCTAGGCACAGGCAAAACACAGGCTAGACACTGGCTAGAAACAGGCTAGAAACTGGCTAGGCACAGGCTAGGCACAGGCTAGACACTAGCTAGACACTGGCTAGGCACAGGCCAGGCACAGGCTAGACACTAGCTAGACACTGGCTAGACACTGGCTAGACACTGGCTAGACACTGGCTAGACGCTGGCTAGACACTGGCTAGACACTGGCTAGACACTGGCTAGACACTGGCTAGACACTGGCTAGACACTGGCTAGACACTGGCTAGACACTGGCTAGACACTGGCTAGACACTGGCTAGACAGTTGCTATGCCGACGCTAAACACTGGCTAGGCACAGGCTAGACTCTGGCTAGGCACAGGCTAGACTCTGGCTAGGCACAGGCTAGACACTGGCTAGGCACAGACGAGACACTGGCTTGGCACAGACTAGGCACAGACTAGACACTGGCTAGGCACAGGCTAGGCACAGGCTAGGCACAGGCTAGACACTGGCTAGGCACAGGCTAGGCACAGGTTAGGCACAGACTTGGCACAGGCTAGGCGCAGGCTAGGCACAGGCTAGGCACAGGCTAGGCACAGGCTAGGCACAGGCTAGGCACAGGCTAGGCACAGGCTAGGCACAGGCTAGGCACAGGCTAGACACTGGCTAGGTACAGGCTAGGCACTGGCTAGGTACAGGCTAGGCACAGGCTAGACACTGGCTAGGCACAGGCTAGACACTGGCTAGGCACAGGCTAGGCACAGGCTAAACACAGGCTAGACACTGGTTAGAAACAGGCTAGACACTGGCTAGGCACAGGCTAGGCACAGGCTAGACACTAGCTAGACACTGGCTAGGCACAGGATAGGCACAGGCTAGACACTAGCTAGACACTGGCTAGACACTGGCTAGACACTGGCTAGACACTGGCTAGACACTGGCTAGACACTGGCTAGACACTGGCTAGACACTGGCTAGACACTGGCTAGACACTGGCTAGACACTGGCTAGACAGTTGCTATGCCGACGCTAAACACTGGCTAGGCACAGGCTAGACTCTGGCTAGGCACAGGCTAGACACTGGCTAGGCACAGACGAGACACTGGCTTGGCACAGACTAGGCACAGACTAGACACTGGCTAGGCACAGGCTAGGCACAGGCTAGGCACAGGCTAGACACTGGCTAGGTACAGGCTAGGCACTGGCTAGGTACAGGCTAGACACTGGCTAGGTACAGGCTAGACACTGGCTAGGTACAGGCTAGGCACTGGCTAGACACTGGCTAGGCACAGGCTATGCACATGCCAGTCACAGGCAAGGCACAGGCTAGACACAGGGTAGGCACAGGCATGACACAGGCTATACACAGGCTAGACAGAGGCTAGACACAGGCTGGACACAGGCAAGACACAGGCTAGACTCTGGTTAGGCACAGCCTAAACACAGGCTAGACACTGGCTAGGCACTGGCTAGGCACAGGCTAGACACTGGCTAGGCACGGGCTAGACACTGGCCAGGCACGGGATAGACACTGGCTAGGCACAGGCTAGACACGGGTTAGGCACTGGCTAGACACTGGCTAGGCACAGGCTAGGCACAGGCTAGACACTGGCTAGGTACAGGCTAGACTCTGGCTAGGCACAGGCAAAACACAGGCTAGACACTGGCTAGAAACAGGCTAGAAACTGGCTAGGCACAGGCTAGGCACAGGCTAGACACTAGCTAGACACTGGCTAGGCACAGGCCAGGCACAGGCTAGACACTAGCTAGACACTGGCTAGACACTGGCTAGACACTGGCTAGACACTGGCTAGACGCTGGCTAGACACTGGCTAGACACTGGCTAGACACTGGCTAGACACTGGCTAGACACTGGCTAGACACTGGCTAGACACTGGTTAGGCCCAGGCTAGACAGTTGCTATGCCGACGCTAAACACTGGCTTGGCACAGGCTAGACACTGGCTAGGCACAGGCTAAACACTGGCTACGCACAGGCTAGACACTGGCTAGGCACAGGCTAGACACTGGCTAGGCACAGACTAGACATTGGCTAGGCACAGACTAGACACTGACTAGGCACAGACTAGGCACAGACTAGACACTGGCTAGGCACAGACTAGACACTGGCTAGGCACTGGCTAGGTACAGGCTAGACACTGGCTAGGTACAGGCTAGGCACTGGCTAGACACTGGCTAGGCACAGGCTATGCACATGCCAGTCACAGGCAAGGCACAGGCTAGACACAGGCTAGGCACAGGCAAGACACAGGCTATACACAGGCTAGACAGAGGCTAGACACAGGCTAGACACAGGCAAGACACAGGCTAGACTCTGGTTAGGCACAGCCTAAACACAGGCTAGACACTGGCTAGAAACAGGCTAGACACTGGCTAGCCACAGGCTAGGCACAGGCTAGACACTAGCTAGACACTGGCTAGACACTGGCTAGGCACAGGCTAGACACAGGCTAGGAAAAGGCTAGGCACAGGCTAGGCACAGGCTTGGCACAGGCTAGGCACAGGCTAGGCACAGGCTAGGCACAGGCTAGGCACAGGCTAGGCACAAGCTAGACACAGGCTAGACACTGGCTTGGCACAGGCTAGGCACAGGCTAGGCACAGGCTAGGCACAGGCTAGGCACAGGCTAGGCACAGGCTAGGCACAGGCTAGGCACAGGCTAGGCACAGGCTAGGCACAGGCTAGGCACAGGCTAGGCACAGGCTAGGCACAGGCTAGGCACAGGCTAGGCACAGGCTAGGCACAGGCTAGGCACAGGCTAGGCACAGGCTAGGCACAGGCTAGGCACAGGCTAGGCACAGGCTAGGCACAGGCTAGGCACAGGCTAGGCACAGGCTAGGCACAGGCTAGGCACAGGCTAGGCACAGGCTAGGCACAGGCTAGGCACAGGCTAGGCACAGGCTAGGCACAGGCTAGGCACAGGCTAGGCACAGGCTAGGCACAGGCTAGGCACAGGCTAGGCACAGGCTAGGCCAGGCACAGGCTAGGCACAGGCTAGGCACAGGCACAGGCCAGGCACAGGCTAGGCACAGGCTAGGCACAGGCTAGGCACAGGCTAGGCACAGGCTAGGCACAGGCTAGGCACAGGCTAGGCACAGGCTAGGCACAGGCTAGACACTGGCTAGTCACAGGCTAGACACTGGCTAGGCACAGGCAAGGCACTGGCTAGGCACAGGCTAGACACTGGCTAGGCACAGGCTAGGCACAGTGTTCTGTATCCAATTAGACAATATGCTTTACAAAAATATAACACTTCTCCGTCTATAAACTCAATATATTTATTAATTCAAACGAGTAAATAACTTAAGATAAAGAAGAAAAAAGGGAGCGGTTTATTTTAATGTATTGCTGCGTGCGAATTATTTCGAAAAGTGACGCTCTTCATTTTCAGTGTTGCACAGCAGCTTGCTTATATCGATAATAACTTAAGTTCTATCTTTTAAACGATATTTTGGTATTTATTTATATACGCCAAATCGAGCATGGTACGGCAAGGCCTGGCAACTTTATCGAACTTCCAACATCCCGCCCACCGTAAAACTACTCGGGAGTTTTACCTAACACATCTAATACTGCCAACTTTGAAACTGGACGTGTAAGTGTCCCAGAAGAGGTCTGTACTTCGGCGATTCGTATTTGCCCATCTATTGCTGGTATTGTTCGAATGAGGACGCCCTTTTTCCAATTGCCGCGAGGTTGGTTGTCATCGCAAATTACCACAACATCTCCAACGTTGATTGGTTTTATGCGAGCAAACCATTTAGTACGCCTGGTCAATGTAGGAAAGTACTCTCTAATCCATCGACGCCAAAAATTGTCCTTTAGCTGTTTAGCAATACGATACTGTTTATGAAAATAGAAATTGCCGCCATCTCCAGAAGTTTGAGTTGAATTTGTAGTGCCGAGCAAGAAATGATTCGGAGTTAGTGGCTCTGCATCATTTATATAAACAGGGATATGCGTCAAAGGTCTACTGTTTATAATGTTTTCGGCTTCTATTAGCAGACTCCGCAGGGTCTCCATTTGAGGAGCTTGTTGTTTGAGTGTGACTGCCAAGATTCTTTTTGTGGATCTAACTAAGCGCTCTTAACAACCGCCTGAGCTTGGGTTAGCTGGACAATTAAATTCCCATTGAATTCCTTTGTTTGCCATTTCCGACTTAATGGCACTCCAATCAAAAAAAAACTGTGTCCTCTTAATCTCCCTGTCCGCTCCGATGAAATTCGTGCCCATATCCGACCTGATCTTCACTGGCACTCCTCGACGATTTACAAAATTACGAATGCATAGTATGCATGCATCAGTAGAAAGATCTGCTGCTAATTCAAGATGTATAGCTCTTATTGTAAGGCACGTGAACAATGCGACCCATCTTTTTTCATGCCGTCGGCCTATCGTAACCATAATAGGACCAAAATAATCCAATCCTGTGTAGGAGAAAGCACGCTGGTATGGAGTTACCCGATCCTTTGGTAACTGCCCCATTTGTGCCGGTATTGGAACTGCAGACTCATTTTTACATAGTTGACAAGCTGTTTTAGCTCGCTTTACAGCTTTTCGCAAATGCACTATCCAAAATTTGCGCCTTATTTCATTTATAATGAGATCCTCATTTTGGTGATGGTACATATCATGATACCACTTTATTATTAACTCAGTCAATGGATGTTTAGAAGGCATTATGATTGGATGACGAGTTGATTCAGGCAAAACTTCAGCATAGTCCAGTCCTCCGCTAACAACTAAAATGCCATCCTTTGATAAAATCGGACATAACGAATAAATCGAGCTACTTTTGGCAACTGCATCGCCTTCTTTTAAACTCGTCAGTTCCTCACTGAATGTTTGCCTCTGTGCTATTTTGCACAGGCTAATTTCCGCCCACCGTAACTCATTTGAAGAAAGCTCTCCGCACCTTTCCTCCGGGCTCTGGTTGCGTAGCCGTTTTATAAATCTTAAAATCCATCCCATGGTGCGTTTCAAAAACAAATACTTTGAGTATTTTTGAATATCGATAACTGGATCCTGTAGAAGGGTCAATAAAATTTTCTTCCGCTCATTTGTGTCGTCAGTTTGGGTTCCTATTCCATTTGAAGAAGGCCAAAATTGCCTATCTTGCAGTAGAAACTCCGGTCCTATTGTCCAGACATTTCCAGCTTTATATCTCATTCCATTTGATGCCTTGGTCGCTTTATCCGCAGCATTTAAATCAGTTGGTACCCATCTCCAGTTACTTTCATCTGTACTCTCCAGAATTTCACTTATACGGTGCGCTACGAATGGCTTATATTGTCGATGATCAGAGTTAATCCAAGAAATAACTGTCATTGAATCAGACCATAATGTGCAACTTTGCACCTTTACATCGTGACAAGCTAAAATTGTGTTTCGTAGGCGAGTGCCTAATACTGCTGCTGGGAGCTCAAGTCGCGGCACATAAAGGTGTGCACTTTGTTTTGCCAGCAACAAAGATAGTACTAATGAGACCATTTCTCACAATCCTCCAATAAGCTACTGCCGCGAATGCCAATTCGCTCGCATCTACAAAGATTTGCAGTTCAATCTGTGTGTCGTCGTCAAAAAAGTCCATGGAATAGCATCTACTCAATTTAAAATCCTTTACGTTCTCCAGCTGACGAACCCATTGCTTGAAACGTTCAAACAAGGAATCTGGTAACAGGTCATTCCAGTCTATTCCTGAGCGCCACACATCTTGGACCAAAACCTTTCCATGTACCATCAAATCAGCTAACATTCCAAATGGATCGTATACTGACATTACCAAACTTAACAACTGTCGCTTTGTTGGACATTTTGTGGCCTTTACAATATCTTTATCGACACGATTTAGCTGCAGATCAAAAATAAATTGATCATTCCTGCTATCCCAATGCATTCCTAGTATTTTATCGACTTTTTCATTGTCCATTTTGACTATATTTGGCGCTTCGATTTCTTTGCCATTCATTCGTTTTTGAAGGTCCATTGAATTCGACACAAATCCTCGAAGATCAAAATTTGCCATTTTGTGAACCTTTTTCACCTCGTTGCTTATGTCATATGCTTCTTTCTCGGAATTGAAGCTGGCTACAAAGTCGTCCACGTAGTGCTTTGATATTATCGCATCTATAACGTCTTCTCTATATTTCGTTGCGTTAAGGGCATTCGTATTCTTAACGTATTGTGCACAACATGGCGAACAAGCTGCTCCAAATATCATGACTGTCATCTTGTATATTTCTACTTCCGCTTCCGGATTGCCATGTCTCCATAGAAAGCGCAAAGAGCATCCTGATCCTGTTCTCTTACTCGAACCTGCAGAAACATCTCTCTTATATCAGCGCATACAGCTATCTTTCCTTGTCGAAACTGAAACAGTATTTTTGTCAATGGAGGATTCTCATCTGGTCCTTTTAACAACTTTGAATTTAGAGAAACTCCATCAATCTCTGCTGCTGCATCAAACACTAAGCGCATTTTCTTAGGTTTGTTGACATTGTGAACTCCGAAATGAGGCAAATACCACGTGCATGGATGTATAATATGTGCCTGATCTTTAGATAGCTTTACAGCGTATCCTTTTTTAACAAATTCCATAACTGCTTTATCATATTCTTCCATTTTATCCATTTTGCGCATTTTATTTTCTACTCCCTGCAGCCTGTGAAGAGCCATGTTGTAGCTATCCGGTAGTTTGACTTCGTTCTCGGCCCACAGCAATCCTGTCTCGTATTCTCCATTCAATTGTTTTGTGGTGTCCTGAAGTATCTTTGTTGCTCTGCTTACAGCGGCTGGCTCCAAACGTTTTGGAGATATTTCGACGCCGAAACCTTCTGTTGAGAAATAATCCGCCATTAATTTGTGCATATCTATCTCCGCTCTTGTAGCAGTTGTGTGCAGTACAACTGTACAAATTGGGAATACATCTGGCTGTCTTTGTGTCAATCCATAGATATACCATCCTAGTGCTGTTTTTGTTGCAATCAAATTCCTATCCAACTGTATGCTTTTAATAGCACGAATAACAGGACAATTGTCTATTCCTATTAAAATCATTGGCTCTGCATTTGTATACCCTTTAATTGGTATATTCCTCATTTTCTTGAACTGTCTTTCCAACTGTTGCACATCAAGGGTTTGCAAAGGTAATTGAAGCTCTGGAACCGAACTTCCCTTTATACGCTGCCATTTCTTGTCACCGTCTTGTGATCGTATCTTTAATTTGCAAATCATAGAATTCACATCCATAGCATGTTTGCCTATCCAGCTCAATGTCAACTTAACAGGGTCTTCTTTGACACCCAATTTATGCGCCAACTCATTGTTTATCAATGTAGTCGAAGAACCTTGGGCCGTCAGCCGTCAGAGAGAGCAAGGGGAATTAAATTTAACCACAGCTCTGGCTGGGGTAAGTGCAGTCCTTGCTCCTACTGACGGAAGTGCGGCTATACTCTCCACGTGAGGGCGGCTGGAAGCAGGCCCCTAGCACGGTCATGTCTCTGCTAGGGGTGCTGACTAATTGTAGTCGGGCGAAGATCGTGAAACTATAAATCACCCCAATCCAAGGCGGAACAGCATACGCTAATGGATGCATGGCCGGGGGGTAGCCCGGTCTCTAGTATGCGGACTCTGGATACCTGTCGCCCTCCAGTTTCATTTAGACTTCCCACGGCAAGCGGGCTATGTCGTGGGTGACCTTCTTTTCCCGCCTACTCGTGGGATCAATTTTATGGATCTTTTTAACTTAAAAAACAAGCCTGATGCGGTTTTGAACGCATCAACCCAGGGCGAAGCCTTCACGGCCGACCCCAATACCAGCACTGCAGCTGTTGGGCTGCTGGCATCCACCCCCAATACCACGGGTCTCGACCCTGGTACTCCGGGGGACTCGGACAGGCCACGAACTCCCTTGGACACTGAGTTCGCTAGTGCTGCCTTCTCGTCCAACAACTGCTCAGTCACACAGCAGACCGTCGAGGTGATGTCCTCCGACGCCGAAGCTGAGGGTGACCTGATCAGCTTTGCTGACGACGCTTCCGTGGCCTCTCAGAGGTCAGGTCTCACGGAAGCTGGCTCCCAAATCCAGACTCTGCGACTGGACTCGGGGAACGGCTTCGTCAAACTGAAGACCCGCGAGAAGAAGCTCTTCAAAGCTGCACTCGCAAAGGGTTCGAGCAGAGCAGAGGCTCTGGCTATCGCCACTGCGCCCCCCGCGGAAACCAAGGCTAAGCGGATGCGCGGTGACGATACCATCCCCGAACCCCAAGGGTCCTCATAGAAGCCCAAAAAGACTCATGTGGAGTCCACAAAGCCACTCTTCAGCCAAGTGGCAAGCAGGGTGAAATTGGGCTTCACTTCGGCTGACCCCACTAAACCTCTTACACCGGAGCATATGGCCACGGTGCAAGAGAGCATCCTAAAGGCGATGCGGCTGCCTTTCACATCAGAAGTCGGCCCAGGTTTCGAGGGTTGTATACCCCGAAACGAGTGGCTGCTCCTGGTGTGCGAGAACAGCAGCACTGCCGATTGGGTCAAGGAAGCTTTTGGACATATCAAGTCCATCAGCGGCCTTGATTTAAAGTTGTTGGAGGAAGCAGAGTTCCCAAGAGCTCACCTCATTAGAGGTTACTTCCCCAACAGCGCGCAATACACAACCGCCGAGATTGTGGAATACTTGGGTATCCAAAATCGAGAGCTCTCTACGGAGCTGTGGCGGGTGGTGCAACACAGCCTCAACGGCAATACGACACACCTCGCGATGATGGTCGACGAGAAGTCGTATAAGGCTCTGACGGACATTAAGGGTAATGTGAAATTCCGCTTTGGCAGGATCAAGCTTATCCTTAAGAACTCCGCCGTCAGGGCCTCCCCCGCTCCTGCTCCCTCCCCCTCCCCATCTCCAACCCCCCTCCCGTCAGCGATCCTCCAGCGGCGGTGACGGTGGGCCCTACCGGCGTGACAGCTGTGGCTAACGCTCCGGTGGCGTCCACCAGCGCCGCAGCTGCAGTGGCGCTGACAAAACCCATCCCCAAACCCCCAGTCATAGTGGTGACTGCCCCCAAGCCCACAGCGGACCGTACTAAGCCGGTGGTTGGCAGCGGACGCCCCGTCGTCCATTCCAGGCCCTCCACTGGCATAGTGCGGAGACCCCCCGCAAGGGCCCCTCCGGCGACCGTGGTCGCAAGGCGACCTCCCCGAGTGGTTCCTCCAGATTGCCGAAGGGCATCCGAGGCAACGACTCTCGGGGGGCAAGGCAGGTGGCCTTGTCAAAAAGGCCCTAAAGGAGGATGCCGAGCGCCATTAAGGTGCTCCAGGCGAACCTGCACCACGCCAGAGGAGCGTCTGCCACCCTGTGCAGGGTCGTCTGCGAAGAGGAAATCAACCTGGCTCTCGTCCAGGAGCCATGGTTGATCGGTGGCCACATCCGTGGACTATCATGCGGATCATGTAAGTTGATATATGACCGCACGGGAGGTGCCCCTCGCACTGCTATTATTGTTAATAGCAATATGAGACACTTCCCTTTAACAAATTTCATCCACACAGACCTGGTGGCAACGGCTATTGAGGTAGCCACGGCTGAGGGCGTCCGGGAGGTTGTGATCGCCTCTGCCTACTTCCCGGGCGACGTGGATGACGTTCCCCCCACAGAGGTTCAGCGGCTGGTGGAGTTCTGCCGCTTAAACAACAAGCCGCTCGTGATCGGCTGTGATGCCAACGCGCATCACACGATCTGGGGAAGCAGTGACGTCAACAAACGTGGTGAGTCCCTTTTAGAATATCTATTGTGTTGTCAATTAGATGTTGCTAACATAGGGTGTAAGCCAACATTCATTAATGCCATTAGGGAAGAGGTTCTGGATCTTACCCTAGTCAGTAACTCTATTGGGAGTTCACTGGTGAACTGGCGGGTCACAGACGAAGCCACGTTGTCGGACCATCAGCACATCAGGTTCGACCTACCTGGCCAAGTCGAGATCCGTCAGAACTCCTTCTGCCCCAAAAAGACCAAGTGGGATCTTTTTAAAGCCTCTGTGGCTTTTAAAGCAGATTTGTTGATCAGCAACCCAAGTTCTATTAGTGAGATAGAACTTGCTGCCAACCTGCTTCAAGATGTGCTCATCACATCCTTCGAGGACAGCTCTGTTCGGAAGACCCTAGAGGTCAACCGTAAAGTTCCATGGTGGAACGAGGAACTATCCGCACAACGAAGGAAGGTTAGAAGCCTTTTCAATAGGGCCAAAGCTAATCGTGTCAGCTGGGACGTCTATAGGGACGCCCTAACTAATTATAATAAAAACATTAGACGTGCCAAACGCGATACGTGGCGCAGCTACTGTGGTAGCATTGAATCGCTACCGGAGGCAGCGAGACTCCACAAAGTATTAGCTAAAGGATCGTCTAATGGTATAGGGCTTCTTAAAAGAGCAGATGGCTCTTTCACCCAAGATCGCAGGGAGGCACTTGATCTTCTGCTTCAAGTCCACTTCCCAGGTTCGGTGGCGAAACCAGATCCATCCAGTCAAGATGACGTCACCACGTCACCGGACTCACGTGGCTCCAATTTATCGGGAACCATCTTCGACCCTGAAAAGGTCAAATGGGCTGTAGATTCCTTCGCTCCCTTCAAAGCCCCAGGGGGCGATCAAATCTTCCCAGCCCTTTTACAAAACAGCCTGGATCATATTCTCGATCCGCTGGTCGGCCTGTTTAGAGCTAGTCTCACTTGGGGATACATACCCGTCTCTTGGAGGAGAGTCAATGTGGTATTCATTCCCAAACAGGGGAATCGTCCCCAGGACCAGCCCAAATCCTATCGGCCGATCAGTCTCACCTCCTTCCTGCTTAAGACAGCGGAAAGGCTCATAGACCTGCACATACGGTGCTCTCTGCAGGAAACTTATCCTCTGCATCCCACGCAGTTTGCGAATATAGCCGGAAGGTCGACGGAGGTCGCCCTCCACAAATTAGTAGGTAAAATCGAAGAAGCCCTCGCATCCAAGAAGATTGCTTTGTGCTCTTTTCTTGATATAGAGGGTGCCTTCTATAATACCGGCTACGGCTCTATTTCTGCTGCGCTAGAGCGCAGAAATATTGCCCGTCCCCTAATCCGGTGGATTGAGGCTATGCTCAAACACCGGATCATTTCCTCTACCTTGGACACCACGACTGGCTTTATCAGTGCGGTTAAAGGATGTCCCCAGGGAGGGGTCTTATCCCCCCTACTCTGGTCTTTAGTAGTTGATGAACTACTAAGCATTCTCGCAGACCAGGGCGTGCAAGCAATCGGCTACGCGGACGACCTGGTTCTAATAGTGAACGGGAAATTTGCCAACACCGTGACAGAGCTAATGCAATCTGCTCTGAACACGGTTGGCAGATGGTGCGAAGATGTAGGTCTCAGCATCAATCCCCAAAAGGCAATTATTGTTCCCTTCACTAAGCGCTATTCTATTGACATAGGTCAATTGAACATAGGCGGCTCCCCTGTGGGTCTTTCCAGCGAAGTCAAGTATCTAGGGGTGACCCTTGACAAAAGACTAAACTGGAATTCCCACCTAAATAACACTCTATCAAAGGCAACTCATGCCATGTGGGCATGCAGAAGATTCTTTGGTAGAACCTGGGGTCTCAAATCCTGTAACATCCGGTTGCTATTTGAGATGATGGTAAGACCCATCGTCACCTACGCTGCAATTGTGTGGTGGCCAAAGGTGACGCAGGTCACTGCCATCAACAAATGCAATAAATTGCATAGGCTACTTTGCCTTTCTCTGACGGGTGCACTCCGTACCTGTCCCACAGCAGCAATGGAGTCAATCCTCAACTTGACTCCGCTGCATATCAAAATAAAAGAAGTCGCTGCAATGAGTCTTCTTAGAATCAAGCTCCAATCTGGGCTTCTAGCTACCGAATCAGGGCATGCTAGACTTATCAAAGATATTCCTGGCTTAGAGATTTGCACTAGATCAGATTCCATGACCAAGGAACTCCTCTTTGGTGCAAAGTTCAGGACTCTCATCCCAGACCGGAAGGACTGGGATGCTGGCAACCCCATCAGCGACCCTCACGGCATACACTGGTATACCGACGGGTCTAAAACTGATCAGGGGTTGGAGCCGGGATACATGGTCCCAACTCCAAAACCTCGATTGCCATGGGCAAGTGGCCCACGGTCTTTCAATCCGAGGTTCATGCCATTGAGTTCTGCTGCCGTCTTATCCTTGAGAAGGGGATGAGAGGAGCGAACATTTACATCTTCTCGGACAGCCAAGCTGCCATACTAGCCCTCTCCTCAAAGAGAGTAAGCTCACGTATGGTGGCTGACTGCTGGAACTGCCTCCAGAGGCTGTCCAAAAGAAACAAAGTTACCCTCCTTTGGGTACCTGGACACTCTGGGTTCCAGGGCAACGAGCTAGCGGATGAACTAGCGAGGGCGGGGTCATCAGCCTCTATGGTTGGCCCCGAACCCTTCTGCGGCGTGGGGTGGTCAACCATCTCATCCCTTGTGAAAACTTGGGCAGATAGGTTGACCGAACGCTATTGGTTCTTCCAACCAGGGATGAGGCAGGCTAGAGAGCTTACAAATCCCTCGGTTAAACCCAGAACAGACTTACTCTCCAGGAGAGATCTCTATCTCCTTGTTGGCTATCTCAGTGGCCACCATCTGGTGAACTATCACCTAACGAAAATGCGTCTATCCTCTGATGCAGAGTGCAGGCTCTGTAAAGAGGACGATGAAACCACCAAACACATACTGTGTGACTGTCCAGCCTTGGTTTGGAGTAGGAGGAAACATTTGCACGTGGAAATCGCAGTTCCCGAGCAAATTGTCCGTTCCTCGACGAAAGACCTGCTTGGCTTCATCAGGGAAGCAGAGCGGCTTTTGTCAAGATAGGGAGAGCATTTAGGCACAAAAGACCATTCTGGTCGCAGTGCCTCGCGCCTTCTCTGCTGGGAGACTCCCTCTTTCAAATAATAATAATAATAATAATCTCCGCTCTTGTAGCAGTTGTGTGCAGTACAACTGTACAAATTGGGAATACATCTGGCTGTCTTTGTGTCAATCCATAGATATACCATCCTAGTGCTGTTTTTGTTGCAATCAAATTCCTATCCAACTGTATGCTTTTAATAGCACGAATAACAGGACAATTGTCTATTCCTATTAAAATCATTGGCTCTGCATTTGTATACCCTTTAATTGGTATATTCCTCATTTTCTTGAACTGTCTTTCCAACTGTTGCACATCAAGGGTTTGCAAAGGTAATTGAAGCTCTGGAACCGAACTTCCCCTTATACGCTGCCATTTCTTGTCACCGTCTTGTGATCGTATCTTTAATTTGCAAATCATAGAATTCACATCCATAGCATGTTTGCCTATCCAGCTCAATGTCAACTTAACAGGGTCTTCTTTGACACCCAATTTATGCGCCAACTCATTGTTTATCAATGTAGTCGAAGAACCTTCATCCACAAAGGCAAATGTTTTAATAATTTGTCTGTTTGGACCCATTAGCTCTATAGGCACAACTTTAAAGAGTATCTTTGACATATCTGACTTTATCGTGTTCACAGATGAGCTCTCTTCCTCTATTTTCTTTTCGCTGGATTCTTTTGCCTTTGTTTTATCACTATGCAATGATCTATGATGCATTTTGTCACATCAATTCAATTTACATGTCCGTTTGTACTTGCATGCTCTTACGCTGTGACCTTTAAACAAACAACTATAGCAGACGCCAAGATCTTTTGCAATTTTCCATCTGTCATCTACAGAGGATTTATTGTATTCCTCACATTTTGGCAACTTGTGATCTCTTTTGCATTTGTAGCACATATCTTTATTTGCGACCGTCGTATCAGCGACTTCTGCAACTTGCATCACCGACTTTTGCTGCGAATTATGTTTTCCCTTTGTTGCTTGTTCCTTCGAAATCACCACTGTTGCCCTTGCAATGCTCCGACTCAATCCATTTAGCCAAATGCTAAGGTGTCCCAAATTTGGATACGGTACTATATTTGCAGCGTATTCATTCCATAATATCCTCTTTGACAATGGCAACTTCTCGATAAGCTGATCCAACATTGCCGCGTTATTCAAATACTGTGTAGCATTTGCCGACCTTAAGTAGATGACCAAATTCTCTACTTTGGAAGCAAAGGGTACCAGCTTTTCCAAATTATTTTCAGGAATACTCTGAAGACTATTGACAATTTCCAATTGGGATTTTATAAGCAGTTCCGGTCGTCCATATCGAAACTGCAGCCTATTGATTATGTGTGGTACATTAACAGGATTTATTAACAAGGCATCGACCTCGTCTCTAGCCGCTCCTATAAGACTCTTCTGCAGCCGTAAGAGATTCTCAAGATTTGTGTACCTATAAGCAGCTGTTGACTCTGAGAACATTGTGCAAAATACTGGCCAATCTTTTGCATTTCCATTAAATACAGGCAGATCTATTAATTTACGAGGTTGTGTAACAGAATTGTACTGTGGGTGCACGAGAGAACTATTTTCTATGTGCCTGTCTTTTGCCAAATTAAACCTTGCTGCACCATAACCCTCAGCTAGCCCATCCATTCCAAATTTTCCAGAATTCAAATCATTTGCGCTAGTCAAGCCTCTGGTGGCTCCATTATAATCGACGTGCTTCTCTCCACTATAAAAAGCAGCCTTCCAGTGTGCGTCTCCAGCAACGCCATGAGCAATGTCACTATGTTCGGCAAATCTGACATGATCCGCGGCTGCTGAGACACCATGTTGTCTTCCAGTCGCATTAATGCCCAAAATATCAAGTCCATAATTCCTTCTCTGTGTATCAAGACCAGAGCTTTCCTGTTTATCAAGTCCATAATTCTTTCTCTGTGTATCAAGACCAGAGCTTTCCATAAAAATGCTGCCGCTTTGTTGTGCGGCTGCGTTGCTGCCCAGTGCAGAAACGCAAGTGCCACCACGTGTGGCTCCAAAATTTGCTTGTGAAGTTGCGTCTCTATTCATTACAGAAACGCCAGTGCTACCATGTGTGAGCGTTCCAGATACGTCCTCCACGTTTGAACCCATGTTGCTGCCCTGTGCAGCATTGTTGATAGTCAATCCATGATCGTCGCTGCCCATTGCAGGAACGCCAATGCCACCATGTGGAGCTGTGCATATTGCACCAATTGGATTTGCAACTACCAACTGCTCTATTTTGTTCATCCGTTCCGACATACCCTCAGTAACGTTCGCCATTTGTGTAGCCAATGCACAGTTTTGTGCAGACAGTGCAGCTAACTGTTCCGTCATGCACTTTATAAGAATTGTAACGGTGTCTTCCTTTTCTCTGGGCACCATCGTTTGGGTGCCGCTGAACTCCGTGTCACTTTCTGATCCCATTTCATCAGATCTCTTAGGTGTTGAAGATGCAGACATCTCTTCAGCACTCACTAGTCGCTTCTTATTGCGCAATTCCATCAAGACACAAAAATTCCATCAAGCTTTTCAAAATTGTATTTCACCACGACGCGTAATTATTTCATCCTATGCATGTATGTGTGTGTGTAATACGCAGTTCTTTTTCGCAACGCAATCTAATTAAAATAAAAAATGTTCTGTATCCAATTAGACAATTTGCTTTACAAAAATATAACACTTCTCCGTCTATAAACTCAATATATTTATTAATTCAAACGAGTAAATAACTTAAGATAAAGAAGAAAAAAGGGAGCGGTTTATTTTAATGTATTGCTGCGTGCGAATTATTTCGAAAAGTGACGCTCTTCATTTTCAGTGTTGCAAAGCAGCTTGCTTATATCGATAATAACTTAAGTTCTATCTTTTAAACGATATTTTGGTATTTATTCATATACGCCAAATCGAGCATGGTACGGCAAGGCCTGGCAACTTTATCGAACTTCCAACACACAGGCTAGGCACACGCTAGGCACAGGCTAGGCACAGGCTAGGCACAGGCTAGGCACAGGCTAGGCACAGGCTAGGCACAGGCTAGGCACAGGCTAGGCACAGGCTAGGCACAGGCTAGACACTGGCTAGACACTGGCTAGGCACAGGCTAGACTCTGGTTAGGCACAGCCTAAACACAGGCTAGACACTGGCTAGAAACAGGCTAGACACAGGCTAGACTCTGGCTAGGCACAGGCTAAACACTGGCTAGGAACAGGCTAGACTCTGGCTAGGCACAGGCTAGAGTCTGGCTAGGCGCAGGCTAGACACTGGCTAGGCACAGACTTGACACTGGCCAGGCACAGACTAGGCACAGACTAGACACTGGCTAGGCACAGGCTAGGCACAGACTGGTCACAGGCTAGACACTGGCTAGGCACAGGCTAGGCACAGACTGGTCACAGGCTAGACACTGGCTAGACACATGCTAGACACTGGCTAGACATTGGCTAGACACTGGCTAGACACTGGCTAGGCCCAGGCTAGAAAGTAGCTATGCCGACGCTAGACACTGGCTATGAACAGGCTAGACACTGGCTAGGCACAGGCTAAACAATGGCTAGGCACAGGCTAGACTCTGGCTAGGCACAGGCTAGACTCTGGCTAGGCACAGGCTAGACACTGGCTAAGCACAGACTAGACACAGGCTAGGCACAGACTAGGCACAGGCTAGGCACAGACTAGGCACAGACTAGACACTGGCTAGGCACAGGCTAGGCACTGGCTAGGTACAGGCTAGGCACTGGCTAGGTACAGGTTAGGCACTGGCTAGACACTGGCTAGGCACAGGCTATGCACATGCCAGTCACAGGCATGGCACTGGCTAGACACAGGCTAGGCACAGGCAAGACACAGGCTATACACAGGCTAGTCAGAGGCTAGACACAGGCTAAGCACAGGCTAGACACTGGCTAGGCACAGGCTAGGCACAGGCTAGACACTAGCTAGGCACTGGCTAGACACAAGCTAGACACTGTCTAGACACTGGCTAGACACTGGCTAGACACTGGCTAGACACTTGCTAGACACTGGCTAGGCCCAGGCTAGACACTGGCTAGGCCCAGGCTAGACAGTAGCTATGCCGACGCTAGACACTGGCTATGAACAGGCTAGACACTGGCTAGGCACAGGCTAAACACTGGCTAGGCAGAGGCTAGACTCTGGCTAGGCACAGGCTAGACTCAGGCTAGGCGCAGGCTAGACACTGGCTAGGCACAGACTAGACACTGGCCAGGCACAGACTAGGCACAGACTAGACACTGGCTAGGCACAGGCTAGGCACAGACTGGGCACAGGCTAGACACTGGCTAGGTACAGGCTAGGCGCTGGCTAGGTACAGGCTAGGCGCTGGCTAGGTACAGGCTAGGCACTGGCTAGACACTGGCTAGGCACAGGCTATGCACATGCCAGTCACAGGCAAGGCACAGGCTAAACACAGGCTTGGCACAGGCTAGACTCTGGCTAGGCACAGGCTAAACACAGGCTAGACACTGGCTAGACACTGTCAAGACACTGGCTAGACACTGGCTAGACACTAGCTAGACACTGGCTAGACACTGGCTAGGCCCAGGCAAGACAGTAGCTATGCCGACGCTAGATACTGGCTATGAACAGGCTAGACACTGGCTAGGCACAGGCTAAACTATGGCTAGGCACAGGCAAGACTCTGGCTAGGCACAGGCTCGACTCTGGCTACGCGCAGGCTAGACACTGGCTAGGCACAGACTAGACACTGGCCAGGCACAGACTAGGCACAGACTAGACACTGGCTAGGCACAGGCTAGGCACAGACTGGGCACAGGCTAGACACTGGCTAGGTACAGGCTAGGCGCTGGCTAGGTACAGGGTAGGCACTGGCTAGACACTGGCTAGGCACAGGCTATGCACATGCCAGTCACAGGCAAGGCACAGGCTAGACACAGGCTAGGCACAGGCAAGACACAGGCTATACACAGGCTAGACAGAGGCTAGACACAGGCTAGACACAGGCAAGACACAGGCTAGAAAAAGGCTAGACAGAGGCTAGACACTGGCTAGGCACAGGCTAGACACTGGCTAGGCACAGGCTAGACACTGGCTAGGCACAGGCTAGACACATGCCAATCACAGGCAAGACACAGGCTAGACGCAGGCTAGACACAGGCTAGACGCAGGCTAGACACAGGCTAGACACTGGCTAGGCACAGGCTAGACACTGGCTAGGCACAGGCTAGATACTGGCTAGGCACAGGCTAGACATAGGCTAGACACTGGCAAGGAACAGGCTGTCTAGACACTGGCTAGACACTGGCTAGAAATCGGCTAGACACTGGCTAGGCACAGGCTAGACTCTGGCTATACACAGGCTATACAGAGGCTACACACTGGCTAGACACAGGCAAGACACAGGCAAGACACAGGCTATACACAAGCTAGAAAGGGGCTAGACACTGGCTAGGCACCGTCTAGACTCTGGTTAGGCACAGCCTAAACACAGGCTAGACACTGGCTAGGCACAGGCTAGGCACAGGCTAACCACTAGCTAGGCACTGGCTAGACACAAGCTAGACACTGTCTAGACACTGGCTAGACACTGGCTAGACACTGGCTAGACACTGGCTAGACACTGGCTAGACACTTGCTAGACACTGGCTAGGCCCAGGCTAGACAGTAGCTATGCCGACGCTAGACACTGGCTATGAACAGGCTAGACACTGGCTAGGCACAGGCTAAACACTGGCTAGGCAGAGGCTAGACTCTGGCTAGGCAGAGGCTAGACTCAGGCTAGGCGCAGGCTAGACACTGGCTAGGCACAGACTAGACACTGGCTAGGCACAGACTAGACACTGGCCAGGCACAGACTAGGCACAGACTAGACACTGGCTAGGCACAGGCTAGGCACAGACTGGGCACAGGCTAGACACTGGCTAGGTACAGGCTAGGCGCTGGCTAGGTACAGGCTAGGCGCTGGCTAGGTACAGGCTAGGCACTGGCTAGACACTGGCTAGGCACAGGCTATGCACATGCCAGTCACAGGCAAGGCACAGGCTAGACACAGGCTTGGCACAGGCTAGACTCTGGCTAGGCACAGGCTAAACACAGGCTAGGCACAGGCAAGACACAGGCTATACACAGGCTAGACAGAGGCTAGACACAGGCTAGACACAGGCAAGACACAGGCTAGAAAAAGGCTAGACAGAGGCTAGACACTGGCTAGGCACAGGCTAGACACTGGCTAGGCACAGGCTAGACACTGGCTAGGCATAGGCTAGACACTGGCTAGGCACAGGCTAGACACATGCCAATCACAGGCAAGACACAGGCTAGACACATGCCAATCACAGGTAAGACACAGGCTAGACGCAGGCTAGACACAGGCTAGACGCAGGCTAGACACAGGCTAGACACTGGCTAGGCACAGGCTAGATACTGGCTAGGCACAGGCTAGACATAGGCTAGACAATGGCAAGGAACAGGCTGTCTAGACACTGGCTAGACACTGGCTAGAAATCGGCTAGACACTGGCTAGGCACAGGCTAGACTCTGGCTATACACAGGCTATACAGAGGCTACACACTGGCTAGACACAGGCAAGACACAGGCAAGACACAGGCAAGACACAGGCTAGACACAAGCTAGAAAGAGGCTAGACACAGGCTAGACACTGGCTAGGCACCGTCTAGACTCTGGCTAGGCACAGGCTAAACACAGGTGAGGCACAGGCTAAACACTGGCTAGGCACAAGCTATGCACATGCCAATCACAGGCAAGGCACAGGCTAGACACAGGCTAGACACTGGCTAGGCACAGGCTAGACACTGGCTAGACACTAGCTAGGCACTGGCTAGACACTGGCTAGACACTGGCTAGACACTTGCTAGACACTGGCTAGACACTGGCTAGACACTGGCTAGACACATGCTAGACACTGGCTAGGCACTGGCTAGGCACAGGCTAGACACTGGCTAGGCACATGCTAGACACTGGCTAGGCACAGGCTAAACACTGGCTAGGCACAGGCTAGACTCTGGCTAGGCACAGGCTAAACACAGGCTAGACACTGGCTAGAAACAGGCTAGATTCTGGCTAGGCACAGGCTAGGCACAGGCTAGACACTAGCTAGGCACTGGCTAGACACTGGCTAGACACTGGCTAGACACTGGCTAGACACTGGCTAGACACTGGCTAGACACTGGCTAAAAACAGGCTAGACACTGGCTAGGCACAGGCTAAACACTGGCTAGGCACAGGCTAGACTCTGGCTAGGCACAGGCTAGACTCTGGCTAAGCACAGGCAAGACTCTGGCTAGGCACAGGCTAGACACTGGCTAGGCACAGACTAGACACTGGCTAGGCACAGAATAGGCAAAGACTAGACAGTGGATAGGTACAGGCTAGGCACTGGCTAGGTACAGGCTAGGCACTGGCTAGACACTGGCTAGGCACAACCTATGCACATGCCAGTCACATGCAAAGTACAGGCTAGATACAGGCTCGACACTGGTAAGGAACAGGCTATACACTGGCTAGGCACAGGCTAGACACTGGCTAGGCACAGGCTAGACACTGGCAAGGCACAGGCTAAACACAGGCTAAGCACAGGCTAGACACTGGCTAGACACTGGCTATGCACAGGCTAGACACAGGCAAGACACTGGGTAGGCACAGGCTAGGCACTGGCTAGACACTGGCTAGACACTGGCTTGACACTGGCTAGACACTGGCTAGACACTGGCTAGACACTGGCTAGACACTGGCTAGACACTGGCTAGGCCCAGGCTAGAAAGTAGCTATGCCGACGCTAGACACTGGCTATGAACAGGCTAGACACTGGCTAGGCACAGGCTAAACACTGGCTAGGCACAGGCTAGACTTTGCCTAGGCACAGGCTAGACTCTGACTAGGCACAGGCTAGACACTGGCTAGGCACAGACTAGACACAGGCTAGGCACAGACTAGGCACAGACTAGACACTGGCTAGGCACAGGCTAGGCACTGGCTAGGTACAGGCTAGGCACAGGCTATGCACAGGCTAGGCACAGGCTATGCACAGGCTAGGCACAGGCTATGCACATGCCAGTCACATGCAAAGTACAGGCTAGACACAGGCTCGACACTGGTAAGGAACAGGCTATACACTGGCTAGGCACAGGCTAGACACTGGCTAGGCACAGGTTAGACACTGGCTAGACACAGGCTAGACTCTGGCTAGGCACAGGCTATGCATATGCCAGTCACAGGCAAGGCACAGGCTAGACACAGGCTAAGCACAGGCTAGACACTGGCCAGACACTGGCTATGCACAGGCTAGACACAGGCAAGACACTGGCTAGGCACAGGCTAGGCACAGGCTAGGCACTGGCTAGACACTGGCTAGACACTGGCTAGACACTGGCTAGACACTGGCTAGACACTGGCTAGACACTGGCTAGACACATGCTAGACACTGGCTAGGCACTGGCTAGGCACAGGCTAGACACTGGCTAGGCACAGGCTTGGCACAGGCTAGACTCTGGCTAGGCACAGGCTAAACACTGGCTAGACACTGGCTAGACACTGGCTAGACACTGGCTAGACACTGGCTAGACACTGGCTAGACACATGCTAGACACTGGCTAGGCACAGGCTAGACACTGGCTAGACACAGGCTTGGCACAGGCTAGCCTCTGGCTAGGCACAGGCTAATCACAGGCTAGGCACAGGCTAAACACTGGCTAGGCACGGGCTAGACTCTGGCTAGGCACAGGCTAGACTCTGGCTAGGTACAGGCTAGACACTGGCTAGGCACAGACTAGACACTGGCTAGGCACAGAATAGGCACAGACTAGACACTGGCTAGCCACAGGCTAGGCACAGGCTAGACACTGGCTAGGTACAGGCTAGGCACTGGCTAGGTACAGGCTAGGCACTTGCTAGAAACTGGCTAGTTACTGTCTAGACACTGGCTAGACACTGGCTAGACACTGGCTAGACAATGGCTAAACACTGGCTAGACACTGGCTAGACACTGGCTAGACACTGGCTAGACACTGGCTAGACACTGGCTAGGCACAGGCTAGACACTGGCTAGATACTGGCTAGACACTGGCTAGACACTGGCTATGAACAGGCTAGACACTGGCTAGGCACAGGCTAAACACTGGCTAGGCACAGGTTAGCCTCTGGCTAGGCACAGGCTAGACTCTGGCTAGGCACAGGCTAGACTCTGGCTAGGCACAGGCTAGACACTGGCTAGGCACAGACAAGACACTGGCTAGGCACAGGCTAGGCACAGGCTAGACACTGGCTAGGCACAGGCTAGACACTGGCTCGGCACAGGCTAGACACAGGCTAGACACAGGCTAAACACAGGCTAGACACCGGCTAAACACTGGCTAGGCACTGGCTAGGCACAGGCTAGACACTGGCTAGGCACAGGCTAGACACTGGCTAGGCACAGGCTAGACACTGGCTAGGCACAGGCTAGACTCTGGCTAGGCACAGGCTAGACACTAGCTAGGCACAGACTAGACACAGGCTAGGCAAAGACTAGGCACAGACTAGACACTGGATAGGCACAGGCTAGGCACAGGCTGGGCACAGGCTAGACACTGGCTAGGCACAGGCTAGACTCTGGCTAGGCACAGGCTAGACACTAGCTAGGCACAGACTAGACACTGGCTAGGCACAGACTAGACACTGGCTAGGTAAAGACTAGGCACAGACTAGACACTGGATAGGCACAGGCTAGACTCTGGCTAGGCACAGGCTAGACACTGGCTAGGCACAGGCTAGACACTAGCTAGGCACAGGCTAGACACTGGTTAGGCACAGGCTAGACACTGGTTAGGCACAGGCTAGACACTGGCTATGCACAGGCTAGACACTGGCTAGGCACAGGCTAGACACTGGCTAGACACTGGCTATGCACAGGCTAGACACAGGCAAGACACTGGGTAGGCACAGGCTAGGCACTGGCTAGACACTGGCTAGACACTGGCTTGACACTGGCTAGACACTGGCTAGACACTGGCTTGACACTGGGTAGACACTGGCTAGACACTGGCTAGGCCCAGGCTAGAAAGTAGCTATGCCGACGCTAGACACTGGCTATGAACAGGCTAGACACTGGCTAGGCACAGGCTAAACACTGGCTAGGCACAGGCTAGACTTTGGCTAGGCACAGGCTAGACTCTGACTAGGCACAGGCTAGACACTGGCTAGGCACAGACTAGACACAGGCTAGGCACAGACTAGGCACAGACTAGACACTGGCTAGGCACAGGCTAGGCACTGGCTAGGTACAGGCTAGGCACTGGCTAGGTACAGGCTAGGCACAGGCTATGCACAGGCCAGGCACAGGCTATGCACAGGCTAGGCACAGGCTATGCACATGCCAGTCACATGCAAAGTACAGGCTAGACACAGGCTCGACACTGGTAAGGAACAGGCTATACACTGGCTAGGCACAGGCTAGACACTGGCTAGGCACAGGTTAGACACTGGCTAGACACAGGCTAGACTCTGGCTAGGCACAGGCTAGACTCTGGCTAGGCACAGGCTATGCATATGCCAGTCACAGGCAAGGCACAGGCTAGACACAGGCTAAGCACAGGCTAGACACTGGCCAGACACTGGCTATGCACAGGCTAGACACAGGCAAGACACTGGCTAGGCACAGGCTAGGCACAGGCTAGGCACTGGCTAGACACTGGCTAGACACTGGCTAGACACTGGCTAGACACTGGCTAGACACTGGCTAGACACTGGCTAGGCACAGGCTAGACACTGGCTAGATACTGGCTAGACACTGGCTAGACACTGGCTATGAACAGGCTAGACACTGGCTAGGCACAGGTTAAACACTGGCTAGGCACAGGTTAGCCTCTGGCTAGGCACAGGCTAGACTCTGGATAGGCACAGGCTAGACTCTGGCTAGGCACAGGCTAGGCACAGACTAGACACTGGCTAGGCACAGGCTAGGCACTGGCTAGGTACAGGCTAGGCACTGGCTAGGTACAGGCTAGGCACAGGCTATGCACAGGCCAGGCACAGGCTATGCACAGGCTAGGCACAGGCTATGCACATGCCAGTCACATGCAAAGTACAGGCTAGACACAGGCTCGACACTGGCTAGGCACAGGCTAGACACTGGCTCGGCACAGGCTAGACACAGGCTAGACACAGGCTAAACACAGGCTAGACACCGGCTAAACACTGGCTAGGCACTGGCTAGGCACAGGCTAGACACTGGCTAGGCACAGGCTAGACACTGGCTAGGCACAGGCTAGACACTGGCTAGGCACAGGCTAGACACTGGCTAGGCACAGGCTAGACTCTGGCTAGGCACAGGCTAGACACTAGCTAGGCACAGACTAGACACTGGCTAGGCAAAGACTAGGCACAGACTAGACACTGGATAGGCACAGGCTAGGCACAGGCTGGGCACAGGCTAGACACTGGCTAGGCACAGGCTAGACTCTGGCTAGGCACAGGCTAGACACTAGCTAGGCACAGACTAGACACTGGCTAGGCAAAGACTAGGCACAGACTAGACACTGGATAGGCACAGGCTAGGCACAGGCTGGGCACAGGCTAGACACTGGCTAGGCACAGGCTAGACTCTGGCTAGGCACAGGCTAGACACTGGCTAGGCACAGGCTAGACACTGGCTAGGCACAGGCTAGACACTGGTTAGGCACAGGCTAGACACTGGTTAGGCACAGGCTAGACACTGGCTATGCACAGGCTAGACACTGGCTAGGCACAGACTATGCTGATGCCAATCACATGCAAAGTACAGGCTAGACACAGGCTCGACACTGGTAAGGAACATGCTATACACTGGCTAGGCACAGGCTAGACACTGGCTAGGCACAGGCTAGACACTGGCTAGACACAGGCTAGACACTGGCTAGGCACAGGCTATGCATATGCCAGTCACAGGCAAGGCACAGGCTAGACACAGGCTCAGCACAGGCTAGACACTGGTTAGACACTGGCTATGCACAGGCTAGACACAGGCAAGACACTGGCTAGGCACAGGCTAGGCACTGGCTAGGCACAGGCTATGCTGATGCCAATCACATGCAAAGTAAAGGCTAGACACAGGCTCGACACTGGTGAGGAACAGGCTACACACTGGCTAGGCACAGGCTAGACACTGGCTAGGCAAGGGCTAGACATTGGCTAGGCACAGGCTATGCATATGCCAGTCACAGGCAAGGCACAGACTAGACACTGGCTATGCACAGGCTAGACACTGGCTAGGCAAAGCCTAGACACTGGCTAGACACAGGCAAGACACAAGCTATACACAGGCTAGACAAAAGCTAGACACTGGCTAGACACAGGCAAGACACAGGCTAGACACAGGCTAGACACAGGCTAGACACAGGCTAGACACTGGCTACGCACAGGCTAGACACTGGCTAGGCACAGGCTAGACGCTGGATAGGCACAGGCTAGACGCTGGCTAGGCACAGACTAGACACAGGCTAGACACTTGCTAGGCACAGGCTAGACACTGGTTAGGCACAGGCTAGACACTGGCTATGCACAGGCTAGACACTGGCTAGGAATAGGCTAGACTCTGGCTAGGCACAGGCTAAACACTGGCGAGGCACATGCTAAACACTGGCTAGGCACAGGCTATGCACATGCCAATCACAGGCAAGGCACAGGCTAGACACAGGCTAAGCACAGGCTAGACACTGGCTAGGCACAGGCTAGACACTGGCTAGGCCCAGGCTAGACACTGGCTAGGCCCAGGCTAGACACTGGCTAGGCACAGGCTAGACACAAGCTAGGCACTGGCTAGACACTGGCTAGACACTGGCTAGGCACAGGCTAGGCACAGGCTAGACACAGGCTAGACACTAGCTAGACACAGGCTAGACACTAGCTAGGCACTGGCTAGACTCTAGCTAGACACTGGCTAGACACTGGCAAGACACTGGCTAGACATTGGCTAGGCACTGGCTAGACACTGGCTTGACACTGGCTAGACATTGGCTTGCCACTGGCTAGACACTGGCTAGGCCCAGGCTAGAAACTTGCCAGGGACAGGCTAGACACTTGCTATGCACAGGCTAGACAGTGGCTAAGCACAGGCTAGACGCTGGCTAGGCACAGGCTAGACGCTGGATAGGCACAGGCTAGACGCTGGCTAGGCACAGACTAGACACAGGCTAGACACTTGCTAGGCATAAGCTAGACACTGGCTAGGTTCAGGCTAGACACAGGCTAGTTACAGGCACAGGCTAGGCCCAGGCTAGGCACAGGCTAGGCACAGGCTAGGCACAGGCTAGGCACAGGCTAGGCACAGGCTAGGCACAGGCTAGGCACAGGCTAGGCACAGGCTAGGCACAGCCTAGGCATAGGCTAAGCACAGGCTAGACACTGGCTTTGCACAGGCTATGCACAGGCGAGACACTGGCTAGTGTAGCATATCTACCCCACCTATCAAATAAAGAATGGGTATAACTTTGCATAAATACATTGTGACACTTTGTCACAGTAAACGTAAATATACAAATACCCAAAAGACCACCAATAACTACATAAGCATTCCAGCGTCCGAGTCATACGATCAAACGCTCATACATAAGCCGATCGCGGAGCGTTGGAATGCTGAGCATGCACTTTGCAGCTCAAGTGGTCAAGCTATACATAACATATGCATGCCTTCTGCATACATATGTATATGTATAAATGTAATTAAGAATACATAGATATA
The DNA here is from genome assembly GCA_018904595.1 of Zaprionus indianus. Lineage (NCBI taxonomy): Eukaryota > Metazoa > Arthropoda > Insecta > Diptera > Drosophilidae > Zaprionus > Zaprionus indianus. Next base: position 1,515,062 of record JAEIHA010001061.1, read on the forward strand.
AGCACTGTATGGGCGGGTTAGCCAAAACCCAACAGAACACACTTTGAACAGTTGAATAGAGAACCTCATAAAGAGCAGAAGCTCTTCTCTTGTTATTTAAAGTGTACTTTAGCAAAATACTAACATCTCCTAAATATCAAACATTACATGGCGACCGTGACAGTGTTGACGTGTGCATGAAGTTAACGATTATAATAAAAGCATGAAGTGTCCGTGGCCAAAAGAAATAAAATGAAAAAATTCAAACATTACAAAAGCATGAAGTGTTCGTGGCCAAAGAAATAAAAACAATAAATTCAAACATTACATGGATAAATGCATTACATACATAGAAATGCAGAAAGGACAAATCTTCTTAAAAAGCTTTTGAACATAAATGGCAGAGGAGCCACAATTCTCGAATGCAGTACCCACTAAGCAAAGGGATTTGCCAACTCTGGAAGAGGCCCTACAGGAGAATCCAGCTAATGGACCACGCCCACTCACGATAAAAGTACAGGGCCAGGCAGCAGAAAAAACAGCAAAATAAACATAAATGAAGCGGGCAAAGAATTTAGCTACTTCAGCAACGGCGATGCCGTATGCATCAGCAGATGCATACCGACAACGCTACAAAGAGCGTCTTCAAACACAGGAAATAAGTTTTGCAAAGGTGCGAAACAACGCAAACGGGCTGCATAAATGCCAATGCCCCAATTTGCTTTAGATTTAATTTCTACCCCAAGCCGAGGCGGGAAGCCGCTGCTTGGAAAATACTAAAATCTGTTAGGCTTACAATCACTTACAATGTGGTTGGAGACATTTTTTTTTTTTATTATTGTAAACGACTATGTGAGCCAACCACATATATTAACCATTAATATTTCCACGTCTCTGGCACTGAGTATACATATATACTCAGCTGCAAAATTTTATTTGTGCAAAATGACAACAATGAAAAAGTTCTTATTTTGACTAATATAAAAGAAAATATTAGTTTCATTTTTTTTCCATTTTCAAGAAGAAAATATTTTTCCTTCTTTTAAGCTCCAAATAGAATATCTTATATTTTTTCCTTTTTCAAAGATCCGTTTCATTGAATACAGATAAAATGGGATGGTTTAGTGATTCTAGTGAGGCAAAGGATAATACTGCCAATGTAGTAAATAATGTTAGAATAATTGATCAAACAGACGATATAAATGCGTTGTGGATCCTACTATTGATAATAACAATAGTATTAGTCTTGCAATTCTTGCTTACTATTTATGTAAAACATAATAAAATTATTAAGAAAAGATACATGACAGGGCGAATCATTTAGATCAGATTTGAAGAAAAAGAAACAATGAATAACAAATTCCATTGCAAGAAGGGAATGGAGAGAAATAGCGAAATGTATAGACAAATTTCGCAATAAGTTTGACAAATCTTATAAATGCATAAATAGAGATGCAGTAATAAAAGCAGAAACGTTGAAAAACCATACAGAGATAGTAGTAAAGGAATACAATAATATAGTTACCTTAGTAAACAAGTACACAAATAGATTCACAGCTGAGCACCTTAAACAATGTATACGCGTAATAAAATCCCTAAACACAAGATTAATTAATATCAGGAAAAGAAGACATATTCTGATTAACGTGCCAGAAAGTCTAAGTCAATTGGTGGACTTCGATACCGACCAGTTTAAAGGACTGGACGAATCTATTCAATCAAGCGACGCTGAATCCGATAGTGACATTGAAACACTAGAAGGAAGCGATCGAATTGAAAATAAGCCAGAAACAATAACAATTTCTGAAATGGCACAGACATTGACAGAATTTATCAAGCTAGCCACATCTCTGATACCAGAGTTTGATGGTAGGCACGAAAATTTACAAAGTTTTATAGATGCTCTAGGTCTATTAGACACCTTAAAAGGCACGCATTTGACAACAGCGATAAGCCTTATAAAAACTAAACTTAAAGGCCATGCAAGGAATCTTATAAGTAATGAGCAGACAATCGCTGCAATCATTACCCAACTGTCCAGTGCAGTAAAAGGAGAATCGGTAGAAGTTATATCTGCCAAACTTCTCAATCTGCAACAGAAAAATAAAACGGCCAACCAATACACCCAAGAGGTGGAGAAACTGACAAAGGCCCTTGAAGGCGCCTATATCAGTGAAGGTCTCAGCCAATCCCTTGCAAATAAATACAGCACTACAACAGCTGTAAAAGCCATGACACAAAATTGCTCCATTGATAAGGTAAAACTTATCATGCAAGCAGGCACGTTCACAAACATGAATGATGCCATTTCAAAATTTGTAAACAGTTGCACAGAGATAACAGGTCAAAGCAACACTGTACTGTTTTATCGAAGAGGTGCAAATAACAATAATAGAGGAGGCCGAGGTTATAATCGTGGTAGAAATAGCAACCACAACAATTACAACCGAGGCAGCAATTACAACAATAACAATAATCATAACTTTAATAACCGTGGAGGAAGAAGAGGCCAAAACCAAGGAAGAGGCCGAGGTAGCTTCAACCAGGGCAACAATAACAACAATGTGAGAATGGCGCAAAACACGTCGGAAAACTCACAGAACCCTTTAGGAAACAATCAATAAATGCAAAGGTTCATTCCATCAATTATAGTCTTAATATATTCGTAATTTTTTATAATCATTGTGACGCCGCATGAAGCAGCTCACACTCCTCAAGTACTAGACCACGCCGAAGATTAAAATTATTTAAAACTAGTCCACGTAACAAGAAATCTCGCCGGAGATTTGAAATATCTCTCTCGTCTACGAGTCAAGAAATCTCGCCGGAGATTTAAATTATTCCCGCAAACCCACGTGCCAATAAAATCTCGTCGGAGATTTCAGACTCATTCTTAACCAGTGCAAGAAACACGTGGCCATAAAATCTCGCCGGAGATTTTAAGCAATTTAATAGAAAGATCAACGCTCAACAGGAATTCACCGTCGCCACGTCTACTCTACTCAACGAATTTAACCGCGCGTCAAATTTAACAAAAGGCATGGGAACACGCTGGATCGCTTTCCGTCGGAAGAGCGAACTACAGCTCATCTTGAAGGAGTTCGGACTGGACACCAACGGCACAGTGGAGGAATTGCGGAGTCGCCTGGTAGCATTTGCCAGCCAAGGAGACTTGTCCAAGGACCAGTTGCTGCGACTGCTGGAACTTGAGACAAGTCTGGGAAACGCGGTCACGCCGGATCCCAAACAAACTGGGACGCGCTCACGTGACGCATCGCCGGCACCGATGGAAGATGACTCCGAGGGTGTTATCCCTATCCCGAGTCTCGAGGCCCCACGAGCAGCGAGTCCTGCGAGGAGCGCTATCAGTCGACACACATTACCCGTCCCGGCGCCAAATGCCACGTTTTCGGTCAACATTGGAAGCAGCGGACCGGGTCACAAATGGGTAGCCCCGTACGAGTTGGCCGACCGTGTCCGGAAATGGGGCGTAGCCTTTAATGGCGACGCGACCGATCCTTGGGGATTCATCGAGCAGCTAGAGGAGAAAGCGGCGCTGTACAGCATCGACGTGCAACAACTACCACAGGCAGTTGCAAACGTGCTGACGGGCCAGGCCGAGGATTGGTTTAGAGTCAACACTCTCTACCAAGTCACTTGGGAAGAATTCAAACAGGAATTCATGGACTTCTTTCTCCCCCCGCGCTATTTTCAACGACTCGAAGACGACATCAGAAGCCGAACCCAACGCCGAGGTGAACGCTTCCGCGACTACGCGCTGGCGCTGCGGCTGATGATGCGACGTGCGAAGTACACCAAGGAGCAGGAGCTGGACAGGATCTACGACAACATGATGCCGGAGTACCAGCTGTTCACGCGTCGTCACGAGTTTGGAACGCTGGCGCAGCTGGACAAACTCGTGATCACCTACGAGACGACCAAGGAGTTGCAGCGACAAGGGACAAACCATCCGACCCAACGAAGAGAAGAACCGAAGTCCCCGAATCCGCCAACAACACGGAACACGACGACGACAACACCGGCAACTATGGCAGCTCCCCCACAAACGACACCACTAGGAGCCACCAGGAGCGACGCTCAGCGAGTGTGCCATAACTGCGCGCAACCCGGGCACATGCAGGCGGACTGCCGAAATAACCGCGTACTATTCTGCTGGGATTGCGGACGACATGGTGTGCGCACAGTGGACTGCTGTTGACGGACTACTTCGGGAAATGCTGCGCGTCTTCAGCCGAGAGGGGGCAGTTTGGAGACCCCGCATCGCAGTTCCCAGGAATAACACCACTCAGGTGCAGCAACGGTCGTGTCATCGCACATGTCGGGATCGAGGACCTGATGACGGATGCCACGGTCGACACGGGGGCCACCCGCAGCTTCATCAGCGAGCGTATGGCCGCAAGGCTGAGTACTCCGGAGAACGAGCGAGCATCCCTGATCCGCATCAAACTAGCGGATGGATCGTCGAGAGACGTGACACGAGCCCTACGAGTGAGGATTCAACTCGGGCAGAAGGAGACGACAGTGCCAATGCTGGTACTGCCCGTCATTCTGGACGAAGTAATCCTAGGAATGGATTTCCTGTGCGGCATCGAAGCGACCCTGGGGTGTGGCCAAGCAAAACTACGGTTGCAGAACACACTGGAGGAGGCAGCACCGACGCCCGGGACATCCCGACGAGCAGCAGAGGACCCAGTAGCCCAGGACAACCATAGGAGCGCGGTCTTACCACCGGCTTGCCCCATGGCACGTCAGAAGAACCCTTTCAGGCGAACTGGGGCCCAGGACGATGCACACACACAGGGCACGGAGACACGACCAGACGGGCGAGGCGAGGTTGACCAGCAGCAAGGAGCACCACGAGAGAGACCCGACAAACTAACCAGGACACGAAGAACACAACGGCAGGAATCTACGGGACCACTGAGCGAACGAGGCGAGGTGCGTCAGCAGGAGTCAACGAGACCACCGAGCGAACGAGGCGAGGTGTGTCAACACGAGTCAACGGGACCACCGAGCGAACGAGGCGAGGTGTGTCAACACGAGTCAACGGGACCACCGAGCAAACGAGGCGAGGTGTGTCCGCAGGAGTCAACGAGACCACCGAGCGAACGAGGCGAGGTGTGTCCTCAAGGATCAACGGAACGACTGGAACGACGAAACATTGCAGACGATCAAATCGACGTGGGAGGCCCGACCAAGCGGCGACGCCGTAGGAGACGGCCCACAACTAGCCACGCCGCCTGGCGGGGCGTCGTGACACAAGGAGCAAGTACGGCTACAGACGAAGAACAGGTGGAGGGCTTTCTACAGTCTGAGCTAGCCCAGTTCGACGGTTTGATGGGGGTTTCATCCATCGCGGAGCACACCATCACCATGCGGGATGAGTATCCTATCAAGCAGAGGTACTACGCGAAAAATCCGGCCATGCAGAAAATCATCAATGAGCAAGTTGACGAACTTCTGCGAGATGGGAGAATCGAGCCATCCAGGAGCCCATACAGTGCACCCATTGTACTTGTTGGGAAAAAGACGGGAGAGATGCGAATGTGTGTGGATTACCGCCAGCTCAATGCGAAATCCATCCCAGACGCCTACCCGTTACCACGGATCAACCACATCTTGGAGAAACTCAAGGACGCGAAATACATATCCACACTGGACTTGAAGAGCGGGTATTGGCAAATACCTATGGCCCGGAGCAGCAGAGAGTACACTGCGTTTACGGTGCCCGGCAGAGGCCTTTTTCACTGGAAGGTGATGCCATTTGGATTGCACTCGGCCCCGGCTACGTTTCAACGCGCACTGGATGGAGTCATCGGGCCGGATATGGAACCACACGCGTTCGCATATCTCGATGATATCATCGTGGTGGGGCGTTCCCTGCAGGAGCATATGGACAACCTTCGAGAGGTGTTCCGGCAGCTCCGAAACGCGAACTTGCGCCTGAATAAGGCCAAATGCAGCTTCTTCAAGAAAAAAATCATCTACCTCGGGCATCATGTCAGTGGAGGTGGCATACACACCGATCCTGGCAAGATCGCCGCGATCAAGGAGCTCCAGCCACCAACAACCGTCAGAGAAATAAGGAGATGTCTAGGTATCGCGTCCTGGTACCGGCGATTTGTGCCAAATTTCGCCACCCTGGTACAACCAGTGTCAGCATTGCTGAAGAAGGGCCGCAAATGGGTGTGGAGCGAGGACCAGCAGCGAGCGTTCGAGGCGTTGAAGACGAGTCTCACGCAAGCGCCAGTCCTAGCCTGCCCAGACTTTGCCGAACGCTTCACCCTCCAGACGGATGCGAGCGACTTTGGACTGGGAGCCGTGCTGACACAACAGATCCAGGGAACCGAGCGTGTCATCGCGTACGCAAGCTGACGCCTCTCAGTAGCCGAAAGCCGTTATTCGAATACGGAGAAGGAGTGCCTGGCCATTGTGTGGGCGATAAGAAAGCTGCGATGTTACCTCGAGGGCTACGAGTTCGACGTAGTCTTAGACCACTTAGCGTTGAAGTGGCTAAATAGCATCGAGAACCCGACGGGAAGGATTGCGCGCTGGGCGTTAGAGCTTCAACAGTTCCGCTTCAACGTGCATTACCGCCGCGGAGACCAGAACATTGTGGCCGACGCTTTGTCCAGACAGCCTCTGGAAACGCTGCAACAAGTCACCCAGGAGAGACCACCCTGTAAGTGGACAACTCGGATGACGGACCTTATCAAGAAGGAACCCGAGAAATACCCGGAATATCTGCGAGAGAACGACCAACTTTACCGACGGGGAGGATTCCGACCAGACGACGAGGACTACACACCTTGGAAATTGTGTGTGCCGAGGCCACAACGCCAACGAGTACTCGACGAGTGTCACGACCAGCCCACAGCCGGACACCAGGGAGTGCGGAAAACACTCAACCGGATTCGTCAGCGGTATTTCTGGCCGGGTCTTTTCCGGGACGTAGCACGATACGTACGGAAGTGCGAGACCTGCCAGAAATTTAAGGTCAGCCAACTCAAGCCACCGGGACAGATGCACACGAGGCAAGTACACGCTCCATTCGACGTACTCTGTGCGGACTTCGTTGGACCACTCCCACGCTCCACTCACGGGAATACCATGCTACTGGTATTCTTCCACGCCTTCTCAAAGTGGGTAGAGTTGGTGCCTTTGCGCAAGGCAACGGGCGCTCACCTGATGCGCTCGTTCCGCGAGCGAATCCTGGCCAGGTTTGGAGTACCGAAGATGCTGGTCTGCGACAATGGGACACAGTTCACGAGCCGAGCTTTCGCCGCATTCTGTGGAAAACTGGGCATGTCTCTGCAACACACCGCGCAGCAGAACCCCACGGAGAGGGTTAACCGGACTGTGAAGACAATGGTGGCACAGTATCTGGACGACCAGCAGTGGACATGGGACGAGCGCCTCCCAGAGATCAGCCTGGCGATCAATACGAGCGCCTCGGACACCACCGGATTTAGCCCCGCGTATCTTATACAAGGACGTGAGCCTCGTTTGCCGGGAGCCTTGTATGAAGAGGTAACCCCGGTCATACGAATGGAACCAAGGACACCAGAGGAGAAGGAACGACACCTGCAGGACGTTTTCAAGACCGTCGCTGAAAACGCACAACAAGCCAGCGCAGACCAGGGAAAATATTACAATTTACGCCGCCGAGAATGGAAGCCGACCATCGGCGACCTCGTACTCCTGAAGCAGCATCACTTATCGAAAGCAGCCGACGGCTTTGCTGCCAAACTGGCACCTCGCTACGACGGTCCCTACCGGGTCATAAAATACATCTCGCCCACGATCCTTCGGCTCCAAAATGTTGGGACGAAGCAGCGACGCAGCGCAGGACTAGCCGACCTTAAGGCATTCCACGAGGAAGACTCGACCAGCGAAGATCGACAGGTATCGGGGGCGACAGGATCCCACTAACCACGTTAACCATTCATACCATGATATTCTATTGTAACTTTTGTATTTACGCATAAGACATTAGCCAGCCAGGGTTTTCAAGCTTCGCACCATATTAGGGCCCGATAGGAAAATAATATTTCTTAAGCACCTTTTAGTATTACTTAAGTAACTCCTTTAAAATTATAGCCCCGAGGCGGATCGCGACTGGCAATTGCCTGACCAGCGGTCGGCGGGGGACGACACGATGGAGCTGTTGATTGAGGAGTGGGCCTTCGCCGACCTGCCCCCCTTGACGCAGAGCGAGGAGGCTCTGATGTTTCCCCCCGAAATGGCGATCCCGGAGGCCGAAGCATGGAATATCGAGGACCTGGTCGCGACGCGACGATTCCCGGGCCATTGCCTCGCGGGCACTCCAGCGGTAACACCCGCCACCCAGGATCCGGAGCTGACAGGCCACTATAGCCCGATCAGCGAGGACGACCGATCTATACCCCTGGCACCATCACCGTCATCCCCGGGTCGGCATAGCCCCGCACAGGAGGGTCATCAGACGCTCCCGTCAATGCCATTGCTCAATCAAGAGCAATCACCGACTGCAGGCCAGGCTTGCACGACGGGAGACGGGCCGGTCTTCCAACCTACGCGCACATGGCGTATCGTCACGCCGCCCCCCCTAAAGAGCATTCTGAAGGGGGAGAGTGTGTACGTGAAGGTACGGGCCGGACCGTTTCCCTCGTCCTCTGAGGAGGAGTCGGAGGACGACGGACCCCGAGCACCCGCGCGCCCCATCATCGACCATCGGATGGAGCTCGGGGAGGCCTTATTGGCCATGATCCGGACCGACGAGACGACTAAGGAGACCACCGCGGACCCGACCGCGCTGGCTACCCCGAAAACACCGGGACGGCCGCAACCGGAGCAGTGGGCCCCAGCGCCCAGTGAGTGGAGGGTCCCCACCTACGACCACTGGCTGCCTCGCCGCGTGATCGATCGGGTCGAGGCCCACTTAGAGCGGCACCCCCGCAAGGCAGCGTGCTTGCTCCTGGAAGGGGCCGGGACGCGTTTCCGAGCCCGCATCACGAGTCACGGTGCTGTCACCATCCTGGAACGGCGTTAGGACCACGGCGTCACCGCCAATTAAGGATGAGACCAAGGTGGGGGGGGGGGTGTGGTGGAGAGAGACGAGATGAAAAAGCGCCCCAGTAACACTTTCTATTTTATTATTTTTAATTTTTCATTTTTTCACCTAACCCCGGCGAAGTAAAGGGGGGGTGTGACGCCGCATGAAGCAGCTCACATAAAACCTTATTTTTATAAATAAATATAAGTTACTCTTAAGTCGTATATACCCCACAGTCTTCTTATTATAACATAAGCACAGGCAGAGAACATAAGACGAAGCGCAGACAGAAATCATGGACAGAAAATCATAGGCGGCGAGGTAGATAGGGGCGGGGGGCAAAGACGAGGAAAAGGGCACGCAGCGTACGCAAACCCTCCCGCATTCGACGCCCGGCGTAACACACAAAAATAGCACACAAGTAACAGTGCCTCGGCACCCAGAGCTTGTGCATAGGCTCGAGCATAACACGCGCACAAGTAACGGTCCTTCGGTACCCAGAGCGCGAGCATAGACTGCAGCTGCACGCAGGCAACGGGATCGCGACAAATTTTGAAGCGACGGCGCCAGTTAGGCACCGACGCTAGACAAGCGGCCGAGCCATGCAATCAAAGAAGTGCGAAGAGAGCGAAAACAGCAAGGCACGATCGTTCGAGCGCAGCGACGCCATGCAGGCGACACTTGCGCAGCGGCGACAAAAGCAAAGGCAGCGAAGCAAAGTGCGAGCTGCGAAACTAGGGCACAGGACAGTCTTAAGCGAGCAGCAATCGAAGTCGGGCTGAAAAAGCTCCCGGGAAAAGTACAAGTGAAGAAAAATAAAAGTGTGCAAGTGCCAGCAAGGACCAAGCAGGACCCCATCCCTCCTTATTAGTAGACATGGATCCTGTCGCAGGACATAGCAGGTGAGCTGTAAAAGGGATATTGAGAGCGCAGTTATGCGCTAGTTGGCAAGTGGCTGCGTGAGCGTGAGTTACCACATGCACCCTTCCCCCGGTCAACATCGTACCTCCTCCTAAACCGAAGCGAGGGTACAACAAAGAACTAAGAACAAAGAACAACTCTTAAGCATTTACACACCAAATCAAATGTATACTTATATATAAGTTAACCCAGACCCGGGAGTGCATTGCTCCAATTAAAGTAACAAACAGGAAAAGGGCCAGAATGCTGACTAGGCATTCTTGCAACATTGTAAATTCCTAGAAATACAAATATGTACTGAGTCTTTTAAATATCAAGTTGAGCTGAATAAATGCTATTCTGTATCCATAATCCAAAGAGAACAGACGTGTTTTATTCCCCGAGTATTATTTTATTAAAAGTGAATAATAAAGCTGAAATAAAGGCTTAGAACTATCCAACGACATTCTATTCATCGGGAAAAAGAAGACCCCTTTTCCCCCTTTGGTCCTACAACTAACCTTCATGGAACATCGTGGGATAGATAACTGGCGCAGCCGGACTTAAAGAACTATGCAGTTGACTCCCATATATTGGCTATGCATGTAAAGACAGCAACGGTAGTAGGGAAAACTAAATTATTAATTAAAATTATTAAAAGTGAAATGACAAAATCATAATGAAAAGTTACACAATCAATCTCAGTACGAAAATCATAATGCATCGTCAGCGAAAACCCAGTGGTCGCATTTGACGGCCGCAGCCACGTATCGGATTGCATACCCAAGCGACCGAGTACGTGGCAGCATAAGTCCATAGTGAGCAGTGTTCGTTTTAGTGATGTATGCATGTGATGTACATACGAATACCCAGATTCATAAAAAGCAAAAAGGCTTACGCAATAAGGCGACACGATAAGGTGTTCTGGAGTATATCAAGAGATAAAGCAACAAAGCTTACAAAAGAATGTGTATAAGATTTAAAAAAAAAAAAAAAAAAAAAAAAAGATACAAGCAATAAGGCTTCCGCAAATAAGTGCGAGATATATCAAGAAGAAATAATAAAGCTTAATCTGAAGAGGCACAATCCGAATGACGAAGACGGGAAACAGTTCAATTACAATAGCATGCAGAGTTGCAGGGCGCAAAGCTGTACGCTGTTTTTGAATGTACCCGAATTCGACGTTAAAGGGTCGCTAACTGATTATTAAGCCCACTTAAAATAATTAAATATTAAAAAATACGAAACAAAAAACAAATAAACTACCGATTGCCCCAAATCCATAACCTTACACATGTACACAAAAACTTAAAATCCTTCATTACAGGAAATTTTAGAAGACACCTTTACATCAACACACACCACAACACAACGGTTAAAATAAGTTAACTAAGAATAATATTAAGAGACACACACTATAAATTAAGAACACAACACACATTAGAAACTAAGAGACCAACATACTATAAATTAAGATAGCGACACACATTAGAAACTAAGATATCAACACATATTAAAAATTAAGGTAATAACACTAAAACACATATTGTTCCGAAGCACACACGATCAGATAGGAAGAGAAGAGTAATAGGAATTGACGGGACATAATTGAAACACTAAAATAGGCCCCATAAAATTTACAGTTGTATAGAGAGAGTTCATGTCGCATATCAAAAGGTTGTTTCCGAACACCAGAAGCAGAAGTAGAGCTGAAAGAGAAGAATTAGCATCAAGGTCTTTAGAGCCCATTGAAGAAGATTTTATCTTAGGTAGAGAAACAGTTCCGACAATAATGACTTCAAACACTCCACCACTTAACCAACCATTGCCACCTTCGGCAACAACCACCCCGAACGAAATTTTTAACACATTACGCATACCCGACGCAATTCGTTTTCTCCCAACATACGATGGTAATTTTAAAACGTTAAACGACTTTATTACCAATGTGGAGGAGGTCCTAATGATGATCAGAGGGGCAGATCAGACTCCGTACGGTCATTTGTTAATGAGGACAATCAGAAATAAGATCGAAGGGAAAGCAAACGAGGTACTGATAGCAGAAGGCGTCCCCCTCAATTGGGACATCATGAAAGCTACACTTCGAATTCATTTTACAGATAAGAGGGAAGAATCTTCCCTTATACAGGAGCTTCACCTTATAAACTTAAAAAATTTGTCCTTGACTAGGTTATATGAAGAAATAACCGAAGTCAGACTCGCCCTTTTTAGCATTATTGACACTAGAGAAAGGGAACAGTCTATAATTAAAGCTAAAAAGGAATCATACACTAAGTTGTGCCTGGATGCCTTTGTAACAGGTATAAAGGGACCCTTAGGTGCTTTTGTAAGAGCTCTCAGACCCAAAACCCTATCTGAAGCGTATGAAGAAGCTCTCAAGGAAAGAGAGTTATACTTCCAGGAAAGGAAGAGGAAAATGCTGGAAACTAACAATCCGAGACAGGGAAGGAGAGGTAGTAACGAAAGTCAGGGACAGAATGCAGGAACTTCTTATAGCAACAACGGAAATAACGGTTCTAATTACAACTCTAATAATAACCGATTCCGTCATAATCAAAACTCTAACAATAGTTCCAGATCCAACAGTTCGAATAGAAATAACCGAACTAACACCCCGGCTATAATGCCAAAACCAGAACAAGCCGATTACAATAGTGGACGAACTCAGGGTAATTCTTCAAACCGTTCGGGTCAATATTATAATATTAATGGGACCACCCAGAACACCGATATCGGACAATCGGATGAACAAAATTTTCAAGTTATAGCCTCGGACAACAGACAGGATACATAGAAAGAGACAGGCACGGCTCGTCGTTACCGTTTGTAGAGATAGGTTCCCCATTCGGTAGACGACTCAAGTTTCTCATTGATACGGGAGCCACTCATTCATTTTTAGACCCTAAATTTACAACAATACAAAACCGGACTAGACTAACTTCAGAGTTCAAGATTAAAACAGTTCTTAACGAACACGTACTTAAAGAAAAAGCCGAATTTAAAAGCTTCAAAGAGTTCAAGGCAAACACGACTTTTTCATTCTTATTATTTAAGTTTCACGATTACTTCGACGGCTTATTTGGAATTGATATTTTGTCTAGGTTAAAAGCAACTATAGATTTAGATAATCAATTGCTACGAACAGACACTGCCCAAATTCCGATTAGATTAAAACAGAATAAGACTACCGAAGCGTATGTAATAGAAACCCAAACAAAAACAGTTGTAGCCCTTCCCGTAAACATAGAAAAGGGAGAGTTCTTTTGTAAGGAAATTCAAGTCTTACGAAATGTGGTAATTACAGAGGGATTATATCAAGCTAGTGATAATGTTAGTTTCATGGAAGTTGTAAATTCGGGTGAGGAACAACAAATATTATATTTGGATTCGCCATTGGTAGTATACAAGTGGCCCAAGGAAGTATTTGCGGAGATTAACGTAATTACAGACGTAAGCAATAATCATCCAACCGATAAGATCGATTTTACTCAACTTCGTATAGAACATCTAAATAAAGAGGAGCAATCGGAGCTGAAAAGGCTATTTCTGAAATTCCCCAAAATTTTTCATAATGGTTCAGATAAATTGTCATTCTCAAATCAAATTAAACACGATATATCTACTACGGACGACATACCAATATATGTAAGACCTTTCAAATACGCGCAATGCGAAAAGATTGAAATTATGAAACAAATTGATAAACTGTTAGAACAAGACATTATTAAGAACAGCCATTCCCCATGGAGCGCACCAGTTTGGCTGGTTCCAAAGAAAATGGACGCTTCAGGCGAGTCGAAATGGAGAATGGTTGTGGATTTCCGTAAACTTAACGAAAAAACAGTTAAGGATAAATATCCAATGCCAGCGATCAATGACGTATTAGATAAGATCGGCCGTGCGAAGTATTTCTCTGCACTGGATCTGGCAAGCGGTTATCATCAGATAGAGATGGCAAGAAAAGATAGACCAAAAACAGCGTTTACAGCTGTTGGAGGTCACTACGAGTTTACCAGAATGCCGTTCGGGCTAACTAACGCCCCGGCTACCTTTCAAAGGGTTATGGACAACGTATTAAAGGAGCTAATCGGAAAATGCTGTTTAGTCTACCTTGATGATATTGTTGTGTTCTCTAGTTCTCTTCAGGAGCATATGACACACTTAAAGTTGGTTTTTCAGAAATTAGCTCAAGCTAATTTAAAGCTCCAAATAGAAAAGTCAGAATTCTTAAAAAAAAGAAATAGAGTACTTAGGTCATATAGTGATAGCAGAGGGACAATTCGTTAACGTCCAATACTTGGAACCAGGAACACCGATGGTGAGACTAGAATTAGGGACAGCAAAAAACATTCACGATTATAGAATTATTGCCCATGTAATTTGCATCGAAGATTATAAGAAGAACATAGAACAGTTGCAAAGTGCACTACAGGAAATGAAGACAGTAGAATTTTCGGGAGAAGCTATTAGAACACTAGAAGAAAAATTAAATCAAGTTAAAGAAAAGATAAATATCCTATCTCCAAAAAAGAGACAGAAAAGAGGAGTAATAAATGGATTAGGAAGTATAATTAAATCAGTAACAGGAAACATGGACTCAGAAGACTCCATTAGAATAAAGGATGAATTTCAGAACATACACGAAAATTTAGGCGAATTAACTTTACAAATGAATAATGAAAACGAAATCATTGTAAGATTTGAAAATATAACTAAACATATAAACCAGGAACAAATTGTTATAAATAATTTTATAAAAAATTTTAAAAACGAAATTTTTAAGCACTTAACAGAAGAACACAATGAGATACATGCGTTACAGTACACTAACAGATTAGGCTACAATATTGATATATTATGGTATACAATCATATCTCTAACATATTAGAAAGCATTTTGCTAACTAAACTAAAAATAATACCTAAATTCATATTATCAATGGAGGAAACAGATAGGATCATGGAAATTTTTTCTGAACAAAATGTAACAATAGAATCTCAAGAACACTTGTATAGGCTATTAGAAATGGATACATTTATAAATAAAACAAATGTCATTTTTTATATAAGAATACCTATATTTGAGCAACAAAGTTATAAGCTCGCCCGTACAATTCCAATTCCATTAAACACAACAAAGTTCTTACAAATTCCGAATTATATTCTATTTAACAAAAACATTGTAAAATCCATAAAAGAAAGATGTGACCAAGTTCACGAGATATACATTTGTAAATCTAAGCTAGAGGTAACTCCCAATGGAGAAGAAAGGTGTATCCAAGCAATAGCCAATGCGGACCTGGCAGTATGCGACGCAATCGAGGTTGACGAACAGGAACGAATTCTGGAACCAGAAAAGGGAAACATTTTAGTGCTAAATGGAGCTCATACGCAAATAAACTCAAACTGCGTTAGACCATTTCAAGTAACGGGGAATGTCGTTATTACGTACAAAGACTGTAATATTACGATCAATGGATTCACCTATGGAAACGAAGTAATAAAGATGGATGACAAAATCAAACTCGTCATACCCTTGTTCAAAGGACTGAAGATAAATAATACAATGGAGGACTTAAATTTACAGAAGTTACACTGGGAAAATGTGAAAAGCCGAAATAAATTGGTGTACGTTCACAACGTGACACAAACCCATTTTGCAGTCATCTACATCGGCCTGGCCATATTAACAGTGATAGTCATATTTATAATGGCTCTAAAAAGGAGAGCTGCCGTATTCACACCGTCGCCTCCACTGGTAGATTTCGTTCCGACACTTCCCTCGATGTGGCCGTCACTTCAATCCAGGGGGGGAGGAGTTACCACATGCACCCTTCCCCCGGTCAACATCGTACCTCCTCCTAAACCGAAGCGAGGGTACAACAAAGAACTAAGAACAAAGAACAACTCTTAAGCATTTACACACCAAATCAAATGTATACTTATATATAAGTTAACCCAGACCCGGGAGTGCATTGCTCCAATTAAAGTAACAAACAGGAAAAGGGCCAGAATGCTGACTAGGCATTCTTGCAACATTGTAAATTCCTAGAAATACAAATATGTACTGAGTCTTTTAAATATCAAGTTGAGCTGAATAAATGCTATTCTGTATCCATAATCCAAAGAGAACAGACGTGTTTTATTCCCCGAGTATTATTTTATTAAAAGTGAATAATAAAGCTGAAATAAAGGCTTAGAACTATCCAACGACATTCTATTCATCGGGAAAAAGAAGACCCCTTTTCCCCCTTTGGTCCTACAACTAACCTTCCTGGAACATCGTGGGATAGATAACTCGTGTGCCCTAATAGGTTGCGGTGGTGGAATACACCAATTGAGCGACTGGTGGGGGCATAGGCGCAAGCATCTGCGGCCACGGGCGTTCTGCACGACCAACGGCCGATCGCAAGGAGTGCCGTGAAGGAGCGCTAGTTGGCAAGTGGGTGCGTGAGCGTGTGCTTTGACGGGTTGCGTTGGTGGAATACACCATTTGAGCGACTTGTGGGAGCACAGGCGCAGGTACCTGCGGTCACGGGCGATCCGCACGGCCAACGATCGACCGTGAGCGGCATCGTGAGCGGACGATAGCTGGCGAGCCGGGTGCGTGAGCGGGCACTTTACCAAGTTGCGGTGGTGGAATACACCACGGAGCGGCTTGTGGGAGTGCTAGCGAAAGCGCCTGCGGCCGCGGCCCCGGACGCTCCCCCGCGACAAGTCGCCGGCCAGGCACGCGTGACACGCGACACACACAAGTGCGTTCCAGGTAAACCACGTGGTGGTAGGACCACGTGGCCAGCAAGTATGTGTCCACGACGTGGACCACGTGCACCTCGTATACCCTGTACATATCTCAGCAGGGCATGACCTTCTAGTAACACCCCTCACTAAAAGTCTTGGTAGTCTCAGTATTTACAAATTTTCTGTAAAGACCCTGGCGAGACTGAGATATGTACCCCAGCCTAAGAAAGCGTCCTTACATCATTCAACTGAAAATAAACTAACATTTCTCATAGATACTGGTGCAGATATCTCAGTTTTAAAAATAAATTCTGATAACGTCAAAATTCAAGATGAAAAAGTAATAAATATCCAAGGCATAGGCCAAGGTGTAATAAAGTCTCAAGGAACAACCTCAATAAAACTTCAATCAACAAAATATATTATTCCACATGAATTTCATTTGGTAGACTCAAATTTTCCAATACCATGTGATGGAATAATAGGCATTGATTTTATAAAAAAATTCAATTGTCAGCTAGATTTCAAACCAAGTGAAGACTGGTTTATAACTAGACCCCAAAATTTAAATTATCCAATATATGTTCCGATAACATATAGCCCTGGTAACAATACAGTTCTTCTGCCAGCCAGACCACAAGTTATTAGGAAAATAGACATTAATAGCGTAAATGATAACATATTTGTTCCTAATGAGGAAATACATAATGGAATTTACGTTGCGAATACAATAGCAGCATCCAAACATGTATACATTCGACTTCTAAATACAACTAATTTCGACCAATTGGTCAAAGTAAACAAAATCCAATATGAAAATTTAAAAGATTATGACATTCATAACACCAATCCAGGAAATAGAAGCGAACAAGTAATTAGCAAGTAAATTAATTAATTCGTCACACTAATATGTGATTTAACAAAGTATCTAGTAGCCATTCCAATTGAAAACAAAAGCGCAAATACTGTCGCGAAAGCTATATTCAAAAATTGTATACTAAAGTACGGTCCAATGAAGACGTTCATTTCGGACATGGGTACCGAGTATAAAAACAAGGTAATTTTGGATATGTGTAAATATATGAAAGTTGAAAATCTTACATCAACCGCATATCATCACCAGACCTTAGGGACAATAGAACGAAGTCATAGAACATTCAATGAATACATTCGTTCATACATTTCTGCAGACAAAACTGATTGGGACGTTTGGATACAATATTTTACCTATTGTTTCAACACAACACTATCAGTCATGCACGAATACTGTCCATATGAACTAGTCTTTGGAAGATTACCAAGACAGTTCGTAGATTTTAATAAAAAAGATAGAATAGAACCACTATACAATGTAGAAGATTACTCTAAGGAAATCAAATTTAGATTAGAAATAGCCTATAAAAGATCTAGAATTATGTTAGAAAAAGCTAAGTCTTATAGGAAACAACATTACGATAAGAAAACATCAGATTTTGAATTAAAAATAGGAGATAAAGTTACATTAAGAAACGAAGCAGGTCATAAGTTAGATCCAGTATATTTAGGTCCATATACCGTAGAAACCATAGAAGATAGAGATAACATTATAATTAGAGATAAAAAAACAAAAGAAACAGAAAGTACATAAGGATAGGTTAAAAATATATAATCAATGAAACGTTTCATTTAAGAAAAGGTCTGATCAACCCAAAAGGGAAAAAGAAAAAAAACCAAAGAAATATTCTTCTAAGAAAATTAAACATGAAACAAAACATAACGTAATATAATATAAAAATATAAAAAAAAAAAATTTTTTTTTTTGTCATTAAACACAAATGCATGGAGACAAACAATTTCTAAGTAAATAATAAGAAACAAATCAATACGATTTCAAAAAAAAAAGTATATTTTGTAACACAATATATTAACACTAAAACTTAATGACTACATGTATTACGTCATTTCTTTAAAAAGGGAGGTGTAGCATATCTACCCCACCTATCAAATAAAGGATGGGTATAACTTTGCATAAATACATTGTGACACTTTGTCACAGTAAACGTAAATATACAAATACCCAAAAGACCACCAATAACTACATAAGCATTCCAGCGTCCGAGTAATACGATCTAACGCTCATAAATAAGCCGATCGCGGAGCGTGGGAATGCTAAGCATGCACTTTGCAGCTCAAGTGGTCAAGCTATACATAACATATGCATGCCTTCTGCACACATATGTATATGTATATATGTATATATGTAATTAAGAATACATTAGATATAAGCACTGTATGCGCGGGTTAGCAAAAAACCCAACAGAACACACTTTGAACAGTTGAATAAAGAACCTCATAAAGAGCAGAAGCTCTTCTCTTGTTATTTAAAGTGTACTTTAGCAAAATACTAACATCTCCTAAATATCAAACATTACACACTGGCTAGACACTGGCTAGACACTGGCTAGACACTGGCTAGACACTGGCTAGACACTGGGTAGACACTGGCTAGACACTGGCTAGACACTGGCTGGACACTGGCTAGGCCCATGTTAGACAGTAGCTATGCCGACGCTAGACACCGGCTATGAACAGGCTAGACACTGGCTAGGCACAGGCTAAACACTGGCTAGGCACAGACTAGGCACAGACTAGGCACAGAGTAGACACTGGCTAGGCACAGGCTAGGCACAAGCTGGGCACAGGCTAGACACTGGCTGGGCACAGGCTAGACTCTGGCTATACACAGGCTAGGCACTGGCAAGGTAAAGGCTAGGCACTGGCTAGACACTGGCTAGGCACAGGCTAGACACAGGCTAGACACTGGCTAGGCACAGGCTAGACACAGGCTAGACACTGGCTAGGCACAGGCTAAACACTGGCTAGGCACAGGCTAGGTACAGGCTAGGCACAGGGTAGACACTGGCTAGGCACAGGCTTGACTCTGGCTAGGCACAGGCTAAACACAGGCTTGACACTGGCTAGGTAAAGGCTAGGCACTGGCTAGGTAAAGGCTAGGCACTGGCTAGACACTGGCTAGGCACAGGCTAGATACTGGGTATGCACAGGCTAGACACTGGATAGACACTGACTAGGCACTGGATAGACACTGGCTACACACTGGGTAGACACTGGCTAGACAATGGCTAGACACTGGCTAGGCACATGCTAGGCACATGCTTGCCACAGGCTAGACATTGGCTAGGCACAGGCAAGACAGTGGCTAGGCCCAGGCTAGACACTAGCTAGGCACAGGCTAGACACTGGCTATGCACAGGCTAGACACTGGCTAGGCACAGGCAAAACACTGGCTAGGCACAGGCTAGACTCTGGCTATACACAGGCTAGACAGAGGCTACACACATGCTAGACAGAGGCTACACACTGGCTAGACACAGGCAAGACACAGGCTAGACACAGGCTAGACAGAGGCTAGACACAGGCTAGACACTGGCTAGGCACAGGCTAGACTCTGGCTAGGCACAGGCTAAACACTGGTGAGGCACAGGCTAAACACTGGCTATGCACAGGCTAGACACTAGCTAGGCACAGGCTAAACACTGGCTAGGCACAGGCTAGAATCTGGTTAGGCACAGGCTAAACACAGGCTAGACACTGGCTAGAAACAGGCTAGACACTGGCAAGGCAGAGGCTAGGCACAGGCTAGACACTAGCTAAGCACTGGCTAGACACTGGGTAGACACTGGCTAGACACTGGCTAGACACCGGGTAGACGCTGGCTAGACACTGGTTAGGCACATGCTAGGCACAGGCTAGACATTGGCTAGGCACAGGCTAGACACTGGCTAGGCACAGGCTAAACACTGGCTAGGCACAGACTAGGCACTGGCTAGGCACAGGCTAGACACTGGCTATGCACAGGCTAGACACTGGCTAGGCACAGGCAAAACACTGGCTAGGCACAGGCTAGACTCTGGCTAGGCACAGGCTAGACACTAGCTAGGCACAAGCTAGACACTGGCTATGCACAGGCTAGACACTGGCTAGGCACAGGCTAAACACTGGCTAGGCACAGGCTAGAATCTGGTTAGGCACAGGCTAAACACAGGCTAGACACTGGCTATGCACAGGCTAGACACTAGCTAGGCATAGGCTAAACACTGGCTAGGCACAGGCTAAACACTGGCTAGGCACATGCTAGACTCTGGCTATACACAGGCTAGACAGAGGCTACACACAGGCTAGACAGAGGCTACACACAGCCTAGACAGAGGCTACACACTGGCTAGACACAGGCAAGACACAGGCTAGACACAGGCTAGACAGAGGCTAGACACAGGCTAGACACAGGCTAGACACTGCCTAGGCACAGGCTAGACTCTGGCTAGGCACAGGCTAAACACTGGTGAGGCACAGGCTAAACACTGGCTAGGCACAGGCTATGGACATGCCAACAGACAGACTGGCTAGACACAGGCAAGACACAGGCTTGACACAGGCTAGACACAGGCTAGACACAGGCTAGACACTGGCTAGGCACAGGCTAGACACGGGCTAGGCACAGGCTAGACACTGGCTAGGCACAGGCTAGACACGGGCTAGGCACAGGCTAGACACTGGCTAAACACTGGCTAGGCACAGACTAGACACTGGCTAGGCACAGGCTAGACACTGGCTAGGCACAGGCTAAACACTGGCTAGGCACAGGCTAGACAGAGGCTACACACAGGCTAGACAGAGGCTACACACTGGCTAGACACAGGCAAGACACAGGCTAGACACTGGCTAGGCACAGGCTAGACTCTGGCTAGGCTTAGGCTAGACTCAGGCTAGGCACAGGCTAGGCACAGGCTAGACACTGGCTAGGCACAGGCTAGGCACAGGCTAGACACAGGCTAGGCACAGGCTAGACACAGGCTAGACACTGGCTAGGCACAGGCTAGACACTGGCTAGGCACAGGCTAGGTACAGGCTAGGCACAGGGTAGACACTGGCTAGGCACAGGCTAGACACAGGCTAGACACTGGCTAGGCACAGGCTAGACACTGGCTAGGCACAGGCTAGGTACTGGCTAGGCACAGGCTATGCACATGCCAGTCACAGGCAAGGCACAGGCTAGACACAGGCTAGGCACAGGCTAGATACTGGGTATGCACAGGCTAGACACTGGATAGACCTAGGCTAGACACAGGCTAGACACAAGCTAGACACTGGCTAGGCACAGGCTAGACTCTGGCTAGGCACAGGCTAAACACTGGTGAGGTACAGGCTAAACACTGGCTAGGCACAGGCTATGCACATGCCAACAGACAGACTGGCTAGACACAGGCAAGACACAGGCTAGACACAGGCTAGACACAGGCTAGACACAGGCTAGACACAGGCTAGACACTGGCTAGGCACAGGCTAGACTCTGGCTAGGAACAGGCAAGACACAGGCTAGACACAGGCTAGACAGAGGCTAGACACAGGCTAGACACTGGCTAGGCACAGGCTAGACTCTGGCTAGGCACAGGCTAAACACTGTTGAGGCACAGGCTAAACACTGGCTAGGCACAGGCTATGCACATGCCAACAGACAGACTGGCTAGACACAGGCAAGACACAGGCTAGACACAGGCTAGACACAGGCTAGACACAGGCTAGACACTGGCTAGGCACAGGCTAGACACAGGCTAGACACTGGCTAGGCACAGGCTAGACACTGGCTAGGCACAGGCTAGACACTGGCTAGGCACAGGCTAGACACTAGCTAGGCACTGGCTAGCCACTGGCTAGACACTAGCTAGGCACTGGCTAGCCACTGGCTAGACACTAGCTAGGCACTAGCTAGACACTGGTTAGCCACTGGCTAGACACTAGCCAGACACTAGCTAGACACTAGCTAGACACTAGCTAGACACTAGCTAGGCACTAGCTAGACACTGTCTAGACACTGGCTAGACACTGGCTGGCCACTGGCTAGACACTAGCTAGGCACTGGCTAGCCACTGGCTAGACACTAGCTAGGCACTTGCTAGCCACTGGCTAGACACTAGCTAGGCACTGGCTAGACACTAGCTAGGCACTAGCTAGACACTGGCTAGCCACTGGCTAGACACTAGATAGGCACTGGCTAGACACTGGCTAGACACTGTCTAGACACTGGCTAGGCGCAGGCTAGGCACAGGCTAGGCACAGGCTAGGCACAGGCTAGGCACAGGCTAGACACTGGTTTAACACAGGCTAGACACAGGCTAGACACTGGCTAGACACTGGCTAGGCACATGCTAGGCACAAGCTAGACATTGGCTATGCACAGGCTAGACACTGGCTAGGCACAGGCAAAACACTGGCTAGGCACAGGCTAGACTCTGGCTATACACAGGCTAGACAGAGGCTACACACATGCTAGACAGAGGCTACACACTGGCTAGACACAGGCAAGACACAGGCTAGACAGAGGCTAAACACAGGCTAGACACTGGCTAGAAACAGGCTAGACACTGGCTAGGCACAGGCTAGACTCTGGCTAGGCACAGGCTAAACACTGGTGAGGCACAGGCTAAACACTGGCTAGGCACAGGCTAGGCACAAGCTGGGCACAGGCTAGACACTGGCTGGGCACAGGCTAGACTCTGGCTAGGTAAAGGCTAGACACAGGCTAGATACTGGCTACGAACAGGCTAGGCACTGGCTAGATAAAGGCTTGGCACTGGCTAGACACTGGCTAGGCACAGGCTATGCACATGCCAGTCTCAGGCAAGGCACAGGCTAGACACAGGCTATGCACAGGCTAGACACTGGATAGACACTGACTAGATACTGGATAGACACTGGCTAGACATTGGGTAGACACTGGCTAGACACTGGCTAGACTCCGGGTAGACGCTGGCTAGACACTGGCTAGGCACATGCTAGGCACAGGCAGGACAGTGGCTAGGCCCAGGCTAGACACTAGCTAGGCACAAGTTAGACACTGGCTATGCACAGGCTAGATACTAACTAGGCACAGGCTAAACACTGGCTAGGCACAGGCTAGAATCTGGTTAGGCACAGGCTAAACACAGGCTAGACACTGGCTAGAAACAGGCTAGACACTGGCAAGGCAGAGGCTAGGCACAGGCTAGACACTATCTAAGCACTGGCTAGACATTGGGTAGACACTGGCTAGACACTGGCTAGACACTGGCTAGACACCGGGTAGACACTGGCTAGCCACTGGCTAGACACTAGATAGGCACTGGCTAGACACTGGCTAGACACTGTCTAGACACTGGCTAGGCGCAGGCTAGGCACAGGCTAGGCACAGGCTAGGCACAGGCTAGACACTGGTTTAACACAGGCTAGACACTGGCTAGACACTGGCTAGGCACATGCTAGGCACAAGCTAGACATTGGCTATGCACAGGCTAGACACTGGCTAGGCACAGGCAAAACACTGGCTAGGCACAGGCTAGACTCTGGCTATACACAGGCTAGACAGAGGCTACACACATGCTAGACAGAGGCTACACACTGGCTAGACACAGGCAAGACACAGGCTAGACACAGGCTAGACAGAGGCTAAACACAGGCTAGACACTGGCTAGAAACAGGCTAGACACTGGCTAGGCACAGGCTAGACTCTGGCTAGGCACAGGCTAAACACTGGTGAGGCACAGGCTAAACACTGGCTAGGCACAGGCTAGGCACAAGCTGGGCACAGGCTAGACACTGGCTGGCCACAGGCTAGACTCTGGCTAGGTAAAGGCTAGACACAGGCTAGATACTGGCTTCGTACAGGCTAGGCACTGGCTAGATAAAGGCTTGGCACTGGCTAGACACTGGCTAGGCACAGGCTATGCACATGCCAGTCACAGGCAAGGCACAGGCTAGACACAGGCTAGGTACAGGCTAGACACTGTCTAGACACTGGCTAGACACCGGGTAGACGCTGGCTAGACACTGGCTAGGCACATGCTAGGCACAGGCAGGACAGTGGCTAGGCCCAGGCTAGACACTAGCTAGGCACAAGCTAGACACTGGCTATGCACAGGCTAGACACTGGCTAGGCACAGGCTAAACACTGGCTAGGCACAGGCTAGAATCTGGTTAGGCACAGGCTAAACACAGGCTAGACACTGGCTAGAAACAGGCTAGACACTGGCAAGGCAGAGGCTAGGCACAGGCTAGACACTAGCTAAGCACTGGCTAGACACTGGGTAGACACTGGCTAGACACTGGCTAGACACTGGCTAGACACCGGGTAGACGCTGGCTAGACACTGGCTAGGCACATGCTAGGCACAGGCTAGACATTGGCTAGGCACAGGCTAGACACTGGCTAGGCACAGGCTAAACACTGGCTAGGCACAGACTAGGCACTGGCTAGGCACAGGCTAGACACTGGCTATGCACAGGCTATACACTGGCTAGGCACAGGCAAAACACTGGCTAGGCACAGGCTAGACTCTGGCTATACACAGGCTAGACAGAGGCTACACACATGCTAGACAGAGGCTACACACTGGCTAGACACAGGCAAGACACAGGCTAGACACAGGCTAGACAGAGGCTAGACACAGGCTAGACACTGGCTAGGCACAGGCTAGACTCTGGCTAGGCACAGGCTAAACACTGGTGAGGCACAGGCTAAACACTGGCTATGCACAGGCTAGACACTAGCTAGGCACAGGCTAAACACTGGCTAGGCACAGGCTAAACACTGGCTAGGCACATGCTAGACTCTGGCTATACACAGGCTGGACAGAGGCTACACACAGGCTAGACAGAGGCTACACACAGGCTAGACAGAGGCTACACACTGGCTAGACACAGGCAAGACACAGGCTAGACACAGGCTAGACAGAGGCTAGACACAGGCTAGACACTGGCTAGGCACAGGCTAGACTCTGGCTAGGCACAGGCTAAACACTGGTGAGGCACAGGCTAAACACTGGCTAGGCACAGGCTATGGACATGCCAACAGACAGACTGGCTAGACACAGGCAAGACACAGGCTTGACACAGGCTAGACACAGGCTAGACACAGGCTAGACACTGGCTAGGCACAGGCTAGACACTGGCTAAACACTGGCTAGGCACAGACTAGACACTGGCTAGGCACAGGCTAGACACTGGCTATGCACAGGCTAGACACTGGCTAGGCACAGGCTAAACACTGGCTAGGCACAGGCTAGACAGAGGCTACACACAGGCTAGACAGAGGCTACACACTGGCTAGACACATGCAAGACACAGGCTAGACACTGGCTAGGCACAGGCTAGACTCTGGCTAGGAACAGGCTAGACTCAGGCTAGGCATAGGCTAGACACTGGCTAGGCACAGGCTAGGCACAGGCTAGACACAGAATAGACACAGGCTAGGCACAGGCTAGACACTGGCTAGGCACAGGCTAGGTACAGGCTAGGCACAGGGTAGACACTGGCTAGGCACAGGCTTGACTCTGGCTTGGCACAGGCTAAACACAGGCTAGACACTGGCTAGGTACAGGCTAGGCACTGGATAGGTTAATGCTAGGCACTGGCTAGACACTGGCTAGGCACAGGCTATGCACATGCCAGTCACATGCAAGGCACAGGCTAGACACAGGCTATGCACAGGCTAGACACTGGATAGACACTGACTAGATACTGGATAGACACTGGCTAGACATTGGGTAGACACTGGCTAGACACTGGCTAGACTCCGGGTAGACGCTGGCTAGACACTGGCTAGGCACATGCTAGGCACAGGCAGGACAGTGGCTAGGCCCAGGCTAGACACTAGCTAGGCACAAGCTAGACACTGGCTATGCACAGGCTAGATACTAACTAGGCACAGGCTAAACACTGGCTAGGCACAGGCTAGAATCTGGTTAGGCACAGGCTAAACACAGGCTAGACACTGGCTAGAAACAGGCTAGACACTGGCAAGGCAGAGGCTAGGCACAGGCTAGACACTAGCTAAGCACTGGCTAGACATTGGGTAGACACTGGCTAGACACTGGCTAGACACTGGCTAGACACCGGGTAGACACTGGCTAGCCACTGGCTAGACACTAGATAGGCACTAGCTAGACACTGGCTAGACACTGTCTAGACACTGGCTAGGCGCAGGCTAGGCACAGGCTAGGCACAGGCTAGACACTGGTTTAACACAGGCTAGACACTGGCTAGACACTGGCTAGGCACATGCTAGGCACAAGCTAGACATTGGCTATGCACAGGCTAGACACTGGCTAGGCACAGGCAAAACACTGGCTAGGCACAGGCTAGACTCTGGCTATACACAGGCTAGACAGAGGCTACACACATGCTAGACAGAGGCTACACACTGGCTAGACACAGGCAAGACACAGGCTAGACACAGGCTAGACAGAGGCTAAACACAGGCTAGACACTGGCTAGAAACAGGCTAGACACTGGCTAGGCACAGGCTAGACTCTGGCTAGGCACAGGCTAAACACTGGTGAGGCACAGGCTAAACACTGGCTAGGCACAGGCTAGGCACAAGCTGGGCACAGGCTAGACACTGGCTGGCCACAGGCTAGACTCTGGCTAGGTAAAGGCTAGACACAGGCTAGATACTGGCTTCGTACAGGCTAGGCACTGGCTAGATAAAGGCTTGGCACTGGCTAGACACTGGCTAGGCACAGGCTATGCACATGCCAGTCTCAGGCAAGGCACAGGCTAGACACAGGCTATGCACAGGCTAGACACTGGATAGACACTGACTAGATACTGGATAGACACTGGCTAGACATTGGGTAGACACTGGCTAGACACTGGCTAGACTCCGGGTAGACGCTGGCTAGACACTGGCTAGGCACATGCTAGGCACAGGCAGGACAGTGGCTAGGCCCAGGCTAGACACTAGCTAGGCACAAGCTAGACACTGGCTATGCACAGGCTAGACACTGGCTAGGCACAGGCTAAACACTGGCTAGGCACAGGCTAGAATCTGGTTAGGCACAGGCTAAACACAGGCTAGACACTGGCTAGAAACAGGCTAGACACTGGCAAGGCAGAGGCTAGGCACAGGCTAGACACTAGCTAAGCACTGGCTAGACACTGGGTAGACACTGGCTAGACACTGGCTAGACACTGGCTAGACACCGGGTAGACGCTGGCTAGACACTGGCTAGGCACATGCTAGGCACAGGCTAGACATTGGCTAGGCACAGGCTAGACACTGGCTAGGCACAGGCTAAACACTGGCTAGGCACAGACTAGGCACTGGCTAGGCACAGGCTAGACACTGGCTATGCACAGGCTATACACTGGCTAGGCACAGGCAAAACACTGGCTAGGCACAGGCTAGACTCTGGCTATACACAGGCTAGACAGAGGCTACACACATGCTAGACAGAGGCTACACACTGGCTAGACACAGGCAAGACACAGGCTAGACACAGGCTAGACAGAGGCTAGACACAGGCTAGACACTGGCTAGGCACAGGCTAGACTCTGGCTAGGCACAGGCTTAACACTGGTGAGGCACAGGCTAAACACTGGCTATGCACAGGCTAGACACTAGCTAGGCACAGGCTAAACACTGGCTAGGCACAGGCTAAACACTGGCTAGGCACATGCTAGACTCTGGCTATACACAGGCTGGACAGAGGCTACACACAGGCTAGACAGAGGCTACACACAGGCTAGACAGAGGCTACACACTGGCTAGACACAGGCAAGACACAGGCTAGACACAGGCTAGACAGAGGCTAGACACAGGCTAGACACTGGCTAGGCACAGGCTAGACTCTGGCTAGGCACAGGCTAAACACTGGTGAGGCACAGGCTAAACACTGGCTAGGCACAGGCTATGGACATGCCAACAGACAGACTGGCTAGACACAGGCAAGACACAGGCTTGACACAGGCTAGACACAGGCTAGACACAGGCTAGACACTGGCTAGGCACAGGCTAGACACGGGCTAGGCACAGGCTAGACACTGGCTAGGCACAGGCTAGACACGGGCTAGGCACAGGCTAGACACTGGCTAAACACTGGCTAGGCACAGACTAGACACTGGCTAGGCACAGGCTAGACACTGGCTATGCACAGGCTAGACACTGGCTAGGCACAGGCTAAACACTGGCTAGGCACAGGCTAGACAGAGGCTACACACAGGCTAGACAGAGGCTACACACTGGCTAGACACATGCAAGACACAGGCTAGACACTGGCTAGGCACAGGCTAGACTCTGGCTAGGAACAGGCTAGACTCAGGCTAGGCACAGGCTAGACACTGGCTAGGCACAGGCTAGGCACAGGCTAGACACAGAATAGACACAGGCTAGGCACAGGCTAGACACTGGCTAGGCACAGGCTAGGTACAGGCTAGGCACAGGGTAGACACTGGCTAGGCACAGGCTTGACTCTGGCTTGGCACAGGCTAAACACAGGCTAGACACTGGCTAGGTACAGGCTAGGCACTGGCTAGGTAAAGGCTAGGCACTGGCTAGACACTGGCTAGGCACAGGCTATGCACATGCCAGTCACATGCAAGGCACAGGCTAGACACAGGCTAGACACAGGCTAGGCACAGGCTAGATACTGGGTATGCACAGGCTAGACACTGGATAGACACAGGCTAGACACAGGCTAGACAAAGGCTAGACACAGGCTAGACACTGGCTAGGCACAGGCTAGACTCTGGCTAGGCACAGGCAAAACTCTGGCTAGGCACAGGCAAGACACAGGCTAGACACAGGCTAGACAGAGGCTAGACACAGGCTAGACACTGGCTAGGCACAGGCTAGACTCTGGCTAGGCACAGGCTAGACTCTGGCTAGGCACAGGCTAGACACTGGCTAGGCACAGGCAAGACACAGGCTAGACACAGGCTAGACAGAGGCTAGACACAGGCTAGACACTGGCTGGGCACAGGCTAGACTCTGGCTAGGCACAGGCTAGACTCTGGCTAGGCACAGGCAAGACACAGGCTAGACACAGGCTAGACACTGGCTAGGCACAGGCTAGACTCTGGCTAGGCACAGGCTAAACACTGGTGAGGTACAGGCTAAACACTGGCTAGGCACAGGCTATGCACATGCCAACAGACAGACTGGCTAGACACAGGCAAGACACAGGCTAGACACAGGCTAGACACAGGCTAGACACAGGCTAGACGCAGGCTAGACACAGGCTAGACACTGGCTAGGCACAGGCTAGACTCTGGCTAGGAACAGGCAAGACACAGGCTAGACACAGGCTAGACAGAGGCTAGACACAGGCTAGACACTGGCTAGGCACAGGCTAGACTCTGGCTAGGCTTAGGCTAAACACTGTTGAGGCACAGGCTAAACACTGGCTAGGCACAGGCTATGCACATGCCAACAGACAGACTGGCTAGACACAGGCAAGACACAGGCTAGACACAGGCTAGACACAGGCTAGACACAGGCTAGACACTGGCTAGGCACAGGCTAGACACAGGCTAGACACTGGCTAGGCACAGGCTAGACACTGGCTAGGCACAGGCTAGACACTAGCTAGGCACTGGCTAAACACTGGCTAGGCACAGGCTATGCACATGCCAACAGACAGACTGGCTAGACACAGGCAAGACACAGGCTAGACACAGGCTAGACACAGGCTAGACACAGGCTAGACACTGGCTAGGCACAGGCTAGACACAGGCTAGACACTGGCTAGGCACAGGCTAGACACTGGCTAGGCACAGGCTAGACACTGGCTAGGCACAGGCTAGACACTAGCTAGGCACTGGCTAGCCACTGGCTAGACACTAGCTAGGCACTGGCTAGCCACTGGCTAGACACTAGCTAGGCACTAGCTAGACACTGGTTAGCCACTGGCTAGACACTAGCTAGGCACTGGCTAGCCACTTTCTAGACACTAGCTAGGCACTCGCTAGACACTGTCTAGACACTGGCTAGACACTGGCTGGCCACTGGCTTGACACTAGCTAGGCACTGGCTAGCCACTGGCTAGACACTAGCTAGGCACTGGCTAGCCACTGGCTAGACACTAGCTAGGCACTGGCTAGACACTAGCTAGGCACTAGCTAGACACTGGCTAGCCACTGGCTAGACACTAGATAGGCACTGGCTAGACACTGGCTAGACACTGTCTAGACACTGGCTAGGCGCAGGCTAGGCACAGGCTAGGCACAGGCTAGGCACAGGCTAGACACTGGTTTAACACAGGCTAGACACAGGCTAGACACTGGCTAGACACTGGCTAGGCACATGCTAGGCACAAGCTAGACATTGGCTATGCACAGGCTAGACACTGGCTAGGCACAGGCAAAACACTGGCTAGGCACAGGCTAGACTCTGGCTATACACAGGCTAGACAGAGGCTACACACATGCTAGACAGAGGCTACACACTGGCTAGACACAGGCAAGACACAGGCTAGACACAGGCTAGACAGAGGCTAAACACAGGCTAGACACTGGCTAGAAACAGGCTAGACACTGGCAAGGCAGAGGCTAGGCACAGGCTAGACACTAGCTAAGCACTGGCTACACACTGGCTAGACACAGGCTAGACACAGGCTAGACACAGGCTAGACACTGGCTAGGCACAGGCTATACACGGGCTAGGCACAGGCTAGACACTGGCTAGACACGGGCTAGGCACAGGCTAGACACGGGCTAGGCACAGGCTAGACACTGGCTAGACACTGGCTAGGCACAGGCTAGACACTGGCTAGGCACAGGCTAGGCACAGACTAGACACTGGCTAGGCACAGGCTAGGCACAGACTAGGCACAGACTAGACACTGGCTAGGCACAGGCTAGGCACAGGCTGGGCACAGGCTGGGCACAGGCTGGACACTGGCTAGGCACAGGCTAGACTCTGACTAGGAAAAGGCTAGACAGAGGCTAGACACAGGCTAGACACTGGCTAGGCACAGGCTAGACACTGGCTAGGCACAGGCTAGACACTGGCTAGGCACAGGCTAGACACTGGCTAGGCACAGGCTAGACTCTGGCTAGGCACAGGCTAGACTCTGGCTAGGCACAGGCTAGACACTGGTTAAGGACAGGCTAGCCACTGGCTAGGCACAGGCTAGACACTGGCAGGGCACAGGCTAGGCACAGGCTAGACACAGGCTAGACACTGGCTAGGCACAGGCTAGACACTGGCTAGGCGCAGGCTAGACACTGGCTAGGCACAGGCTAGGTACAGGCTGGGCACAGGGTAGACACAGGCTAGGCACAGACTAGGCACAGGCTAGACTCTGGCTAGGCACAGGCTAGACTCTGGCTAGGCACAGGCTAGACTCTGGCTAGGTTCAGGCTAAACACAGGCTAGAAACAGGCTAGACACTGGGTAAACACTGTCTAGACACTGGCTAGACACTGGCTAGACACTGGCTAGAAACAGGCTAGACACTGGCTAGGCACAGGCTAGACACTGGCTAGGCACAGGCTAAACACTGGCTAGGCACAGACTAGACACTGGCTAGGCACAGGCTAGACACTGGCTAGGCACAGGTTAGACACTGGCTAGACACTAGCTAGGCACTAGCTAGACACTAGCTAGGCACTGGCTAGCCACTGGCTAGACACTAGCTAGGCACTGGCTAGCCACTGGCTAGACACTAGCTAGGCACTGGCTAGCCACTGGCTAGACACTAGCTAGGCACTAGCTAGACACTGGTTAGCCACTGGCTAGACACTAGCTAGACACTAGCTAGACACAAGCTAGACACTAGCTAGGCACTAGCTAGACACTGTCTAGACACTGGCTAGACACTGGCTGGCCACTGGCTAGACACTAGCTAGGCACTGGCTAGCCACTGGCTAGACACTATCTAGGCACTGGCTAGCCACTGGCTAGACAGTAGCTAGGCACTAGCTAGACACTGGTTAGCCACTGGCTAGACACTAGCTAGACACTAGCTAGACACTGGCTAGCCACTGGCTAGACACTAGCTAGACACTAGCTAGACACTGGCTAGCCACTGGCTAGACACTAGCTAGGCACTGGCTAGCCACTGGCTAGACACTAGCTAGGCACTGGCTAGACACTAGCTAGGCACTAGCTAGACACTGGCTAGCCACTGGCTAGACACTAGATAGGCACTGGCTAGACACTGGCTAGACACTGTCTAGACACTGGCTAGGCGCAGGCTAGGCACAGGCTAGGCACAGGCTAGGCACAGGCTAGACACTGGTTTAACACAGGCTAGACACAGGCTAGACACTGGCTAGACACTGGCTAGGCACAAGCTAGACATTGGCTAGGCACATGCTAGGCACAAGCTAGACATTGGCTAGGCACAGGCTAGACACTGGCTAGGCACAGGCTAGACACTGGCTCGGCACAGGCTAGACACAGGCTAGGCACAGGCTAAACACAGGCTAGACACAGGCTAGACACTGGCTAGGCACTGGCTAGGCACTGGCTAGGCACAAGCTAGACACTAGCTAGGCACTGGCTAGACACTAGCTAGGCACTGGCTAGCCACTGGCTAGACACTAGCTAGGCACTGGCTAGACACTAGCTTGGCACTAGCTAGACACTAGCTAGCCACTGGCTAGACACTAGATAGGCCCTGGCTAGACACTGGCTAGACACTGTCTAGACACTGGCTAGGCACAGGCTAGACACAGGCTAGGCACAGGCTAGGCACAGGCTAGGCGCAGGCTAGGCACAGGCTAGGCACAGGCTAGGCACAGGCTAGGCACAGGCTAGGCACAGGCTAGACACAGGCTAGGCACAGGCTAGGCACAGGCTAGACTCTGGCTAGGCACAGGCTAGACTCTGGCTAGGCACAGGCTAGACTCTGGCTAGGCACAGGCTAAACACAGGCTAGAAACAGGCTAGACACTGGGTAAACACTGTCTAGACACTGGCTAGACACTGGCTAGACACTGGCTAGAAACAGGCTAGACACTGGCTAGGCACAGGCTAGACACTGGCTAGGCACAGGCTAGACACTGGCTAGGCACAGGCTAAACACTGGCTAGGCACAGACTAGACACTGGCTAGGCACAGGCTAGACACTGGCTAGGCACAGGCTAGACACTGGCTAGACACTAGCTAGGCACTAGCTAGACACTAGCTAGGCACTGGCTAGCCACTGGCTAGACACTAGCTAGGCACTGGCTAGCCACTGGCTAGACACTAGCTAGGCACTAGCTAGACACTGGTTAGCCACTGGCTAGACACTAGCTAGACACTAGCTAGACACTAGCTAGACACTAGCTAGACACTAGCTAGGCACTAGATAGACAATGGGTAGACACTGGCTAGACACTGGCTAGACACTAGCTAGGCACTGGCTAGCCACTGGCTAGACACTAGCTAGGCACTGGCTAGACACTAGCTAGGCACTAGCTAGACACTGGCTAGCCACTGGCTAGACACTAGCTAGGCACTGGCTAGACACTAGCTAGACACTGGCTAGCCACTGGCTAGACACTAGATAGGCACTGGCTAGACACTGGCTAGACACTGTCTAGACACTGGCTAGGCGCAGGCTAGGCACAGGCTAGGCACAGGCTAGGCACAGGCTAGACACTGGTTTAACACAGGCTAGACACAGGCTAGACACTGGCTAGACACTGGCTAGGCACATGCTAGGCACAAGCTAGACATTGGCTAGGCACATGCTAGGCACAGGCTAGACATTGGCTAGGCACAGGCTAGACACTGGCTAGGCACAGGCTAGACACTGGCTCGGCACAGGCTAGACACAGGCTAGGCACAGGCTAAACACAGGCTAGACACAGGCTAGACACTGGCTAGGCACTGGCTAGGCACTGGCTAGGCACAAGCTAGACACTAGCTAGGCACAAGCTAGACACTAGCTAGGCACTGGCTAGACACTAGCTAGGCACTGGCTAGCCACTGGCTAGACACTAGCTAGGCACTGGCTAGACACTAGCTTGGCACTAGCTAGACACTAGCTAGCCACTGGCTAGACACTAGATAGGCCCTGGCTAGACACTGGCTAGACACTGGCTAGACACTGTCTAGACACTGGCTAGGCACAGGCTAGACACAGGCTAGGCACAGGCTAGGCACAGGCTAGGCGCAGGCTAGGCACAGGCTAGGCACAGGCTAGGCACAGGCTAGGCACAGGCTAGGCACAGGCTAGGCACAGGCTAGACACAGGCTAGGCACAGGCTAGGCACAGGCTAGACTCTGGCTAGGCACAGGCTAGACTCTGGCTAGGCACAGGCTAGACTCTGGCTAGGCACAGGCTAAACACAGGCTAGAAACAGGCTAGACACTGGGTAAACACTGTCTAGACACTGGCTAGACACTGGCTAGACACTGGCTAGAAACAGGCTAGACACTGGCTAGGCACAGGCTAGACACTGGCTAGGCACAGGCTAGACACTGGCTAGGCACAGGCTACACACTGGCTAAGCACAGACTAGACACTGGCTAGGCACTGGCTAGACACTGGCTAGGCACAGGCTAGACACTGGCTAGACACTAGCAAGGCACTAGCTAGACACTAGCTAGGCACTGGCTAGCCACTGGCTAGACACTAGCTAGGCACTGGCTAGCCACTGGCTAGACACTAGCTAGGCACTGGCTAGCCACTGGCTAGACACTAGCTAGGCACTAGCTAGACACTGGTTAGCCACTGGCTAGACACTAGCTAGACACTAGCTAGACACTAGCTAGACACTAGCTAGACACTAGCTAGGCACTAGATAGACAATGGGTAGACACTGGCTAGACACTGTCTAGACACTGGCTAGGCACAGGCTAGACACTGGCTAGGCACAGGCTAGACATTGGCTAGCCACTAGCTAGACACTAGCTAGGCACTGGCTAGCCACTAGCTAGACACTGGCTAGCCACTAGCTAGACACTGGCTAGCCACTGGCTAGACACTAGCTAGGCACTGGCTAGCCACTGGCTAGACACTAGCTAGGCACTGGCTAGACACTAGCTAGGCACTAGCTAGACACTGGCTAGCCACTAGCTAGACACTAGCTAGGCACTAGCTAGACACTGTCTAGACACTGGCTAGACACTGGCTGGCCACTGGCTAGACACTAGCTAGGCACTGGCTAGCCACTGGCTAGACACTATCTAGGCACTGGCTAGCCACTGGCTAGACAGTAGCTAGGCACTAGCTAGACACTGGTTAGCCACTGGCTAGACACTAGCTAGACACTAGCTAGACACTGGCTAGCCACTGGCTAGACACTAGCTAGGCACTGGCTAGCCACTGGCTAGACACTAGCTAGGCACTGGCTAGACACTAGCTAGGCACTAGCTAGACACTGGCTAGCCACTGGCTAGACACTAGATAGGCACTGGCTAGACACTGGCTAGACACTGTCTAGACACTGGCTAGGCGCAGGCTAGGCACAGGCTAGGCACAGGCTAGGCACAGGCTAGACACTGGTTTAACACAGGCTAGACACCGGCTAGACACTGGCTAGACACTGGCTAGGCACATGCTAGGCACAGGCTAGACATTGGCTAGGCACATGCTAGGCACATGCTAGGCACAGGCTAGACATTGGCTAGGCACAGGCTAGACAATGGCTAGGCACAGGCTAGACACTGGCTCGGCACAGGCTAGACACAGGCTAGGCACAGGCTAAACACAGGCTAGACACAGGCTAGACACTGGCTAGGCACTGGCTAGACACTGGCTAGGCACTGGATAGGCACTGGCTAGGCACAGGCTAGACACTAGCTAGGCACGGGCTAGCCACTGGCTAGACACTAGCTAGGCACTGGCTAGCCACTGGCTAGACACTAGCTAGGCACTGGCTAGACACTAGCTAGGCACTAGCTAGACACTGGCTAGCCACTGGCTAGACACTAGATAGGCCCTGGCTAGACACTGGCTAGACACTGTCTAGACACTGGCTAGGCACAGGCTAGACACAGGCTAGGCACAGGCTAGGCACAGGCTAGGCGCAGGCTAGGCACAGGCTAGGCACAGGCTAGGCACAGGCTTGGCACAGGCTAGGCACAGGCTAGGCACAGGCTAGACACAGGCTAGGCACAGGCTAGGCACAGGCTAGACTCTGGCTAGGCACAGGTTAGACTCTGGCTAGGCACAGGCTAGACTCTGGCTAGGCACAGGCTAAACGCAGGCTAGAAACAGGCTAGACACTGAGTAAACACTGTCTAGACACTGGCTAGACACTGGCTAGGCACAGGCTAGACACTGGCTAGGCACAGGCTAAACACTGGCTAGGCACAGACTAGACACTGGCTAGGCACAGGCTAGACACTGGCTAGACACTAGCTAGGCACTAGCTAGACACTAGCTAGGCACTGGCTAGCCACTGGCTAGACACTAGCTAGGCACTGGCTAGCCACTGGCTAGACACTAGCTAGGCACTAGCTAGACACTGGTTAGCCACTGGCTAGACACTAGCTAGGCACTAGCTAGTCACTGGTTAGCCACTGGCTAGACACTAGCTAGACACTAGCTAGACACTAGCTAGGCACTAGATAGACAATGGGTAGACACTGGCTAGACACTGTCTAGACACTGGCTAGGCACAGGCTAGACACTGCCTAGGCACAGGCTAGACATTGGCTAGCCACTAGCTAGACACTGGCTAGCCACTGGATAGACACTAGCTAGGCACTGGCTAGCCACTGGCTAGACACTGGCTAGACACTAGCTAGGCACTGGCTAGCCACTGGCTAGACACTAGCTAGGCACTGGCTAGACACTGGCTAGCCACTGGCTAGACACTAGATAGGCACTGGCTAGACACTGGCTAGACACTGTCTAGACACTGGCTAGGCGCAGGCTAGGCACAGGCTAGGCACAGGCTAGGCACAGGCTAGACACTGGTTTAACACAGGCTAGACACAGGCTAGACACTGGCTAGACACTGGCTAGGCACATGCTAGGCACAGGCTAGACATTGGCTAGGCACAGGCTAGAAACATGCTAGGCACTGGCTAGACATTGGCTAGGCACATGCTAGGCACAGGCTAGAGATTGGCTAGGCACAGGCTAGACACTGGCTAGGCACAGGCTAGACACTGGCTCGGCACAGGCTAGACACAGGCTAGGCACAGGCTAAACACAGGCTAGACACAGGCTAGACACTGGCTAGGCACTGGCTAGGCACTGGCTAGGCACAGGCTAGACACTAGCTAGGCACTGGCTAGCCACTGGCTAGACACTAGCTAGGCACTGGCTAGCCACTGGCTAGACACTAGCTAGGCACTAGCTAGACACTGGCTAGCTTCTGGCTAGACACTAGATAGGCCCTGGCTAGACATAGTCTAGACACTGGCTAGGCACAGGCTAGACACAGGCTAGGCACAGGCTAGGCACAGGCTAGGCGCAGGCTAGGCACAGGCTAGGCACAGGCTAGGCACAGGCTAGGCACAGGCTAGACACAGGCTAGGCACAGGCTAGGCACAGGCTAGACTCTGGCTAGGCACAGGCTAGACTCTGGCTAGGCACAGGCTAGACTCTGGCTAGGCACAGGCTAAACACTGGCTAGGCACAGACTAGACACTGGCTAGGCACAGACTAGACACTGGCTAGGCACAGGCTAGACACTGGCTAGGCACAATCTAGACACTGGCTAGACACTAGCTAGGCACTAGCTAGACACTAGCTAGGCACTGGCTAGCCACTGGCTAGACACTAGCTAGGCACTGGCAAGCCACTGGCTAGACACTAGCTAGGCACTAGCTAGACACTGGTTAGCCACTGGCTAGACACTAGCTAGGCACTAGCTAGACACTGGTTAGCCACTGGCTAGACACTAGCTAGACACTAGCTAGACACTAGCTAGGCACTAGATAGACAATGGCTAGACACTGGCTAGACACTGTCTAGACACTGGCTAGGCACAGACTAGACATTGGCTAGACACTGGCTCGGCACAGACTAGACATTGGCTAGGCACAGACTAGACACTGGCTAGGCACAGGCTAGACACTGGCTAGGCACAGGCTAGACACTGGCTCGGCACAGGCTAGACACTGGGTAGACACTGGCTAGGCACATGCTAGGCACAGGCTAGACATTGGCTAGGCACAGGGTAGACAGTGGCTAGGCCCAGGCTAGACACTAGCTAGGCACAGGCTAGACACTGGCTATGCACAGGCTAGTCACTGGCTAGGCACAGGCTAGACACTGGCTAGGCACAGGCTAGACACTGGCTAGGCACAGGCTAAACACTGGCTAGGCACAGACTAGACACTGGCTAGGCACAGGCTAGACACTGGCTAGGCACAGGCTAGACACTGGCTCGGCACAGACTAGACACTGGCTAGGCACAGGCTAGACACTGGCTAGGCACAGGCTAGACACTGGCTAGGCACAGTCTAGACACTGGCTCGGCACAGGCTAGACACAGGCTAGACACAGGCTAAACACAGTCTAGACACAGGCTAGACACTGGGTAGACACTGGCTAGGCACATGCTAGGCACAGGCTAGACATTGGCTAGGCACAGGCTAGACAGTGGCTAGGCCCAGGCTAGACACTAGCTAGGCACAGGCTAGACACTGGCTATGCACAGGCTAGACACTGGCTAGGCACAGGCTAGACACTGGCTAGGCACATGCTGGACACTGGCTAGGCACAGGCTAAACACTGGCAAGGCACAGACTAGACACTGGCTAGGCACTGGCTAGACACTGGCTATGCACAGGCTAGACACTGGCTAGGCACAGGCTAAACACTGGCTAGGCACAGGCTAGACTCTGTCTATACACAGGCTAGACAGAGGCTACACACTGGCTAGACACAGGCAAGACACAGGCAAGACACAGGCTAGACACAGGCTAGACAGAGGCTAGACACTGGCTAGTCACTGGCTAGGCACAGGCTAGACACTGGCTAAACACTGGCTAGAAACAGGCTAGACACTGGCTAGGCACAGGCTAGGCGCAGGCTAGACACTTGCTAGGCACTGGCTAGACACTGGCTAGACACTGGCTAGACACTGGCTAGAAACAGGCTAGACACTGGCTAGGCACAGGCTAGACACTGGCTAGGCACAGGCTAGGCACAGGCTAGACAATAGCTGGGCAATGGCTAGACACTGGCTAGCCACTGGCTAGACACTAGCTAGGCACAGACTAGACACTGGCTTGGCAAAGACTAGGCACAGACTAGACACTGGCTAGGCACAGGCTAGACACAGGCTGGGCACAGGCTAGACACTGGCTAGGCACAGGCTAGACTCTGGCTAGGTAAAGGCTAGACACAGGCTAGGTAGAGGCTTGACACAGGCTAGACACTGGCTAGGTACAGGCTAGGCACTGGGTAGGTACAGGCTAGGCACTGGCTAGGTACAGGCTAGGCACTGGCTAGGTACAGGCTAGGCAGTGGCTAGACATTGGCTAGGCACAGGCTATGCACATGCCAGTCACAGGCAAGGCAAAAGGCACAGGCACAGGCTAGACACAGGCTAGGCACAGGCTAGACACTGGCTATGCACAGGCTAGACACTGGATAGACAGGCTAGGCAGTGGCTAGGCACAGGCTTGACTCTGGCTAGGCACAGGCTAGACACAGGCTAGATACTGGCTAGGCACAGACTGGGCACTGATTAGGAACTGGCCAGGCACAGGCTATGCACACGCCAGTCACAGGCAAGGCTTAGATACAGGCCAGACACAGGAAGGACACAGGCTAGACACAGGCTAGACTGCGGCAAGACACAGGCTAGACACTGGCTAGGCACAGGCTAGACGCTGGCTGGGCACAGGCTAGACACTGGCTTGGTACAGGCTAGACACTGGCTAGGCACAGGCTAGACACTGGCTAGGCACTGTCTAGGCCCAGGCTAGATACTGGCTAGGCAAAGGCTAGACACAGGCTAGGCACAAGCTAGGCACAGGCTAGGCACAGGCTAGACTCTGGCTAGGCACAGGCTAAACACAGGCTAGACACTGGCTAGAAACAGGCTAGACACAGGCTAGACACTGGCTAGGCACTGGCTAGAAACTGGCTAGGCAGAGGCTAGATATTGGCTAGGCACAGGCTAGACACTGGCTAGACACAGGCTAAACACAGGCTAGACACAGGCTAGACACTGGCTAGACACTGGCTAGGCACAGGCTAGGCACAGGCTAGACACTAGCTAGGCACTGGCTAGACACTAGCTAGGCACTAGCTAGACACTGGCTAGACACTGGCTAGACACTGGCTAGACACTGGCTAGACACTGGCTAGACACTGGCTAGACACTGGCTAGACACTGGCTAGGCACTGGCTAGGCACTGGCTAGACACTGGCTAGGCCCAGGCTAGACAGTAGCTAGGCACTGGCTAGACTCTGGCTAGGCACAGGCTAGACTCTGGCTAGGCACAGGCTAAACACAGGCTAGAAACAGGCTAGACACTGGGTAAACACTGTCTAGACACTGGCTAGACACTGGCTAGACACTGGCTAGACACTGGCTAGAAACAGACTAGACACTGGCTAGGCACAGGCTAGACACTGGCTAGGCACAGGCTAAACACTGGCTAAGCACAGACTAGACACTGGCTAGGCACAGGCTAGACACTGGCTAGGCACAGGCTAGACACTGGCTAGACACTAGCTAGGCACTAGCTAGACACTGGCTAGACACTAGCTAGGCACTAGCTAGACACTAGCTAGGCACTGGCTAGCCACTGGCTAGACACTGGCTAGACACTAGCTAGGCACTGGCTAGCCACTGGCTAGACACTAGCTAGGCACTAGCTAGACACTAGCTAGACACTAGCTAGACAGTAGCTAGGCACTAGATAGACAATGGCTAAACACTGGCTAGACACTGTCTAGACACTGGCTAGGCACTGTCTAGACACTGGCTAGGCACAGGCTAGACACTGGCTAGGCACAGGCTAGACATTGGCTAGGCACAGACTAGACATTGGCTGGGCACAGGCTAGACACTGGCTAGGCACAGGCTAGACACTGGCTAGGCACAGGCTAGACACTGGCTAGGCACAGGCTAGACACTGGCTAGGCACAGGCTAGACACTGGCTCGGCACAGGCTAGACACTGGCTAGACACTGGCTAGGCACATGCTAGGCACAGGCTAGACATTGGCTAGGCACAGGCTAGACAGTGGCTAGGCCCAGGCTAGACACTAGCTAGGCACAGGCTAGACACTGGCTATGCACAGGCTAGTCACTGGCTAGGCACAGGCTAGACACTGGCTAGGCACAGGCTAGACACTGGCTAGGCACAGGCTAAACACTGGCTAGGCACAGACTAGACACTGGCTAGACACTGGCTAGGCACAGGCTAGACACTGGCTCGGCACAGACTAGACACTGGCTAGGCACAGGCTAGACACTGGCTAGGCACAGGCTAGACACTGGCTCGGCACAGGCTAGACACAGGCTAAACACAGTCTAGACACAGGCTAGACACTGGGTAGACACTGGCTAGGCACTGGCTATGCACAGGCTAGACACTGGCTAGGCACAGGCTAGACACTGGCTAGGCCCAGGCTAGACACTAGCTAGGCACAGGCTAGACACTGGCTATGCACAGGCTAGACACTGGCTCGGCACAGGCTAGACACTGGCTAGGCACATGCTAGACACTGGCTAGGCACAGGCTAGACACTGGCAAGGCACAGACTAGACACTGGCTAGGCACAGGCTAGACACTGGCTATGCACAGGCTAGACACTGGCTAGGCACAGGCTAAACACTGGCTAGGCACAGGCTAGACTCTGTCTATACACAGGCTAGACAGAGGCTACACACTGGCTAGACACAGGCAAGACACAGGCAAGACACAGGCTAGACACAGGCTAGACAGAGGCTAGACACAGGCTAGACACTGGCTAGGCACAGGCTAGACACTGGCTAAACACTGGCTAGAAACAGGCTAGACACTGGCTAGGCACAGGCTAGGCACAGGCTAGACACTAGCTAGGCACTGGCTAGACACTGGCTAGACACTGGCTAGACACTGGCTAGACACTGGCTAGAAACAGGCTAGACACTGGCTAGGCACAGGCTAGACACTGGCTAGGCACAGGCTAGGCACAGGCTAGACAATAGCTAGGCAATGGCTAGACACTGGCTAGCCACTGGCTAGACACTAGCTAGGCACAGACTAGACACTGGCTTGGCAAAGACTAGGCACAGACTAGACACTGGCTAGGCACAGGCTAGACACAGGCTGGGCACAGGCTAGACACTGGCAAGGCACAGGCTAGACTCTGGCTAGGTAAAGGCTAGACACAGGCTAGGTAGAGGCTAGACACAGGCTAGACACTGGCTAGGTACAGGCTAGGCACTGGCTAGGTACAGGCTAGGCACTGGCTAGGTACCGGCTAGGCACTGGCTAGGTACAGGCTAGGCAGTGGCTAGACACTGGCTTGGCACAGGCTATGCACATGCCAGTCACAGGCAAGGCAAAAGGCACAGGCACAGGCTAGACACAGGCTAGGCACAGGCTAGACACTAGCTATGCACAGGCTAGACACTGGATAGACAGGCTAGGCAGTGGCTAGGCACAGGCTTGACTCTGGCTAGGCACAGGCTAGACACAGGCTAGATACTGGCTAGGCACAGACTGGGCACTGACTAGGAACTGGCCAGGCACAGGCTATGCACACGCCAGTCACAGGCAAGGCTTAGATACAGGCCAGACACAGGAAGGACACAGGCTAGACACAGGCTAGACTGCGGCAAGACACAGGCTAGACACTGGCTAGGCACTGTCTAGGCACAGGCTAGATACTGGCTAGGCAAAGGCTAGACACTGGCTAGGCACAAGCTAGGCACAGGCTAGGCACAGGCTAGACTCTGGCTAGGCACAGGCTAAACACAGGCTAGACACTGGCTAGAAACAGGCTAGACACTGGCTAGGCACTGGCTAGAAACTGGCTAGGCAGAGGCTAGACACTGGCTAGGCACAGGCTAGACACTGGCTAGACACAGGCTAAACACAGGCTAGACACAGGCTAGACACTGGCTAGACACTGGCTAGGCACAGGCTAGGCACAGGCTAGACACTAGCTAGGCACTGTTTAGACACTAGCTAGGCACTGGCTAGGCACTGGCTAGACACTGGCTTGACACTGGCTAGACACTGGCTAGACACTGGCTAGACACTGGCTAGATACTGGCTAGACACTGGC
This sequence comes from Zaprionus indianus, assembly GCA_018904595.1. NCBI lineage: Eukaryota > Metazoa > Arthropoda > Insecta > Diptera > Drosophilidae > Zaprionus > Zaprionus indianus. The sequence goes on from JAEIHA010001061.1 coordinate 1,558,703, forward strand.
TAGACACTGGCTAGGCACTGGCTAGACACTGGCTAGGCCCAGGCTAGACAGTAGCTATGCCGACGCTAGACACTGGCTATGAACAGGCTAAACACTGGCTAGGCACAGGCTAGACTCTGACTAGGCACAGGCTAGACTCTGACTAGGCAAAGGCTAGACTCTGGCTAGGCACAGGCTAGACACTGGCTAGGCACAGACTAGACACTGGCTAGGCACAGACTAGGCACAGACTAGACACTGGCTAGGCACAGGCTAGGCACAGGCTGGGCACAGGCTAGACACTGGCTAGGCACAGGCTAGTCTCTGGCAAGGTAAAAGCTAGACACAGGCTAGGCACAGGCTAGACACTGGCTAGACACTGGCTAGGTACAGGCTAGGCACTGGATAGGTACAGGCTAGGCACTGGCTAGACACTGGCTAGGCACAGGATAGTCTCTGGCAAGGTAAAAGCTAGACACAGGCTAGGCACAGGCTAGACACTGGCTAGACACTGGCTAGGTACAGGCTAGGCACTGGATAGGTACAGGCTAGGCACAGGCTAGACACTGGATAGACAGGCTAGACAGAGGCTAGGCACATGCTTGACTCTGGCTAGGCACAGGCCAGACACAGGCTAGATACTGGCTAGGCACAGGCTATGCACACGCCAGTCACAGGCAAGGCTTAGACACAGGCCAGACACAGGGAGGACATAGGCTAGGCACAGGCTAAACTGAGGCTAGACACAGGCTAGACACAGGCTAAACTGAGGCTAGACACAGGCTAGACACTGGCTAGGCACAGGCTAGACACTGGCATGGCACAGGCTAGGTACAGTCTAGGCACAGGGTAGACACTGGCTAGGAACAGGCTAGATTCTGGCTAGGCACAGGATAAACACAGGCTAGACACTGGCTAGAAACAGGCTAGACACTGGCTGGGCACAGGCTAGGCACAACCTAGACACTAGTTAGGCACTGGCTAGACACTGGCTTGACACTGGCTAGACACTGGCTAGGCCCAAGCTAGACAGTAGCTATGCCGACGCTAGACACTGGCTATGAAGAGGCTAGATACTGGCTATGCTGACGCTAGACACTGGCTATGAAGAGGCTAGGCACAGGCTGGGTACAGGCTAGACACTGGCTGGGCACTGGCTAGACTCTGGCTAGGTAAAGGCTAGACAAAGGCTAGGCACAGGCTAGATACTGGCTAGGTACAGGTTAGGCACTGGCTAGGTAAAGGCTAGGCACTGGCTAGACACTGGCTAGGCACAGGCAATGCACATGCCAGTCACAGGCAAGGCACAGGCTAGACACATGCTAGGCACAGGGTAGACACTGGCTATGCACAGGCTAGACACTGGATAGACACTGACTAGACACAGGCTAAACACAGGCTAGACACAGGCTAGACACTGGCTAGGCACTGGCTAGGCACAGGCTAGGCACTGGCTAGGCACAGGCTAGACACTGGCTAGGCACTGGCTAGGCACAGGCTAGACACTGGCTAGGCACTGGCTAGGCACTGGCTAGGCACAGGCTAGACACTGGCTAGGCACAGACTAGGCACAGGCTAGGCACAGGCTAGACTCTGGCTAGGCACAGGCTACACTCTGGCTAGGCACAGGCTAAACACAGGCTTGACACTGGCTAGAAACAGGCTAGTCACTGGCTAGGCACAGGCTAGGCACAGGATAGACACTAGCTAGGCACTGGCTAGACACTGGCTAGACACTGTCAAGACACTGGCTAGACACTGGCTAGACACTGGCTAGACACTGGCTAGACACTGGCTAGTCACTGGCTAGACACTGGCTAGTCACTGGCTAGACACTGTCTAGACACTGGCTAGACACTGGCTAGACACTGGCTGGACACTGGCTAGACACTGGCTAGACACTGGCTAGACACTGGCTAGACACTGGCTAGACACTGTCTAGACACAGGCTAGGCACAGGCTAGACTCTGGCTAGGCACAGGCTAGACTCTGGCTAGGCACAGGCTAGACTCTGGCTAGGCACAGGCTAAACACAGGCTAGACTCTGCCTAGACACAGGCTAGACACTGGGTAAACACTGTCTAGACACTGGCTAGACAATGGCTAGACACTGGCTAGAAACAGGCTAGACACTGGCTAGGCACAGGCTAGGCACAAGCTAGACACTAGCTAGGCACTAGCTAGGCACTGGCTAGACACTGGCTAGACACTGGCTAGGCACTGGCTAGACACTAGCTAGATACTGGCTAGACACTAGCTAGACACTGGCTAGAGACCGGGTAGACGCTGGCTAGACACTGGCTAGGCACATGCTAGGCACAGGCTAGACATTGCCTAGGCACAGGCAAGACAGTGGCTAGGCCCAGGCTAGACACTAGCTAGGCACAGGCTAGACACTGGCTATGCACAGGCTAGACACTGGCTATGCAAAGGCTAGACACTGGCTAGGCACAGGATAAACACTGGCTAGGCACAAACTAGACACTGGCTAGGTACAGGCTAGACACTAGCTATGCACAGGCTAGACACTGGCTAGGCACAGGCTAAACACTGGCTAGGTACAGGCTAGACTCTGGCTATACACAGGCTAGACAGAGGCTACGCACTAGACACAGGCAAGACACAGGCTAGACACAGGCTAGACATAGGCTAGACACAGGCTAAACACCGGCGAGGCACAGGCTAAACACTGGCTAGGCACAGGCTAAGCACATGGCAATCACAGGCAAGGCACAGGCTAGACACAGGCTAAACACTGGCTAGGAACAGGCTAGACACTGGCTAGGAACAGGCTAGACACTGGCTAGGCACAGGCTAGACACAGGCTAGGCACAGGCAAGGCACAGGCTAGACACAGGCTAGGCACAGGCTAGACACTGGCTATGCACAGGCTAGACACTGGACAGACAGGCTAGACAGTGGCTAGGCACAGGCTTGACTCTGGCTAGGCACAGGCTAGACACAGGCTAGGCACAGGCTAGACACTGGCTATGCACAGGCTAGACACTGGATAGACAGGCTAGACAGTGGCTAGGCACAGGCTTGACTCTGGCTAGGCACAGGCTAGACACAGGCTAGGCACAGGCTAGACACAGGCTAGGCACAGGCTAGACACTGGCTAGGAACAGGCTAGACACTGGCTAGGCACAGGCTAGGCACAAGCTAGACACTAGCTAGGCACTAGCTAGCTACTGGCTAGACACTGGCTAGACACTGGCTAGCCACTGGCTAGACACTAGCTAGGCACTGGCTAGGCACAGGCTAGACACTGGCTCCGCACAGGCTAGACACAGGCTAAACACAGGCTAGACACAGGCTAGACACTGGCTAGGCACTGGCTAGGCACTGGCTAGGCACAGGCTAGACACTGGCTCGGCACTGGCTAGGCACAGGCTAGATACTGGGTAGGCACTGGCTAGGCACAGGCTAGATACTGGCTAGGCACTGGCTAGGCACTGGCTAGGCACTGGCTAGGCACAGGCCAGACACTGGCTAGGCACAGGCTAGACACTGGCTAGGCACAGGCTAGGCACAGGCTAGGCACAGGCTAGGCACAGGCTAGGCACAGGCTAGGCACAGGCTAGGCTCTGGCTAGGCACATGCTAAACACAGGCTTGACACTGGCTAGAAAGAGGCTAGACACTGGCTAGGCACAGGCTAGGCACAGGCTAGACACTAGCTAGGCACTGGCTAGACACTGGCTAGACACTGGCTAGACACTGTCTAGACACTGGCTAGACACTGGCTAGTCACTGGCTAGACACTGGCTAGACACTGGCTAGACACTGGCTAGTCACTGGCTAGACACTGTCTAGACACTGGCTAGACACTGGCTAGACACTGGCTAGACACTGGCTAGACACTGGCTAGACACTGGCTAGACACTGGCTAGACACTGGCTAGACACTGGCTAGACACTGGCTAGACACAGACTAGGCACAGGCTAGGCACAGGCTAGACTCTGGCTAGGCACAGGCTAGACTCTGGCTAGGCACAGGCTAAACACAGGCTAGACACTGGCTAGACACAGGCTAAACACAGGCTAGACACTGGCTAGAAACAGGCTAGACACTGGGTAAACACTGTCTAGACACTGGCTAGACACTGGCTAGAAACAGGCTAGACACTGGCTAGGCACAGGCTAGGCACAAGCTAGACACTAGCTAGGCACTAGCTAGGAACTGGCTAGACACTGGCTAGGCACTGGCTAGCCACTGGCTAGACACTAGCTAGGCACTGGCTAGCCACTGGCTAGACACTAGCTAGGCACTGGCTAGCCACTGGCTAGGCACTAGCTAGGCACTAGCTAGACACTGGCTAGCCACTGGCTAGACACTAGCTAGACACTAGCTAGGCACTGGCTAGACACTGGCTAGACACTAGCTAGACACTAGCTAGGCACTGGCTAGACACTGGCTAGACACTAGCTAGACACTGTCTAGACACTGGCTAGGCACAGGCTAGACACTGGCTAGGCACAGACTAGACACTGGCTAGGCACAGGCTAAACACTGGCTAGGCACAGGCTAGACACTGGCTAGGCACAGGCTAGACACTGGCTAGGCACAGGCTAGACACTGGCTCGGCACAGGCTAGACACTGGCTAGACACTGGCTAGGCACATGCTAGGCACAGGCTAGACATTGGCTAGGCACAGGCTAGACAGTGGCTAGGCCCAGTCTAGACACTAGCTAGGCACAGGCTAGACACTGGCTAAGCACAGGCTAGACACTAGCTAGGCACAGGCTAGACACTGGCTATGCACAGGCTAGACACTGGCTAGGCACAGGCTAGACACTGGCTAGGCACAGGCTAGAAACTGGCTAGGCACAGGCTAAACACTGGCTAGGCACAGGCTAGACACTGGCTAGGCACAGGCTAGACACTGGCTAGGCACAGGCTAGACACTGGCTCGGCACAGGCTAAACACAGGCTAGACACAGGCTAGACACTGGGTAGACACTGGCTAGGCACATGCTAGGCACAGGCTAGACAGTAGCTATGCCGACGCTAGACACTGGCTATGAAGAGGCTAGACACTGGCTAGGCACAGGCTAAACACTGGCTAGGCACAGGTTAGGCACAGGCTATGCACAGGCTAGGCACAGGCTAGACTCTGGCTAGGCACAGGCTAGACTCTGGCTAGGCACAGGCTAAACACAGGCTTGACACTGGCTAGAAACAGGCTAGACACTGGCTAGGCACAGGCTAGGCACAGGATAGACACTAGCTAGGCACTGGCTAGACACTGGCTAGACACTGTCTAGACACTGGCTAGACACTGGCTAGACACTGGCTAGACACTGGCTAGACACTGGCTAGACACTGGCTAGACACTGTCTAGACACAGGCTAGGCACAGGCTAGGCACAGGCTAGACTCTGGCTAGGCACAGGCTAGACTCTGGCTAGGCACAGGTTAGAAACTGGCTAGGCACAGGCTAAACACTGGCTAGGCACAGACTAGACACTGGCTAGGCACAGGCTAGACACTGGCAAGGCACAGGCTAGACACAGGCTAGACACAGGCTAAACACAGGCTAGACACTGTCTAGACACTGGCTAGACACTGGCTAGACACTGGCTAGACACTGCCTAGACACTGGCTAGACACTGTCTAGGCACAGGCTAGACACTGGCTAGGCACAGACTAGGCACAGGCTAGGCACAGGCTAGACTCTGGCTAGGCACAGGCTAGACTCTGGCTAGGCACAGGCTAAACACAGGCTTGACACTGGCTAGAAACAGGCTAGACACTGGCTAGACACTGGCTAGACACTGGCTAGACACTGCCTAGACACTGGCTAGACACTGTCTAGGCACAGGCTAGACACTGGCTAGGCACAGACTAGGCACAGGCTAGGCACAGGCTAGACTCTGGCTAGGCACAGGCTAGACTCTGGCTAGGCACAGGCTAAACACAGGCTTGACACTGGCTAGAAACAGGCTAGACACTGGCTAGGCACAGGCTAGGCACAGGATAGACACTAGCTAGGCACTGGCTAGACACTGGCTAGACACTGTCTAGACACTGGCTAGACACTGGCTAGACACTGGCTAGACACTGGCGAGACACTGGCTAGTCACTGGCTAGACACTGGCTAGTCACTGGCTAGACACTGTCTAGACACTGGCTAGACACTGGCTAGACACTGGCTAGACACTGGCTAGACACTGGCTAGACACTGGCTAGACACTGGCTAGACACTGTCTAGACACTGGCTAGACACTGGCTAGACACTGGCTGGACACTGGCTAGACACTGGCTAGACACTGGCTAGACACTGGCTAGACACTGGCTAGACACTGGCTAGACACTGGCTAGACACAGGCTAGGCACAGGCTAGACTCTGGCTAGGCACAGGCTAGACTCTGGCTAGGCACAGGCTAGACTCTGGCTAGGCACAGGTTAGACTCTGGCTAGGCACAGGCTAAACACAGGCTAGACTCTGCCTAGACACAGGCTAGACACTGGGTAAACACTGTCTAGACACTGGCTAGACAATGGCTAGACACTGGCTAGAAACAGGCTAGACACTGGCTAGGCACAGGCTAGGCACAAGCTAGACACTAGCTAGGCACTAGCTAGGCACTGGCTAGACACTGGCTAGACACTGGCTAGGCACTGGCTAGACACTAGCTAGACACTGGCTAGAGACCGGGTAGACGCTGGATAGACACTGGCTAGGCACATGCTAGGCACAGGCTAGACATTGCCTAGGCACAGGCAAGACAGTGGCTAGGCCCAGGCTAGACACTAGCTAGGCACAGGCTAGACACTGGCTATGCACAGGCTAGACACTGGCTATGCAAAGGCTAGACACTGGCTAGGCACAGGATAAACACTGGCTAGGCACAAACTAGACACTGGCTAGGTACAGGCTAGACACTAGCTATGCACAGGCTAGACACTGGCTAGGCACAGGCTAAACACTGGCTAGGTACAGGCTAGACTCTGGCTATACACAGGCTAGACAGAGGCTACGCACTAGACACAGGCAAGACACAGGCTAGACACAGGCTAGACAGACGCTAGACACAGGCTAAACACCGGCGAGGCACAGGCTAAACACTGGCTACGCACAGGCTTAGCACATGGCAATCACAGGCAAGGCACAGGCTAGACACAGGCTAAACACTGGCTAGGAACAGGCTAGACACTGGCTAGAAACAGGCTAGACACTGGCTAGGCACAGGCTAGACACAGGCTAGGCACAGGCAAGGCACAGGCTAGACACAGGCTAGGCACAGGCTAGACACTGGCTATGCACAGGCTAGACACTGGACAGACAGGCTAGACAGTGGCTAGGCACAGGCTTGACTCTGGCTAGGCACAGGCTAGACACAGGCTAGGCACAGGCTAGACACTGGCTATGCACAGGCTAGACACTGGATAGACAGGCTAGACAGTGGCTAGGCACAGGCTTGACTCTGGCTAGGCACAGGCTAGACACAGGCTAGGCACAGGCTAGACACTGGCTAGGAACAGGCTAGACACTGGCTAGGCACAGGCTAGGCACAAGCTAGACACTAGCTAGGCACTAGCTAGGCACTGGCTAGACACTGGCTAGACACTGGCTAGCCACTGGCTAGACACTAGCTAGGCACTGGCTAGGCACAGGCTTGACACTGGCTAGACACTGGCTAGACACTGTCTAGACACTGGCTAGACACTGGCTAGACACTGGCTAGACACTGGCTAGGCACAGGCTAGACACTGGCTCGGCACAGGCTAGACACTGGCTAGACACTGGCTAGGCACATGCTAGGCACAGGCTAGACATTGGCTAGCCACAGGCTAGACAGTGGCTAGGCCCAGTCTAGACACTAGCTAGGCACAGGCTAAACACTGGCTATGCACAGGCTAGACACTGGCTAAGCACAGGCTAGACACTGGCTAGGCACAGGCTAGACAGTGGCTAGGCCCAGGCTAGACACTAGCTAGGCACAGGCTAGACACTGGCTATGCACAGGCTAGACACTGGCTAGGCACAGGCTAGACACTGGCTAGGCACAGGCTAGAAACTGGCTAGGCACAGGCTAAACACTGGCTAGGCACAGACTAGACACTGGCTAGGCACAGGCTAGACACTGGCAAGGCACAGGCTAGACACAGGCTAGACACAGGCTAAACACAGGCTAGACACAGGCTAGACACTGGGTAGACACTGGCTAGGCACATGCTAGGCACAGGCTAGACAGTAGCTATGCCGACGCTAGACACTGGCTATGAAGAGGCTAGACACTGGCTAGGCACAGGCTAAACACTGGCTAGGCACAGGCTAGGCACAGGCTATGCACAGGCTAGACACTGGATAGACACTGACTAGACACTGGATAGACACTGGCTAGACACTGGGTAGACACTGGCTAGACACTGGCTAGACACCGGGTAGACGCTGGCTAGACACTGGCTAGGCACAGGCTAGGCACAGGCTAGACACTAGCTAGGCACAGGCTAGACACTGGCTATGCACAGGCTAGACTCTGGCTAGGCACAGGCTAAACACTGGCTAGGTACAGGCTAGACTCTGGCTATACACAGGCTAGACAGAGGCTACACACTAGACACAGGCAAGACACAGGCAAGACACAGGCTAGACACAGGCTAGACAGAGGCTAGACACAGGCTAGACACTGGCTAGGCACAGGCTAGACTCTGGCTAGGCACAGGCTAAACACCGGCGAGGCACAGGCTAAACACTGGCTAGGCACAGGCTAAGCACATGGCAATCACAGGCAAGGCACAGGCTAGACACAGGCTAGACACTGGCTTGGCACAGGCTAGACACAGGCTAGACACAGGCTAAACACAGGCTAGACACAGGGTAGACACTGGCTAGGCACTGGCTAGGCACAGGCTAGACACTGGCTAGACACTGGCTAGGCACAGGCTAGACACTGGCTAGACACTGTCTAGACACTGGCTAGACACTGGCTAGTCACTGGCTAGACACTGGCTGGACACTGGCTAGACACTGGCTAGACACTGGCTAGACACTGGCTAGACACTGGCTAGACACTGTCTAGCCACTGTCTAGACACTGGCTAGACACTGGCTAGACACTGGCTGGACACTGGATAGACACTGGCTAGACACTGGCTAGAAACAGGCTAGACACTGGGTAAACACTGTCTAGACACTGGCTAGACACTGGCTAGACACTGGCTAGACACTGGCTAGACACTGGCTAGACACTGGCTAGACACTGGCTAGAAACAGGCTAGACACTGGCTAGACACTGGCTAGACACTGGCTAGAAACAGGCTAGACACTGGCCAGGCACAGGCTAGGCACAGGCTAGGCACTAGCTAGACACTGGCTAGACACTGGCTAGACACTGTCTAGACACTAGCTAGGCACTGGATAGACACTGGCTAGACACTGGCTAGACACTGGCTAGGCACAGACTAGGCACAGGCTAGGCACAGGCTAGGCACAGGCTAGGCACAGGCTAGGCACAGGCTAGGCACAGGCTAGGCACAGGCTAGACTCTGGCTAGGCACAGGCTAAACACAGGCTTGACACTGGCAAGAAACAGGCTAGACACTGGCTAGGCACAGCCTAGACACTAGCTAGGCACTGGCTAGACACTGGCTTGACACTGGCTAGACACTGGCTAGGCCCATGCTAGACAGTAGCTATGCCGACGCTAGACACTGGCTATGAAGAGGCTAGACACTGGCTAGGCACAGGCTTAAAACTGGCTAGGCACAGGCTAGGCACAGGCTAGGCACAGGCTAGGCACAGGCTAGGCACAGGCAAGGCACAGGCTAGACACTGGCTATGCACAGGCTAGACACTGGATAGACAGGCTAGACAGTGGCTAGGCACAGGCTTGACTCTGGCTAGGCACAGGCTAGACACAGGCTAGGCACAGGCTAAACACAGGCTAGACACTGGCTAGAAACAGGCTAGACACTGGCTGGGCACAGGCTAGGCACAGCCTAGACACTAGCTAGGCACTGGCTAGACACTGGCTTGACACTGGCTAGTTACTGGCTAGGCCCATGCTAGACAGTAGCTATGCCGACGCTAGACACTAGCTATGAAGAGGCTAGACACTGGCTAGGCACAGGCTAAACACTGGCTAGGCACAGGCTAGGCACAGGCTAGGCACAGGCAAGGCACAGGCTAGACACTGGCTATGCACAGGCTAGACACTGGATAGACACTGACTAGACACTGGATAGACACTGGCTAGACACTAGGTAGACAATGGCTAGACACTGGCTAGACACTGGCTAGACACTGGCTAGACACCGGGTAGACGCTGGCTAGACACTGGCTAGGCACATCCTAGGCACAGGCTAGACACCGGGTAGACGCTGGCTAGACACTGGCTAGGCACATGCTAGGCACAGGCTAGACATTGCCTAGGCACAGGCAAGACAGTGGCTAGGCCCAGGCTAGACACTGGCTATGCACAGGCTAGACACTGGCTATGCACAGGCTAGACACTGGCTATGCACAGGCTAGACACTGGCTAGGCACAGGGTAAACACTGGCTAGGCACAGACTAGACACTGGCTAGGTACAGGCTAGACACTGGCTATGCACAGACTAGACACTGGCTAGGCACAGGCTAAACACTGGCTAGGTACAGGCTAGACTCTGGCTATACACAGGCTAGACAGAGGCTACACACTAGACACAGGCAAGACACAGGCAAGTAACAGGCTAAATACAGGCTAGACAGAGGCTAGACACAGGCTAGACACTGGCTAGGCACAGACTAGACTCTGGCTAGGCGCAGGCTAAACACCGGCGAGGCACAGGCTAAACACTGGCTAGGCACAGGCTTAGCACATGGCAATCACAGGCAAGGCACAGGCAAGGCACAGGCTAGACACAGGCTAGACACTGGCTAGCCACAGGCTAGACACTGGCTAGGAAAAGGCTAGACACTGGCTAGACAGTGGCTAGGCACAGGCTAGACATTGGCTATGCACAGGCTAGACACTGGATAGACAGGCTAGACAGTGGCTAGGCACAGGCTTGACTCTGGCTAGGCACAGGCTAGACACAGGCTAGGCACAGGCTAGACACTGGCTAGGAACAGGCTAGACACTGGCTAGGCACTGGCTATGCACATGCCAGTCACAGGCAAGGCTTAGACACAGGCCAGACACAGGGAGGACACAGGCTAGACACAGGCTAGACCGAGGCTAGATACGGGCTAGACACTAGCTAGGCACAGGCTAGACACTGGCTTGGCACAGGCTAGACAGAGGCTAGACACAGGCTAGAAACTGGCTAGGCACAGGCTAGACATTGGCTAGGCACAGGCTAGACATTGGCTAGGCACAGGCTAGAAACTGGCTAGGGACAGGCTAGACACTGGCTAGGCACAGGCTAGACACTGGCTAGGCACAGGCTAGACACTGGCTAGGCACAGGCTAGAGTCTGGCTAGGCACAGGCTAGAGTCTGGCTAGGCACAGGCTAGAGTCTGGCTAGGCACAGGCTAGACACTGGCTAGGCACAGACTAGACACTGGCTAGACACAGGCTAGACACTGTCTAGACACTGTCTAGACACTGGCTTGACACTGGCTAGACACTGGCTAGACACTGGCTAGACACTGGCTAGACACTGGCTAGACACTGGCGAGGCACAGGCTAAACACTGGTTAGGCACAGGCTAGACACTGGCTAGGAACAGGCTAGTCACTGGCTAGGCACAGGCTAGACACTGGCTCCGCACAGGCTAGACACAGGCTAGACACAGGCTAAACACAGGCTAGACACAGGCTAGACACTGGCTAGGCACTGGCTAGGCACAGGCTAGACACTGGCTAGGCACTGGCTAGGCACAGGCTAGACACAGGCAAGGCTTAGACACAGGCCAGACACAGGGAGGACACAGGCTAGACACAGGCTAGACACTGGGTAGACACTGGCTAGACACTGGCTAGGCACAGGCTAGACACTGGCTAGACACTGTCTAGACACTGGCTAGACACTGGCTAGTCACTGGCTAGACACTGGCTAGACACTGGCTAGACACTGGCTAGACAGTGGCTAGGCACAGGCTAGACAGTGGCTAGGCACAGGCTAGACACTGGCTATGCACAGGCTAGACACAGGCTAGGCACAGGCTAGACACTGGCTAGGAACAGGCTAGACACAGGCTAGACACTAGCTAGGCACAGGCTAGGCACAGGCTAGGCACAGGCTAGGCACAGGCTAGGCACAGGCTAGGCACAGGCTAGGCACAGGCTAGACCGAGGCTAGATACGGGCTAGACACTAGCTAGGCACAGGCTAGACACTGGCTAGGCACAGGCTAGACTCTGGCTAGGCACAGGCTAGACACTGGCTAGGCACAGGCTAGACACTGGCTAGGCACAGGCTAGACACAGCCTAGACACAGGCTAGACACTGGCTAGGCACAGGCTAGACAGTGGCTAGGCACAGGCTAGACACTGGCTATGCACAGGCTAGACACAGGCTAGGCACAGGCTAGACACTGGCTAGGAACAGGCTAGACACAGGCTAGACACTAGCTAGGCACAGGCTAGGCACAGGCTAGGCACAGGCTAGGCACAGGCTAGGCACAGGCTAGGCACATGCCAGTCACAGGCAAGGCTTAGACACAGGCCAGACACAGGGAGGACACAGGCTAGACACAGGCTAGACACTGGGTAGGCACAGGCTAGACTCTGACTAGGCACAGGCTAGACACTGGCTAGGCACTGGCTAGGCACTGGCTAGGCACAGACTAGACACTGGCTAGGCACAGGCTAGGCACAGGCTAGGCACAGGCTAGGCACAGGCTAGGCACAGGCTAGGCACAGGCTAGGCACAGGCTAGGCACAGGCTAGGCACAGGCTAGGCACAGGCTAGGCACAGGCTAGGCACAGGCTAGGCACAGGCTAGGCACAGGCTAGGCACAGGCTAGGCACAGGCTAGGCACAGGCTAGACACTGGCTAGGCACAGGCTAGGCACAGGCTAGACACTGGCTAGGCACAGGCTAGACTCTGGCTAGGTTAAGGCAAGACACAGGCTAGGCACAGGCAAGGCACAGGCTAAACACAGGCTAGGCACAGGCTAGACACTGGCTATGCACAGGCTAGACACTGGATAGACAGGCTAGACAGTGGCTAGGCACAGGCTTGACTCTGGCTAGGCACAGGCTAGACACAGGCTAGGGACAGGCTTGACTCTGGCTAGGCACAGGCTAGACACAGGCTAGGCACAGGCTAGACACTGGCTATGCACAGGCTAGACACTGGATAGACAGGCTAGACAGTGGCTAGGCACAGGCTTGACTCTGGCTAGGCACAGGCTAGACACAGGCTAGGCACAGGCTAGACACTGGCTAGGAACAGGCTAGACGCTGGCTAGGCACAGGCTATGCACATGCCAGTCACAGGCAAGGCTTAGACACAGGCCAGACACAGGGAGGACACAGGCTAGACACAGGCTAGACTGAGGCTAGACACGGGCTAGACACTGGCTAGGCACAGGCTAGACACTGGCTAGACACTGGCTAGGCACAGGCTAGACACTGGCTAGGCACAGGCTAGACACTGGCTAGGCACAGGCTAGACACTGGCTAGGCACAGGCTAGACTATGGCTAGGCACAGGCTAGACACTGGCTAGGCACAGACTAGACACTGGCTAGGCAAAGACTAGGCACTGACTAGACACTGGCTAGGCACAGGCTAGGCACAGGCTGGGCACAGGCTAGACACTGGCTAGGCACAGGCTAGACACTGGCTAGGAACAGGCTAGACACTGGCTAGGCACAGGCTATGAACATGCCAGTCACAGGCAAGGCTTAGACACAGGCCAGACACAGGGAGGACACAGGCTAGACACAGGCTAGACCGAGGCTAGATACGGGCTAGACACTAGCTAGGCACAGGCTAGACACTGGCTAGACACTGGCTAGACACTGGCTAGACACTGGCTAGAAACAGGCTAGACACTGGCTAGACACTGGCTAGACACTGGCTAGACACTGGCTAGACACTGGCTAGACACTGGCTAGAAACAGGCTAGACACTGGCCAGGCACAGGCTAGGCACAGGCTAGGCACTAGCTAGACACTGGCTAGACACTGGCTAGACACTGTCTAGACACTAGCTAGGCACTGGATAGACACTGGCTAGACACTGGCTAGACACTGGCTAGGCACAGACTAGGCACAGGCTAGGCACAGGCTAGGCACAGGCTAGGCACAGGCTAGGCACAGGCTAGACTCTGGCTAGGCACAGGCTAAACACAGGCTTGACACTGGCAAGAAACAGGCTAGACACTGGCTAGGCACAGGCTAGGCACAGCCTAGACACTAGCTAGGCACTGGCTAGACACTGGCTTGACACTGGCTAGACACTGGCTAGGCCCATGCTAGACAGTAGCTATGCCGACGCTAGACACTGGCTATGAAGAGGCTAGACACTGGCTAGGCACAGGCTTAAAACTGGCTAGGCACAGGCTAGGCACAGGCTAGGCACAGGCAAGGCACAGGCTAGACACTGGCTATGCACAGGCTAGACACTGGATAGACAGGCTAGACAGTGGCTAGGCACAGGCTTGACTCTGGCTAGGCACAGGCTAGACACAGGCTAGACACAGGCTAGGCACAGGCTAAACACAGGCTAGACACTGGCTAGAAACAGGCTAGACACTGGCTGGGCACAGGCTAGGCACAGCCTAGACACTAGCTAGGCACTGGCTAGACACTGGCTTGACACTGGCTAGTTACTGGCTAGGCCCATGCTAGACAGTAGCTATGCCGACGCTAGACACTGGCTATGAAGAGGCTAGACACTGGCTAGGCACAGGCTAAACACTGGCTAGGCACAGGCTAGGCACAGGCTAGGCACAGGCAAGGCACAGGCTAGACACTGGCTATGCACAGGCTAGACACTGGATAGACACTGACTAGACACTGGATAGACACTGGCTAGACACTAGGTAGACAATGGCTAGACACTGGCTAGACACTGGCTAGACACTGGCTAGACACCGGGTAGACGCTGGCTAGACACTGGCTAGGCACATGCTAGGCACAGGCTAGACACCGGGTAGACGCTGGCTAGACACTGGATAGGCACATGCTAGGCACAGGCTAGACATTGCCTAGGCACAGGCAAGACAGCGGCTAGGCCCAGGCTAGACACTGGCTATGCACAGGCTAGACACTGGCTATGCACAGGCTAGACACTGGAAATGTACAGGCTAGACACTGGCTAGGCACAGGCTAAACACTGGCTAGGCACAGACTAGACACTGGCTAGGTACAGGCTAGACACTGGCTATGAAAAGACTAGACACTGGCTAGGCACAGGCTAAACACTGGCTAGGTACAGGCTAGACTCTGGCTATACACAGGCTAGACAGAGGCTACACACTAGACACTGGCAAGACACAGGCAAGTAACAGGCTAAATACAGGCTAGACAGAGGCTAGACACAGGCTAGACACTGGCTAGGCACAGGCTAGACTCTGGCTAGGCGCAGGCTAAACACCGGCGAGGCACAGGCTAAACACTGGCTAGGCACAGGCTAAGCACATGGCAATCACAGGCAAGGCACAGGCAAGGCACAGGCTAGACACAGGCTAGACACTGGCTAGCCACAGGCTAGACACTGGCTAGGAAAAGGATAGACACTGGCTAGACAGTGGCTAGGCACAGGCTAGACATTGGCTATGCACAGGCTAGACACTGGATAGACAGGCTAGACAGTGGCTAGGCACAGGCTTGACTCTGGCTAGGCACAGGCTAGACATTGGCTATGCACAGGCTAGACACTGGATAGACAGGCTAGACAGTGGCTAGGCACAGGCTTGACTCTGGCTAGGCACAGGCTAGACATTGGCTATGCACAGGCTAGACACTGGATAGACAGGCTAGACAGTGGCTAGGCACAGGCTTGACTCTGGCTAGGCACAGGCTAGACATTGGCTATGCACAGGCTAGACACTGGATAGACAGGCTAGACAGTGGCTAGGCACAGGCTTGACTCTGGCTAGGCACAGGCTAGACACAGGCTAGGCACAGGCTAGACACAGGCTAGGCACAGGCTAGACACTGGCTAGGAACAGGCTAGACACTGGCTAGGCACTGGCTATGCACATGCCAGTCACAGGCAAGGCTTAGACACAGGCCAGACACAGGGAGGACACAGGCTAGACACAGGCTAGACCGAGGCTAGACACTGGCTAGGCACTGGCTAGGCACAGGCTAGACACTGGCTAGGCACTGGCTAGGCACAGGCTAGACACTGGCTAGGATTTGGCTAGGCACAGGCTAGACACTGGCTAGGCACAGGCTAGACACTGGCTAGGCACAGGCTAGACACTGGCTAGGCACAGGCTAGGCACAGGCTAGGCACAGGCTAGGCACAGGCTAGACACAGGCTAGACACTGGCTAGGCACAGGCTAGACACTGGCTAGGAACAGGCTAGACACTGGCTAGGCACAGGCTAGACACTGGCTAGGCACAGGCTAGACACTGGCTCCGCACAGGCTAGACACAGGCTAGACACAGGCTAAACACAGGCTAGGAAAAGGATAGACACTGGCTAGACAGTGGCTAGGCACAGGCTAGACATTGGCTATGCACAGGCTAGACACTGGATAGACAGGCTAGACAGTGGCTAGGCACAGGCTTGACTCTGGCTAGGCACAGGCTAGACATTGGCTATGCACAGGCTAGACACTGGATAGACAGGCTAGACAGTGGCTAGGCACAGGCTTGACTCTGGCTAGGCACAGGCTAGACATTGGCTATGCACAGGCTAGACACTGGATAGACAGGCTAGACAGTGGCTAGGCACAGGCTAGACACTGGCTAGGCACAGGCTAGACACAGGCTAGACACAGGCTAGACACTGGCTAGGCACAGGCTAGACATTGGCTAGGCACAGGCTAGACATTGGCTAAGCACAGGCTAGACACTGGCTAGGGACAGGCTAGACACTGGCTAGGCACAGGCTAGACACTGGCTAGGCACAGGCTAGACACTGGCTAGGCACAGGCTAGAGTCTGGCTAGGCACAGGCTAGAGTCTGGCTAGGCACAGGATAGACACTGGCTAGGCACAGACTAGACACTGGCTAGACACAGGCTAGACACTGTCTAGACACTGTCTAGACACTGGCTTGACACTGGCTAGACACTGGCTAGACACTGGCTAGACACTGGCTAGACACTGGCTAGACACTGGCTAGACACTGGCTAGACACTGGCTAGACACTGGCTAGACACTGGCGGGGCACAGGCTAAACACTGGTTAGGCACAGGCTAGACACTGGCTAGGAACAGGCTAGACACTGGCTAGGCACAGGCTAGACACTGGCTCCGCACAGGCTAGACACAGGCTAGACACAGGCTAAACACAGGCTAGACACAGGCTAGACACAGGCTAGACACTGGCTAGGCACTGGCTAGGCACAGGCTAGACACTGGCTAGGCACTGGCTAGGCACAGGCTAGACACTGGCTAGGATTTGGCTAGGCACAGGCTAGACACTGGCTAGGCACAGGCTAGACACTGGCTAGGCACAGGCTAGACACTGGCTAGGCACAGGCTAGACACAGGCTAGACACAGGCTAGACACTGGCTAGGCACAGGCTAGACACTGGCTAGGAACAGGCTAGACACTGGCTAGGCACAGGCTAGACACTGGCTAGGCACAGGCTAGACACTGGCTCCGCACAGGCTAGACACAGGCTAGACACAGGCTAAACACAGGCTAGACACAGGCTAGACACTGGCTAGGCACTGGCTAGGCACAGGCTAGACACTGGCTAGGCACTGGCTATGCACAGGCTAGAGACTGGCTAGGCACTGGCTAGGTACAGGCTAGACACTGGCTAGGCACAGACTTGGCACAGGCTAGGCACAGGCTAGGCACAGGCTAGACTCTGGCTAGGCACAGGCTAAACACAGGCTTGACACTGGCAAGAAACAGGCTAGACACTGGCTAGGCACAGGCTAGGCACAGGCTAGACACTAGCTAGGCACTGGCTAGACACTGGCTAGACACTGGCTAGACACTGTTTAGACACTGGCTAGACACTGGCTAGACACTGGCTAGACACTGGCTAGACACTGGCTAGACACTGGCTACACACTGGCTAGACACTGGCTAGACACTGGCTAGACACTGGCTAGACACTGGCTAGACACTGGCTAGACACTGTCTAGACACTGGCTAGGCACAGGCTAGAAACTAGCTAGGCACTGGCTAGACACTGGCTGGAAACTGGCTATACACTGTCTAGACACTGGCTAGACACTGGCTAGACACTGGCTAGACACTGGCTAGACACTGGCTAGACACTGGCTAGACACTGGCTAGACACTGGCTAGACACTGGCTAGACACTGGCTAGACACTGGCTAGACACTGGCTAGACACTGGCTAGACATTGGCTAGACACTGGCTAGACACTGGCTAGACACTGGCTAGACACTGGCTAGACACTGGCTAGACACTGGCTAGAAACAGGCTAGACACTGGCCAGGCACAGGCTAGGCACAGGCTAGGCACTAGCTAGACACTGGCTAGACACTGGCTAGACACAAGCTGGGCACTGGATAGACACTGGCTAGACACTGGCTAGGCACAGGCTAGACTCTGATTAGGCACAGGCTAGACTCTGGCTAGGCACAGGCTAGACTCTGGCTAGGCACAGGCTAGACACTGGCTAGGCACAGACTAGACACCGGCTAGGCAAAGACTAGGGACAGACTAGACACTGGCTAGGCACAGGCTGGGCACAGGCTAGACGCTGGCTAGGCACAGGCTAGACTCTGGCTAGGTAAAAGCAAGACACAGGCTAGGAACAGGCAAGGCACAGGCTAGGCACAGGCAAGGCACAGGCTAGACACTGGCTATGCACAGGCTAGACACTGGATAGACAGGCTAGACAGTGGCTAGGCACAGGCTTGACTCTGGCTAGGCACAGGCTAGACAGTGGCTAGGCACAGGCTAGACACTGGCTATGCACAGGCTAGACACTGGATAGACAGGCTAGACAGTGGCTAGGCACAGGCTTGACTCTGGCTAGGCACAGGCTAGACACATGCCAGTCACAGGCAAGGCTTAGACACAGGCCAGACACAGGGAGGACACAGGCTAGACACAGGCTAGACACTGGGTAGGCACAGGCTAGACTCTGGCTAGGCACAGGCTAGACACTGGCTAGGCACTGGCTAGGCACAGACTAGACACTGGCTAGGCACAGGCTAGGCACAGGCTAGGCACAGGCTAGGCACAGGCTAGGCACAGGCTAGGCACAGGCTAGGCACAGGCTAGGCACAGGCTAGGCACAGGCTAGGCACAGGCTAGGCACAGGCTAGGCACAGGCTAGGCACAGGCTAGGCACAGGCTAGGCACAGGCTAGGCACAGGCTAGGCACAGGCTAGGCACAGGCTAGGCACAGGCTAGGCACAAGCTAGGCACAGGCTAGGCACAGGCTAGGCACAGGCTAGACACTGGCTAGGCACAGGTTAGGCACAGGCTAGACACTAGCTAGGCACTGGCTAGACACTGGCTAGGAACAAGCTAGACACTGGCTAGGCACAGGCTAGACACTGGCTAGGCACAGGCTAGACACTGGCTCCGCACAGGCTAGACACAGGCTAGACACAGGCTAGGCACAGGCTAGGCACAGGCTAGGCACAGGCTAGGCACAGGCTAGGCACAGGCTAGGCACAGGCTAGACACTGGCTAGGCACAGGCTAGGCACAGGCTAGACACTAGCTAGGCACAGGCTAGACACTGGCTAGGAACAGGCTAGACACTGGCTAGGCACAGGCTAGACACTGGCTCCGCACAGGCTAGGCACAGGCTAGACTCTGGCTAGGCACAGGCTAAACACAGGCTTGACACTGGCTAGAAACAGGCTAGACACTGGCTAGACACTGGCTAGGCACAGGCTAGACACTGGCTAGGATTTGGCTAGGCACAGGCTAGACACTGGCTAGGCACAGGCTAGACACTGGCTAGGCACAGGCTAGACACTGGCTAGGCACAGGCTAGACACTGGCTAGGCACAGGCTAGACACTGGCTAGGCACAGGCTAGGCACAGGCTGGGCACAGGCTAGACACTGGCTAGGCACAGGCTAGACACTGGCTAGGAACAGGCTAGACACTGGCTAGGCACAGGCTATGAACATGCCAGTCACAGGCAAAGCTTATACACAGGCCAGACACAGGGACGACACAGGCTAGACACAGGCTAGACCGAGGCTAGATACGGGCTAGACACTAGCTAGGCACAGGCTAGACACTGGCTAGACACTGGCTAGACACTGGCTAGACACTGGCTAGAAACTGGCTAGACACTGGCTAGACACTGGCTATACACTGGCTAGAAACAGGCTAAACACTGGCCAGGCACAGGCTAGGCACAGGCTAGGCACTAGCTAGACACTGGCTAGACACTGGCTAGACACTGTCTAGACACTAGCTAGGCACTGGATAGACACTGGCTAGACACTGGCTAGACACTAGCTAGGCACAGACTAGGCACAGGCTAGGCACAGGCTAGGCACAGGCTAGGCACAGGCTAGGCACAGGCTAGGCACAGGCTAGGCACAGGCTAGGCACAGGCTAGACTCTGGCTAGGCACAGGCTAAACACAGGCTTGACACTGGCAAGAAACAGGCTAGACACTGGCTAGGCACAGGCTAGGCACAGCCTAGACACTGGCTTGACACTGGCTAGACACTGGCTAGGCCCATGCTAGACAGTAGCTATGCCGACGCTAGACACTGGCTATGATGAGGCTAGACACTGGCTAGGCACAGGCTAAAAACTGGCTAGGCACAGGCCAGACACAGGGAGGACACAGGCTAGACACAGGCTAGACCGAGGCTAGATACGGGCTAGACACTAGCTAGGCACAGGCTAGACACTGGCTTGGCACAGGCTAGACAGAGGCTAGACACAGGCTAGAAACTGGCTAGGCACAGGCTAGACATTGGCTAGGCACAGGCTAGACATTGGCTAGGCACAGGCTAGACACTGGCTAGGGACAGGCTAGACACTGGCTAGGCACAGGCTAGACACTGGCTAGGCACAGGCTAGACACTGGCTAGGCACAGGCTAGAGTCTGGCTAGGCACAGGCTAGAGTCTGGCTAGGCACAGGATAGACACTGGCTAGGCACAGACTAGACACTGGCTAGACACAGGCTAGACACTGTCTAGACACTGTCTAGACACTGGCTTGACACTGGCTAGACACTGGCTAGACACTGGCTAGACACTGGCTAGACATTGGCTAGACACTGGCTAGACACTGGCGAGGCACAGGCTAAACACTGGTTAGGCACAGGCTAGACACTGGCTAGGCACAGGCTAGACACTGGCTCCGCACAGGCTAGACACAGGCTAGGCACAGGCTAGACACAGGCTAAACACAGGCTAGACACAGGCTAGACACTGGCTAGGCACTGGCTAGGCACAGGCTAGACACTGGCTAGGCACTGGCTAGGCACAGGCTAGACACTGGCTAGGATTTGGCTAGGCACAGGCTAGACACTGGCTAGGCACAGGCTAGACACTGGCTAGGCACAGGCTAGACACTGGCTAGGCACAGGCTAGACACAGGCTAGACACAGGCTAGACACTGGCTAGGCACAGGCTAGACACTGGCTAGGAACAGGCTAGACACTGGCTAGGCACAGGCTAGACACTGGCTAGGCACAGGCTAGACACTGGCTAGGCACAGGATAGACACTGGCTAGGCACAGACTAGACACTGGCTAGACACAGGCTAGACACTGTCTAGACACTGTCTAGACACTGGCTTGACACTGGCTAGACACTGGCTAGACACTGGCTAGACACTGGCTAGACACTGGCTAGACACTGGCTAGACACTGGCTAGACACTGGCGAGGCACAGGCTAAACACTGGTTAGGCACAGGCTAGACACTGGCTAGGAACAGGCTAGACACTGGCTAGGCACAGGCTAGACACTGGCTCCGCACAGGCTAGACACAGGCTAGACACAGGCTAAACACAGGCTAGACACAGGCTAGACACTGGCTAGGCACTGGCTAGGCACAGGCTAGACACTGGCTAGGCACTGGCTAGGCACAGGCTAGACACTGGCTAGGATTTGGCTAGGCACAGGCTAGACACTGGCTAGGCACAGGCTAGACACTGGCTAGGCACAGGCTAGACACTGGCTAGGCACAGGCTAGACACAGGCTAGACACAGGCTAGACACTGGCTAGGCACAGGCTAGACACTGGCTAGGAACAGGCTAGACACTGGCTAGGCACAGGCTAGACACTGGCTAGGCACAGGCTAGACACTGGCTAGGCACAGGCTAGACACTGGCTAGGCACAGGCTAGACACTGGCTCCGCACAGGCTAGACACAGGCTAGACACAGGCTAAACACAGGCTAGACACAGGCTAGACACTGGCTAGGCACTGGCTAGGCACAGGCTAGACACTGGCTAGGCACTGGCTATGCACAAGCTAGACACTGGCTAGGCACTGGCTAGGTACAGGCTAGACACTGGCTAGGCACAGACTTGGCACAGGCTAGGCACAGGCTAGGCACAGGCTAGGCACAGGCTAGACTCTGGCTAGGCACAGGCTAAACACAGGCTTGACACTGGCAAGAAACAAGCTAGACACTGGCTAGGCACAGGCTAGGCACAGGCTAGACACTAGCTAGGCACTGGCTAGACACTGGCTAGACACTGGCTAGACACTGTTTAGACACTGGCTAGACACTGGCTAGACACTGGCTAGACACTGGCTACACACTGGCTAGACACTGGCTAGACACTGGCTAGACACTGGCTAGACACTGGCTAGACACTGTCTAGACACTGGCTAGACACTGTCTAGACACTGGCTAGGCACAGGCTAGAAACTAGCTAGGCACTGGCTAGACACTGGCTAGACACTGGCTATACACTGTCTAGACACTGGCTAGACACTGGCTAGTCACTGGCTAGACACTGGCTAGACACTGGCTAGACACTGGCTAGACATTGGCTAGACACTGGCTAGACACTGGCTAGACACTGGCTAGACAGTGGCTAGACACTGGCTAGAAATAGGCTAGACACTGGCTAGAAATAGGCTAGACACTGGCCAGGCACAGGCTAGGCACAGGCTAGGCACTAGCTAGACACTGGCTAGACACTGGCTAGACACAAGCTGGGCACTGGATAGACACTGGCTAGACACTGGCTAGGCACAGGCTAGACTCTGATTAGGCACAGGCTAGACTCTGGCTAGGCACAGGCTAGACTCTGGCTAGGCACAGGCTAAACACTGGCTAGGCACAGACTAGACACCGGCTAGGCAAAGACTAGGGACAGACTAGACACTGGCTAGGCACAGGCTAGGCACAGGCTGGGCACAGGCTAGACACTGGCTAGGCACAGGCTAGACTCTGGCTAGGTAAAAGCAAGACAGAGGCTAGGAACAGGCAAGGCACAGGCTAGGCACAGGCAAGGCACAGGCTAGACACTGGCTATGCACAGGCTAGACACTGGATAGACAGGCTAGACAGTGGCTAGGCACAGGCTTGACTCTGGCTAGGCACAGGCTAGACAGTGGCTAGGCACAGGCTAGACACTGGCTATGCACAGGCTAGACACTGGATAGACAGGCTAGACAGTGGCTAGGCACAGGCTTGACTCTGGCTAGGCACAGGCTAGACACAGGCTAGGCACAGGCTAGACACTGGCTAGGAACAGGCTAGACGCTGGCTAGGCACAGGCTATGCACATGCCAGTCACAGGCAAGGCTTAGACACAGGACAGACACAGGGAGGACACAGGCTAGGCACAGGCTAGACACTGGCTCCGCACAGGCTAGACACAGGCTAGACACAGGCTAGACACAGGCTAAACACAGGCTAGACACAGGCTAGACACTGGCTAGGCACAGGCTAGACACAGGCTAGGCACAGGCTAGACACTGGCTAGGAACAGGCTAGACGCTGGCTAGGCACAGGCTATGCACATGCCAGTCACAGGCAAGGCTTAGACACAGGCCAGACACAGGGAGGACACAGGCTAGACACAGGCTAGACTGAGGCTAGACACGGGCTAGACACTGGCTAGGCACAGGCTAGACACTGGCTAGACACTGGCTAGGCACAGGCTAGACACTGGCTAGGCACTAGCTAGACACTGGCTAGACACTGGCTAGACACTGTCTAGACACTAGCTAGGCACTGGATAGACACTGGCTAGACACTGGCTAGACACTAGCTAGGCACAGACTAGGCACAGGCTAGGCACAGGCTAGGCACAGGCTAGGCACAGGCTAGGCACAGGCTAGGCACAGGCTAAACACAGGCTTGACACTGGCAAGAAACAGGCTAGACACTGGCTAGGCACAGGCTAGGCACAGCCTAGACACTGGCTTGACACTGGCTAGACACTGGCTAGGCCCATGCTAGACAGTAGCTATGCCGACGCTAGACACTGGCTATGATGAGGCTAGACACTGGCTAGGCACAGGCTAAAAACTGGCTAGGCACAGGCCAGACACAGGGAGGACACAGGCTAGACACAGGCTAGACCGAGGCTAGATACGGGCTAGACACTAGCTAGGCACAGGCTAGACACTGGCTTGGCACAGGCTAGACAGAGGCTAGACACAGGCTAGAAACTGGCTAGGCACAGGCTAGACATTGGCTAGGCACAGGCTAGACATTGGCTAGGCACAGGCTAGACACTGGCTAGGGACAGGCTAGACACTGGCTAGGCACAGGCTAGACACTGGCTAGGCACAGGCTAGACACTGGCTAGGCACAGGCTAGAGTCTGGCTAGGCACAGGCTAGAGTCTGGCTAGGCACAGGATAGACACTGGCTAGGCACAGACTAGACACTGGCTAGACACAGGCTAGACACTGTCTAGACACTGTCTAGACACTGGCTTGACACTGGCTAGACACTGGCTAGACACTGGCTAGACACTGGCTAGACATTGGCTAGACACTGGCTAGACACTGGCGAGGCACAGGCTAAACACTGGTTAGGCACAGGCTAGACACTGGCTAGGCACAGGCTAGACACTGGCTCCGCACAGGCTAGACACAGGCTAGGCACAGGCTAGACACAGGCTAAACACAGGCTAGACACAGGCTAGACACTGGCTAGGCACTGGCTAGGCACAGGCTAGACACTGGCTAGGCACTGGCTAGGCACAGGCTAGACACTGGCTAGGATTTGGCTAGGCACAGGCTAGACACTGGCTAGGCACAGGCTAGACACTGGCTAGGCACAGGCTAGACACTGGCTAGGCACAGGCTAGACACTGGCTAGGCACAGGCTAGACACAGGCTAGACACAGGCTAGACACTGGCTAGGCACAGGCTAGACACTGGCTAGGAACAGGCTAGACACTGGCTAGGCACAGGCTAGACACTGGCTAGGCACAGGCTAGACACTGTCTAGACACTGTCTAGACACTGGCTTGACACTGGCTAGACACTGGCTAGACACTGGCTAGACACTGGCTAGACACTGGCTAGACACTGGCTAGACACTGGCTAGACACTGGCGAGGCACAGGCTAAACACTGGTTAGGCACAGGCTAGACACTGGCTAGGAACAGGCTAGACACTGGCTAGGCACAGGCTAGACACTGGCTCCGCACAGGCTAGACACAGGCTAGACACAGGCTAAACACAGGCTAGACACAGGTTAGACACTGGCTAGGCACTGGCTAGGCACAGGCTAGACACTGGCTAGGCACTGGCTAGGCACAGGCTAGACACTGGCTAGGATTTGGCTAGGCACAGGCTAGACACTGGCTAGGCACAGGCTAGACACTGGCTAGGCACAGGCTAGACACTGGCTAGGCACAGGCTAGACACAGGCTAGACACAGGCTAGACACAGGCTAGACACAGGCTAGACACTGGCTAGGCACAGGCTAGACACTGGCTAGGAACAGGCTAGACACTGGCTAGGCACAGGCTAGACACTGGCTAGGCACAGGCTAGACACTGGCTAGGCACAGGCTAGACACTGGCTAGGCACAGGCTAGACACTGGCTCCGCACAGGCTAGACACAGGCTAGACACAGGCTAAACACAGGCTAGACACAGGCTAGACACTGGCTAGGCACTGGCTAGGCACAGGCTAGACACTGGCTAGGCACTGGCTATGCACAAGCTAGACACTGGCTAGGCACTGGCTAGGTACAGGCTAGACACTGGCTAGGCACAGACTTGGCACAGGCTAGGCACAGGCTAGGCACAGGCTAGGCACAGGCTAGACTCTGGCTAGGCACAGGCTAAACACAGGCTTGACACTGGCAAGAAACAAGCTAGACACTGGCTAGGCACAGGCTAGGCACAGGCTAGACACTAGCTAGGCACTGGCTAGACACTGGCTAGACACTGGCTAGACACTGTTTAGACACTGGCTAGACACTGGCTAGACACTGGCTAGACACTGGCTAGACACTGGCTACACACTGGCTAGACACTGGCTAGACACTGGCTAGACACTGGCTAGACACTGGCTAGACACTGTCTAGACACTGGCTAGGCACAGGCTAGAAACTAGCTAGGCACTGGCTAGACACTGGCTAGACACTGGCTATACACTGTCTAGACACTGGCTAGACACTGGCTAGTCACTGGCTAGACACTGGCTAGACACTGGCTAGACACTGGCTAGACATTGGCTAGACACTGGCTAGACACTGGCTAGACACTGGCTAGACAGTGGCTAGACACTGGCTAGAAATAGGCTAGACACTGGCTAGAAATAGGCTAGACACTGGCCAGGCACAGGCTAGGCACAGGCTAGGCACTAGCTAGACACTGGCTAGACACTGGCTAGACACAAGCTGGGCACTGGATAGACACTGGCTAGACACTGGCTAGGCACAGGCTAGACTCTGATTAGGCACAGGCTAGACTCTGGCTAGGCACAGGCTAGACTCTGGCTAGGCACAGGCTAAACACTGGCTAGGCACAGACTAGACACCGGCTAGGCAAAGACTAGGGACAGACTAGACACTGGCTAGGCACAGGCTAGGCACAGGCTGGGCACAGGCTAGACACTGGCTAGGCACAGGCTAGACTCTGGCTAGGTAAAAGCAAGACAGAGGCTAGGAACAGGCAAGGCACAGGCTAGGCACAGGCAAGGCACAGGCTAGACACTGGCTATGCACAGGCTAGACACTGGATAGACAGGCTAGACAGTGGCTAGGCACAGGCTTGACTCTGGCTAGGCACAGGCTAGACAGTGGCTAGGCACAGGCTAGACACTGGCTATGCACAGGCTAGACACTGGATAGACAGGCTAGACAGTGGCTAGGCACAGGCTTGACTCTGGCTAGGCACAGGCTAGACACAGGCTAGGCACAGGCTAGACACTGGCTAGGAACAGGCTAGACGCTGGCTAGGCACAGGCTATGCACATGCCAGTCACAGGCAAGGCTTAGACACAGGACAGACACAGGGAGGACACAGGCTAGACACAGGCTAGACACTGGGTAGGCACAGGCTAGACTCTGGCTAGGCACAGGCTAGACACTGGCTAGGCACTGGCTAGGCACAGACTAGACACTGGCTAGGCACAGGCTAGGCACAGGCTAGGCACAGGCTAGGCACAGGCTAGGCACAGGCTAGGCACAGGCTAGGCACAGGCTAGGCACAGGCTAGGCACAGGCTAGGCACAGGCTAGGCACAGGCTAGACACTGGCTAGGCACAGGCTAGGCACAGGCTAGACACTAGCTAGGCACTGGCTAGACACTAGCTAGGAACAGGCTAGACACTGGCTAGGCACAGGCTAGACACTGGCTAGGCACAGGCTAGACACTGGCTAGGCACAGGCTAGACACTGGCTAGGCACAGGCTAGACACTGGCTAGGCACAGGCTAGACACTGGCTCCGCACAGGCTAGACACAGGCTAGACACAGGCTAGGCACAGGCTAGACACTGGCTAGGAAAAGGCTAGGCACAGGCTAGACTCTGGCTAGGCACAGGCTAAACACAGGCTTGACACTGGCTAGAAACAGGCTAGACACTGGCTAGACACAGGCTAGACACAGGCTAGACACTGGCTAGGCACAGGCTAGACACTGGCTAGGAACAGGCTAGACACTGGCTAGGAACAGGCTAAACACTGGCTAGGCACAAACAAGACACTGGCTAGGCACAGGCTAGACACTGGCTCCGCACAGGCTAGACACAGGCTAGACACAGGCTAAACACAGGCTAGACACAGGCTAGACACTGGCTAGGCACTGGCTAGGCACAGGCTAGACACTGGCTAGGCACTGGCTAGGCACAGGCTAGACACTGGCTAGGCACTGGCTAGGCACAGGCTAGACACTGGCTAGGCACAGGCTAGACACTGGCTAGGCACAGGCTAGGCACAGGCTAGGCACAGGCTAGGCACAGGCTAGGCACAGGCTAGACTCTGGCTAGGCACAGGCTAGGCACAGGCTAGACACTGGCTTGACACTGGCTAGAAACAGGCTTGACACTGGCTAGAAACAGGCTAGACACTGGCTAGGCACAGGCTAGGAACAGGCTAGACACTAGCTAGGCACTGGCTAGACACTGGCTAGACACTGGCTAGACACTGTCTAGACACTGTCTAGAAACTGTCTAGACACTGGCTAGACACTGGCTAGACACTGGCTGGACACTGGCTAGACACTGGCTAGACACTGGCTAGACACTGGCTAGACACTGGCTAGACACTGGCTAGACACTGTCTAGACACTGGCTAGACACCGGCTAGACACTGGCTAGACACTGGCTAGACACTGGCTAGACACTGGCTAGAAACAGGCTAGACACTGGCCAGGCACAGGCTAGGCACAGGCTAGGCTCTAGCTAGACACTGGCTAGACACTGGCTAGACACTGGCTAGACACTGGCTAGACACTAGCTAGGCACTGGATAGACACTGGCTAGACACTGGCTAGGCACTGTTTAGACACTGGCTAGGCACAGGCTAGACTCTGGTTAGGCACAGGCTAGACTCTGGCTAGGCACAGGCTAGACTCTGGCTAGGCACAGGCTAGACACTGGCTAGGCACAGACTAGACACCGGCTAGGCAAAGACTAGGGACAGACTAGACACTGGCTAGGCACAGGCTAGGCACAGGCTGGGCACAGGCTAGACACTGGCTAGGCACAGGCTAGACTCTGGCTAGGTTAAGGCAAGACACAGGCTAGGCACAGGCAAGGCACAGGCTAAAAACAGGCTAGGCACAGGCTAGACACTGGCTATGCACAGGCTAGACACTGGATAGACAGGCTAGACAGTGGCTAGGCACAGGCTTGACTCTGGCTAGGCACAGGCTAGACACAGGCTAGGCACAGGCTTGACTCTGGCTAGGCACAGGCTAGACACAGGCTAGGCACAGGCTAGACACTGGCTAGGAACAGGCTAGACGCTGGCTAGGCACAGGCTATGCACATGCCAGTCACAGGCAAGGCTTAGACAGAGGCCAGACACAGGGAGGACACAGGCTAGACACAGGCTAGACTGAGGCTAGACACGGGCTAGACACTGGCTAGGCACAGGCTAGACACTGGCTAGACACTGGCTAGGCACAGGCTAGACACTGGCTAGGCACAGGCTAGACACTGGCTAGGCACAGGCTAGACACTGGCTAGGCACAGGCTAGACTATGGCTAGGCACAGGCTAGACACTGGCTAGGCACAGACTAGACACTGGCTAGGCAAAGACTAGGCACTGACTAGACACTGGCTAGGCACAGGCTAGGCACAGGCTGGGCACAGGCTAGACACTGGCTAGGCACAGGCAAGACACTGGCTAGGAACAGGCTAGACACTGGCTAGGCACAGGCTATGAACATGCCAGTCACAGGCAAGGCCTAGACACAGGGAGGACACAGGCTAGACTGAGGCTAGACACGGGCTAGACACTGGCTAGGCACAGGCTAGACACTGGCTTGGCACAGGCTAGACACTGGCTTGGCACAGGCTAGACAGAGGCTAGGCACAGGCTAGACACTGGCTAGGCACAGGCTAGACACTGGCTAGGCACTGGCTAGGCACAGACTAGACACTGGCTAGGCAAAGACTAGGCACTGACTAGACACTGGCTAGGCACAGGCTGGGCACAGGCTAGACACTGGCTAGGCACAGGCTAGACTCGGGCTAGGTAAAGGCTAGACACAGGCTAGGCACAGGCAAGGCACAGGCTAGACACAGGCTAGGAACAGGCTAGACACTGGCTATGCACAGGCTAGACACTGGATAGACAGGCTAGACAGTGGCTAGGCACAGGCTTGACTCTGGCTAGGCACAGGCTAGACACAGGCTAGGCACAGGCTAGACACTGGCTATGCACAGGCTAGACACTGGATAGACAGGCTAGACAGTGGCTAGGCACAGGCTTGACTCTGGCTAGACACAGGCTAGGCACAGGCTAGACACTGGCTAGGCACAGGCTAGACACTGGCTAGGAACAGGCTAGACACTGGCTAGGCACAGGCTATGAACATGCCAGTCACAGGCAAGGCCTAGACACAGGGAGGACACAGGCTAGACACAGGCTAGACTGAGGCTAGACACGGGCTAGACACTGGCTAGGCACAGGCTAGACACTGGCTTGGCACAGGCTAGACAGAGGCTAGACACAGGCTAGACACTGGCTAGGCACAGGCTAGACACTGGCTAGGCACAGGCTAGACACTGGCTTGGCACAGGCTAGACTCTGGCTAGGCAAAGACTAGGCACTGACTAGACACTGGCTAGGCACAGGCTGGGCACAGGCTAGACACTGGCTAGGCACAGGCTAGACTCTGGCTAGGTAAAGGTTAGACACAGGCTAGGCACAGGCAAGGCACAGGCTAGACACAGGCTAGGAACAGGCTAGACACTGGCTATGCACAGGCTAGACACTGGATAGACAGGCTAGACAGTGGCTAGGCACAGGCTTGACTCTGGCTAGGCACAGGCTAGACACAGGCTAGGCACAAAGCTAGACACTGGCTATGCACAGGCTAGACACTGGATAGACAGGCTAGACAGTGGCTAGGCACAGGCTTGACTCTGGCTAGACACAGGCTAGGCACAGGCTAGACACTGGCTAGGCACAGGCTATGCATATGCCAGTCACAGGCAAGGTTTAGACACAGGCCAGACACAGGGAGGACACAGGCTAGACACAGGCTAGACTGAGGCTAGACACGGGCTAGACACTGGCTAGGCACAGACTAGACACTGGCTAGGCAAAGACTAGGCACTGACTAGACACTGGCTAGGCACAGGCTAGGCACAGGCTAGACACTGGCTAGGCACCGGCTATGAATATGCCAGTCACAGGCAAGGCCTAGACACAGGGAGGACACAGGCTAGACACAGGCTAGACTGAGGCTAGACACGGGCTAGACACTGGCTAGGCACAGGCTAGACACTGGCTTGGCACAGGCTAGACAGAGGCTAGACACAGGAGGGACACTGGCTAGACACAGGCTAGACACTGGCTAGGCACAGGCTAGACACTGGCTAGGCACAGGCTAGACACTGGCTAGGCACTGGCTAGGCACAGACTAGACACTGGCTAGGCAAAGACTAGGCACTGACTTGACACTGGCTAGGCACAGGCTGGGCACAGGCTAGACACTGGCTAGGCACAGGCTAGACTCTGGCTAGGTAAAGGCTAGACACAGGCTAGGCACAGGCAAGGCACAGGCAAGACACAGGCTAGGCACAGGCTAGACACTGGCTATGCACAGGCTAGACACTGGATAGACAGGCTAGACAGTGGCTAGGCACAGGCTTGACTCTGGCTAGGCACAGGCTAGACACAGGCTAGGCACAGGCTAGACACTGGCTATGCACAGGCTAGACACTGGATAGACAGGCTAGACAGTGGATAGGCAAAGGCTTGACTCTGGCTAGACACAGGCTAGACACAGGCTAGGCACAGGCTAGACACTGGCTAGGAACAGGCTAGACACTGGCTAGGCACAGGCTATGCATATGCCAGTCACAGGCAAGGCTTAGACACAGGCCAGACACAGCGAGGACACAGGCTAGACACAGGCTAGACTGAGGCTAGACAAGGGCTAGACACTGGCTAGGCAAAGGCTAGACACTGGCTAAGCACAGGCTAGACACTGGCTAGGCACAGGCTAGACACTGGCTAGGAACAGGCTAGACACTGGCTAGGCACAGGCTATGCACATGCAAGTCACAGGCAAGGCTTAGACACAGGCCAAACACAGGGAGGACACAGGCTAGACACAGGCTAGATACTGGCTTGGCACAGGCTAGACAGAGGCTAGACACAGGGTAGACACTGGCTATGCACAGGCTAGACACTGGCTAGGCACAGGCTAGACACTGGCTAGGCACAGGCTAGACACTGGCTAGGCACAGGCTATACACTGGCTATGCACAGCCTAGACACTGGCTGGGCACAGGCTAGACTCGGGCTTGGCACAGGTTAAACACTGGCGAGGCACAGGCTATGCACATGCCAATCACAGGCAAGGCACAGGCTAGACACAGGCTAGACACTGGCTAGGCACAGGCTAGACACTGGCTAGGCACAGGCTAGACACTGGCTAGGCACAGGCTATACACTGGCTATGCACAGGCTAGACACTGGCTAGGCATAGGCTAGACTCTGGCTAGGCACAGGCTTAACACTGGCGAGGCACAGGCTTAACACTGGCTAGGCACAGGCTATGCACATGCCAATCACAAGCAAGGCACAGGCTAGACACAGGCTAGAACTGGCTAGGCACAGGCTAGACACTGGCTAGGCACAGACTGGGCACTGACTAGGAACTGGCCAGGCACAGGCTATGCACACGCCAGTCACAGGCAAGGCTTAGACACAGGCCAGACACAGGGAGGACACAGGCTAGACACAGGCTAGACTGAGGCTAGACACAGGCTAGACACTCGCTAGGCACACTCTAGACACTGGCTTGGCACAGGCTAGACACTGGCTAGGCACAGACTCTGGCTTGGCATAGGCTAGACTCTGGCTTGGCACAGGCTAAACACTGGCGAGGCACAGGCTATGCACTGGCTAGGCACTGGCTAGGCACTGGCTAGGCACTGGCTAGGCACAGGCTAGGCACAGGCTAGACATAGGCGAGACACTGGCAAGGCACAGGCTAGGCACTGGTTAGGCACTGGCTAGGCACAGGCTAGACACAGGCAAGACACTGGATAGGCACAGGCTAGACACAGGCTAGACACTCGCTAGGCACACTCTAGACACTGGCTTGGCACAGGCTAGACACTGGCTAGGCACAGGCTAGACACTGGCTAGGCACTGGCTAGGCACTGGCTAGGCACTGGCTAGGCACAGGCTAGGCACAGGCTAGACATAGGCGAGACACTGGCAAGGCACAGGCTAGGCACTGGTTAGGCACTGGCTAGGCACAGGCTAGACACAGGCAAGACACTGGATAGGCACAGGCTAGGCACTGGCTAGGCACAGGCTATGCTGATGCCAATCACAAGCAAAGTACAGGCTAGACACAGGTTCGATACTGGTAAGGAACTGGCTAGACACTGGCTAGGCACAGGCTAGACACTGGCTAGGCACAGGCTATGCACATGCCAGTCACAGGCAAGGCTTAGACACAGGCCAGACACAGCGAGGACACCGGCTAGACAAGGGCTAGACACTGGCTAGGCACAGGCTAGACTTTGGCTAGGCACAGGCTAGACTTTGGCTAGGCACAGGCTAGACACTGGCTAGGCACAGGCAAGACACTGGCTAGGCACAGACTAGACACTGGCTAGGCAAAGACTAGGCACTGACTAGACACTGGCTAGGCTCAGGCTAGGCACAGGCTGGGGACAGGCTAGACACTGGCTAGGCACAGGCTAGACACTGGCTAGGTAAAGGCTAGACACAGGCTAGGCACAGGCAAGGCACAGGCTAGACACAGGCTAGGCTCAGGCTAGACACTGGCTATGCACAGGCTAGACACTGGATAGACAGGCTAGACAGTGGGTAGGCAGAGGCTTGACTCTGGCTAGCCACAGGCTAGACACAGGCTAGGCACAGGCTAGACACTGGCTATGCACAGGCTAGACACTGGATAGACAGGAAGACAGTGGCTAGGCACAAGCTTGACTCTGGCTAGGCACAGTCTAAACACAGGCTAGGCACAGGCTAGACACTGGCTAGGAACAGGCTAGACACTGGCTAGGCACAGGCTATGCACATGCCATTCACAGGCAAGGCTTAGACACAGGCCAGACACAGGGAGGACACAAGCTAGACACAGGCTAGACACTGGCTTGGCACAGGCTAGACAGAGGCTAGACACAGGCTAGACACTGGCTAGGCACAGGCTAGACACTGGCTAGGCACAGGCTATACAATGGCTATGCACAGGCTGGACACTGGCTAGGCATAGGCTAGACTCTGGCTAGGCACTGGCGAGGCACACGCTAAACACTGGCTAGGCACAGGCTATGCACATGCCAATCACAAGCAAAGTACAGGCTAGACACAGGTTCGATACTGGTAAGGAACTGGCTAGACACTGGCTAGGCACAGGCTAGACACTGGCTAGGCACAGGCTATGTACATGCCAGTCACAGGCAAGGCTTAGACACAGGCCAGACACAGCGAGGACACAGGCTAGACAAGCTAGACTGAGGCTAGACAAGGGCTAGACACTGGCTAGGCACAGGCTAGACACTGGCTAGGCACAGGCTACACACTGGCTAGGAACAGGCTAGACACTGGCTAGGCACAGGCTATGCACATGCCAGTCACAGGCAAGGCTTAGACACAGGCCAAACACAGGGAGGACACTGGCTAGGCACAGGCTAAACACTGGCGAGGCACAGGCTAAACACTGGCTAGGCACAGGCTATGCACACGCCAATCACAGGCAAGGCACAGGCTAGACACAGGCTAGACACTGGCTAGGCACAGGCTAGACACTGACTAGGCACAGGCTAGACACTGGCTAGGCACAGGCTATACACTGGCTATGCACAGGCTAGACACTGGCTAGGCATAGGCTAGACTCTGGCTAGGCACAGGCTTAACACTGGCGAGGCACAGGCTAAACACTGGCTAGGCACAGGCTATGCACATGCCAATCACAAGCAAGGCACAGGCTAGACACAGGCTAGAACTGGCTAGGCACAGGCTAGGCACAGACTGGGCACTGACTAGGAACTGGCAAGGCACAGGCTATGCACACGCCAGTCACAGGCAAGGCTTAGACACAGGCCAGACACAGGGAGGACACAGGCTAGACACAGGCTAGACACAGGCTAGACACTGGCTAGGCGCACTCTAGACACTGGCTTGGCACAGGCTAGACACTGGCTAGGAACAGGCTAGACACTGGCTAGGCACTGGCTAGGCACTGGCTAGGCACTGGCTAGGCACTGGCTAGGTACTGGCGAGAAACTGGCAAGGCAAAGGCTAGGCACTGGTTAGGCACTGGCTAGGCACAGGCTAGACACAGGCACGACACTGGATAGGCACAGGCTAGGCACTGGCTAGGCACAGGCTATGCTGATGCCAATCACAAGCAAAGTACAGGCTAGACACAGGTTCGATACTGGTAACAGGCACAGGCTAGACACTGGCTAGGCACAGGCTATGCACATGCCAGTCACAGGCAAGGCTTAGACACAGGCCAGACACAGCGAGGACACAGGCTAAACACAGGCTAGACAAGGGCTAGACACTGGCTAGGCACAGGCTAGACACTGGCTAGGCACAGGCTAGACACTGGCTATGCACAGGCTAGACACTGGATAGACAGGCTAGACAATGGCTAGGCACAGGCTTGACTCTGGCTAGGCACAGGCTAGACACAGGCTAGGCACAGGCTAGGCACAGGCTAGACACTGGCTATGCACAGGCTAGACACTGGATAGACAGGCTAGATAGTGGCTAGGCACAGGCTTGACTCTGGCTAGGCACAGGCTAGACTCTGGCTAGGCACAGGCTAGATACTGGCTAGGCACAGACTAGACACTGGCTAGGCAAAGACTAGGCACTGACTAGACACTGGCTAGGCACAGGCTAGGCACTGGCAAGACACAGGCTAGACTCTGGCTAGATAAAGGCTAGACACAGGCTAGGCAAAGGCAAGGCACAGGCTAGACACAGGCTAGGCACAGGTAAGACACAGGCTAGGCACAGGCTAGACACTGGCTATGCACAGGCTAGACACTGGATAGACAGGCTAGACAGTGGCTAGGCACAGGCTTGACTCTTGCTAGGTACAGGCTAGACACAGGCTAGGCACAGGCTAGAAACAGGCTAGGCACAGGCTAGACACAGGCTAGGCACAGGCTAGACACTGGCTAGGAACAGGCTAGACACTGGCTAGGCACAGGCTATGCACATGCCAGTCACAGGTAAGGCTTAGACACAGTCCAGACACAGGGAGGACACAGGCTAGACACAGGCTAGACACTGGCTTGGCACAGGCTAGACAGAGGCTAGACACAGGCTAGACACTGGCTAGGCACAGGCTAGACACTGGCTAGGCATAGGCTAGACTCTGGCTACACACAGGCCAAACACTGGCGAGGCACAGGCTAAACACTGGCTAGGCACAGGCTATGCACATGCCAATCACAGGCAAGGCACAGGCTAGACACAGGCTAGACACTGGCTAGGCACAGGCTAGACACTGGCTAGGCACAGGGTAGACTCTGGCTAGGCACAGGCTATACACTGGCTATGCACAGGCTAGACACTGGCTAGGCATAGGCTAGACTCTGGCTAGGCACAGGCTAAACACTGGCTAGGCACAGGCTAGACACTGGCTAGGCACAGGCTAGACACTGGCTAGGCACAGGCTAGACACTGGCTAGGCATAGGCTAGACACTGGCTAGGCATAGGCTAGACACTGGCTAGACACTGTCTAGACACCGGCTAGACACTGGCTAGACAATGGCTAGAAACAGGGTAGACACTGGCTAGGCACAGGCTAGGCACATGCCAATCACAAGCAAGGAACAGGCTAGACACAGGCTAGACACTGGCTAGGCACAGGCTAAACACTGGCTAGGCACAGGCTAGGCACAGGCTAGGCACAGGCTAGACACTGGCTAGGCACAGGCTAGACACTGGCTAGGCACAGGCTAGACACTGGCTAGGCATAGGCTAGACACTGGCTAGACACTGTCTAGACACCGGCTAGACACTGGCTAGACAATGGCTAGAAACAGGGTAGACACTGGCTAGGCACAGGCTAGGCACAGGCTAGAGACTGGATAGACAGGCTAGACAGTGGCTAGGCACAGGCTTGACTCTGGCTAGACACAGGCTAGGCACAGGCTAGACACTGGCTAGGCACAGGCTAGACACTGGCTAGGAACAGGCTAGACACTGGCTAGGCACAGGCTATGAACATGCCAGTCACAGGCAAGGCCTAGACACAGGGAGGACACAGGCTAGACACAGGCTAGACTGAGGCTAGACACGGGCTAGACACTGGCTAGGCACAGGCTAGACACTGGCTTGGCACAGGCTAGACAGAGGCTAGACACAGGCTAGACACTGGCTAGGCACAGGCTAGACACTGGCTAGGCACAGGCTAGACACTGGCTTGGCACAGGCTAGACTCTGGCTAGGCAAAGACTAGGCACTGACTAGACACTGGCTAGGCACAGGCTGGGCACAGGCTAGACACTGGCTAGGCACAGGCTAGACTCTGGCTAGGTAAAGGTTAGACACAGGCTAGGCACAGGCAAGGCACAGGCTAGACACAGGCTAGGAACAGGCTAGACACTGGCTATGCACAGGCTAGACACTGGATAGACAGGCTAGACAGTGGCTAGGCACAGGCTTGACTCTGGCTAGGCACAGGCTAGACACAGGCTAGGCACAAGCTAGACACTGGCTATGCACAGGCTAGACACTGGATAGACAGGCTAGACAGTGGCTAGGCACAGGCTTGACTCTGGCTAGACACAGGCTAGGCACAGGCTAGACACTGGCTAGGCACAGGCTATGCATATGCCAGTCACAGGCAAGGTTTAGACACAGGCCAGACACAGGGAGGACACAGGCTAGACACAGGCTAGACTGAGGCTAGACACGGGCTAGACACTGGCTAGGCACAGACTAGACACTGGCTAGGCAAAGACTAGGCACTGACTAGACACTGGCTAGGCACAGGCTAGGCACAGGCTAGACACTGGCTAGGCACCGGCTATGAATATGCCAGTCACAGGCAAGGCCTAGACACAGGGAGGACACAGGCTAGACACAGGCTAGACTGAGGCTAGACACGGGCTAGACACTGGCTAGGCACAGGCTAGACACTGGCTTGGCACAGGCTAGACAGAGGCTAGACACAGGAGGGACACTGGCTAGACACAGGCTAGACACTGGCTAGGCACAGGCTAGACACTGGCTAGGCACAGGCTAGACACTGGCTAGGCACTGGCTAGGCACAGACTAGACACTGGCTAGGCAAAGACTAGGCACTGACTTGACACTGGCTAGGCACAGGCTGGGCACAGGCTAGACACTGGCTAGGCACAGGCTAGACTCTGGCTAGGTAAAGGCTAGACACAGGCTAGGCACAGGCAAGGCACAGGCAAGACACAGGCTAGGCACAGGCTAGACACTGGCTATGCACAGGCTAGACACTGGATAGACAGGCTAGACAGTGGCTAGGCACAGGCTTGACTCTGGCTAGGCACAGGCTAGACACAGGCTAGGCACAGGCTAGACACTGGCTATGCACAGGCTAGACACTGGATAGACAGGCTAGACAGTGGATAGGCAAAGGCTTGACTCTGGCTAGACACAGGCTAGACACAGGCTAGGCACAGGCTAGACACTGGCTAGGAACAGGCTAGACACTGGCTAGGCACAGGCTATGCATATGCCAGTCACAGGCAAGGCTTAGACACAGGCCAGACACAGCGAGGACACAGGCTAGACACAGGCTAGACTGAGGCTAGACAAGGGCTAGACACTGGCTAGGCAAAGGCTAGACACTGGCTAAGCACAGGCTAGACACTGGCTAGGCACAGGCTAGACACTGGCTAGGAACAGGCTAGACACTGGCTAGGCACAGGCTATGCACATGCAAGTCACAGGCAAGGCTTAGACACAGGCCAAACACAGGGAGGACACAGGCTAGACACAGGCTAGATACTGGCTTGGCACAGGCTAGACAGAGGCTAGACACAGGGTAGACACTGGCTATGCACAGGCTAGACACTGGCTAGGCACAGGCTAGACACTGGCTAGGCACAGGCTAGACACTGGCTAGGCACAGGCTATACACTGGCTATGCACAGCCTAGACACTGGCTGGGCACAGGCTAGACTCGGGCTTGGCACAGGTTAAACACTGGCGAGGCACAGGCTATGCACATGCCAATCACAGGCAAGGCACAGGCTAGACACAGGCTAGACACTGGCTAGGCACAGGCTAGACACTGGCTAGGCACAGGCTAGACACTGGCTAGGCACAGGCTATACACTGGCTATGCACAGGCTAGACACTGGCTAGGCATAGGCTAGACTCTGGCTAGGCACAGGCTTAACACTGGCGAGGCACAGGCTTAACACTGGCTAGGCACAGGCTATGCACATGCCAATCACAAGCAAGGCACAGGCTAGACACAGGCTAGAACTGGCTAGGCACAGGCTAGACACTGGCTAGGCACAGACTGGGCACTGACTAGGAACTGGCCAGGCACAGGCTATGCACACGCCAGTCACAGGCAAGGCTTAGACACAGGCCAGACACAGGGAGGACACAGGCTAGACACAGGCTAGACTGAGGCTAGACACAGGCTAGACACTCGCTAGGCACACTCTAGACACTGGCTTGGCACAGGCTAGACACTGGCTAGGCACAGACTCTGGCTTGGCATAGGCTAGACTCTGGCTTGGCACAGGCTAAACACTGGCGAGGCACAGGCTATGCACTGGCTAGGCACTGGCTAGGCACTGGCTAGGCACTGGCTAGGCACAGGCTAGGCACAGGCTAGACATAGGCGAGACACTGGCAAGGCACAGGCTAGGCACTGGTTAGGCACTGGCTAGGCACAGGCTAGACACAGGCAAGACACTGGATAGGCACAGGCTAGACACAGGCTAGACACTCGCTAGGCACACTCTAGACACTGGCTTGGCACAGGCTAGACACTGGCTAGGCACAGGCTAGACACTGGCTAGGCACTGGCTAGGCACTGGCTAGGCACTGGCTAGGCACAGGCTAGGCACAGGCTAGACATAGGCGAGACACTGGCAAGGCACAGGCTAGGCACTGGTTAGGCACTGGCTAGGCACAGGCTAGACACAGGCAAGACACTGGATAGGCACAGGCTAGGCACTGGCTAGGCACAGGCTATGCTGATGCCAATCACAAGCAAAGTACAGGCTAGACACAGGTTCGATACTGGTAAGGAACTGGCTAGACACTGGCTAGGCACAGGCTAGACACTGGCTAGGCACAGGCTATGCACATGCCAGTCACAGGCAAGGCTTAGACACAGGCCAGACACAGCGAGGACACCGGCTAGACAAGGGCTAGACACTGGCTAGGCACAGGCTAGACTTTGGCTAGGCACAGGCTAGACTTTGGCTAGGCACAGGCTAGACACTGGCTAGGCACAGGCAAGACACTGGCTAGGCACAGACTAGACACTGGCTAGGCAAAGACTAGGCACTGACTAGACACTGGCTAGGCTCAGGCTAGGCACAGGCTGGGGACAGGCTAGACACTGGCTAGGCACAGGCTAGACACTGGCTAGGTAAAGGCTAGACACAGGCTAGGCACAGGCAAGGCACAGGCTAGACACAGGCTAGGCTCAGGCTAGACACTGGCTATGCACAGGCTAGACACTGGATAGACAGGCTAGACAGTGGGTAGGCAGAGGCTTGACTCTGGCTAGCCACAGGCTAGACACAGGCTAGGCACAGGCTAGACACTGGCTATGCACAGGCTAGACACTGGATAGACAGGAAGACAGTGGCTAGGCACAAGCTTGACTCTGGCTAGGCACAGTCTAAACACAGGCTAGGCACAGGCTAGACACTGGCTAGGAACAGGCTAGACACTGGCTAGGCACAGGCTATGCACATGCCATTCACAGGCAAGGCTTAGACACAGGCCAGACACAGGGAGGACACAAGCTAGACACAGGCTAGACACTGGCTTGGCACAGGCTAGACAGAGGCTAGACACAGGCTAGACACTGGCTAGGCACAGGCTAGACACTGGCTAGGCACAGGCTATACAATGGCTATGCACAGGCTGGACACTGGCTAGGCATAGGCTAGACTCTGGCTAGGCACTGGCGAGGCACACGCTAAACACTGGCTAGGCACAGGCTATGCACATGCCAATCACAAGCAAAGTACAGGCTAGACACAGGTTCGATACTGGTAAGGAACTGGCTAGACACTGGCTAGGCACAGGCTAGACACTGGCTAGGCACAGGCTATGTACATGCCAGTCACAGGCAAGGCTTAGACACAGGCCAGACACAGCGAGGACACAGGCTAGACAAGCTAGACTGAGGCTAGACAAGGGCTAGACACTGGCTAGGCACAGGCTAGACACTGGCTAGGCACAGGCTACACACTGGCTAGGAACAGGCTAGACACTGGCTAGGCACAGGCTATGCACATGCCAGTCACAGGCAAGGCTTAGACACAGGCCAAACACAGGGAGGACACTGGCTAGGCACAGGCTAAACACTGGCGAGGCACAGGCTAAACACTGGCTAGGCACAGGCTATGCACACGCCAATCACAGGCAAGGCACAGGCTAGACACAGGCTAGACACTGGCTAGGCACAGGCTAGACACTGACTAGGCACAGGCTAGACACTGGCTAGGCACAGGCTATACACTGGCTATGCACAGGCTAGACACTGGCTAGGCATAGGCTAGACTCTGGCTAGGCACAGGCTTAACACTGGCGA
Source organism: Zaprionus indianus (assembly GCA_018904595.1). Classification (NCBI taxonomy): domain Eukaryota; kingdom Metazoa; phylum Arthropoda; class Insecta; order Diptera; family Drosophilidae; genus Zaprionus; species Zaprionus indianus. The sequence continues at coordinate 1,600,552 of JAEIHA010001061.1, forward strand.
GGCACAGGCTAAACACTGGCTAGGCACAGGCTATGCACATGCCAATCACAAGCAAGGCACAGGCTAGACACAGGCTAGAACTGGCTAGGCACAGGCTAGGCACAGACTGGGCACTGACTAGGAACTGGCAAGGCACAGGCTATGCACACGCCAGTCACAGGCAAGGCTTAGACACAGGCCAGACACAGGGAGGACACAGGCTAGACACAGGCTAGACACAGGCTAGACACTGGCTAGGCGCACTCTAGACACTGGCTTGGCACAGGCTAGACACTGGCTAGGAACAGGCTAGACACTGGCTAGGCACTGGCTAGGCACTGGCTAGGCACTGGCTAGGCACTGGCTAGGCACTGGCTAGGTACTGGCGAGAAACTGGCAAGGCAAAGGCTAGGCACTGGTTAGGCACTGGCTAGGCACAGGCTAGACACAGGCACGACACTGGATAGGCACAGGCTAGGCACTGGCTAGGCACAGGCTATGCTGATGCCAATCACAAGCAAAGTACAGGCTAGACACAGGTTCGATACTGGTAACAGGCACAGGCTAGACACTGGCTAGGCACAGGCTATGCACATGCCAGTCACAGGCAAGGCTTAGACACAGGCCAGACACAGCGAGGACACAGGCTAAACACAGGCTAGACAAGGGCTAGACACTGGCTAGGCACAGGCTAGACACTGGCTAGGCACAGGCTAGACACTGGCTATGCACAGGCTAGACACTGGATAGACAGGCTAGACAATGGCTAGGCACAGGCTTGACTCTGGCTAGGCACAGGCTAGACACAGGCTAGGCACAGGCTAGGCACAGGCTAGACACTGGCTATGCACAGGCTAGACACTGGATAGACAGGCTAGATAGTGGCTAGGCACAGGCTTGACTCTGGCTAGGCACAGGCTAGACTCTGGCTAGGCACAGGCTAGATACTGGCTAGGCACAGACTAGACACTGGCTAGGCAAAGACTAGGCACTGACTAGACACTGGCTAGGCACAGGCTAGGCACTGGCAAGACACAGGCTAGACTCTGGCTAGATAAAGGCTAGACACAGGCTAGGCAAAGGCAAGGCACAGGCTAGACACAGGCTAGGCACAGGTAAGACACAGGCTAGGCACAGGCTAGACACTGGCTATGCACAGGCTAGACACTGGATAGACAGGCTAGACAGTGGCTAGGCACAGGCTTGACTCTTGCTAGGTACAGGCTAGACACAGGCTAGGCACAGGCTAGAAACAGGCTAGGCACAGGCTAGACACAGGCTAGGCACAGGCTAGACACTGGCTAGGAACAGGCTAGACACTGGCTAGGCACAGGCTATGCACATGCCAGTCACAGGTAAGGCTTAGACACAGTCCAGACACAGGGAGGACACAGGCTAGACACAGGCTAGACACTGGCTTGGCACAGGCTAGACAGAGGCTAGACACAGGCTAGACACTGGCTAGGCACAGGCTAGACACTGGCTAGGCATAGGCTAGACTCTGGCTACACACAGGCCAAACACTGGCGAGGCACAGGCTAAACACTGGCTAGGCACAGGCTATGCACATGCCAATCACAGGCAAGGCACAGGCTAGACACAGGCTAGACACTGGCTAGGCACAGGCTAGACACTGGCTAGGCACAGGGTAGACTCTGGCTAGGCACAGGCTATATACTGGCTATGCACAGGCTAGACACTGGCTAGGCATAGGCTAGACTCTGGCTAGGCACAGGCTAAACACTGGCTAGGCACAGGCTAGACACTGGCTAGGCACAGGCTAGACACTGGCTAGGCACAGGCTAGACACTGGCTAGGCATAGGCTAGACACTGGCTAGGCATAGGCTAGACACTGGCTAGACACTGTCTAGACACCGGCTAGACACTGGCTAGACAATGGCTAGAAACAGGGTAGACACTGGCTAGGCACAGGCTAGGCACATGCCAATCACAAGCAAGGAACAGGCTAGACACAGGCTAGACACTGGCTAGGCACAGGCTAAACACTGGCTAGGCACAGGCTAGGCACAGGCTAGGCACAGGCTAGACACTGGCTAGGCACAGGCTAGACACTGGCTAGGCACAGGCTAGACACTGGCTAGGCATAGGCTAGACACTGGCTAGACACTGTCTAGACACCGGCTAGACACTGGCTAGACAATGGCTAGAAACAGGGTAGACACTGGCTAGGCACAGGCTAGGCACAGGCTAGAGACTAGCTAGGCACTGGCTTGACACTGGCTAGACACTTGCAAGACACTAGCTAGGCACTGGCTAGACACTAGCTAGACACTGGCTAGACACTGGCTAGACACAGTCTAGACAGTGGCTAGACACTGTCTAGACACTGGCTAGGCACAGGCTAGACTTTGGCTAGGCACAGGCTAGACTTTGGCTAGGCACAGGCTAGACTCTGGCTAGGCACAGGCTAGACTCTGGCTAGGCACAGGCTAGACTCTGGCTAGGCACAGGCTAGACTCTGGCTAGGCACAGGCTAGACACTAGCTAGGCTCAGACTAGACACTGGCTAGGCAAAGACTAGGCACAGACTAGACACTGGCTAGGCAAAGACTAGGCACAGACTAGACACTGGCTAGGCACAGGTTAGGCACAGGCTGGGCACAGGCTAGACACTGGCTAGGTAAAGGCTAGACACAGGCTAGGTACAGGCTAGGTACAGCCTAGGCACTGGCTAGACACTGGCTAGGCACAGGCAATGCACATGCCAGTCACAGGCAAGGCACAGGCTAGACACAGGCTAGGCACAGGCTAGACACTGGCTATGCACAGGCTAGGTACTGGATAGACACGCTAGACAGTGGCTAGGCACAGGCTTGACTCTGGCTAGGCACAGGCTAGATACTGGCTAGGCACAGACTGGGCACTGACTAGGAACTAGCCAGGCACAGGCTATGCACACGCCAGTCACAGGCAAGGCTTAGACACAGGCCAGATACAGGGAGGACACAGGCTAGACACAGGCTAGACTGAGGCTAGACACAGGCTAGACACTGGCTAGGCACAGGCTAGACACTGGCTAGGCACTGGCTAGGCACAGGCTAAACACTGGCTAGGCACAGGCTAGACACTGGCTAGGCACAGGCTAGGCACTGGCTAGGCACAGGCTAGGCACAGGCTAGGCACAGGCTAGGCACAGGCTAGGCACAGGCTAGACTCTGGCTAGGCACAGGCTAAACACAGGCCAGACACTGGCTAGGCACAAGCTAGATACTAGCTAGGCACAGGCTAGACACTGGCTAGGCACAGGCTAGACACTGGCTAGGCACAGGCTAGACACTGGCTCGGCACAGGCTAGACACAGGCTAGACACAGGCTAAACACAGGCTAGACACAGGCTAGGCACAGGCTAGGCACTGGATGGGCACTGGCTAGGCACAGGCTATGCTGATGCCAATCACATGCAAAATACAGGCTAGACACAGGCTCGACACTGGTAAGGCACAGGCTAGACACTAGCTAGGCACAGGCTAGACACTGGCTAGGCACAGGCTATGCATATGCCAGTCACAGGCAAGGCACAGGCTAGACACAGGCTAAGCACAGGCTAGACACTGGCTAGACACTGGCTATGCAAAGGCTAAACTCTGGCTAGGCACAGCCTAGACACTGGCTAGACACAGGCAAGACACAGGCTATACACAGGCTAGACACAGGCTAGACACAGGCTAGACACTGGCTAGGCCCAGGCTAGGCCCAGGCTAGGCCCAGGCTAGACACTGGCTAGGCACAGGCTAGACACTGGCTAGGCACAGGCTAGGCACAGGCTATACACAGGCTAGACACTGGCTAGACACAGGCAAGACACAGGCTAGACACAGGCTAGACACAGGCTAGACAGAAGCTAGACACAGGCTAGACACTGGCTAGGCCCAGGCTAGACACTGGCTAGGCACAGGCTAGGCACAGACTGGACACAGGCTAGACACTGGCTAGGCACAGACTAGACTCTGGCTAGGTAAAGGCTAGACACAGGCTAGGCACAGGCTAGATACAGGCTAGACACTGGCTAGGTACAGGCTAGGCACTGGCTAGGTACAGGCTAGGCACTGGCTAGGTACAGGCTAGGCACTGGCTAGACACTGGCTAGGCACAGGCTATCCACATGCCAGACACAGGCTATCCACATGCCAGACACAGGCAAGGCACAGGCTAGACACTGGCTAGGCACAGGCTAGACACTGGCTAGGCACAGGCTAGACACTGGCTAGGCACAGGCTAGACACTGGCTAGGCACAGGCTAGACACTGCCAAGGCACAGGCTAGACACTGGCAAGGTACAGGCCAGACACTGGCTAGGCACAGGCTAGACATTGGCTAGGCACAGGCTAGACACTGGCTAGGCACAGGCTTAACACTGGCTAGGCACAGGCTAGACTCTGGCTAGGGACAGGCTAAACACAGGCTAGACACTGGCTAGAAACAGGCTAGACTCTGGCAAGGCACAGGCTCGGCACAGGCTAGACACTAGCTAAGCACTGGCTGGACACTGGGTAGACACTGGGTAGACACTGGGTAGACACTGCCTAGACACTGGCTAGACACCGGGTAGACGCTGGCTAGACACTGGCTAGGCACATGCTAGGCACAGGCTAGACATTGGCTAGGCACAGGCTAGACACTGGCTAGGCACAGGCTAAACACTGGCTAGGCACAGACTAGACACTGGCTATGCACAGGCTAGACACTGGATAGTCAGGCTAGACAGTGGCTAGGCACAGGCTTGACTCTGGCCAGGTACAGGCTAAACACTGGCTAGGCACAGGCTAGACTCTCGCTATACACAGGCTAGACAGAGGCTAAACACAGGCTAGACAGAGGCTACACACTGGCAAGACACAGGCAAGACACAGGCTAGACACAGGCTAGACAGAGGCTAGACACAAGCTAGACACTGGCTAGGCACAGGCTAGACTCTGGCTAGGCACAGGCTATGCACTTGCCAACAGACAGAGGCTAGACACTGACTAGACACAGGCAAGACACAGGCTAGACACTGGCTAAGCATAGGCTAGACACTGGCTAGGCATAGGCTAGACACTGGCTAGACACTGTCTAGACACCGGCTAGACACTGGCTAGACAATGGCTAGAAACAGGGTAGACACTGGCTAGGCACAGGCTAGGCACATGCCAATCACAAGCAAGGAACAGGCTAGACACAGGCTAGACACTGGCTAGGCACAGGCTAAACACTGGCTAGGCACAGGCTAGGCACAGGCTAGGCACAGGCTAGACACTGGCTAGGCACAGGCTAGACACTGGCTAGGCACAGGCTAGACACTGGCTAGGCATAGGCTAGACACTGGCTAGACACTGTCTAGACACCGGCTAGACACTGGCTAGACAATGGCTAGAAACAGGGTAGACACTGGCTAGGCACAGGCTAGGCACAGGCTAGAGACTAGCTAGGCACTGGCTTGACACTGGCTAGACACTTGCAAGACACTAGCTAGGCACTGGCTAGACACTAGCTAGACACTGGCTAGACACTGGCTAGACACAGTCTAGACAGTGGCTAGACACTGTCTAGACACTGGCTAGGCACAGGCTAGACTTTGGCTAGGCACAGGCTAGACTTTGGCTAGGCACAGGCTAGACTTTGGCTAGGCACAGGCTAGACTCTGGCTAGGCACAGGCTAGACTCTGGCTAGGCACAGGCTAGACTCTGGCTAGGCACAGGCTAGACTCTGGCTAGGCACAGGCTAGACACTAGCTAGGCTCAGACTAGACACTGGCTAGGCAAAGACTAGGCACAGACTAGACACTGGCTAGGCAAAGACTAGGCACAGACTAGACACTGGCTAGGCACAGGTTAGGCACAGGCTGGGCACAGGCTAGACACTGGCTAGGTAAAGGCTAGACACAGGCTAGGTACAGGGTAGGTACAGCCTAGGCACTGGCTAGACACTGGCTAGGCACAGGCAATGCACATGCCAGTCACAGGCAAGGCACAGGCTAGACACAGGCTAGGCACAGGCTAGACACTGGCTATGCACAGGCTAGGTACTGGATAGACACGCTAGACAGTGGCTAGTTACAGGCTTGACTCTGGCTAGGCACAGGCTAGATACTGGCTAGGCACAGACTGGGCACTGACTAGGAACTAGCCAGGCACAGGCTATGCACACGCCAGTCACAGGCAAGGCTTAGACACAGGCCAGATACAGGGAGGACACAGGCTAGACACAGGCTAGACTGAGGCTAGACACAGGCTAGACACTGGCTAGGCACAGGCTAGACACTGGCTAGGCACTGGCTAGGCACAGGCTAAACACTGGCTAGGCACAGGCTAGACACTGGCTAGGCACAGGCTAGGCACTGGCTAGGCACAGGCTAGGCACAGGCTAGGCACAGGCTAGGCACAGGCTAGGCACAGGCTAGACTCTGGCTAGGCACAGGCTAAACACAGGCCAGACACTGGCTAGGCACAAGCTAGATACTAGCTAGGCACAGGCTAGACACTGGCTAGGCACAGGCTAGACACTGGCTAGGCACAGGCTAGACACTGGCTCGGCACAGGCTAGACACAGGCTAGACACAGGCTAAACACAGGCTAGACACAGGCTAGGCACAGGCTAGGCACTGGATGGGCACTGGCTAGGCACAGGCTATGCTGATGCCAATCACATGCAAAATACAGGCTAGACACAGGCTCGACACTGGTAAGGCACAGGCTAGACACTAGCTAGGCACAGGCTAGACACTGGCTAGGCACAGGCTATGCATATGCCAGTCACAGGCAAGGCACAGGCTAGACACAGGCTAAGCACAGGCTAGACACTGGCTAGACACTGGCTATGCAAAGGCTAAACTCTGGCTAGGCACAGCCTAGACACTGGCTAGACACAGGCAAGACACAGGCTATACACAGGCTAGACACAGGCTAGACACAGGCTAGACACTGGCTAGGCCCAGGCTAGGCCCAGGCTAGGCCCAGGCTAGACACTGGCTAGGCACAGGCTAGACACTGGCTAGGCACAGGCTAGGCACAGGCTAGGCACAGGCTATACACAGGCTAGACACTGGCTAGACACAGGCAAGACACAGGCTAGACACAGGCTAGACACAGGCTAGACAGAAGCTAGACACAGGCTAGACACTGGCTAGGCCCAGGCTAGACACTGGCTAGGCACAGGCTAGGCACAGACTGGACACAGGCTAGACACTGGCTAGGCACAGACTAGACTCTGGCTAGGTAAAGGCTAGACACAGGCTAGGCACAGGCTAGATACAGGCTAGACACTGGCTAGGTACAGGCTAGGCACTGGCTAGGTACAGGCTAGGCACTGGCTAGGTACAGGCTAGGCACTGGCTAGACACTGGCTAGGCACAGGCTATCCACATGCCAGACACAGGCTATCCACATGCCAGACACAGGCAAGGCACAGGCTAGACACTGGCTAGGCACAGGCTAGACACTGGCTAGGCACAGGCTAGACACTGGCTAGGCACAGGCTAGACACTGGCTAGGCACAGGCTAGACACTGCCAAGGCACAGGCTAGACACTGGCAAGGTACAGGCCAGACACTGGCTAGGCACAGGCTAGACATTGGCTAGGCACAGGCTAGACACTGGCTAGGCACAGGCTTAACACTGGCTAGGCACAGGCTAGACTCTGGCTAGGGACAGGCTAAACACAGGCTAGACACTGGCTAGAAACAGGCTAGACTCTGGCAAGGCACAGGCTCGGCACAGGCTAGACACTAGCTAAGCACTGGCTGGACACTGGGTAGACACTGGGTAGACACTGGGTAGACACTGCCTAGACACTGGCTAGACACCGGGTAGACGCTGGCTAGACACTGGCTAGGCACATGCTAGGCACAGGCTAGACATTGGCTAGGCACAGGCTAGACACTGGCTAGGCACAGGCTAAACACTGGCTAGGCACAGACTAGACACTGGCTATGCACAGGCTAGACACTGGATAGTCAGGCTAGACAGTGGCTAGGCACAGGCTTGACTCTGGCCAGGTACAGGCTAAACACTGGCTAGGCACAGGCTAGACTCTCGCTATACACAGGCTAGACAGAGGCTAAACACAGGCTAGACAGAGGCTACACACTGGCAAGACACAGGCAAGACACAGGCTAGACACAGGCTAGACAGAGGCTAGACACAAGCTAGACACTGGCTAGGCACAGGCTAGACTCTGGCTAGGCACAGGCTATGCACTTGCCAACAGACAGAGGCTAGACACTGACTAGACACAGGCAAGACACAGGCTAGACACTGGCTAAGCATAGGCTAGACACTGGCTAGGCATAGGCTAGACACTGGCTAGACACTGTCTAGACACCGGCTAGACACTGGCTAGACAATGGCTAGAAACAGGGTAGACACTGGCTAGGCACAGGCTAGGCACATGCCAATCACAAGCAAGGAACAGGCTAGACACAGGCTAGACACTGGCTAGGCACAGGCTAAACACTGGCTAGGCACAGGCTAGGCACAGGCTAGGCACAGGCTAGACACTGGCTAGGCACAGGCTAGACACTGGCTAGGCACAGGCTAGACACTGGCTAGGCATAGGCTAGACACTGGCTAGACACTGTCTAGACACCGGCTAGACACTGGCTAGACAATGGCTAGAAACAGGGTAGACACTGGCTAGGCACAGGCTAGGCACAGGCTAGAGACTAGCTAGGCACTGGCTTGACACTGGCTAGACACTTGCAAGACACTAGCTAGGCACTGGCTAGACACTAGCTAGACACTGGCTAGACACTGGCTAGACACAGTCTAGACAGTGGCTAGACACTGTCTAGACACTGGCTAGGCACAGGCTAGACTTTGGCTAGGCACAGGCTAGACTTTGGCTAGGCACAGGCTAGACTTTGGCTAGGCACAGGCTAGACTCTGGCTAGGCACAGGCTAGACTCTGGCTAGGCACAGGCTAGACTCTGGCTAGGCACAGGCTAGACTCTGGCTAGGCACAGGCTAGACACTAGCTAGGCTCAGACTAGACACTGGCTAGGCAAAGACTAGGCACAGACTAGACACTGGCTAGGCAAAGACTAGGCACAGACTAGACACTGGCTAGGCACAGGTTAGGCACAGGCTGGGCACAGGCTAGACACTGGCTAGGTAAAGGCTAGACACAGGCTAGGTACAGGGTAGGTACAGCCTAGGCACTGGCTAGACACTGGCTAGGCACAGGCAATGCACATGCCAGTCACAGGCAAGGCACAGGCTAGACACAGGCTAGGCACAGGCTAGACACTGGCTATGCACAGGCTAGGTACTGGATAGACACGCTAGACAGTGGCTAGTTACAGGCTTGACTCTGGCTAGGCACAGGCTAGATACTGGCTAGGCACAGACTGGGCACTGACTAGGAACTAGCCAGGCACAGGCTATGCACACGCCAGTCACAGGCAAGGCTTAGACACAGGCCAGATACAGGGAGGACACAGGCTAGACACAGGCTAGACTGAGGCTAGACACAGGCTAGACACTGGCTAGGCACAGGCTAGACACTGGCTAGGCACTGGCTAGGCACAGGCTAAACACTGGCTAGGCACAGGCTAGACACTGGCTAGGCACAGGCTAGGCACTGGCTAGGCACAGGCTAGGCACAGGCTAGGCACAGGCTAGGCACAGGCTAGGCACAGGCTAGACTCTGGCTAGGCACAGGCTAAACACAGGCCAGACACTGGCTAGGCACAAGCTAGATACTAGCTAGGCACAGGCTAGACACTGGCTAGGCACAGGCTAGACACTGGCTAGGCACAGGCTAGACACTGGCTCGGCACAGGCTAGACACAGGCTAGACACAGGCTAAACACAGGCTAGACACAGGCTAGGCACAGGCTAGGCACTGGATGGGCACTGGCTAGGCACAGGCTATGCTGATGCCAATCACATGCAAAATACAGGCTAGACACAGGCTCGACACTGGTAAGGCACAGGCTAGACACTAGCTAGGCACAGGCTAGACACTGGCTAGGCACAGGCTATGCATATGCCAGTCACAGGCAAGGCACAGGCTAGACACAGGCTAAGCACAGGCTAGACACTGGCTAGACACTGGCTATGCAAAGGCTAAACTCTGGCTAGGCACAGCCTAGACACTGGCTAGACACAGGCAAGACACAGGCTATACACAGGCTAGACACAGGCTAGGTACAGGCTAGACACTGGCTAGGCCCAGGCTAGGCCCAGGCTAGGCCCAGGCTAGACACTGGCTAGGCACAGGCTAGACACTGGCTAGGCACAGGCTAGGCACAGGCTAGGCACAGGCTATACACAGGCTAGACACTGGCTAGACACAGGCAAGACACAGGCTAGACACAGGCTAGACACAGGCTAGACAGAAGCTAGACACAGGCTAGACACTGGCTAGGCCCAGGCTAGACACTGGCTAGGCACAGGCTAGGCACAGACTGGACACAGGCTAGACACTGGCTAGGCACAGACTAGACTCTGGCTAGGTAAAGGCTAGACACAGGCTAGGCACAGGCTAGATACAGACTAGACACTGGCTAGGTACAGGCTAGGCACTGGCTAGGTACAGGCTAGGCACTGGCTAGGTACAGGCTAGGCACTGGCTAGACACTGGCTAGGCACAGGCTATCCACATGCCAGACACAGGCTATCCACATGCCAGACACAGGCAAGGCACAGGCTAGACACTGGCTAGGCACAGGCTAGACACTGGCTAGGCACAGGCTAGACACTGGCTAGGCACAGGCTAGACACTGGCTAGGCACAGGCTAGACACTGCCAAGGCACAGGCTAGACACTGGCAAGGTACAGGCCAGACACTGGCTAGGCACAGGCTAGACATTGGCTAGGCACAGGCTAGACACTGGCTAGGCACAGGCTTAACACTGGCTAGGCACAGGCTAGACTCTGGCTAGGGACAGGCTAAACACAGGCTAGACACTGGCTAGAAACAGGCTAGACTCTGGCAAGGCACAGGCTCGGCACAGGCTAGACACTAGCTAAGCACTGGCTGGACACTGGGTAGACACTGGGTAGACACTGGGTAGACACTGCCTAGACACTGGCTAGACACCGGGTAGACGCTGGCTAGACACTGGCTAGGCACATGCTAGGCACAGGCTAGACATTGGCTAGGCACAGGCTAGACACTGGCTAGGCACAGGCTAAACACTGGCTAGGCACAGACTAGACACTGGCTATGCACAGGCTAGACACTGGATAGTCAGGCTAGACAGTGGCTAGGCACAGGCTTGACTCTGGCCAGGTACAGGCTAAACACTGGCTAGGCACAGGCTAGACTCTCGCTATACACAGGCTAGACAGAGGCTAAACACAGGCTAGACAGAGGCTACACACTGGCAAGACACAGGCAAGACACAGGCTAGACACAGGCTAGACAGAGGCTAGACACAAGCTAGACACTGGCTAGGCACAGGCTAGACTCTGGCTAGGCACAGGCTATGCACTTGCCAACAGACAGAGGCTAGACACTGACTAGACACAGGCAAGACACAGGCTAGACACTGGCTAGGCACAGGCTAGACACTGGCTAGGCACAGGCTAGACACTGGCTAGGCACAGGCTAGGCACAGACTAGACACTGGTTAGGCACAGGCTAGACTCTGGCTAGGAAAAGGCTAGACACAGGCTAGGCACATACCAGTCACAGACAAGGCACAGGCTAGACACAGGCTAGGCAAAGGCTAGACACTGGCTATGCACAGGCTAGACACTGGATGGACAGGCTAGGCAAAGGCTAGGCACAGGCTTGACTCTGGCTAGGCATAGGCTAGACACAGGCTGTATACTGGCTAGGCACAGACTGGGCACTGACTAGGAACTGGCCAGGCATAGGCTATGCACACGCCAGTCACAGGCAAGGCTTACCCACAGGCCAGACACAGGGAGGACACAGGCTAGACACAGGCTAAACTGAGGCTTGACACAGGCTAGACACTGGCTAGGCACAGGCTAGACACTGGCTAGGCACATGCTAGACACTGGCTAGGCACATGCTAGCCACAGGCTAGACATTGGCTAGGCACAGGCTAGACACAGGCTAGATACTGGCTAGGTACAGGCTAGGCACTGGCTAGGTAAAGGCTAGACACTGGCTAGACACTGGCTAGGCACAGGCTATGCACATGCCAGTCACAGGCAAGGCACAGGCTAGACACTGACTAGGCACAGGCTAAACACTGTCTAGACACTGGCTAGACTCTGGCTATACACAGGCTAGACAGAGGCTACACACTGGCTAGACACAGGCAAGACACAGGCAAGACATAGGCTAGACACAAGCTAGACAGAGGCTAGACACAGGCTAGACACTGGCTAGGAACAGGCTAGACTCTTGCTAGGCACAGGCTAAACACTGGCGAGGCACAGGCTAAACACTGGCTAGGCACAGGCTAGACACTGGCTAGGCACAGGCTAGACACTGGCTCGGCACAGGCTAGACACAGGCTAAACACAGGCTAGACACAGGCTAGACACTAGCTAGGCACTGGCTAGGCACTGACTAGGCACAGGCTAGCCACTGGCTAGACACTAGCAAGGCACTAGCTAGACACTGGCTAGCCACTGGCCAGACACTAGCTAGGCACTGACTAGACACTGGCTAGACACTGGCTAGACACTGTCTAGACACTGGCTAGGCACAGGCTAGACACTGGCTAGGCACAGGCTAGACACTGGCTAGGCACAGGCTAGACACTGGCTAGGCACAGGCTAGACACTGGCTAGGCACAGGCTAGACACTGGCTAGCCACAGGCTAGACACTGGCTCGGCACAGACTAGACACAGGCTAGACACTGGTTAAGCACAGGCTAGACACAGGCTAGGCACAGGCTAGACACTGGCTAGGCACAGGCTTGGCACAGGATAGGCACAGGCTAGGCACAGGCTAGGCACAGGCTAGGCACAGGCTAGGCACAGGCTAGGCACAGGCTAGACTCTGGCTAGGGACAGGCTAGACTCTGGCTAGGCACAGGCTAAACACAGGCTAGACACTAGCTAGAAACAGGCTAGACACTGGCTAAACACTGTCTAGACACTGGCTAGACACTGGCTAAAAACAGGCTAGACACTGGCTAGGCACAGGCTAGACACTGGCTAGGCACAGGCTAGGCACAAGCTAGACACTAGCTAGGCACTAGCTAGGCACTGGCTAGGCACAGGCTAGGCACAGGCTAGGCACAGGCTAGGCACAGGCTAGGCACAGGCTAGACTCTGGCTAGGCACAGGCTAAACACAGGCCAGAAACTGGCTAGGCACAAGCTAGGCACAGGCTAGACACTGGCTAGGCACAGGCTAGACACTGGCTAGGCACAGGCTAGACACTGGCTCGGCACAGGCTAGACACAGGCTAGACACAGGCTAAACACAGGCTAGACACAGGCTAGGCACAGGCTAGGCACTGGATGGGCACTGGCTAGGCACAGGCTATGCTGATGCCAATCACATGCAAAATACAGGCTAGACACAGGCTCGACACTGGTAAGGCACAGGCTAGACACTAGCTAGGCACAGGCTAGACACAGGCTAGGCACAGGCTAGACACTGGCTAGGAACAGGCTAGACACTGGCTAGGCACAGGCTATGCACATGCCAGTCACAGGTAAGGCTTAGACACAGTCCAGACACAGGGAGGACACAGGCTAGACACAGGCTAGACACTGGCTTGGCACAGGCTAGACAGAGGCTAGACACAGGCTAGACACTGGCTAGGCACAGGCTAGACACTGGCTAGGCATAGGCTAGACTCTGGCTAGACACAGGCCAAACACTGGCGAGGCACAGGCTAAACACTGGCTAGGCACAGGCTATGCACATGCCAATCACAGGCAAGGCACAGGCTAGACACAGGCTAGACACTGGCTAGGCACAGGCTAGACACTGGCTAGGCACAGGGTAGACACTGGCTAGGCACAGGCTATATACTGGCTATGCACAGGCTAGACACTGGCTAGGCATAGGCTAGACTCTGGCTAGGCACAGGCTAAACACTGGCTAGGCACAGGCTAGACACTGGCTAGGCACAGGCTAGACACTGGCTAGGCACAGGCTAGACACTGGCTAGGCATAGGCTAGACACTGGCTAGACACTGTCTAGACACCGGCTAGACACTGGCTAGACAATGGCTAGAAACAGGGGTAGACACTGGCTAGGCACAGGCTAGGCACATGCCAATCACAAGCAAGGAACAGGCTAGACACAGGCTAGACACTGGCTAGGCACAGGCTAAACACTGGCTAGGCACAGGCTAGGCACAGGCTAGGCACAGGCTAGACACTGGCTAGGCACAGGCTAGACACTGGCTAGGCACAGGCTAGACACTGGCTAGGCATAGGCTAGACACTGGCTAGACACTGTCTAGACACCGGCTAGACACTGGCTAGACAATGGCTAGAAACAGGGTAGACACTGGCTAGGCACAGGCTAGGCACAGGCTAGAGACTAGCTAGGCACTGGCTTGACACTGGCTAGACACTTGCTAGACACTAGCTAGGCACTGGCTAGACACTAGCTAGACACTGGCTAGACACTGGCTAGACACAGTCTAGACAGTGGCTAGACACTGTCTAGACACTGGCTAGGCACAGGCTAGACTTTGGCTAGGCACAGGCTAGACTCTGGCTAGGCACAGGCTAGACTCTGGCTAGGCACAGGCTAGACTCTGGCTAGGCACAGGCTAGACTCTGGCTAGGCACAGGCTAGACACTAGCTAGGCTCAGACTAGACACTGGCTAGGCAAAGACTAGGCACAGACTAGACACTGGCTAGGCAAAGACTAGGCACAGACTAGACACTGGCTAGGCACAGGTTAGGCACAGGCTGGGCACAGGCTAGACACTGGCTAGGTAAAGGCTAGACACAGGCTAGGTACAGGCTAGGTACAGCCTAGGCACTGGCTAGACACTGGCTAGGCACAGGCAATGCACATGCCAGTCACAGGCAAGGCACAGGCTAGACACAGGCTAGGCACAGGCTAGACACTGGCTATGCACAGGCTAGGTACTGGAAAGACACTAGCTAGGCACTAGCTAGGCACTGGCTAGGCACAGGCTAGGCACAGGCTAGGCACAGGCTAGGCACAGGCTAGGCACAGGCTAGACTCTGGCTAGGCACAGGCTAGACTCTGGCTAGGCACAGGCTAAACACAGGCCAGACACTGGCTAGGCACAAGCTAGATACTAGCTAGGCACAGGCTAGACACTGGCTAGGCACAGGCTAGACACTGGCTAGGCACAGGCTAGACACTGGCTCGGCACAGGCTAGACACAGGCTAGACACAGGCTAAACACAGGCTAGACACAGGCTAGGCACAGGCTAGGCACTGGATGGGCACTGGCTAGGCACAGGCTATGCTGATGCCAATCACATGCAAAATACAGGCTAGACACAGGCTCGACACTGGTAAGGCACAGGCTAGACACTAGCTAGGCACAGGCTAGACACAGGCTAGGCACAGGCTAGACACTGGCTAGGAACAGGCTAGACACTGGCTATGCATAGGCTAGACTCTGGCTAGACACAGGCCAAACACTGGCGAGGCACAGGCTAAACACTGGCTAGGCACAGGCTATGCACATGCCAGTCACAGGTAAGGCTTAGACACAGTCCAGACACAGGGAGGACACAGGCTAGACACAGGCTAGACACTGGCTTGGCACAGGCTAGACAGAGGCTAGACACAGGCTAGACACTGGCTAGGCACAGGCTAGACACTGGCTAGGCATAGGCTAGACTCTGGCTAGACACAGGCCAAACACTGGCGAGGCACAGGCTAAACACTGGCTAGGCACAGGCTATGCACATGCCAATCACAGGCAAGGCACAGGCTAGACACAGGCTAGACACTGGCTAGGCACAGGCTAGACACTGGCTAGGCACAGGGTAGACTCTGGCTAGGCACAGGCTATATATTGGCTATGCACAGGCTAGACACTGGCTAGGCATAGGCTAGACTCTGGCTAGGCACAGGCTAAACACTGGCTAGGCACAGGCTAGACACTGGCTAGGCACAGGCTAGACACTGGCTAGGCACAGGCTAGACACTGGCTAGGCATAGGCTAGACACTGGCTAGACACTGTCTAGACACCGGCTAGACACTGGCTAGACAATGGCTAGAAACAGGGTAGACACTGGCTAGGCACAGGCTAGGCACATGCCAATCACAAGCAAGGAACAGGCTAGACACAGGCTAGACACTGGCTAGGCACAGGCTAAACACTGGCTAGGCACAGGCTAGGCACAGGCTAGGCACAGGCTAGACACTGGCTAGGCACAGGCTAGACACTGGCTAGGCAGAGGCTAGACACTGGCTAGGCATAGGCTAGACACAGGCTAGAGACTAGCTAGGCACTGGCTTGACACTGGCTAGACACTTGCAAGACACTAGCTAAACACTGGCTAGACACAAGCTAGACACTGGCTAGACACTGGCTAGACACAGTCTAGACAGTGGCTAGACACTGTCTAGACACTGGCTAGGCACAGGCTAGACTTTGGCTAGGCACAGGCTAGACTTTGGCTAGGCACAGGCTAGACTCTGGCTAGGCACAGGCTAGACTCTGGCTAGGCACAGGCTAGACTCTGGCTAGGCACAGGCTAGACTCTGGCTAGGCACAGGCTAGACACTAGCTAGGCTCAGACTAGACACTGGCTAGGCAAAGACTAGGCACAGACTAGACACTGGCTAGGCAAAGACTAGGCACAGACTAGACACTGGCTAGGCACAGGTTAGGCACAGGCTGGGTACAGGCTAGACACTGGCTAGGTAAAGGCTAGACACAGGCTAGGTACAGGCTAGGTACAGCCTAGGCACTGGCTAGACACTGGCTAGGCACAGGCAATGCACATGCCAGTCACTAGGCAAGGCACAGGCTAGACACAGGCTAGGCACAGGCTAGACACTGGCTATGCACAGGCTAGGTACTGGATAGACACGCTAGACAGTGGCTAGGCACAGGCTTGACTCTGGCTAGGCACAGGCTAGATACTGGCTAGGCACAGACTGGGCACTGACTAGGAACTAGCCAGGCACAGGCTATGCACACGCCAGTCACAGGCAAGGCTTAGACACAGGCCAGATACAGGGAGGACACAGGCTAGACACAGGCTAGACTGAGGCTAGACACAGGCTAGACACTGGCTAGGCACAGGCTAGACACTGGCTAGGCACTGGCTAGGCACAGGCTAAACACTGGCTAGGCACAGGCTAGACACTGGCTAGGCACAGGCTAGGCACTGGCTAGGCACAGGCTAGGCACAGGCTAGGCACAGGCTAGGCACAGGCTGGGCACAGGCTAGGCACAGGCTAGACTCTGGCTAGGCACAGGCTAAACACAGGCCAGACACTGGCTAGGCACAAGCTAGATACTAGCTAGGCACAGGCTAGACACTGGCTAGGCACAGGCTAGACACTGGCTAGGCACAGGCTAGACACTGGCTCGGCACAGGCTAGACACAGGCTAGACACAGGCTAAACACAGGCTAGACACAGGCTAGGCACAGGCTAGGCACTGGATGGGCACTGGCTAGGCACAGGCTATGCTGATGCCAATCACATGCAAAATACAGGCTAGACACAGGCTCGACACTGGTAAGGCACAGGCTAGACACTAGCTAGGCACAGGCTAGACACTGGCTAGGCACAGGCTATGCATATGCCAGTCACAGGCAAGGCACAGGCTAGACACAGGCTAAGCACAGGCTAGACACTGGCTAGACACTGGCTATGCAAAGGCTAAACTCTGGCTAGGCACAGCCTAGACACTGGCTAGACACAGGCAAGACACAGGCTATACACAGGCTAGACACAGGCTAGACACAGGCTAGACACTGGCTAGGCCCAGGCTAGGCCCAGGCTAGACACTGGCTAGGCACAGGCTAGACACTGGCTAGGCACAGGCTAGGCACAGGCTAGGCATAGGCTATACACAGGCTAGACACTGGCTAGACACAGGCAAGACACAGGCTAGACACAGGCTAGACACAGGCTAGACAGAAGCTAGACACAGGCTAGACACTGGCTAGGCCCAGGCTAGACACTGGCTAGGCACAGGCTAGGCACAGACTGGACACAGGCTAGACACTGGCTAGGCACAGACTAGACTCTGGCTAGGTAAAGGCTAGACACAGGCTAGGCACAGGCTAGATACAGGCTAGACACTGGCTAGGTACAGGCTAGGCACTGGCTAGGTACAGGCTAGGCACTGGCTAGACACTGGCTAGGCACAGGCTATCCACATGCCAGACACAGGCTATCCACATGCCAGACACAGGCTATCCACATGCCAGACACAGGCAAGGCACAGGCTAGACACTGGCTAGGCACAGGCTAGACACTGGCTAGGCACAGGCTAGACACTGCCAAGGCACAGGCTAGACACTGGCAAGGTACAGGCCAGACACTGGCTAGGCACAGGCTAGACATTGGCTAGGCACAGGCTAGACACTGGCTAGGCACAGGCTTAACACTGGCTAGGCACAGGCTAGACTCTGGCTAGGGACAGGCTAAACACAGGCTAGACACTGGCTAGAAACAGGCTAGACTCTGGCAAGGCACAGGCTCGGCACAGGCTAGACACTAGCTAAGCACTGGCTGGACACTGGGTAGACACTGGGTAGACACTGGGTAGACACTGCCTAGACACTGGCTAGACACCGGGTAGACGCTGGCTAGACACTGGCTAGGCACATGCTAGGCACAGGCTAGACATTGGCTAGGCACAGGCTAGACACTGGCTAGGCACAGGCTAAACACTGGCTAGGCACAGACTAGACACTGGCTATGCACAGGCTAGACACTGGATAGTCAGGCTAGACAGTGGCTAGGCACAGGCTTGACTCTGGCCAGGTACAGGCTAAACACTGGCTAGGCACAGGCTAGACTCTCGCTATACACAGGCTAGACAGAGGCTAAACACAGGCTAGACAGAGGCTACACACTGGCAAGACACAGGCAAGACACAGGCTAGACACAGGCTAGACAGAGGCTAGACACAAGCTAGACACTGGCTAGGCACAGGCTAGACTCTGGCTGGGCACAGGCTATGCACATGCCAACAGACAGAGGCTAGACACTGACTAGACACAGGCAAGACACAGGCTAGACACAGGCTAGACACTGGCTAGGCACAGGCTAGACACTGGCTAGGCACAGGCTAGACACTGGCTAGGCACAGGCTAGGCACAGACTAGACACTGGTTAGGCACAGGCTAGACTCTGGCTAGGAAAAGGCTAGACACAGGCTAGGCACATACCAGTCACAGACAAGGCACAGGCTAGACACAGGCTAGGCAAAGGCTAGACACTGGCTATGCACTGGCTAGACACTGGATAGACAGGCTAGGCAAAGGCTAGGCACAGGCTTGACTCTGGCTAGGCATAGGCTAGACACAGGCTGTATACTGGCTAGGCACAGACTGGGCACTGACTAGGAACTGGCCAGGCATAGGCTATGCACACGCCAGTCACAGGCAAGGCTTACCCACAGGCCAGACACAGGGAGGACACAGGCTAGACACAGGCTAAACTGAGGCTTGACACAGGCTAGACACTGGCTAGGCACAGGCTAGACACTGGCTAGGCACATGCTAGACACTGGCTAGGCACATGCTAGCCACAGGCTAGACATTGGCTAGGCACAGGCTAGACACAGGCTAGATACTGGCTAGGCACAGGCTAGGCACAGGCTAGGCACAGGCTAGACACTGGCTAGACACTGGCTAGGCACAGGCTATGCACAGGCCAGTCACTGGGCAAGGCACAGGCTAGACACAGGCTAGGTACTAGACACAGGCTAAACACTGGCTAGACACAGGCTAGACGCAGGCTAGACACTGGCAAGACACATGCTAGGCACAGGCTAGCAGACATTGGCTAAGGCACAGGCTAGACACAGGCTAGATACTGGCTAGGCACAGGCTAGGCACAGGCTAGGCACAGGCTAGACACAGGCTAGGCACAGGCTAGACACAGGCAAGACACAGGCTAGACACAGGCTAGACACTGGCTTAGGCACAGGCTAGACACAGGCTAGACACAGGCTAGACACAGGCTAGACACTTAGGCATTAGGCACAGGCTAAACACTGGGCCAGGCTAGACACTGGCTAGGCACAGGCTAGGCACTGGCTAGGCACTGGCTAAGCACAGGCTATGCTGATGCCAATCACATGCAAAGTACAGGCTAGACACAGGCTAGACACTGGCTAGGCACAGGCTAGACACTGGCTAGGCACAGGCTAGACACTGGCTCGGCACAGGCTAGACACAGGCTAGACACAGGCTAGACACAGGCTAGACACAGGCTAGGCACAGGCTAGGCACAGGCTGGACACTGGCTAGGCACAGGCTATGACAACTGATGCCAGGCACAGGCAAAATACAGGCTAGACACAGGCTCGACACAGGCTAGACACAGGCTAGACACAGGCTAGACACAGGCTAGACACAGGCTAGGCACAGGCTATGCATATGCCAGTCACAGGCTAGACACAGGCTAGACACTGGCTAGGCCCAGGCTAGACACTGGCTAGACACTGGCTAGGCACAGGCTAGACACTGGCTAGGCACAGGCTAGACACTGGCTAGACACAGGCTAGGCACTGGCTAGACACTGGCTAGGCACAGGCTAGGCACATGCCAGACACAGGCTAGGCACAGGCTAGACACTGGCTAGGCACAGGCTAGACACTGGCTAGGCACAGGCTAGACACTGGCTAGGCACAGGCTAGACACTGCCAAGGCACAGGCTAGACACTGGCAAGGTACAGGCCAGACACTGGCTAGGCACAGGCTAGACATTGGCTAGGCAAAGGCTAGACACTGGCTAGGCACAGGCTAAACACTGGCTAGGCACAGGCTAGACTCTGGCTAGGCACAGGCTAAACACAGGCTAGACACTGGCTAGAAACAGGCTAGACTCTGGCAAGGCACAGGCTCGGCACAGGCTAGACACTAGCTAAGCACTGGCTAGACACTGGGTAGACACTGGGTAGACACTGGGTAGACACTGCCTAGACCTTGGCTAGACACCGGGTAGACGCTGGCTAGACACTGGCTAGGCACATGCTAGGCACAGGCTAGACATTGGCTAGGCACAGGGTAGACACTGGCTAGGCACAGACTAAACACTGGCTAGGCACAGACTAGACACTGGCTATGCACAGGCTAGACACTGGATAGTCAGGCTAGACAGTGGCTAGGCACAGGCTTGACTCTGGCCAGGTACAGGCTAAACACTGGCAAGGCACAGGCTAGACTCTGGCTATACACAGGCTAGACAGAGGCTAAACACAGGCTAGACAGAGGCTACACACTGGCAAGACACAGGCAAGACACAGGCTAGACACAGGCTAGACAGAGGCTAGACACAAGCTAGACACTGGCTAGGCACAGGCTAGACTCTGGCTAGGCACAGGCTATGTACATGCCAACAGACAGAGGCTAGACACTGGCTAGACACAGGCAAGACACAGGCTAGACACAGGCTAGACACTGGCTAGGCACAGGCTAGACACTGGCTAGGCACAGGCTAGACACTGGGTAGGCACAGGCTAGACACTGGCTAGGCACAGGCTAGACACTGGCTAGGCACAGGCTAGACACTGGCTAGGCACAGGCTAGACACTGGCTAGGCACAGGCTAGACACTGGCTAGGCACAGGCTAGGCACTGGCTAGGCACAGGCTAGGCACAGATTAGACACTGGTTAGGCACAGGCTAGACTCTGGCTAGGAAAAGGCTAGACACAGGCTAGGTACAGGCTAGACACTGTCTAGACACTGGCTAGACGCTGGCTAGACAATGGCTAGGCACATGCTAGGCACAGGCTAGACATTGGCTAGGCACAGGCTAGACACAGGCTAGATACTGGCTAGGTACAGGGTAGACTCTGGCTATACACAGGCTAGACAGAGGCTACACACTGGCTAGACACAGGCAAGACACAGGCAAGACACAGGCTAGACACTGGCTAGACAGAGGCTAGACACAGGCTAGACACTGGCTAGGCACAGGCTAGACACAGGCTAAATACTGGCTACGTAAAGGCTAGGCACTGGCTAGGTAAAGGCTAGGCACAGGCTAGACACAGGCTAGGCACAGGCTAGACACAGGCTAGGCACAGGCTAGACACTGGATAGACACTGGCTAGACACTGGGTAGACACTGGCTATACACTGGCTAGACACTGGCCAGCCACTTGCTAGGCACAGGCTAGACAGTGGCTAGGCCCAGGCTAGACACTAGCTAGGCACAGGCTAGACACTGGCTATGCACAGGCTAGACACTGGCTAGGCACAGGCTAGACACTGGCTGGGCACAGGCTAGACACTGGCTATGCACAGGCTAGACACTGACTAGGCACAGGCTAAACACTGGCTAGGCACAGGCTAGACTCTGGCTATACACAGGCTAGACACAGGCTAGACACTGGTTAAGCACAGGCTAGACACAGGCTAGGCACAGGCTAGACACTGGCTAGGCACAGGCTAGGCACAGGCTAGGCACAGGCTAGGCACAGGCTAGGCACAGGCTAGGCACAGGCTAGGCACAGGCTAGGCACAGGCTAGGCACAGGCTAGGCACAGGCTAGACTCTGGCTAGGGACAGGCTAGACTCTGGCTAGGCACAGGCTAAACACAGGCTAGACACTAGCTAGAAACAGGCTAGACACTGGCTAAACACTGTCTAGACACTGGCTAGACACTGGCTAAAAACAGGCTAGACACTGGCTAGGCACAGGCTAGACACTGGCTAGGCACAGGCTAGGCACAAGCTAGACACTAGCTAGGCACTAGCTAGGCACTGGCTAGACACTGACTAGCCACTGGCTAGACACTAGCTAGGCACTGGCTAGCCACTGGCTAGACACAGCTAGGCACTAGCTAGACACAGGCTAGCCACTGGCTAGACACTAACTAGGCACTGGCTAGACACTAGCTAGACACTGGCTAGACACTGGCTAGACACTGTCTAGACACTGGCTAGGCACAGGCTAGACACTGGCTAGGCACAGGCTAGACACTGGCTAGGCACAGACTAGACACTGGCTAGGCACAGGCTAGACACTGGCTAGGCACAGGCTAGACACTGGCTAGGCACAGGCTGGGCACAGGCTAGACACTGGCTAGGCACATACTAGACACTGGTTAAACTCAGGCTAGACACAAGCTAGACACTGCCTAGACACTGGCTAGGCACATGCTAGGCACAGGCTAGACATTGGCTAGGCACAGGCTAGACAGTGGCTAGGCCCAGGCTAGACACTAGCTAGGCACAGGCTAGACACTGGCTATGCACAGGCTAGACACTGGCTAGGCACAGGCTAAGCACTGGCTAGGCACAGGCTAGACAGTGGCTATGCCCAGGCTAGACAGTGGCTAGGCCCAGGCTAGACAGTGGCTAGGCCCAGGCTAGACACTAGCTAGGCACAGGCTAGACACTGGCTAGGCACAGGCTAGACACTGGCTAGGCACAGGCTAGACACTGGCATGGCAAAGGCTAGGTACAGGCTAGGCACAGGGTAGACACTGGCTAGGCACAGGCTAGATTCTGGCTAGGCACAGGCTAAACACAGGCTAGGCACTGGGTAGAAACAGGCTAGACACTGGCTAGGTACAGGCTAGGCACAGCCTAGACTCTAGCTAGGCACTGGCTAGACACTGGCTTGACACTGGCTAGACACTGGCTAGACACTGGCTAGACACTGGCTAGATACTGGCTAGACACTGGCTAGACACTGGCTAGACACTGGCTAGACACTGGCTAGGCACTGGCTAGACACTGGCTAGGCACTGGCTAGACACTGGCTAGACACTGGCTAGGCCCATGCTGGACAGTAGCTACGCCGACGCTAGACACTGGCTATGAAGAGGCTAGACACTGGCTAGGCACAGGCTAAACACTGGCTAGGCACTGGCTAAACACAGGCTAGACACTGGCTAAAACAGGCTAGACACTGGCTAGGCACAGGCTAGGCACAGGCTAGACACTAGCTAGGCACTGGCTAGACACTGTCTAGACACTGGCTAGAGACTGGCTAGACACTGTCTAGACACTGGCTAGAGACTGGCTAGCCACTGGCTAGACACTAGCTAGGCACTGGCTAGAAACTGGCTAGACACTGGCTAGATACTGTCTAGACACTGGCTAGGCACAGGCTAGACTCTGGCTAGACACTGGCTAGGCACAGACTAGACACTGGCTAGGCAAAGACTAGGCACAGACTAGACACTGGCTAGGCACAGGCTAGACACTGGCTAGGCACAGGCTAGAAACTGGCTAGGCACAGGCTAGATACTGGCTAGGCACAGGCTAGACACAGGCTAGACACAGGCTAGACACAGGCTAAACACAGGCTAGACACAGGCTAGACACTGCCTAGACACTGGCTAGGCACAGGCTAGGCACAGGCTAGACACTAGCTAGGCACTGGCTAGACACTGGCTAGAGACTGGCTAGACACTGTCTAGACACTGGCTAGAGACTGGCTAGACACTGTCTAGACACTGGCTAGAGACTGGCTAGACACTGTCTAGACACTGGCTAGAGACTGGCTAGACACTGTCTAGACACTGGCTAGACACTGGCTAGGCACAGGCTAGGCACAGGCTAGACACTAGCTAGGCTCTGGCTAGACAATATTTAGGCACTGGCTAGACACTGGCTAGACACTGGCTAGACACTGGCTAGGCACAGACTAGGCACTGGCTAGGCACAGACTAGGCACTGGCTAGGCACAGACTAGGCACAGACTAGGCACAGACTAGACACTGGCTAGGCACAGGCTAGGCACAGGCTGGGCACAGGCTAGACACTGGCTAGGCACAGGCTAGTCTCTGGCTAGGTAATGGCAAGACTCTGGCTAGGTACAGGCTAGACACAGGCTAGATACTGGCTAGGCACAGACTGGGCACTGACTAGGAATTGGCCAGGCACAGGCTATGCACACGCCAGTCACAGGCAAGGATTAGACACAGGCCAGACACAGGGAGGACACAGGCTAGACACAGGCTAAACTGAGGCTAGACACAGGCTAGACACAGGCTAAACTGAGGCTAGACACTGGCTAGGCACAGGCTAGACACTGGCATGGCAAAGGCTAGGTACAGGCTAGGCACAGGGTAGACAATGGCTAGGCACAGGCTAGATTCTGGCTAGGCACAGGCTAAACACAGGCTAGACACTGGCTAGAAACAGGCTAGACACTGGCTAGGCACAGGCTAGGCACAGCCTAGACACTAGCTAGGCACTGGCTAGACACTGGCTTGACACTGGCTAGACACTGGCTAGACACTGGCTAGGCCCATGCTAGACAGTAGCTATGCCGACGCTAGACACTGGCTATGAAGAGGCTAGACACTGGCTAGGCACAGGCTAAACATTGGCTAGGCACAGGCTAGGCACAGGCTAGACACTGGCTAGGAACAGGCTAGACACTGGCTATGCACAGGCTAGACACTGGATAGACAGGCTAGACAGTGGCTAGGCACAGGCTTGACTCTGGCTAGGCACAGGCTAGACACAGGCTAGGCACAGGCTAGACACTGGCTATGCACAGGCTAGACACTTGATAGACAGGCTAGACAGTGGCTAGGAAAAGGCTTGACTCTGGGTAGGCACAGGCTAGACACTGGCTAGGAACAGGCTAGACACTGGCTAGGCACAGGCTAGACACTGGCTCCGCACAGGCTAGACACAGGCTAGACACAGGCTAAACACAGGCTAGACACACGCTAGACACTGGCTATGCACAGGCTAGACACTGGATAGACAGGCAAGACAGTGGCTAGGCACAGGCTTGACTCTGGCTAGGCACAGGCTAGACACAGGCTAGGCACAGGCTAGACACTGGCAATGCACAGGCTAGACACTGGATAGACAGGCTAGCCAGTGGCTAGGAACAGGCTTGACTCTGGGTAGGCACAGGCTAGACACTGGCTAGGAACAGGCTAGACAGTGGCTAGGCACAGGATAGACACTGGCTAGGCACACACTAGACACTGGCTAGACACTGGCTAGACACTGTCTAGACACTGGCTAGACACTGGCTAGACACTGTCTAGACACTGTCTAGACACTGGCTTGACACTAGCTAGACACTGGCTAGACACTGGCTAGAAACTGGCTAGACACCGCCTAGACACTGGCTAGGCACAGGCTAGACTCTGGCTAGACACTGGCTAGGCACAGACTAGACACTGGCTAGGCAAAGACTAGGCACAGACTAGACACTGGCTAGGCACAGGCTAGACACTGGCTAGGCACAGGCTAGAAACTGGCTAGGCACAGGCTAGATACTGGCTAGGCACAGGCTAGACACAGGCTAGACACAGGCTAGACACAGGCTAAACACAGGCTAGACACAGGCTAGACACTGCCTAGACACTGGCTAGGCACAGGCTAGGCACAGGCTAGAC
This sequence comes from Zaprionus indianus, assembly GCA_018904595.1. Classification (NCBI taxonomy): domain Eukaryota; kingdom Metazoa; phylum Arthropoda; class Insecta; order Diptera; family Drosophilidae; genus Zaprionus; species Zaprionus indianus. The sequence goes on from JAEIHA010001061.1 coordinate 1,626,935, forward strand.
ACTAGCTAGGCACTGGCTAGACACTGGCTAGAGACTGTCTAGACACTGTCTAGACACTGGCTAGAGACTGGCTAGACACTGTCTAGACACTGGCTAGAGACTGGCTAGACACTGTCTAGACACTGGCTAGAGACTGGCTAGACACTGTCTAGACACTGGCTAGACACTGGCTAGGCACAGGCTAGGCACAGGCTAGACACTAGCTAGGCTCTGGCTAGACAATATTTAGGCACTGGCTAGACACTGGCTAGACACTGGCTAGACACTGGCTAGGCACAGACTAGGCACTGGCTAGGCACAGACTAGGCACTGGCTAGGCACAGACTAGGCACAGACTAGGCACAGACTAGACACTGGCTAGAGACTGGCTAGACACTGTCTAGACACTGGCTAGAGACTGGCTAGACACTGTCTAGACACTGGCTAGAGACTGGCTAGACACTGTCTAGACACTGGCTAGACACTGGCTAGGCACAGGCTAGGCACAGGCTAGACACTAGCTAGGCTCTGGCTAGACAATATTTAGGCACTGGCTAGACACTGGCTAGACACTGGCTAGACACTGGCTAGACACTGGCTAGAAACTGGCTAGACACCGCCTAGACACTGGCTAGACACTGGCGAGGCACAGGCTAAACACTGGCTAGGCACAGGCTAAACACATGCCAATCACAGGCAAGGCACAGGCTAGACACAGGCTAGACACAGGCTAGACACTGGCTAGGCACAGGCTAGACACTGGCTAGGCACAGGCTAGCCACTGGCTCCGCACAGGCTAGACACAGGCTAGACACAGGCTAAACACAGGCTAGACACACGCTAGACACTGGCTATGCACAGGCTAGACACTGGATAGACAGGCTAGACAGTGGCTAGGAACAGGCTTGACTCTGGGTAGGCACAGGCTAGACACTGGCTAGGAACAGGCTAGACAGTGGCTAGGCACAGGCTAGACACTGGCTCCGCACAGGCTAGACACTGGCTAAACACAGGCTAGACACTGGCTATGCACAGGCTAGACACTGGATAGACAGGCTAGACAGTGGCTAGGCACAGGCTTGACTCTGGCTAGGCACAGGCTAGTCACTGGCTAGGCACAGGCTAGGCACAGGCTGGGCACAGGCTAGACACTGGCTAGGCACAGGCTAAGCACATGGCAATCACAGGCAAGGCACAGGCTAGACACAGGCTAGACACTGGCTAGGAACAGGCTAGACACTGGCTAGGCACAGGCTAGACACTGGCTAGGAACAGGCTAGACACTGGCTAGGCACAGGCTAGACACAGGCTAGGCACAGGCAAGGCACAGGCTAGACACAGGCTAGGCACAGGCTAGACACTGGATAGACAGGCTAGACAGTCGCTAGGCACAGGCTTGACTCTGGCTAGGCACATGCTAGACACAGGCTATGCACAGGCTAGACACTGGCTATGCACAGGCTAGACACTGGATAGACAGGCTAGACAGTGGCTAGGCACAGGCTTGACTCTGGCTAGGCACAGGCTAGACACAGGCTAGGCACAAGCTAGACACTGGCTAGGAACAGGCTAGACACTGGCTAGGAACAGGCTAGACACTGGCTAGGCACAGGCTATGCACATGCCAGTCACAGGCAAGGCTTAGACACAGGCCAGACACAGGGAGGTCAAAGGCTAGACACAGGCTAGACTGAGGCTAGACACGGGCTAGACACTAGCTAGGCACAGGCTAGACACTGGCTAGGCACAGGGTAGACACTGGCTAGGCACAGGCTAGAGTCTGGCTAGGCACAGGATAGACACTGGCTAGGCACAGACTAGACACTGGCTAGACACTGGCTAGACACTGGCTAGACACTGTCTAGACACTGTCTAGATACTGGCTTGACACTGTCTAGATACTGGCTTGACACTGGCTAGACACTGGCTAGACACTGGCTAGAAACTGGCTAGATACCGCCTAGACACTGGCTAGACACTGGCGAGGCACCGGCTAAACACTGGCTAGGCACAGGCTAAACACATGCCAATCACAGGCAAGGCACAGGCTAGACACAGGCTAGACACAGGCTAGACACTGGCTAGGCACAGGCTAGACACTGGCTAGGCACAGGCTAGCCACTCTGCGCCACAGGCTAGACACAGGCTAGACACAGGCTAAACACAGGCTAGACACACGCTAGACACTGGCTATGCACAGGCTAGACACTGGATAGACAGGCTAGACAGTGGCTAGGCACAGGCTTGACTCTGGCTAGGCACAGGCTAGACACAGGGTAGGCACAGGCTAGACACTGGCTATGCACAAGCTAGACACTGGCTAGGAACAGGCTAGACACTGGCTAGGAACAGGCTCGACACTGGCTAGGCACAGGCTGTGCACATGCCAGTCACAGGCAAGGCTTAGACACAGGCCAGACACAGGGAGGACACAGGCTAGACACAGGCTAGACTGAGGCTAGACACGGGCTAGACACAAGCTAGGCACAGGCTAAACACTGGCTTGGCACAGGCTAGACAGAGGCTAGACACAGGCTAGACACTGGCTAGGAACAGGCTAGACACTGGCTAGGCACAGGCTAGACACTGGCTAGGCACAGGGTAGACACTGGCTAGGCACAGGCTAGAGTCTGGCTAGGCACAGGCTAGACACTGGCTAGGCACAGACTAGACACTGGCTAGACACTGGCTAGACACTGTCTAGACACTGTCTAGACACTGGCTTGACACTGGCTAGACACTGGCTAGACACTGGCTAGACACTGGCTTGACACTGGCTAGACACTGGCTTGACACTGGCTAGACACTGGCTAGACACTGGCTAGAAACTGGCTAGCCACTGGCGAGGCACAGGCTAAACACTGGCTAGGCACAGGCTAAACACATGCCAATCACAGGCAAGGCACAGGCTAGACACAGGCTAGACACAGGCTAGACACTGGCTAGGCACAGGCTAGACACTGGCTAGGCACAGGCTAGACACTGGCTAGGAACAGGCTAGACACTGGCTATGCACAGGCTAGACACTGGCTAGGCACAGGCTAGACACTGGCTCCGCACAGGCTAGACACAGGCTAGACACAGGCTAGACACAGGCTAAACACAGGCTAGACACTGGCTAGGCACTGGCTAGGCACAGGCTAGACACTGGCTAGGCAGAGGCTAGACACTGGCTAGGCACAGGCTAGGCACAGGCTAGGCACAGGCTAAACTCTGGCTAGGCACAGGCTAAACACAGGCTTGACACTGGCTAGAAAAAGCCTAGACACTGGCTAGGCACAGGCTAGGCACAGGCTAGACACTAGCTAGGCACTGGCTTGACACTGGCTAGACACTGGCTTGACACTGGCTAGACACTGGCTAGACACTGGCTAGACACTGGCTAGAAACAGGCTAGACACTGGCCAGGCACAGGCTAGGCACAGGCTAGACACTAGCTAGACACTGGCTCGACACTGGCTAGACACTAGCTAGGCACTGGATAGGCACTGGATAGACACTGGCTAGACACTGGCTAGGCACTGTCTAGACACTGGCTAGGCACAGGCTAGACTCTGGCTAGGCACAGGCTAGACTCTGGCTACGCACAGGCTAGACTCTGGCTAGGCACAGGCTAGACACTGGCTAGGCACAGGCTAGACACTGGCTAGGCACAGACTAGACACCGGCTAGGCAAAGACTAGGCACAGACTAGACACTGGCTAGGCACAGGCTAGGCACAGGCTGGGCACAGGCTAGACACTGGCTAGGCACAGGCTAGACTCTGGCTAGGTAAAGGCTAGACACAGGCTAGGCACAGGCTAGACACTGGCTATGTACAGGCTAGACACTGGATAGACAGGCTAGACAGTGGCTAGGCACAGGCTTGACTCTGGTTAGGCACAGGCTAGACACAGGCTAGGCACAGGCTAGACACTGGCTATGCACAGGCTAGACACTGGATAGACAGGCTAGACAGTGGCTAGGCACAGGCTTGACTCTGGCTACGCACAGGCTAGACACAGGCGAGGCACAGGCTAGACACTGGCTAGGAACAGGCTAGACGCTGGCTAGGCACAGGCTATGCACATGCCAGTCACAGGCAAGGTTTAGACACAGGCCAGACACAGGGAGGACACAGGCTAGAAACAGGCTAGACTGAGGCTAGACACGGGCTAGACACTGGCTAGGCACAGGCTAGACACTGGCTAGGCACAGGCTAGACACTGGCTTGGCACAGGCTAGACTATGGCTAGGCACAGGCTAGACACTGGCTACGCACAGACTAGACACTGGCTAGGGAAAGACTAGGCACTGACTAGACACTGGCTAGGCACAGGCTAGGCACAGGCTGGGCACAGGCTAGACACTGGCTAGGCACAGGCTAGACACTGGCTAGGAACAGGCTAGACACTGGCTAGGAACAGGCTAGACACTGGCTAGGCACAGGCTAGACACTGGCTAGGCACAGGCTAGACACTGGCTAGGAACAGGCAAGGCCTAGACACAGGCCAGACACAGGGAGGACACAGGCTAGACACAGGCTAGACTGAGGCTAGACACGGGCTAGACACTGGCTAGGCACTGGCTAGGCACAGACTAGACACTGGCTAGGCAAAGACTGGGCACTGACTAGACACTGGCTAGGCACAGGCTAGGCACAGGCTGGGCACAGGCTAGACTCTGGCTAGGTAAAGGCTAGACACAGGCTGGGCACAGGCAAGGCACAGGCTAGACACAGGCTGGGCACAGGCAAGGCACAGGCTAGACACAGGCTAGGCACAGGCTAGACACTGGCTATGCACAGGCTAGACACTGGATAGACAGACTAGACAGTGGCTAGGCACAGGCTTGACTCTGGCTAGGCACAGGCTAGACACAGGCTAGGCACAGGCTAGGCACAGGCTAGACACTGGCTAGGAACAGGCTAGACACTGGCAAGGCACAGGCTATGCATATGCCAGTCACAGGCAAGGCTTAGACACAGGCCAAACACAGACACACAGACATAGACACTGGCTGGGCACAGGCTAGACTTTGGCTAGGCACAGGCTAGACACTGGCTAGACACTGGCTAGGCAGAGGCTATGCAAATGCCAGTCACAGGCAAGGCTTAGACACAGGCCAAACAGAGACACACAGACATAGACACTGGCTAGGCACAGGCTAGACTTTGGCTAGGCACAGGCTAGACACAGGCCAGACACAGGGAGGTCACAGGCTAGACACAGGCTAGACACTGGCTTGGCACAGGCTAGACAGAGGCTAGACACAGGCTAGACTTTGGCTAGGCACAGGCTAGACACTGGCTAGACACTGGCTAGGCACAGGCTATGCAAATGCCAGTCACAGGCAAGGCTTAGACACAGGCCAGACACAGGGAGGACACAGGCTAGACACAGGCTGGACACCGGCTTGCAACAGGCTAGACAGAGGCTAGACACAGGCTTGACACTGGCTAGGCACAGGCTAGACACGGGCTAGGCACAGGCTATACACTGGCCATGCACAGGCTAGACGCTGGCTAGGCATAGGCTAGACTCTGGCTAGGCACAGGCTAAACACTGGCGAGGCACTGGCTAGGCACTGGCTAGGCACTGGCTAGGCACAGGCTAGGCACAGACTGGGCACAGGCTAGACACTGGCTAGGCACTGGCTAGGCACTGGCTAGGCACTGGCTAGGCACTGGCTAGGCACTGGCTAGGCACTGGCTAGGCACTGGCTAGGCACTGGCTAGGCACTGGCTAGGCACTGGCTAGGCACTGGCTAGGCACTGGCTAGGCACTGGCTAGGCAAAGACTAGGCACTGACTAGACACTGGCTAGGCACAGGCTAGGCACAGACTGGGCACAGGCTAGACACTGGCTAGGCACAGGCTAGACTCTGGCTAGGCACTGGCTAGGCACTGGCTAGGCACTGGCTAGGCACTGGCTAGGCACTGGCTAGGCACTGGCTAGGCACTGGCTAGGCACTGGCTAGGCACTGGCTAGGCACTGGCTAGGCACTGGCTAGGCACTGGCTAGGCACTGGCCAGGCACTGGCTAGGCACTGGCTAGGCACTGGCTAGGCACTGGCTAGGCACTGGCTAGGCACTGGCTAGGCACTGGCTAGGCACTGGCTAGGCACTGGCTAGGCACTGGCTAGGCACTAACTAGGCACTGGCTAGGCACTGGCTAGGCACTGGCTAGGCACTGGCTAGGCACTGGCTAGGCACTGGCTAGGCACTGGCTAGGCACTGGCCAGGCACAGGCTAGACATAGGCGAGACATAGGCGAGACACTGGCAAGGCACAGGCTAGGCACTGGTTAGGCACTGTCTAGGCACTGGCTAGACACAGGCAAGACACTGGATAGGCACTGGCTAGGCACAGGCTATGCTGATGCCAATCACAAGCAAAGTACAGGCTAGACACAGGTTCGATACTGGTAAGGAACAGGCTAGACACTGGCTAGGCACAGGCTATGCACATGCCAGTCACAGGCAAGGCTTAGACACAGGCCAGACACAGCGAGGACACAGGCTAGACACACGCTAGACTGAGGCTAGACAAGGGCTAGACACTGGCTAGGCACAGGCTAGACACTGGCTAGGCACAGGCTAGACACAGGCTAGACACTGGCTAGGCACAGGCTAGACACTGGCTAGGCACAGGCTAGACACTGGCTAGGCACAGGCTAGACTCTGGCTAGGCACAGGCTAGACTCTGGCTAGGCACAGGCTAGACACTGGTTAGGCACAGACTAGACACTGGCTAGGCAAAGACTAGGCACTGACTAGACACTGGCTAGGCACAGGCTAGGCACAGACTGGGCACAGGCTAGACACTGGCTAGGCACAGGCTAGACTCTGGCTAGGCACAGGCTAGACACAGGCTAGGCACAGGCTAGACACTGGCTATGCACAGGCTAGACACTGGATAGACAGGAAGACAGTGGCTAGGCACAGGCTTGACTTTGGCTAGGCACAGCCTAGACACAGGCTAGGCACAGGCTAGACACTGGCTAGGAACAGGCTAGACACTGGCTATGCACAGGCTATGCACATGCCAGCCACAGGCAAGGCTTAGACACAGGCCAGACACAGGGAGGACACAGGCTAGACACAGGCTGGACACCGGCTTGGCACAGGCTAGACAGAGGCTAGACACAGGCTTGACACTGGCTAGGCACAGGCTAGACACTGGCTAGGCACAGGCTATACACTGGCCATGCACAGGCTAGACGCTGGCTAGGCATAGGCTAGACTCTGGCTAGGCACAGGCTAAACACTGCAAGGCACAAGCTTAACACTGGCTAGGCACAGGCTATGCACATGTCAATCATAGGCAAGGCACAGGCTAGACACAGGCTAGACACTGGCTAGGCACAGGATAGACACTGGCTAGGCACAGGCTAGACTCTGGCTAGGCACAGGCTAGACACTGGTTAGGCACAGACTAGACACTGGCTAGGCAAAGACTAGGCACTGACTAGACACTGGCTAGGCACAGGCTAGGCACAGACTGGGCACAGGCTAGACACTGGCTAGGCACAGGCTAGACTCTGGCTAGGCACAGGCTAGACACAGGCTAGGCACAGGCTAGACACTGGCTATGCACAGGCTAGACACTGGATAGACAGGAAGACAGTGGCTAGGCACAGTCTTGACTTTGGCTAGGCACAGCCTAGACACAGGCTAGGCACAGGCTAGACACTGGCTAGGAACAGTCTAGACACTGGCTATGCACAGGCTATGCACATGCCAGTCACAGGCAAGGCTTAGACACAGGCCAGACACAGGGAGGACACAGGCTAGACACAGGCTGGACACCGGCTTGGCACAGGCTAGACTGAGGCTAGACACAGGCTTGACACTGGCTAGGCACAGGCTAGACACGGGCTAGGCACAGGCTATACACTGGCCATGCATAGGCTAGACGCTGGCTAGGCATAGGCTAGACTCTGGCTAGGCACAGGCTAAACACTGGCGAGGCACAAGCTTAACACTGGCTAGGCACAGGCTATGCACATGTCAATCATAGGCAAGGCACAGGCTAGACACAGGCTAGACACTGGCTAGGCACAGGCTAGACACTGGCTAGGCACAGGCTAGACAGTGGCTAGGCACAGGCTATACACTGGCTATGCACAGGCTAGACACTGGCTAGGCATAGGCTAGACTCTGGCTAGGCATAGGCTAGACTCTGGCTAGGCACAGGCTAAACACTGGCTAGGCACAGGCTATGCACATGCCAATCACAAGCAAGGCACAGGCTAGACACTGGCTAGGCACAGGCTAGACACTGGCTAGGCACAGACTGGGCACTGACTAGGAACTGGCCAGGCACAGGCTATGCACATGCCAATCACAAGCAAGGTACAGGGTAGACACAGGCTAGACACAGGCTAGGCACAGGCTAGACACTGGCTAGGCACAGACTGAACACTGACTAGGAACTGGCCAGGCACGAGCTATGCACACGCCAGTCACAGGCAAGGCTTAGACACAGGCCAGACATAGGGAGGACACAGGCTAGACACAGGCTAGACTGAGGCTAGAAACAGGCTAGACACTGGCTAGGCACACGATAGACACTGGCTTGGCACAGGCTAGACACTGGCTAGGCACAGGCTAGACACTGGCTAGGCACTGGCTAGGCACAGGCTAGACATAGGCCAGACACTGGCAAGGCACAGGCTAGGCACTGGTTAGGCACTTGCTAGGCACTGGTTTGGCACAGGCGAGACACTGGCTAGGCACAGGCTATGCTGATGCCAATCACAGGCAAGGCTTAGACACTGGCCAGACACAGGGAGGACACAGGCTAGACACAGAATAGACTGAGGCTAGACACGGGCTAGACACTGGCTAGGCACAGGCTAGACACTGGCTTGGCACAGGCTAGACAGAGGCTAGACACAGGCTAGACACTGGCTAGGCACAGGCTAGACACTGGCTAGGCACAGGCTAGACACTGGCTAGGCACAGACTAGACACTGACTAGGCAAAGACTAGGCACTGACTAGACACTGGCTAGGCACAGGCTAGGCACAGGCTGGACACAGGCTAGACACTGGCTAGGCACAGGCTATGCACATGCCAGTCACAGGCAAGGCTAAGACACAGGCCAGACACAGGGAGGACACAGGCTAGACACAGGCTAGACTGAGGCTAGACACGGGCTAGACACTGGCTTATCACAGGCTAGAAAACGGCTAGCCAGAGGCTAGACACAGGCTAGACACAGGCTTGGCACAGGCAAGACTCTGGCTAGGCACAGGCTATGCATATGCCAGTCACAGGCTAGACACAGGCTAGGCACAGGCTGTACACAGGCTAGACACTGGCTAGACACAGGTAAGACACAGGCTAGACACAGGCTAGACACAGGCTAGACAGAGGCTAGACACTGGCTAGGCACAGACTAGACTCTGGCTAGGTAAAGGCTAGACACAGGCTAGGCACAGGCTGGACACAGGCTAGACACTGGCTAAGTACAGGCTAGACACTGGCTAGGTACAGGCTAGGCACTGGCTAGGTACAGGCTAGACACTGGCAAGGTACAGGCTAGACACTGGCTAGACACTGGCTAGACACTGGCTAGGTACAGGCTAGGCACTGGCTAGGTACAGGCTAGGCACAGGCTAGACACTGGCTAGGCACAGGCTAGACACATGCCAATCACAGGCAAGACACAGGCTAGACGCTGGCTAGACACAGACAAGACACAGGTTAGATACAGGCTAGACAGATGCTAGGCACAGGCTTGACTCTGGCTAGGCACAGGCTAGACACAGGCTAGATACTGGCTGGGAACCGACTGGGCACTGACTAGGAACTGGCCAGGCACAGGCTATGCACACGCCAGTCACAGGCAAGGCTTAGACACAGGCCAGACACAGGGAGGACACAGGCTAGACACAGGCTAGACTGAGGCTAGACACAGGCTAGACACTGGCTAGGTACAGGCTAGACACAGGCTAGACACTGGCTAGGTACAGGCTAGACACCGGCTTGGCACAGGCCAGACATAGGCTAGACACTGGCTAGGCACAGGCTAGGCACTGGTTAGGCACTGGCTAGGCACAGGCTATGCACCTGCCAGTCACAGGCAAGGCACAAGCTAGACATAGGCTAGATAATTGCTAGGCACAGGCTAGGCACAGGCTTGACTCTGGCTAGCCACAGGCTAGACACAGGCAAGACACTTGCTAGGCACAGGCTAGGCACTGGATAGGCACAGGCTATACACAGGCTAGACACTGGCTAGACACAGGCAGGACACAGGCTAGACACAGGCTAGACAGAGGCTAGACAGAGGCTAGACACAGGCTAGATACTGGCTAGGCACAGGCTATGCATATGCCAGTCACAGGCAAGGCACAGGCTAGACACAGGCTAGACACAGGCTAAGCACAGGCTAGACACTGGCTAGACACTGGCTATGCACAGGCTAGACCCTGGCTAGGCACAGCCTAGACACTGGCTAGACACAGGCAAGACACAGGCTATACACAGGCTAGACACTGGCAAGACACAGGCAAGACACAGGCTAGACACAGGCTAGACACATGCTAGACACTGGCTAGGCCCAGGCTAGACACTGGCTAGGCACAGGCTATGCATATGCCAGTCACAGGCAATGCACAGGCTAGACACAGGCTAAGCACAGGCTAGTCACTGGCTAGACACTGGCTATGCACAGGCTAGACTCTGGCTAGGCACAGCCTAGACACTGGCTAGACACAGGCAAGACACAGGCTATACACAGGCTAGACACTGGCAAGACACAGGCAAGACACAGGCTAGACACAGGCTAGACAAACGCTAGACACTGGCTGGGCACCGACTGGGCACTGACTAGGAACTGGCCAGGCACAGGCTATGCACACGCCAGTCACAGGCAAGGCATAGACACAGGCCAGACACTGGCAAGACACAGGCAAGACACAGGCTAGACACAGGCTAGACACAGGCTAGACACTGGCTAGGCCCAGGCTAGACACTGCCTAGGCACAGGCTAGACACTGGCTAGGCACAGGCTAGGCACAGGCTAGGCACAGGCTAGGCACAGGCTAGGCACAGGCTATACACAGGCTAGACACTGGCTAGACACAGGCAAGACACTGGCTAGAGACAGGCCAGACACAGGCTAGACAGAGGCTAGACACAGGCTAGACACTGGCTAGGCCCAGGCTAGACACTGGCTAGGCACAGGCTAGGCACAGACTGGACACAGGCTAGACACTGGCTAGGCAAAGACTAGACTCTGGCTAGGTAAAGGCTAGACACAGGCTAGGCACTGGCTAGGTACAGGCTAGGCACTGGCAAGGTACAGGCTAGGCACTGGCTAGACACTGGCTAGGCACAGGCTATGCACATGCCAGTCACAGGCAAGGCACAGGCTATGCATATGCCAGTCACAGGCAAGGCACAGGCTAGACAAAGGCTAGACACAGGCAAGACACAGGCTAGACACTGGCTTGGCACAGGCTAGACTCTGGCTAGGCACAGGTTAGGCACAGAATGGACACAGGCTAGACACTGGCTAGGCACAGACTAGACTATGGCTAGGTAAAGGGTTGACACAGGCTAGGCACAGGCTAGACACAGGCTTGACACTGGCCAGGTACAGGCTAGGCACTGGCTAGGTACAGGCTAGGCACAGGCAAGACACAGGCTATACACAGGCTAGACACAGCCAAGACACTGGCTTGGCACAGGCTAGACTCTGGCTAGGCACAGGCTATGCATATGCCAGTCACAGGCAAGGCACAGGCTAGACACAGGCTAAGCACAGGCTAGACACTGGCTAGACACTGGCTATGCACACGTTAGACTCTGGCTAGGCACAGCCTAGACACTGGCTAGACACAGGCAAGACACAGGCCATACACAGGCTAAACACTGGCTAGACACAGGCAAGACACAGGCTAGACACAGGCTAGACACAGGCTAGACACTGGCTAGGCCCAGGCTAGAAACTGGCTAGGAACAGGCTAGACACTGGCTAGCCACAGGCTAGGCACAGGCTAGGCATAGGCTATACACAGGCTAGACACAGGTTAGACACTGGCTAGGTACAGGCTAGGCACTGGCTAGGTACAGGCTAGGCACTGGTTAGACACTGGCTAGGCACAGGCTATGCACATGCCAGTCACAGGCAAGGCACAGGCTAGACACGGGCTAGGCACAGGCAAGACACAGGCTATACACAGGCTAGACATAGGCTAGACACAGGCTAGACACAGGCAAGACACAGGCTAGAAAAAGGCTAGCCAGAGGCTAGACACAGGCTAGACACTAGCTAGGCACAGGCAAGACACTGGCAAGGTACAGGCTAGACACTGGCTAGGCACAGGCTAGACACTGGCTAGGCACAGGCTAGACACAGGCAGGACACAGGCTAGATGCTGGCTAGGCACAGGCTATGCATATGCCAGTCACAGGCAAGGCACAGGCTAGACACAGGCTAAGCACAGGCTAGACACTGGCTAGACACTGGCTATGCACAGGCTAGACTCTGGCTAGGCACAGCCTAGACACTGGCTATGCACAGGCTAGACTCTGGCTAGGCACTGGCTAGGCACAGGCTAGACACTGGCTAGACACTGGCTAGGCACAGGCTAGACACTGGCTAGGCACAGGCTAGACTCTGGCTAGGCACAGGCTAGACACTGGCTAGGCACAGGCTAGACACTGGCTAGGCACAGACTAAACACCGGCTAGGCAAAGACTAGGCACAGACTAGACACTGGCTAGGCACAGGCTAGGCGCAGGCTGGGCACAGGCTAGACACTGGCTAGGGCACAGGCTAGACTCTGGCTAGGTAAAGGCTAGACACAGGCTAGGCACAGGCAAGGCACAGGCTAGACACAGGCTAAGCACAGGCTAGACACTGGCTAGACACTGGCTATGCACAGGCTAGACTCTGGCTAGGCACAGCCTAGACACTGGCTATGCACAGGCTAGACTCTGGCTAGGCACTGGCTAGGCACAGGCTAGACACTGGCTAGACACTGGCTAGGCACAGGCTAGACACTGGCTAGGCATAGGCTAGACACTGGCTAGGCACAGGCTAGGCACAGGCTAGGCACAGGCTAGGCACAGGCTGGGCACCGACTGGGCACTGACTAGGAACTGGCCAGGCACAGGCTATGCACATGCCAGTCACAGGCAAGGCTTAGACACAGGCCAGACGGGGAGGAGACAGGCTAGACACAGGCTAGACTGAGGCTAGACACAGGCTAGACACTGGCTAAGTACAGGCTAGACTCTGGCTAGGCACAGCCTAGACACTGGCTATGCACAGGCTAGACTCTGGCTAGGCACTGGCTAGGCACAGGCTAGACGCTGGCTAGACATAGACAAGACACAGGTTAGATACAGGCTAGACAGATGCTAGGCACAGGCTTGACTCTGGCTAGGCACAGGCTAGACACAGGCTAGATACTGGCTGGGCACCGAATGGGCACTGACTAGAAACTGGCCCGGCACAGGCTATGCACACGCCAGTCACAGGCAAGGCTTAGACACAGGCCAGACGGGGAGGAGACAGGCTAGACACAGGCTAGACTGAGGCTAGACACAGGCTAGACACTGGCTAAGTACAGGCTAGACACTGGCTTGGCACAGGCTAGACACTGGCTAGGCACGGGCTAGACACTGGCTAGGCATAGGCTAGACATAGGCTAGACACTGGCAAGGCACAGGCTAGGCACTAGTTAGGCACTGGCTAGGCACAGGCTATGCACCTGCCAGTCACAGGCAAGGCACAAGCTAGACACAGGCTAGATAATTGCTAGGCACAGGCTAGGCACAGGCTTGACTCTGGCTAGGCACAGGCTAGACACAGGCAAGACACTGGCTAGGCACAGGCTAGGCACTGGATAGGCACAGGCTATACACAGGCTAGACACTGGCTAGACACAGGCAGGACACAGGCTAGATGCTGGCTAGGCACAGGCTATGCATATGCCAGTCACAGGCAAGGCACAGGCTAGACACAGGCTAAGCACAGGCTAGACACTGGCTAGACACTGGCTATGCACAGGCTAGACTCTGGCTAGGCACAGCTTAGACACTGGCTAGACACAGGCAAGACACAGGCTTTACACAGGCTAGACACTGGCAAGACACAGGCAAAACACAGGCTAGACACAGGCTAGACACATGCTAGACACTGGCTGGGCCCAGGCTAGACACTGGCTAGGCACAGGCTATGCATATGCCAGTCACAGGCAAGGCACAGGCTAGACACAGGCTAAGCACAGGCTAGACACTGGCTAGACACTGGCTATGCACAAGCTAGACTCTGGCTAGGCACAGCCTAGACACTGGCTATGCACAGGCTAGACTCTGGCTAGGCACAGCCTAGACACTGGCTAGACACAGGCAAGACACAGGCTATACACAGGCTAGACACTGGCAAGACACAGGCTAGACACGGGCTAGGCACAGGCAAGACACAGGCTATACACAGGCTAGACATAGGCTAGACACAGGCTAGACACAGGCAAGACACAGGCTAGAAAAAGGCTAGCCAGAGGCTAGACACAGGCTAGACACTAGCTAGGCACAGGCAAGACACTGGCAAGGTACAGGCTAGACACTGGCTAGGCACAGGCTAGACACTGGCTAGGCACAGGCTAGACACAGGCAGGACACAGGCTAGATGCTGGCTAGGCACAGGCTATGCATATGCCAGTCACAGGCAAGGCACAGGCTAGACACAGGCTAAGCACAGGCTAGACACTGGCTAGACACTGGCTATGCACAGGCTAGACTCTGGCTAGGCACAGCCTAGACACTGGCTATGCACAGGCTAGACTCTGGCTAGGCACTGGCTAGGCACAGGCTAGACACTGGCTAGACACTGGCTAGGCACAGGCTAGACACTGGCTAGGCACAGGCTAGACTCTGGCTAGGCACAGGCTAGACACTGGCTAGGCACAGGCTAGACACTGGCTAGGCACAGACTAAACACCGGCTAGGCAAAGACTAGGCACAGACTAGACACTGGCTAGGCACAGGCTAGGCGCAGGCTGGGCACAGGCTAGACACTGGCTAGGCACAGGCTAGACTCTGGCTAGGTAAAGGCTAGACACAGGCTAGGCACAGGCAAGGCACAGGCTAGACACAGGCTAAGCACAGGCTAGACACTGGCTAGACACTGGCTATGCACAGGCTAGACTCTGGCTAGGCACAGCCTAGACACTGGCTATGCACAGGCTAGACTCTGGCTAGGCACTGGCTAGGCACAGGCTAGACACTGGCTAGACACTGGCTAGGCACAGGCTAGACACTGGCTAGGCATAGGCTAGACACTGGCTAGGCACAGGCTAGGCACAGGCTAGGCACAGGCTAGGCACAGGCTGGGCACCGACTGGGCACTGACTAGGAACTGGCCAGGCACAGGCTATGCACATGCCAGTCACAGGCAAGGCTTAGACACAGGCCAGACGGGAGGAGACAGGCTAGACACAGGCTAGACTGAGGCTAGACACAGGCTAGACACTGGCTAAGTACAGGCTAGACTCTGGCTAGGCACAGCCTAGACACTGGCTATGCACAGGCTAGACTCTGGCTAGGCACTGGCTAGGCACAGGCTAGACGCTGGCTAGACATAGACAAGACACAGGTTAGATACAGGCTAGACAGATGCTAGGCACAGGCTTGACTCTGGCTAGGCACAGGCTAGACACAGGCTAGATACTGGCTGGGCACCGAATGGGCACTGACTAGAAACTGGCCCGGCACAGGCTATGCACACGCCAGTCACAGGCAAGGCTTAGACACAGGCCAGACGGGAGGAGACAGGCTAGACACAGGCTAGACTGAGGCTAGACACAGGCTAGACACTGGCTAAGTACAGGCTAGACACTGGCTTGGCACAGGCTAGACACTGGCTAGGCACGGGCTAGACACTGGCTAGGCATAGGCTAGACATAGGCTAGACACTGGCAAGGCACAGGCTAGGCACTAGTTAGGCACTGGCTAGGCACAGGCTATGCACCTGCCAGTCACAGGCAAGGCACAAGCTAGACACAGGCTAGATAATTGCTAGGCACAGGCTAGGCACAGGCTTGACTCTGGCTAGGCACAGGCTAGACACAGGCAAGACACTGGCTAGGCACAGGCTAGGCACTGGATAGGCACAGGCTATACACAGGCTAGACACTGGCTAGACACAGGCAGGACACAGGCTAGATGCTGGCTAGGCACAGGCTATGCATATGCCAGTCACAGGCAAGGCACAGGCTAGACACAGGCTAAGCACAGGCTAGACACTGGCTAGACACTGGCTATGCACAGGCTAGACTCTGGCTAGGCACAGCTTAGACACTGGCTAGACACAGGCAAGACACAGGCTTTACACAGGCTAGACACTGGCAAGACACAGGCAAAACACAGGCTAGACACAGGCTAGACACATGCTAGACACTGGCTGGGCCCAGGCTAGACACTGGCTAGGCACAGGCTATGCATATGCCAGTCACAGGCAAGGCACAGGCTAGACACAGGCTAAGCACAGGCTAGACACTGGCTAGACACTGGCTATGCACAAGCTAGACTCTGGCTAGGCACAGCCTAGACACTGGCTATGCACAGGCTAGACTCTGGCTAGGCACAGCCTAGACACTGGCTAGACACAGGCAAGACACAGGCTATACACAGGCTAGACACTGGCAAGACACAGGCTAGACACAGGCTAGACACAGGCTAGACACTGGCTAGGCCCAGGCTAGACACTGGCTAGGCACAGGCTATGCACATGCCAGTCACAGGCAAGGCACAGGCTAGACACAGGCTAGGCACAGACAAGACACAGGCTATACACAGGCTAGACAGAGGCTAGACACAGGCTAGACACAGGCAAGACACAGGCTAGAAAAAGGCTAGCCAGAGGCTAGACACTGGCTAGGCACAGGCTAGACACTGGGAAGGTACTGGCTAGACACTGGCTAGACACTGGCTAGGCACAGGCTAGACACTGGCTAGGCACAGGCTAGACACTGGCTAGGCACAGGCTAGACACTGGCTAGGCACAGGCTAGACACTGGCTAGGCACAGGCTAGACACTGGCTAGGCACAGGCTAGACACTGGCTAGGCACAGGCTAGACACTGGCTCCGCACAGGCTAGACACAGGCTAGACACAGGCTAAACACAGGCTAGACACAGGCTAGACACTGGCTAGGCACTGGCTAGGCACAGGCTAGACACTGGCTAGACACTGGCTAGGCACAGGCTAGACACTGGCTAGGCATAGGCTAGACACTGGCTAGGCACAGGCTAGGCACAGGCTAGGCACAGGCTAGGCACAGGCTAGGCACAGGCTAGGCACAGGCTAGGCACAGGCTAGGCACAGGCTAGGCACAGGCTAGGCACAGGCTAGGCACAGGCTAGGCACAGGCTAGGCACAGGCTAGGCACAGGCTAAACACAGGCTTGACACTGGCTAGAAACAGGCTAGACACTGGCTAGGCACAGGCTAGGCACAGGCTAGACACTGGCTAGACACTGTGTAGACACTGGCTAGACACTGGCTAGACACTGGCTAGACACTGGCTAGACACTGGCTAGACACTGGCTAGACACTGGCTAGACACTGGCTAGACACTGGCTAGACACTGGCTAGACACTGGCTAGACACTGGCTAGACACTGGCTAGACACTGGCTAGACACTGGCTAGAAACAGGCTAGACACTGGCCAGGCACAGGCTAGGCACTGGCCAGGCACAGGCTAGGCACAGGCTAGACACTAGCTAGACACTGGCTAGACACTGGCTAGACACTGGCTAGACACTGGCTAGACACTGGCTAGACACTAGCTAGGCACTGGATAGACACTGGCTAGACACTGGCTAGGCACTGTCTAGACACTGGCTAGGCACAGGCTAGACTCTGGCTAGGCACAGGCTAGACACTGGCTAGGCACAGGCTAGACACTGGCTAGGCACAGACTAGACACCGGCACGGCAAAGACTAGGCACAGACTAAACACTGGCTAGGCACAGGCTAGGCGCAGGCTGGGCACAGGCTAGACACTGGCTAGGCACAGGCTAGACTCTGGCTAGGTAAAGGCTAGACACAGGCTAGGTAAAGGCTAGACACAGGCTAGGCACAGGCAAGGCACAGGCTAGACACAGGCTAGGCACAGGCTAGACACTGGCTATGTACAGGCTAGACACTGGATAGACAGGCTAGACAGTGGCTAGGCACAGGCTTGACTCTGGCTAGGCACAGGCTAGACACAGGCTAGGCACAGGCTAGACACTGGCTATGCACAGGCTAGACACTGGATAGACAGGCTAGACAGTGGCTAGGCACAGGCTTGACTCTGGCTAGGCACAGGCTAGACACTGGCTAGGCACAGGCTAGACACTGGCTAGGAACAGGCTAGACGCTGGCTAGGCACAGGCTAGACGCTGGCTAGGCACAGGCTATGCACATGCCAGTCACAGGCAAGGCCTAGACACAGGCCAGACACAGGGAGGACACAGGCTAGACACAGGCTAGACACAGGCTAGACTGAGGCTAGACACGGGCTAGACACTGGCTAGGCACAGGCTAGACACTGGCTAGACACTGGCTAGACACTGGCTAGACACTGGCTAGACACTGGCTAGACACTGGCTAGACACTGGCTAGACACTGGCTAGACACTGGCTAGAAACAGGCTAGACACTGGCCAGGCACAGGCTAGACACTGGCCAGGCACAGGCTAGGCACAGGCTAGACACTAGCTAGACACTGGCTAGACACTGGCTAGACACTCGCTAGACACTAGCTAGGCACTGGATAGACACTGGCTAGACACTGGCTAGGCACAGGCTAGACTCTGGCTAGGCACAGGCTAGACTCTGGCTAGGCACAGGCTAGACACTGGCTAGGCACAGGCTAGACACTGGCTAGGCACAGACTAAACACCGGCTAGGCAAAGACTAGGCACAGACTAGACACTGGCTAGGCACAGGCTAGGCGCAGGCTGGGCACAGGCTAGACACTGGCTAGGCACAGGCTAGACTCTGGCTAGGTAAAGGCTAGACACAGGCTAGGCACAGGCAAGGCACAGGCTAGACACAGGCTACGCACAGGCTAGACACTGGCTATGTACAGGCTAGACACTGGATAGACAGGCAAGACAGTGGCTAGGCACAGGCTTGACTCTGGCTAGGCACAGGCTAGACACAGGCTAGGCACTGGCTAGACACTGGCTATGCACAGGCTTGACTCTGGCTAGGCACAGGCTAGACACTGGCTAGGCACAGGCTAGACACTGGCTAGGAACAGGCTAGACGCTGGCTAGGCACAGGCTAGACGCTGGCTAGGCACAGGCTATGCACATGCCAGTCACAGGCAAGGCCTAGACACAGGCCAGACACAGGGAGGACACAGGCTAGACACAGGCTAGACACAGGCTAGACACAGGCTAGACTGAGGCTAGACACGGGCTAGACACTGGCTAGGCACAGGCTAGACACTGGCTAGACACTGGCTAGACACTGGCTAGACACTGGCTAGACACTGGCTAGACACTGGCTAGACACTGGCTAGACACTGGCTAGACACTGGCTAGACACTGGCTAGACACTGGCTAGACACTGGCTAGACACTGGCTAGACACTGGCTAGAAACAGGCTAGACACTGGCCAGGCACAGGCTAGGCACAGGCTAGACACTAGCTAGACACTGGCTAGACACTGGCTAGACACTCGCTAGACACTAGCTAGGCACTGGATAGACACTGGCTAGACACTGGCTAGGCACAGGCTAGACTCTGGCTAGGCACAGGCTAGACTCTGGCTAGGCACAGGCTAGACACTGGCTAGGCACAGGCTAGACACTGGCTAGGCACAGACTAAACACCGGCTAGGCAAAGACTAGGCACAGACTAGACACTGGCTAGGCACAGGCTAGGCGCAGGCTGGGCACAGGCTAGACACTGGCTAGGCACAGGCTAGACTCTGGCTAGGTAAAGGCTAGACACAGGCTAGGCACAGGCAAGGCACAGGCTTGACACAGGCTAGGCACAGGCTAGACACTGGCTATGTACAGGCTAGACACTGGATAGACAGGCTAGACAGTGGCTAGGCACAGGCTTGACTCTGGCTAGGCACAGGCTGGACACAGGCTAGGCACAGGCTAGACACTGGCTATGCACAGGCTAGACACTGGATAGACAGGCTAGACAGTGGCTAGGCACAGGCTTGACTCTGGCTTGGCACAGGCTAGACACTGGCTAGGCACAGGCTAGACACTGGCTAGGAACAGGCTAGACGCTGGCTAGGCACAGGCTAGACGCTGGCTAGGCACAGGCTATGCACATGCCAGTCACAGGCAAGGCCTAGACACAGGCCAGACACAGGGAGGACACAGGCTAGACACAGGCTAGACACAGGCTAGACTGAGGCTAGACACAGGCTAGACACTGGCTAGGCACAGGCTAGACACTGGCTAGGCACAGGCTAGAGACTGGCTAGGCACAGGCTAGACACTGGCTAGGCACAGGCTAGACACTGGCTAGGCACAGGCTAGACACTGGCTAGGCACAGGCTAGACACTGGCTAGGCACAGGCTAGATACTGGCTAGGCACAGGCTAGACACTGGCTAGGCAGAGGCTAGACACTGGCTAGGCACAGACTAGAAACTGGCTAGGCAAAGACTAGGCACTGACTAGACACTGGCTAGGCACAGGCTAGGCACAGGCTGGGCACAGGTTAGACTATGGCTAGGCACAGGCTAGACTATGGCTAGGCAGAGGCTAGACACTGGCTAGGCACAGACACTGGCTAGGCACAGGCTAGACACTGGCTAGGCACAGGCTAGACACTGGCTAGGCACAGGCTAGATACTGGCTAGGCACAGGCTAGACTATGGCTAGGCAGAGGCTAGACACTGGCTAGGCACAGACTAGAAACTGGCTAGGCAAAGACTAGGCACTGACTAGACACTGGCTAGGCACAGGCTAGGCACAGGCTGGGCACAGGTTAGACTATGGCTAGGCACAGGCTAGACTATGGCTAGGCAGAGGCTAGACACTGGCTAGGCACAGACTAGACACTGGCTAGGCAAAGACTAGGCACTGACTAGACACTGGCTAGGCACAGGCTAGACACTGGCTAGGCACAGGCTAGACTATGGCTAGGCAGAGGCTAGACACTGGCTAGGCACAGACTAGACACTGGCTAGGCAAAGACTAGGCACTGACTAGACACTGGCTAGACACAGGCCAGACACAGGGAGGACACAGGCTAGACACTGGCTAGGCACAGGCTAGACACTGGCTTGGCACAGGCTAGACAGAGGCTAGACACAGGCTAGACAGAGGCTAGACACAGGCTAGACACAGGCTTGACACTGGCTAGGCACAGGCTAGACACTGGCTAGGCACAGGCTAGACACTGGCTAGGCACAGGCTAGACTCTGGCTAGGCACAGGCTAGACTCTGGCTAAGCACAGGCTAGACTCTGGCTAAGCACAGGCTAGACTCTGGCTAAGCACAGGCTAGACTCTGGCTAAGCACAGGCTAGACACTGGCTAGGCACTGGCTAGGCAAGGACTAGACACTGGCTAGGCAAAAACTAGGCACTGACTAGAAACTGGCTAGGCACAGGCTAGTCACAGGCTGGGAACAGGCTAGACACAGGCTAGACTGAGGCTAGACACAGGCTAGACACTGGCTAGGCACACTCTAGACACTGGCTAGGCACTGGCTAGGCACTGGCTAGGCACAGGCTAGACACTGGCTAGGCACTGGCTAGGCACTGGCTAGGCACTGGCTAGGCACAGGCTAGACACTGGCTAGGCACTGGCTAGGCACTGGCTAGGCACTGGCTAGGCACTGGCTAGGCTCTGGCTAGGCACAGGCTAGACATAGGCGAGACACTGGCTAGGCACAGGCTAGGCACTGGTTAGGCACTGGCTAGGCACAGGCTAGACACAGGCAAGACACCGGATAGGCACAGGCTAGGCACAGGCTATGCTGATGCCAATCACAAGCAAAGTACAGGCTAGACACAGGTTCGATACTGGTAAGGAACAGGCTAGACACTGGCTAGGCACAGGCTAGACACTGGCTAGCCACAGGCTATGCACATGGCAATCACAGGCAAGGCTTAGACACAGGCCAGACACAGCGAGGACACAGGCTAGACACAGGCTAGACTGAGGCTAGACAAGGGCTAGACACTGGCTAGGCACAGGCTAGACACTGGCTAGGCACAGGCTAGACACTGGCTAGGCACAGGCTAGACACTGGCTAGGCACAGGCTAGACACTGGCTTGGCACAGCACTGGCTATGCACAGGCTAGACACTGGCTAGGCACAGACTAGACACTGGCTAGGCAAAGACTAGGCACTGACTAGACACTGGCTAGGCACAGGCTAGACTCTGGCTAGGTAAAGGCTAGACACAGGCTAGGCACAGGCAAGGCACAGGCTAGACACAGGCTAGGCACAGGCTAGACACTGGCTATGCACAGGCTAGACACTGGATAGACAGGCTAGACAGTGGCTAGACAGTGGCTAGGCACAGGCTTGACTCTGGCTAGGCACAGGCTTGACACAGGCTAGGCACAGGCTAGACACTGGCTATGCACAGGCTAGACACTGGATAGACAGGAAGACAGTGGCTGGGCACAGGCTTGACTCTGGGTAGGCACAGCCTAGACACAGGCTAGGCACAGCCTAGACACAGGCTAGGCACAGGCTAGACACAGGGAGGACACAGGCTAGACACAGGCTAGACGCTGGCTTGGCACAGGCTAGACAGAGGCTAGACACAGGCTAGACACTGGCTAGGCACAGGCTAGACAGAGGCTAGACACAGGCTAGACACTGGCTAGGCACAGGCTAGACACTGGCTAGGCACAGGCTAGACACTGGCTAGGCACAGGCTATACACTGGCTATGCACAGGCTAGACACTGGCTAGGCATAGGCTAGACTCTGGCTAGGCACAGGCTAAACACTGGCGAGGCACAGGCTAAACACTGGCTAGGCACAGGCTATGCACATGCCAATCACAGGCAAGGCACAGGCTAGACACAGGCTAGACACTGGCTATGAAGAGGCTAGACACTGGCTAGGCACAGGCTATACACTGGCTATGCACAGGCTAGACACTGGCTAGGCACAGGCTAGACTCTGGCTAAGCACAGGCTAAACACTGGCTAGGCACAGGCCATGCAAATGCCAATCACAAGCAAGGCACAGGCTAGACACAGGCTAGACACAGGCTAGACACTGGCTAGGCACAAGCTAGACACTGGCTAGGCACAGACTGGGTACTGACTAGGAACTGGCCAGGCACAGGCTATGCACATGCCAATCACAAGCAAGGTACAGGCTAGACACAGGCTAGACACAGGCTAGGGACAGGATAGACACTGGCTAGGCACAGACTGGGCACTGACTAGGAACTGGCCAGGCACAGGCTCTGCACACGCCAGTCACAGGCAAGGCTTAGACACAGGCCAGACACAGGGAGGCCACAGACTAGACACAGGCTAGACTGAGGCTAGAAACAGGCTAGACACTGGCTAGGCACACGCTAGACACTGGCTTGGCACAGGCTAGACACTGGCTAGGCACAGGCTAGACACTGGCTAGGCACTGGCTAGGCACAGGCTAGACATAGGCGAGACACTGGCAAGGCACAGGCTAGGCACTGGTTAGGCACTTGCTAGGCACAGGCTTGACACAGGCAAGACACTGGCTAGGCACAGGCCAGGCACTGGCTAGGCACAGGCTATGCTGATGCCAATCACAGGCAAGGCTTAGACACAGGCCAGACACAGGGAGGACACAGGCTAGACACAGGCTAGACTGAGGCTAGACACGGGCTAGACACTGGCTAGGCACAGGCTAGACACTGGCTTCGCACAGGCTAGACAGAGGCTAGGAACAGGCTAGACACTGGCTAGGCACAGGCTAGACACTGGCTAGGCACAGGCTAGACACTGGCTAGGCACAGACTAGACACTGGCTAGGCAAAGACTAGGCACTGACTAGACACTGGCTAGGCACAGGCTGGGAACAGGCTAGACACTGGCTAGGCACAGGCTAAACTCTGGCTAGGTAAAGGCTAGACACAGGCTAGGCACAGGCTAGACACAGGCTAGGCACAGGCTAGACCTAGTCTAGGCACAGGCTAGACACTGGCTATGCACAGGCTAGACACTGGATAGACAGGCTTGACAGTGGCTAGGCACAGGCTTGACTCTGGCTAGGCACAGGCTAGACACAGGCTAGGCACAGGCTAGACACTGGCTATGCACAGGCTAGACACTGGATAGACAGGCTAGACAGTGGCTAGGCACAGGCTTGACTCTGGCTAGGCACAGGCTAGACACAGGCTAGGCACAGGCTAGACACTGGCTAGGAACAGGCTAGACACTGGCTAGGCACAGGCTATCCACATGCCAGTCACAGGCAAGGCTTAGCCACAGGCCAGACACAGGGAGGACACAGGGAGAACACAGGCTAGACACAGGCTAGACTGAGGCTAGACACGGGTTAGACACTGGCTAGGCACAGGCTAGACACTGGCTTGGCACAGGCTAGACAGAGGCTAGACACAGGCTAGACACTGGCTAGGCACAGGCTAGACACTGGCTAGGCACAGGCT
The DNA here is from genome assembly GCA_018904595.1 of Zaprionus indianus. Taxonomy (NCBI): domain Eukaryota; kingdom Metazoa; phylum Arthropoda; class Insecta; order Diptera; family Drosophilidae; genus Zaprionus; species Zaprionus indianus. Next base: position 1,651,506 of record JAEIHA010001061.1, read on the forward strand.
AGACTCTGGCTAGGCACAGGCTAGATACTGGCTAGGCACAGACTAGACACTGGCTAGGCAATGACTAGGCACTGACTAGACACAGGCTAGAAACTGGCTAGGCACAGGCTAGATTCTGGCTAGGTAAACGCTACACACAGGCTAGGCACAGGCAAGGCACAGGCTAGACACTGGCTATGCACAGGCTAGACACTGGATAGACAGGCTAGACAGTGGCTAGGCACAGGCTTGACTCTTGCTAGGCACAGGCTAGACACAGGCTAGGCACATGCTAGACACAGGCTAGGCACAGGCTAGACACAGGCTAGGCACAGGCTAGACACTGGCTAGGAACAGGCTAGACACTGGCTAGGAGCAGGCTAGACACTGGCTAGGCACAGGCTAGACACTGGCTAGGCACAGGCTAGGCACTGACTAGGCACAGGCTAGGCACTGGCTAGGAACAGGCTAGACTCTGGCTAGACACAGGCTAAACACTGGCGAGGCACAGGCTAAACACTGGCTAGGCACAGGGTATGCACATGCCAATCACAGGCAAGGCACAGGCTATACACAGGCTAGACAATGGCTAGGCACAGGCTAGACTCTGGCTAGGTAAAGGCTAGACACAGGCTAGGCACAGGCAAGGCACAGGCTAGACACAGGCTACGCACAGGCTAGACACTGGCTATGTACAGGCTAGACACTGGATAGACAGGCTAGACAGTGGCTAGGCACAGGCTTGACTCTGGCTAGGCACAGGCTATGCACATGCCAGTCACAGGCAAGGCCTAGACACAGGCCAGACACAGGGAGGACACAGGCTAGACACAGGCTAGACACAGGCTAGACTGAGGCTAGACACGGGCTAGACACTGGCTAGGCACAGGCTAGACACTGGCTAGACACTGGCTAGACACTGGCTAGACACTGGCTAGACACTGGCTAGACACTGGCTAGACACTGGCTAGACACTGGCTAGACACTGGCTAGAAACAGGCTAGACACTGGCCAGGCACAGGCTAGACACTGGCCAGGCACAGGCTAGGCACAGGCTAGACACTAGCTAGACACTGGCTAGACACTGGCTAGACACTCGCTAGACACTAGCTAGGCACTGGATAGACACTGGCTAGACACTGGCTAGGCACAGGCTAGACTCTGGCTAGGCACAGGCTAGACTCTGGCTAGGCACAGGCTAGACACTGGCTAGGCACAGGCTAGACACTGGCTAGGCACAGACTAAACACCGGCTAGGCAAAGACTAGGCACAGACTAGACACTGGCTAGGCACAGGCTAGGCGCAGGCTGGGCACAGGCTAGACATTGGCTAGGCACAGGCTAGACTCTGGCTAGGTAAAGGCTAGACACAGGCTAGGCACAGGCAAGGCACAGGCTAGACACAGGCTACGCACAGGCTAGACACTGGCTATGTACAGGCTAGACACTGGATAGACAGGCTAGACAGTGGCTAGGCACAGGCTTGACTCTGGCTAGGCACAGGCTAGACACAGGCTAGGCACAGGCTAGACACTGGCTATGCACAGGCTTGACTCTGGCTAGGCACAGGCTAGACACTGGCTAGGCACAGGCTAGACACTGGCTAGGAACAGGCTAGACGCTGGCTAGGCACAGGCTAGACGCTGGCTAGGCACAGGCTATGCACATGCCAGTCACAGGCAAGGCCTAGACACAGGCCAGACACAGGGAGGACACAGGCTAGACACAGGCTAGACACAGGCTAGACACAGGCTAGACTGAGGCTAGACACGGGCTAGACACTGGCTAGGCACAGGCTAGACACTGGCTAGACACTGGCTAGACACTGGCTAGACACTGGCTAGACACTGGCTAGACACTGGCTAGACACTGGCTAGACACTGGCTAGACACTGGCTAGACACTGGCTAGACACTGGCTAGACACTGGCTAGAAACAGGCTAGACACTGGCCAGGCACAGGCTAGGCACAGGCTAGACACTAGCTAGACACTGGCTAGACACTGGCTAGACACTCGCTAGACACTAGCTAGGCACTGGATAGACACTGGCTAGACACTGGCTAGGCACAGGCTAGACTCTGGCTAGGCACAGGCTAGACTCTGGCTAGGCACAGGCTAGACACTGGCTAGGCACAGGCTAGACACTGGCTAGGCACAGACTAAACACCGGCTAGGCAAAGACTAGGCACAGACTAGACACTGGCTAGGCACAGGCTAGGCGCAGGCTGGGCACAGGCTAGACACTGGCTAGGCACAGGCTAGACTCTGGCTAGGTAAAAGGCTAGACACAGGCTAGGCACAGGCAAGGCACAGGCTTGACACAGGCTAGGCACAGGCTAGACACTGGCTATGTACAGGCTAGACACTGGATAGACAGGCTAGACAGTGGCTAGGCACAGGCTTGACTCTGGCTAGGCACAGGCTGGACACAGGCTAGGCACAGGCTAGACACTGGCTATGCACAGGCTAGACACTGGATAGACAGGCTAGACAGTGGCTAGGCACAGGCTTGACTCTGGCTTGGCACAGGCTAGACACTGGCTAGGCACAGGCTAGACACTGGCTAGGAACAGGCTAGACGCTGGCTAGGCACAGGCTAGACGCTGGCTAGGCACAGGCTATGCACATGCCAGTCACAGGCAAGGCCTAGACACAGGCCAGACACAGGGAGGACACAGGCTAGACACAGGCTAGACACAGGCTAGACTGAGGCTAGACACGGGCTAGACACTGGCTAGGCACAGGCTAGACACTGGCTAGGCACAGGCTAGAGACTGGCTAGGCACAGGCTAGACACTGGCTAGGCACAGGCTAGACACTGGCTAGGCACAGGCTAGACACTGGCTAGGCACAGGCTAGACACTGGCTAGGCACAGGCTAGATACTGGCTAGGCACAGGCTAGACTATGGCTAGGCAGAGGCTAGACACTGGCTAGGCACAGACTAGAAACTGGCTAGGCAAAGACTAGGCACTGACTAGACACTGGCTAGGCACAGGCTAGGCACAGGCTGGGCACAGGTTAGACTATGGCTAGGCACAGGCTAGACTATGGCTAGGCAGAGGCTGGACACTGGCTAGGCACAGACACTGGCTAGGCACAGGCTAGACACTGGCTAGGCACAGGCTAGACACTGGCTAGGCACAGGCTAGATACTGGCTAGGCACAGGCTAGACTATGGCTAGGCAGAGGCTAGACACTGGCTAGGCACAGACTAGAAACTGGCTAGGCAAAGACTAGGCACTGACTAGACACTGGCTAGGCACAGGCTAGGCACAGGCTGGGCACAGGTTAGACTATGGCTAGGCACAGGCTAGACTATGGCTAGGCAGAGGCTAGACACTGGCTAGGCACAGACTAGACACTGGCTAGGCAAAGACTAGGCACTGACTAGACACTGGCTAGGCACAGGCTAGACACTGGCTAGGCACAGGCTAGACTATGGCTAGGCAGAGGCTAGACACTGGCTAGGCACAGACTAGACACTGGCTAGGCAAAGACTAGGCACTGACTAGACACTGGCTAGACACAGGCCAGACACAGGGAGGACACAGGCTAGACACTGGCTAGGCACAGGCTAGACACTGGCTTGGCACAGGCTAGACAGAGGCTAGACACAGGCTAGACAGAGGCTAGACACAGGCTAGACACAGGCTTGACACTGGCTAGGCACAGGCTAGACACTGGCTAGGCACAGGCTAGACACTGGCTAGGCACAGGCTAGACTCTGGCTAGGCACAGGCTAGACTCTGGCTAAGCACAGGCTAGACTCTGGCTAAGCACAGGCTAGACTCTGGCTAAGCACAGGCTAGACTCTGGCTAAGCACAGGCTAGACACTGGCTAGGCACTGGCTAGGCAAGGACTAGACACTGGCTAGGCAAAAACTAGGCACTGACTAGAAACTGGCTAGGCACAGGCTAGTCACAGGCTGGGAACAGGCTAGACACAGGCTAGACTGAGGCTAGACACAGGCTAGACACTGGCTAGGCACACTCTAGACACTGGCTAGGCACTGGCTAGGCACTGGCTAGGCACAGGCTAGACACTGGCTAGGCACTGGCTAGGCACTGGCTAGGCACTGGCTAGGCACAGGCTAGACACTGGCTAGGCACTGGCTAGGCACTGGCTAGGCACTGGCTAGGCACTGGCTAGGCACTGGCTAGGCTCTGGCTAGGCACAGGCTAGACATAGGCGAGACACTGGCTAGGCACAGGCTAGGCACTGGTTAGGCACTGGCTAGGCACAGGCTAGACATAGGCAAGACACCGGATAGGCACAGGCTAGGCACAGGCTATGCTGATGCCAATCACAAGCAAAGTACAGGCTAGACACAGGTTCGATACTGGTAAGGAACAGGCTAGACACTGGCTAGGCACAGGCTAGACACTGGCTAGCCACAGGCTATGCACATGGCAATCACAGGCAAGGCTTAGACACAGGCCAGACACAGCGAGGACACAGGCTAGACACAGGCTAGACTGAGGCTAGACAAGGGCTAGACACTGGCTAGGCACAGGCTAGACACTGGCTAGGCACAGGCTAGACACTGGCTAGGCACAGGCTAGACACTGGCTAGGCACAGGCTAGACACTGGCTTGGCACAGCACTGGCTATGCACAGGCTAGACACTGGCTAGGCACAGACTAGACACTGGCTAGGCAAAGACTAGGCAAAGACTAGGCACTGACTAGACACTGGCTAGGCACAGGCTAGACTCTGGCTAGGTAAAGGCTAGACACAGGCTAGGCACAGGCAAGGCACAGGCTAGACACAGGCTAGGCACAGGCTAGACACTGGCTATGCACAGGCTAGACACTGGATAGACAGGAAGACAGTGGCTGGGCACAGGCTTGACTCTGGGTAGGCACAGCCTAGACACAGGCTAGGCACAGCCTAGACACAGGCTAGGCACAGGCTAGACACAGGGAGGACACAGGCTAGACACAGGCTAGTCGCTGGCTTGGCACAGGCTAGACAGAGGCTAGACACAGGCTAGACACTGGCTAGGCACAGGCTAGACAGAGGCTAGACACAGGCTAGACACTGGCTAGGCACAGGCTAGACACTGGCTAGGCACAGGCTAGACACTGGCTAGGCACAGGCTATACACTGGCTATGCACAGGCTAGACACTGGCTAGGCATAGGCTAGACTCTGGCTAGGCACAGGCTAAACACTGGCGAGGCACAGGCTAAACACTGGCTAGGCACAGGCTATGCACATGCCAATCACAGGCAAGGCACAGGCTAGACACAGGCTAGACACTGGCTATGAAGAGGCTAGACACTGGCTAGGCACAGGCTATACACTGGCTATGCACAGGCTAGACACTGGCTAGGCACAGGCTAGACTCTGGCTAAGCACAGGCTAAACACTGGCTAGGCACAGGCCATGCAAATGCCAATCACAAGCAAGGCACAGGCTAGACACAGGCTAGACACAGGCTAGACACTGGCTAGGCACAAGCTAGACACTGGCTAGGCACAGACTGGGCACTGACTAGGAACTGGCCAGGCACAGGCTATGCACATGCCAATCACAAGCAAGGTACAGGCTAGACACAGGCTAGACACAGGCTAGGGACAGGATAGACACTGGCTAGGCACAGACTGGGCACTGACTAGGAACTGGCCAGGCACAGGCTCTGCACACGCCAGTCACAGGCAAGGCTTAGACACAGGCCAGACACAGGGAGGCCACAGACTAGACACAGGCTAGACTGAGGCTAGAAACAGGCTAGACACTGGCTAGGCACACGCTAGACACTGGCTTGGCACAGGCTAGACACTGGCTAGGCACAGGCTAGACACTGGCTAGGCACTGGCTAGGCACAGGCTAGACATAGGCGAGACACTGGCAAGGCACAGGCTAGGCACTGGTTAGGCACTTGCTAGGCACAGGCTTGACACAGGCAAGACACTGGCTAGGCACAGGCCAGGCACTGGCTAGGCACAGGCTATGCTGATGCCAATCACAGGCAAGGCTTAGACACAGGCCAGACACAGGGAGGACACAGGCTAGACACAGGCTAGACTGAGGCTAGACACGGGCTAGACACTGGCTAGGCACAGGCTAGACACTGGCTTCGCACAGGCTAGACAGAGGCTAGGAACAGGCTAGACACTGGCTAGGCACAGGCTAGACACTGGCTAGGCACAGGCTAGACACTGGCTATGCACAGACTAGACACTGGCTAGGCAAAGACTAGGCACTGACTAGACACTGGCTAGGCACAGGCTGGGAACAGGCTAGACACTGGCTAGGCACAGGCTAAACTCTGGCTAGGTAAAGGCTAGACACAGGCTAGGCACAGGCTAGACACAGGCTAGGCACAGGCTAGACACTAGTCTAGGCACAGGCTAGACACTGGCTATGCACAGGCTAGACACTGGATAGACAGGCTTGACAGTGGCTAGGCACAGGCTTGACTCTGGCTAGGCACAGGCTAGACACAGGCTAGGCACAGGCTAGACACTGGCTATGCACAGGCTAGACACTGGATAGACAGGCTAGACAGTGGCTAGGCACAGGCTTGACTCTGGCTAGGCACAGGCTAGACACAGGCTAGGCACAGGCTAGACACTGGCTAGGAACAGGCTAGACACTGGCTAGGCACAGGCTATCCACATGCCAGTCACAGGCAAGGCTTAGCCACAGGCCAGACACAGGGAGGACACAGGGAGGACACAGGCTAGACACAGGCTAGACTGAGGCTAGACACGGGTTAGACACTGGCTAGGCACAGGCTAGACACTGGCTTGGCACAGGCTAGACAGAGGCTAGACACAGGCTAGACACTGGCTAGGCACAGGCTAGACTCTGGCTAGGCACAGGCTAGATACTGGCTAGGCACAGACTAGACACTGGCTAGGCAATGACTAGGCACTGACTAGACACAGGCTAGAAACTGGCTAGGCACAGGCTAGATTCTGGCTAGGTAAACGCTACACACAGGCTAGGCACTGGCAAGGCACAGGCTAGACACTGGCTATGCACAGGCTAGACACTGGATAGACAGGCTAGACAGTGGCTTGGCACAGGCTTGACTCTTGCTAGGCACAGGCTAGACACAGGCTAGGCACATGCTAGACACAGGCTAGGCACAGGCTAGACACAGGCTAGGCACAGGCTAGACACTGGCTAGGAACAGGCTAGACACTGGCTAGGAGCAGGCTAGACACTGGCTAGGCACAGGCTAGACACTGGCTAGGCACAGGCTAGGCACTGACTAGGCACAGGCTAGGCACTGGCTAGGAACAGGCTAGACTCTGGCTAGACACAGGCTAAACACTGGCGAGGCACAGGCTAAACACTGGCTAGGCACAGGGTATGCACATGCCAATCACAGGCAAGGCACAGGCTATACACAGGCTAGACAATGGCTAGGCACAGGCTAGACACTGGCTAGGCACAGCTTAGACACAGGCTAGACACTGGCTAGGCACAGGCTATGCATATGCCAGTCACAGGCAAGGCACAGGCTAGGCACAGGCTAGGCACAGGCTAGACACTGACTAGACACTGGCTGTGCACAGGCTAGACACTGGATAGACAGGCTAGACAGTGGCTAGGCACAGTCTTGACTCTAGCTAGGCACAGGCTAGATACTGACTAGGCACAGACTGGGCACTGACTAGGAACTAGCCAGGCACAGGCTATGCACACGCCAGTCACAGGCAAGGCTTAGACACAGGCCAGACACAGGGAGGACACAGGCTAGACACAGGCTAGACTGAGGCTAGACACAGGCTAGACACTGGCTAGGCACAGGCTAGACACTGGCTAGGCACAGGCTAGGCACTGGCTAGGCACAGGCTAGGCACAGGCTAGGCACAGGCTAGGCACTGGCTAGGCACAGGCTAGGCACAGGCTAGGCACAGGCTAGGCACTGGCTAGGCACAGGCTAGGCACAGGCTAGGCACAGGCTAGGCACAGGCTAGGCACAGGCTAGGCACAGGCTAGGCACAGGCTAGGCACAGGCTAAACACAGGCTAGACACTGGCTAGAAACAGGCTCGGCACAGGCTAGACACAGGCAAGACACTGGCTAGGCACAGGCTAGGCACTGGATGGGCACTGGCTAGGCACAGGCTATGCTGATGCCAATCACATGCAAAGTACAGGCTAGACACAGGCTCGACACTGGTAAGGCACAGGCTAGACACTAGCAAGACACAGGCTAGACACTGGTTAGGCACAGGCTATGCATATGCCAGTCACAGGCAAGGCACAGGCTAGACACAGGCTAAGCACAGGCTAGACACTGGCTAGACACTGGCTATGCACAGGCAAGACTCTGGCTAGGCACAGCCTAGACACTGGCTAGACACAGGCAAGACACAGACTATACACAGGCTTGACACTGGCAAGACACAGGCAAGATACAGGCTAGACACAGACTAGACACTGGCTAGGCCCAGGCTAGACACTGACTAGGCACAGGCTAGACACTGGCTAGGAACAGGCTAGGCACAGGCTAGGCACAGGCTATACTCAGGCTAGACACTGGCTAGACACAGGCAAGACACAGGCTAGACACAGGCAAGACACAGGCTAGACACTGGCCAGACACAGGCTAGACAGAGGCTAGACACAGGCTAGACACTGGCTAGGCCCAGCCTAGACACTGGCTAGGCAAAGCCTAGGCACAGACTGGACACAGGCTAGACACTGGCTAGACACTGGCTAGGCACAGACTAGACTCTGGCTAGGTAAAGGCTAGACACAGGCTAGGCACAGGCTAGAGACAGGCTTGAAACTGGCTAGGTACAGGCTAGGCACTGGCTAGGTACAGGCTAAGCACTGGCTAGACACTGGCTAGGCACAGGCTAGACACTGGCTTGGCACAGCACTGGCTATGCACAGGCTAGACACTGGCTAGGCATAGGCTAGACTCTGGCTAGACACAGGCTAAACACTGGCGAGGCACAGGCTAAACACTGGCTAGGCACAGGGTATGCACATGCCAATCACAGGCAAGGCACAGGCTAGACACAGGCTAGACACTGGCTATGAAGAGGCTAGACACTGGCTAGGCACAGGCTATACACTGGCTATGCACAGGCTAGACACTGGCTAGGCACAGGCTAGACTCTGGCTAAGCACAGGCTAAACACTGGCTAGGCACAGGCCATGCAAATGCCAATCACAAGCAAGGCACAGGCTAGACACAGGCTAGACACTGGCTAGGCACAAGCTAGACACTGGCTAGGCACAGACTGGGCACTGACTAGGAACTGGCCAGGCACAGGCTATGCACATGCCAATCACAAGCAAGGTACAGGCTAGACACAGGCTAGACACAGGCTGGACACAGGCTAGGGACAGGATAGACACTGGCTAGGCACAGACTGGGCACTGACTAGGAACTGGCCAGGCACAGGCTCTGCACACGCCAGTCACAGGCAAGGCTTAGACACAGGCCAGACACAGGGAGGCCACAGACTAGACACAGGCTAGACTGAGGCTAGAAACAGGCTAGACACTGGCTAGGCACACGCTAGACACTGGCTTGGCACAGGCTAGACACTGGCTAGGCACAGGCTAGACACTGGCTAGGCAGAGGCTAGGCACAGGCTAGACATAGGCGAGACACTGGCAAGGCACAGGCTAGGCACAGGCTAGGCACAGGCTAGGCACTGGCTAGGCACAGGCTAGGCACAGGCTAGGCACAGGCTAGGCACAGGCTAGGCACAGGCTAGGCACAGGCTAGGCACAGGCTAGGCACAGGCTAAACATAGGCTAGACACTGGCTAGGAACAGGCTCGGCACTGACTAGACACTGGCTAGGCACAGGCTAGGCACAGGCTGGGAACAGGCTAGACACTGGCTAGGCACAGGCTAAACTCTGGCTAGGTAAAGGCTAGACACAGGCTAGGCACAGGCTAGACACAGGCTAGGCACAGGCTAGACCTAGTCTAGGCACAGGCTAGACACTGGCTATGCACAGGCTAGACACTGGATAGACAGGCTTGACAGTGGCTAGGCACAGGCTTGACTCTGGCTAGGCACAGGCTAGACACAGGCTAGGCACAGGCTAGACACTGGCTATGCACAGGCTAGACACTGGATAGACAGGCTAGACAGTGGCTAGGCACAGGCTTGACTCTGGCTAGGCACAGGCTAGACACAGGCTAGGCACAGGCTAGACACTGGCTAGGAACAGGCTAGACACTGGCTAGGCACAGGCTATGCACATGCCAGTCACAGGAAGGCTTAGCCACAGGCCAGACACAGGGAGGACACAGGCTAGACACAGGCTAGACTGAGGCTAGACACGGGTTAGACACTGGCTAGGCACAGGCTAGACACTGGCTTGGCACAGGCTAGACAGAGGCTAGACACAGGCTAGACACTAGCTAGGCACAGGCTAGACTCTGGCTAGGCACAGGCTAGATACTGGCTAGGCACAGACTAGACACTGGCTAGGCAAAGACTAGGCACTGACTAGACACAGGCTAGAAACTGGCTAGGCACAGGCTAGATTCTGGCTAGGTAAACGCTACACACAGGCTAGGCACAGGCAAGGTACAGGTTAGACACTGGCTATGCACAGGCTAGACACTGGATAGACAGGCTAGACAGTGGCTAGGCACAGGCTTGACTCTTGCTAGGCACAGGCTAGACACAGGCTAGGCACAGGCTAGACACAGGCTAGGAACAGGCTAGACACTGGCTAGGCACAGGCTAGACACTGGCTAGGCACAGGCTAGGCACTGACTAGGCACAGGCTAGGCACTGGCTAGGCACAGGCTAGGCACAGGCTAGGCACTGGCTAGGCACAGGCTAGGCACAGGCTAGGCACAGGCTAGGCACAGGCTAGGCACAGGCTAGGCACTGGCTAGGCACAGGCTAGACACTGGCTAGGCACAGGCTAGACACTGGCTAGGCACAGGCCAGACACTGGCTAGGCACAGGCTAGACACTGGCTTGGCACAGCACTGGCTATGCACAGGCTAGACACTGGCTAGGCATAGGCTAGACTCTAGCTAGACAAAGGCTAAACACTGGCGAGGCACAGGCTAAACACTGGCTAGGCACAGGGTATGCACATGCCAATCACAGGCAAGGCACAGGCTATACACAGGCTAGACAATGGCTAGGCACAGGCTAGACACTGGCTAGGCACAGATTAGACACAGGCTAGACACTGGCTAGGCACAGGCTATGCATATGCCAGTCACAGGCAAGGCACAGGCTAGGCACAGGCTAAGCACAGGCTAGACACTGGCTAGACACTGGCTGTGCACAGGCTAGACACTGGATAGACAGGCTAGACAGTGGCTAGGCACAGTCTTGACTCTAGCTAGGCACAGGCTAGATACTGGCTAGGCACAGACTGGGCACTGACTAGGAACTAGCCAGGCACAGGCTATGCACACGCCAGTCACAGGCAAGGCTTAGACACAGGCCAGACACAGGGAGGACACAGGCTAGACACAGGCTAGACTGAGGCTAGACACAGGCTAGACACTGGCTAGGCACAGGCTAGACACTGGCTAGGCACAGGCTAGACACTGGCTAGGCACAGGCTAGACACTGGCTAGGCACAGGCTAGGCACTGACTAGGCACAGGCTAGGCACTGGCTAGGCACAGGCTAGGCACAGGCTAGGCACAGGCTAGGCACTGGCTAGGCACAGGCTAGGCACAGGCTAGGCACAGGCTAGGCACAGGCTAGGCACAGGCTAGGCACAGGCTAGGCACAGGCTAGGCACAGGCTAGGCACAGGCTAGGCACAGGCTAGGCACAGGCTAAACACAGGCTAGACACTGGCTAGAAACAGGCTCGGCACAGGCTAGACACAGGCAAGACACTGGCTAGGCACAGGCTAGGCACTGGATGGGCACTGGCTAGGCACAGGCTATGCTGATGCCAATCACATGCAAAGTACAGGCTAGACACAGGCTCGACACTGGTAAGGCACAGGCTAGACACTAGCTAGACACGGGCTAGACACTGGTTAGGCACAGGCTATGCATATGCCAGTCACAGGCAAGGCACAGGCTAGACACAGACTAAGCACAGGCTAGACACTGGCTAGACACTGGCTAGACACTGGCTATGCACAGGCAAGACTCTGGCTAGGCACAGCCTAGACACTGGCTAGACACAGGCAAGACACAGACTATACACAGGCTTGACACTGGCAAGACACAGGCAAGATACAGGCTAGACACAGGCTAGACACTGGCTAGGCCCAGGCTAGACACTGACTAGGCACAGGCTAGACACTGGCTAGGAACAGGCTAGGCACAGGCTAGGCACAGGCTAGACACTGGCTAGACACAGGCAAGACACAGGCTAGACACAGGCAAGTCACAGGCTAGACACTGGCCAGACACAGGCTAGACAGAGGTTAGACACAGGCTAGACACTGGCTAGGCCCAGGCTAGACACTGGCTAGGCAAAGCCTAGGCACAGACTGGACACAGGCTAGACACTGGCTAGACACTGGCTAGGCACAAACTAGACTCTGGCTAGGTAAAGGCTAGACACAGGCTAGACACAGGCTTGACACTGGCTAGGTACAGGCTAGGCACTGGCTAGGTACAGGCTAAGCACTGGCTAGACACTGGCTAGGCACAGGCTATGCACATGCCAGTCACAGGCAAGGCACAGGCTAGACACAGGCTAGGCACAGGCAAGACACAGGCTAGACACTGGCTATGCACAGGCTAGACACTGGATCGACAGGCTAGACAGTGGCTAGGCACAGGCTTGACTCTTGCTAGGCACAGGCTAGACACAGGCTAGGCACAGGCTAGACACAGGCTAGGCACAGGCTAGACACAGGCTAGGCACAGGCTAGACACAGGCTAGGCACAGGCTAGACACTGGCTAGGAACAGGCTAGACACTGGCTAGGAACAGGCTAGACACTGGCTAGGCACAGGCTATGCACATGGCAGTCACAGGCAAAGCTTAGACACAGGCCAGACACAGGCAAGACACAGGCTAGACACAGGCTAGACACTGGCTTGGCACAGGCTAGACAGAGGCTAGACACAGGCTAGACACTGGCTAGGCACAGGCTAGACACTGGCTAGGCACAGGCTAGACAATGGCTAGGCACAGGCTAGACACTGGCTAGGCACAGGCTAGACACTGGCTTGGCACAGCACTGGCTATGTACAGGCTAGACACTGGCTAGGCATAGGCTAGACTCTGGCTAGACACAGGCCAAACACTGGCGAGGCACAGGCTAAACACTGGCTAGGCACAGGGTATGCACATGCCAATCACAGGCAAGGCACAGGCTATACACAGAATAGACACTGGCTAGGCACAGGCTAGACACTGGCTAGGCACAGCCTATACACAGGCTAGACACTGGCTAGACACAGGCAAGTTACAGGATATACACAGGCTAGACACTGGCTATGCACAGGCTAGACACTGGATAGACAGGCTAGACAGTGGCTAGGCACAGTCTTGACTCTGGCTAGGCACAGGCTAGATACTGGCTAGGCACAGACTGGGCACTGACTAGGAACTAGCCAGGCACAGGCTATGCACACGACAGTCACAGGCAAGGGTTAGACACAGGCCAGACACAGGGAGGACACAGGCTAGACACAGGCTAGACTGAGGCTAGACACAGGCTAGACACTGGCTAGGCACAGGCTAGACACTGGCTAGGCACAGGCTAGACACTGGCTAGGCACAGGCTAGGCACTGGCTAGGCACAGGCTAGTCACTGGCTAGGCACAGGCTAGGCACTGGCTAGGCACAGGCTATGCACAGGCTAGGCACAGGCTAGGCACAGGCTAGGCGCAGGCTAGGCACAGGCTAGGCACAGGCTAGAAACAGGCTAGAAACAGGCTAGGCACAGGCTAGACACAGGCTAAACACAGGCTAGACACTGGCTAGAAACAGGCTCGGCACAGGCTAGACACAGGCAAGACACTGGCTAGGCACAGGCTAGGCAATGGATGGGCACTGGCTAGGCACAGGCTATGCTGATGCCAATCACATGCAAAGTACAGGCTAGACACAGGCTCGACACTGGTAAGGCACAGGCTAGACACTAGCTAGACACAGGCTAGACACTGGCTAGGCACAGGCTATGCATATGCCAGTCACAGGCAAGGCACAGGCTAGACACAGGCTAATCACAGGCTAGACACTGGCTAGACACTGGCTATGCACAGGCTAGACTCTGGCTAGGCACAGCCTAGACACTGGCTAGACACAGGCAAGACAGAGACTATACACAGGCTAGACACTGGCAAGACACAGGCAAGACACAGGCTAGACACAGGCTAGACACTGGCTAGGCCCAGGCTAGACACTGGCTAGGCACTGGCTAGGCCAAGGCTAGACACTGGCTAGGCACAGGCTGGGCACAGACTGGACACAGGCTAGACACTGGCTAGGCACAGACTAGACTCTGGCTAGGTAAAGGCTAGACACAGGCTAGGCACAGGCTAGACACAGGCTTGACACTGGCTAGGTACAGGCTAGGCACTGGCTAGGTACAGGCTAAGCACTGGCTAGACACTGGCTAGGCACACGCTATGCACATGCCAGTCACAGGCAAGGCAAAGGCTAGACACAGGCTAGGCACAGGCAAGACACAGGCTATACACAGGCTAGACAGAGGCTAGACACAGGCTAAACACAGGCTAGACACTGGCTAGAAACAGGCTCGGCACAGGCTAGACACAGGCTAGGCACAGGCTAGGCACAGGCTAGGCACAGGCTAGGCACAGGCACAGGCTAGCAGGCTAAACACAGGCTAGACACTGGCTAGAAACAGGCTCGGCACAGGCTAGACACAGGCAAGACACTGGCTAGGCACAGGCTAGGCACTGGATGGGCACTGGCTAGGCACAGGCTATGCTGATGCCAATCACATGCAAAGTACAGGCTAGACACAGGCTCGACACTGGTAAGGCACAGGCTAGACAATAGCTAGACACAGGCTAGACACTGGCTAGGCACAGGCTATGCATATGCCAGTCACAGGCAAGGCACAGGCTAGACACAGGCTATGCACAGGATAGACACTGGCTAGACACTGGCTATGCACAGGCAAGACTCTGGCTAGGCACAGCCTAGACACTGGCTAGACACAGGCAAGACACTGGCTATACACAGGCTTGACACTGGCAATACACAGGCAAGATACAGGCTAGACACAGGCTAGACACTGGCTAGGCCCAGGCTAGACACTGGCTAGGCACAGGCTAGACACTGGCTAGGAACAGGCTAGGCACAGGCTAGGCACAGGCTATACTCAGGCTAGACACTGGCTAGACACAGGCAAGACACAGGCTAGACACAAACAAGACACAGGCTAGACACTGGCCAGACACAGGCTAGACAGAGGCTAGACACAGGCTAGACACTGGCTAGGCCCAGGCTAGACACTGGCTAGGCAAAGCCTAGGCACAGACTGGACACAGGCTAGACACTGGCTAGACACTGGCTAGGCACAGACTAGACTCTGGCTAGGTAAAGGCTAGACACAGGCTAGGCACAGGCTAGACACAGGCTTGACACTGGCTAGGTACAGGCTAGGCACTGGCTAGGTACAGGCTAAGCACTGGCTAGACACTGGCTAGGCACAGGTTATGCACATGCTAGTCACAGGCAAGGCACAGGCTAGACACAGGCTAGGCACAGGCAAGACACAGGCTAGACACTGGCTATGCACAGGCTAGACACTGGATAGACAGGCTAGACAGTGGCTAGGCACAGGCTTGACTCTTGCTAGGCACAGGCTAGACACAGGCTAGACACTGGCTAGGAACAGGCTAGACACTGGCTAGGAACAGGCTAGACACCTGCTAGGCACAGGCTATGCACATGGCAGTCACAGGCAAAGCTTAGACACAGGCCAGACACAGGCAAGACATAGGCTAGACACAGGCTAGACACTGGCTTGGCACAGGCTAGACAGAGGCTAGACACAGGCTAGACACTGGCTAGGCACAGGCTAGACACTGGCTAGGCACAGGCTAGACACTGGCTTGGCACAGCACTGGCTATGTACAGGCTAGACACTGGCTAGGCATAGGCTAGACTCTGGCTAGACACAGGCCAAACACTGGCGAGGCACAGGCTAAACACTGGCTAGGCACAGGGTATGCACATGCCAATCACAGGCAAGGCACAGGCTATACACAGGCTAGACACTGGCTAGGCACAGGCTAGACACTGGCTAGGCACAGCCTATACACAGGCTAGACACTGGCTAGGCACAGGCTATGCATATGCCAGTCACAGGTAAGGCACAGGCTAGACACAGGCTAAGCACAGGCTAGACACTGGCTAGACACTGGCTATGCACAGGCTAGACACAGGCTAGACACAGGCAAGACACAGGATATACACAGGCTAGACACTGGCTATGCACAGGCTAGACACTGGATAGACAGGCTAGACAGTGGCTAGGCACAGTCTTGACTCTGGCTAGGCACAGGCTAGATATTGGCTAGGCACAGACTGGGCACTGACTAAGAACTAGCCAGGCACAGGCTATGCACACGACAGTCACAGGCAAGGCTTAGACACAGGCCAGACACAGGGAGGACACAGGCTAGACACAGGCTAGACTGAGGCTAGACACAGGCTACACACTGGCTAGGCACAGGCTAGACACTGGCTAGGCACAGGCTAGACACTGGCTAGGCACAGGCTAGGCACTGGCTAGGCACAGGCTAGGCACTGGCTAGGCACAGGCTAGGCACAGGCTAGGCACAGGCTAGGCACAGGCTAGGCACAGGCTAGGCACAGGCTAGGCACAGGCTAGGCACAGGCTAGGCACAGGCTAGGCACAGGCTAAACACAGGCTAGACACTGGCTAGAAACAGGCTAGGCACAGGCTAGACACAGGCAAGACACTGGCTAGGCACAGGCTAGGCACTGGATGGGCACTGGCTAGGCACAGGCTATGCTGATGCCAATCACATGCAAAGTACAGGCTAGACACAGGCTCGACACTGGTAAGGCACAGGCTAGACACTAGCTAGACACAGGCTAGACACTGGCTAGGCACAGGCTATGTATATGCCAGTCACAGGCAAGGCACAGGCTAGACACAGGCTAAGCACAGGCTAGACACTGGCTAGACACTGGCTATGCACAGGCTAGACTCTGGCTAGGCACAGCCTAGACACTGGCTAGACACAGGCAAGACAGAGACTATACACAGGCTAGACACTGGCAAGACACAGGCAAGACACAGGCTAGACACAGGCTAGACACTGGCTAGGCACAGGCTAGACACTGGCTAGGCACTGGCTAGGCCCAGGCTAGACACTGGCTAGGCACAGGCTGGGCACAGACTGGACACAGGCTAGACACTGGCTAGGCACAGACTAGACTCTGGCTAGGTAAAGGCTAGACACAGGCTAGGCACAGGCTAGACACAGGCTTGACACTGGCTAGGTACAGGCTAGGCACTGGCTAGGTACAGGCTAAGCACTGGCTAGACACTGGCTAGGCACACGCTATGCACATGCCAGTCACAGGCAAGGCAAAGGCTAGACACAGGCTAGGCACAGGCAAGACACAGGCTATACACAGGCTAGACAGAGGCTAGACACAGGCTAGACACAGGCAAGATACTGGCTAGAAAAAGGCTAGCCAGAGGCTAGACACAGGCTAGACACTGGCTTGGCACAGGCTAGACTCTGGCTAGGCACAGGCTATGCATATGCCAGTCACAGGCAAGGCACAGGCTAGACACAGGCTAAGCACAGGCTGGACACTGGCTAGACACTGGCTATGCACACGCTCGACTCTGGCTAGGCACAGCCTAGACACTGGCTAGACACAGGCAAGACACAGGCTATACACAGGCTAGACACTGGCAAGACACAGGCAAGACACAGGCTAGACACAGGCTAGACACTGGCTAGGCCCAGGATAGACACTGGCTAGGCACAGGCTAGACACTGGCTAGGCACAGGCTAAGCACTGGCTAGGCACAGGCTAAGCACAGGCTAGGCACAGGCTATACACAGGCTAGACACTGGCTAGACACAGGCAAGACACAGGCTAGACACAGGCTAGACACAAGCTAGACAGAGGCTAGACACAGACTATACACTGGCTAGGCCCAGGCTAGACACTGGCTAGGCACAGGCTAGGCACAGACTGGACACAGGCTAGACACTGGCTAGGCACAGACTAGACTCTGGCTAGGTAAAGGCTAGACACGGGCTAGGCACAGGCTAGACACGGGCTAGGCACAGGCTAGACACAGACTAAAAACTGTCTAGGTACAGGCTAGACACTGGCAAGGTACAGGCTAGACCTGGCTAGACACTGGCTAGGTACAGGCTAGGCACTGGCTAGACACTGGCTAGGCACAGGCTATGCACATGCCAGTCACAGGCAAGGCACAGGCTAGACACAGGCTAGGCACAGGCAAGACACAGGCTATACACAGGCTAGACAGAGGCTAGACACAGGCTAGACACAGGCAAGACACAGTCTAGAAAAAGGCTAGCCAGAGGCTAGACACAGTCTAGACACTGGCTAGGTACAGGCTAGGCACTGGCTAGGTACAGGCTAGGCACTGGCTAGACACTGGCTAGGCACAGGCTATGCACATGCCAGTCACAGACAAGGCACAGGCTAGACACTGGCTAGGCACAGGCAAGACACAGGCTATACACAGGCTAGAAATAGGCTAGACACAGGCTAGACACAGGCATGACACAGGCTAGAAAAAGGCTAGCCAGAGGCTAGACACAGGCTAGACACTGGCTACGCACAGGCTAGACACTGGCAAGGTACAGGCTAGACACTGGCTAGGCACAGGCTAGACACTGGCTAGGCACAGGCTAGACACATGCCAATCACAGGCAAGACACAGGCTAGACGCTGGCTAGACACAGACAAGACACAGGTTAGATACAGGCTAGACAGATGCTAGGCACAGGCTTGACTCTGGCTAAGCACAGGCTAGACACAGATACTGGCTGGGCACCGACTGGGCACTGACTAGGAACTGGCCAGGCACAGGCTATGCACACGCCAGTCACAGGCAAGGCTTAGACACAGGACAGACACAGGGAGGACACAGGCTAGACACAGGCTAGACTGAGGCTAGACTCAGTCTAGACACTGGCTAGGTACAGGCTAGACACTGGCTTGGCACAGGCTAGACACTGGCTAGGCACAGGCTAGACACTGGCTAGGCATAGGCTAGACACTGGCTAGACAGGCTAGACACTGGCTAGACAGGCTTGACACTGGCAAGGCACAGGCAAGACACAGGCTAGACACAGGCTAGACACAGGCTAGACACTGGCTAGGCCCAGGCTAGACACTGGCTAGGCACAGGCTAGACACTGGCTAGGCACAGGCTAGACACTAGCTAGGCACAGGCTAGACACTGGCTAGGCACAGGCTAGACACTGGCTAGGCACAGGCTAGTCACTGGCTAGGCACAGGCTAGACACTGGCTATGCACAGGCTAGACACTGGCTAGGCACAGGCTAGACACTGGCTAGGCACAGGCTAGACACTGGCTAGGCACAGACTAGACACTGGCTAGGCAAAGACTAGGCACTGACTAGACACTGGCTAGGCACAGGCTAGGCACAGGCTGGGAACAGGCTAGACACTGGCTAGGCACAGGCTAGACACTGGCTAGACACAGGCTAGACACTAGCTAGGCACAGGCTAGACACTGGCTAGGCACAGGCTAGACACTGGCTAGGCACAGGCTAGTCACTGGCTAGGCACAGGCTAGACACTGGCTATGCACAGGCTAGACACTGGCTAAGCATAGGCTAGACTCTGGCTAGGCCCAGGCTAAACACTGGCGAGGCACAGGCTAAACACTGGCTAGGCACAGGCTATGCACATGCCAATCACAGGCAAGGTACAGGCTAGACACAGGCTAGACACTGGCTAGGCACAGGCTAAACACTGGCTAGGCACAGGCTAAACACTGGCTAGGCACAGGCTAGGCACAGGCTAGAGACTAGCTAGGCACTGGCTAGACACTGTCTAGACACTGGCTAGGCACAGGCTAGACACTGGCTAGGCACAGGCTAGACACTGGCTAGGCACAGGCTAGACACTGGCTAGACACCGGCTAGACATTGGCTAGAAACCGGCTAGACACTGGCTAGACACCGGCTAGACACAGGCAAGACACAGGCTAGACACAGGCCAGACACAGGCTAGACAGAGGCTAGACACAGGCTAGACACTGGCTAGGACCAGGCTAGACACTGGCTAGGCACAGGCTAGGCACAGACTGGACACAGGCTAGACACTGGCTAGGCCCAGGCTAGACACTTGCTAGGCACAGGCTAGACACTGGCTAGGCACAGGCTAGGCACAGGCTAGGCACAGGCTATACACAGACTAGACACTGGCTAGACACAGGCAAGACACAGGCCAGACACTGGCTAGGTACAGGCTAGGCACAGGCTAGGCACTGGCTATGCACATGCCAGTCACAGGCAAGGCACAGGCTAGACACAGGCTAGGCACAGGCAAGACACAGGCTATACACAGGCTAGACAGAGGCTAGACACAGGCTAGACACAGGCAAGACACAGGCTAGAAAAAGGCTAGCCAGAGGCTAGACACAGGCTAGACACTGGCTAGGCACAGGCTAGACACTGGCAAGGTACAGGCTAGACAGTGGCTAGGCACAGGCTAGACACTGGCTACGCACAGGCTAGACACATGCCAATCACAGGCAAGACACAGGCTAGATGCTGGCTAGACACAGACAAGACACAGGCCAATCACAGGCAAGACACAGGCTAGATGTTGGCTAGACACAGACAAGACACAGGTTAGATACAGGCTAGACAGATGCTAGGCACAGGCTTGACTCTGGCTAGGCACAGGCTAGACACAGGCTAGATACTGGCTGGGCACCGACTGGGCACTGACTAGGAACTGGCCAGGCACAGGATATGCACACGCCAGTCACAGGCAAGGCTTAGACACAGGCCAGACACAGGGAGGACACAGGCTAGACACAGGCTAGACTGGAGCTAGACACAGGCTAGACACTGGCTAGGTACAGGCTAGACACTGGCTTGGGACAGGCTAGACACTGGCTAGGCACAGGCTAGACACTGGCTAGGCACAGGCTAGACAGTGGCTAGGCAAAGGCTAGGCATAGACTGGACACAGGCTAGACACTGGCTAGGCACAGACTAGACTCTGGCTAGGTAAAGGCTAGACACAGGCTAGGCAAAGGCTAGACACAGGCTGGGCACTGGCTAGGTACAGGCTAGGCACTGGCTAGGTATAGGCTAGACACTGGCAAGGTACAGGCAAGACCTGGCTAGACACTGGCTAGGTACAGGCTAGGCACTGGCTA
This sequence comes from Zaprionus indianus, assembly GCA_018904595.1. Classification (NCBI taxonomy): domain Eukaryota; kingdom Metazoa; phylum Arthropoda; class Insecta; order Diptera; family Drosophilidae; genus Zaprionus; species Zaprionus indianus. The sequence continues at coordinate 1,672,793 of JAEIHA010001061.1, forward strand.
GGTACAGGCTAGGCACTGGCTAGACACTGGCTAGGCACAGGCTATGCACATGCCAGTCACAGGCAAGGCACAGGCTAGACACAGGCTAGGCACAGGCAAGACACAGGCTATACACAGGCTAGACAGAGGCTAGACACAGGCTAGACACAGGCAAGAAACAGGCTAGAAAAAGGCTAGCCAGAGGCTAGACACAGGCTAGACACTGGCAAGGCACTGGCTAGGCACAGGCTATGCACATGCCACTCACAGGCAAGGCACAGGCTAGACACAGGCTAGGCACAGGCAAGACACAGGCTATACACAGGCTAGACAGAGGCTAGACACAGGCTAGACACAGGCAAGACACAGGCAAGACACAGGCTAGAAAAAGGCTAGCCAGAGGCTAGACACAGGCTAGACACTGGCTAGGCACAGGCTAAACACTGGCTAGGCACAGGCTAGACACTGGCTAGGCACAGGCTAGACACTGGCTAGGCACAGGCTAGACACTGGCAAGGCACAGGCTAGACACTGGCTAGGCACAGGCAAGACACAGGCCAATCACAGGCAAGACACAGGCTAGATGCTGGCTAGACACAGACAAGACACAGGTTAGATACACGCTAGACAGATGCAAGGCATAGGCTTGACTCTGGCTAGGCACAGGCTAGACACAGGCTATATACTGGCTGGGCACAGACTGGGCACTGACTAAGAACTGGCCAGGCACAGGCTATGCACACGCCAGTCACAAGCAAGGCTTAGACACAGGCCAGACACAGGGAGGACACAGGCTAGACACAGGCTAGACACTGGCTAGGTACAGGCTAGACACTGGCTTGGCACAGGCTAGACACTGGCTAGGCACTGGCTAGACACTGGCTAGCCACAGGCTAGACACTGGCTAGGCACAGGCTAGACACTGGCTAGGCACAGGCTAGAGATAGGCTAGACACAGGCTAGAGATAGGCTAGACACTGGCAAGGCACAGGCTAGGCACTGGTTAGGCACTGGCTAGGCACAGGGTATGCACCTGCCAGTCACAGGCAAGGCACAAGCTAGACACAGGCTAGATAATTGCTAGGCACAGGCTAGGCACAGGCTTGACTCTAGCTAGGCACAGGCTAGACACAGACAAGACACTGGCTAGGCACAGGCTAGGCACTGGATAGGCACAGGCTATACACAGGCTAGACACAGGCTGGACAGAGGCTAGTCACAGGCTAGACACTGGCTAGGCCCAGGCTAGACACTGGCTAAACACAGGCTAGGCATATACTGGACACAGGCTAGACACTGGCTAGGCACAGACTAGATTCTGGCTAGGTAAAGGCTAGACACAGGCTAGACACTGGCTAGGTACAGGCTAGGCACTGGCTAGGTACAGGCTAGGCACTGGCTATGCACATGCCACTCGCAGGCAAGGCACAGGCTAGACACATGCTAGGCACAGGCAAGACACAGGCTATACACAGGCTAGACAGAGGCTAGACACAGGCTAGACAGAGGCTAGACACAGGCTAGACACAGGCAAGACACAGGCTAGAAAAAGGCTAGCCAGAGGCTAGACACAGGCTAGGCACAGGCTAGACACAGGCTAGACACTGGCTAGGTACAGGCTAGGCATTGGCTAGGTACAGGCTAGGCACTGGCTAGACACTGGCTAGGCACTGGCTAGACACCGGCTAGGCACAGGCTAGGCACTGGATAGGCACAGGCTATACCCAGGATAGACAATGGCTAGACACAGGCAAGACACAGGCTAGACACAGGCTAGACAGAGGCTAAGCACAGGCTAGACACTGGCTAGGCCCAGGCTAGACACTGGCTAGATAATTGCTAGGCACAGGCTAGGCACAGGCTTGACTCTGGCTAGGCACAGGCTAGACACAGGCAAGACACCGGCTAGGCACAGGCTAGGCACTGGATAGGCACAGGCTATACCCAGGATAGACAATGGCTAGACACAGGCAAGACACAGGCTAGACACAGGCTAGACAGAGGCTAAGCACAGGCTAGACACTGGCTAGGCCCAGGCTAGACACTGGCTAGGCACAGGCTAGGCACAGACTGGACACAGGCTAGACACTGGCTAGGCACAGGCTAGACTCGGGCTGGGTAAAGGCTAGACACAGGCTAGGCACAGTCTAGACACAGGCTTGACACTGGCTAGACACAGGCTAGACACTGGCTAAGTACAGGCTAGGCACTAGCTAGGTACAGGCTAGGCACTGCCTAGACACAGGCTAGGCACAGGCAAGACACAGGCTATACACAGGCTAGACAGAGGCTAGACACAGGCTAGACACAGGCAAGACACAGGCTAGAAAAAGGCTAGCCAGAGGCTAGACACAGGCTAGACACTGGCTAGGCACAGGCTAGACACTGGCTAGGCACAGGCTAGACACTGGCTAGGCACAGGCTAGACACTGGCTAGGCACAGGCTAGACACTGGCTAGGCACAGGCTAGACACTGGCTAGGCAGAGGCTAGACACTGGCTAGGCAGAGGCTAGACACTGGCTAGGCACAGGCTAGACACTGGCTAGGCACAGGCAAGACACTGGCTAGGCACAGGCTAGACACATGACAATCACAGGCAAGACACAGGATAGACGCTGGCTAGACACAGACAAGACACAGGTTAGATACAGGCTAGACAGATGCTAGGCACAGGCTTGACTCTGGCTAGGCACAGGCTAGACACAGGCTAGATACTGGCTGGGCACAGACTGGGCACAGACTGGGCACTGACTAGGAACTAGCCAGGCACAGGCTATGCACACGCCAGTCACAGGCAAGGCTTAGACACAGGCCAGGGGAGGACACAGGCTAGACACAGGCTAGACTGAGGCTAGACACAGGCTAGACATAGGCTAGACACTGGCAAGGCACTGGCTAAGCACAGGCTGTGCACCTGCCAGTCACAGGCAAGCCACAAGCTAGACACAGGCTAGATAATTGCTAGGCACAGGCTTGACTCTGGCTAGGCACAGGCTAGACACTGGCTAGGGACAGGTTAGACACAGGCTAGACACTGGCAAGGCACAGGCTAGGCACTGGTTAGGCACTGGCTAGGCACAGGCTATGCACCTGCCAGTCACAGGCAAGCCACAAGCTAGACACAGGCTAGATAATTGCTAGGCACAGGCTTGACTCTGGCTAGGCACAGGCTAGACACAGGCAAGACACTGGATAGGCACAGGCTAGACACTGGTTAGGCACAGGCTAGACATAGGCTAGACACTGGCAAGGCACAGGCTAGGCACTGGTTAGGCACTGGCTAGGCACAGGCTATGCACCTGCCAGTCACAGGCAAGCCACAAGCTAGACACAGGCTAGATAATTGCTAGGCACAGGCTTGACTCTGGCTAGGCACAGGCTAGACACAGGCAAGACACTGGCTAGGCACAGGCTAGGCACTGGATAGGCACTGGCTAGGCACAGGCTATGCTGAAGCCAATGACATGCAAAGTACAGGCTAGACACAGGCTCGACACTGGTTAGGCACAGGCTAGACACTAGCTAGGCACAGGCTAGACACTGGCTAGGCACAGGCTATGCATATGCCAGTCACAGGAAAGGCACAGGCTAGACACAGGCTAAGCACAGGCTAGACACTGGCTAGACACTGGCTATGCACAGGCCAGACACTGGCTAGGCACAGCCTAGACACTAGCTAAACATAGGCAAGACACAAGCTATACACAGGCTAGACACTGGCTAGACACAGGCAAGACACAGGCTAGACACAGGCTAAACAGAGGCTAGACACAGACTAGACACTGGCTAGACACATGCTAGACACTGACTAGGCACAGGCTAGACACTGGCTAGGCACAGGCTAGACACTGGCTTTGCACAGGCTAGACACTGGCTAGGCAAAGGCTAAACACTGGCTAGGCACAGACTAGACTCTGGCTATACACAGGCTATACAGAGGCTACACACTGGCTAGACACAGGCAAGACACAGGCAAGACAAAGGCTAGACACAGGCTAGACACAGGCTAAACACAGGCTAGACACAGGCTAGACACTGGCTAGCCACTGGCTAGGCACAGGCTAGACACTGGCTAGGCACAGGCTAGACACTGGCTAGGCACAGGCTAGACACTGGCTAGACACAGGCTAGACGCTGGCTAGGCACAGGCTAGACACTGGCTAGGCACAGGCTAGACACTGGCTAGGCACAGGCTAGGCACAGGCTAAAGACTGGGGAGGCACAGGCTAAACACTGGCTAGGCACAGGCTATGCACATGTGCAATCACAGGCAAGGCACAGGCTAGACACAGGCTAGACACTGGCTAAGCATAGGCTAAACACTGGCTAGGCACAGGCTAGACACTGGTTAGGCACAGGCTTGACACTGGCTAGGCACAGGCTATGCGCATGCCAATCACAGGCAAGGTACAGGCTAGACACAGGCTAGACACAGGCTAGACACTGGCTAGGCACAGGCTATAAATATGCCAGTCACAGGCAAGGCACAGGCTAGACACAGGCTAAGCACAGGCTAGACACTAGCTAGACACTGGCTAGACACTGGCTATGCACAGGCTAGACACTGGCTAGGCACAGCCTAGACACTGGCTAGGCACAGCCTAGACACTGGCTAGACACAGGCCAGACACAGGCTATACACAGGCTAGACACTGGCTAGACACAGGCAAGACACAGGCTAGACACAGGCTAGACAGAGGCTAGACACAGGCTAGACACTGGCTAGGCACAGGCTAGACACTGGCTAGGCACAGGCTAGACACTGGCTAGGCACAGGCTAGACGCTGGCTATGCACAGGCTAGACACTGGCTATGCACAGGCTAGACACTGGCTAGGCACAGACTAAATACTGGCTAGGCACTGGCTAGGCACAGGCTAGGCGCTGTATAGGCACTGGCTAGGCACAGGCTATGCTGATGCCAATAACATGCAAAGTACAGGCTAGACACAGGCTCGACACTGGTAAGGCACAGGCTAGACACTAGCTAGGCACAGGCTAGACACTGGCTAGGCACAGGCTAGACACTGGCTAGGCACAGGCTAGACACTGGCTAGGCACAGGCTATAAATATGCCAGTCACAGGCAAGGCACAGGCTAGACACAGGCTTAGCACAGGCTAGACACTGGCTAGACACTGGCTATGCACAGGCTAGACACTGGCTAGGCACAGCCTAGACACTGGCTAGGCACAGCCTAGACACTGGCTAGGCACAGCCTAGACACTGGCTAGACACAGGCCAGACACAGGCTATACACAGGCTAGACACTGGCTAGACACAGGCAAGACACAGGCTAGACACAGGCTAGACAGAGGCTAGACACAGGCTAGACACTGGCTAGGCACAGGCTAGACACTGGCTAGGCACAGGCTAGACGCTGGCTATGCACAGGCTAGACACTGGCTATGCACAGGCTAGACACTGGCTAGGCACAGACTAAATACTGGCTAGGCACAGGCTAGACTCTGGCTATACACAGGCTATACAGAGGCTACACACTGGCTAGACACCGGCAAGACACAGGCAAGACACAGGCTAGACACAGGCTAGACAGAGGCTAGACACAGGCTAAACACTGGCTAGGCACAGGCTATGCACATGCCAATCACAGGCAAGGCACAGGCTAGACACAGGCTAGACACTGGCTAGGCACAGGCTAGACACTGGCTAGGCACAGGCTAGACACTGGCCAGGCACAGGCTAAACACAGGCTAGACATAGGCTAAACACAAGCTAGACACAGGCTAGACACTGGCTAGGTACTGGCTAGGCACAGGCTAGACACTGGCTAGGCACAGGCTAGACACTGGCTAGGCACAGGCTAGGCACAGGCTAGGCACAGGCTAGGCACAGGCTAGACACTGGCTAGGCACAGGCTAGACTCTGGCTAGGCACAGGCTAAACACAGGCTAGACACTGGCTAGAAACAGGCTAGACACTGGCTAGGCACAGGCTAGGCACAGGCTAGACACTTGCTAGGCACTGGCTAGACACTGGCTAGACACTGGCTAGACACTGGCTAGACACAGGCTAGACACTGGCTAGACACTGGCTAGAAACAGGCTAGACACTGGTTAGGCACAGGCTAGGCACAGCCTAGACACTGGCTAGAAACAGGCTAGACACTGGCTAGGCACAGGCTAGGCACAGCCTAGACACTAGCTAGGCACTGGCTAGACACTGGCTAGACACTGTCTAGACACTGGGTAGGCACAGGCTAGACTCTGGCTAGGCACAGGCTAGACACTGGCTAGGCACAGACTAGACACTGGCTAGGCAAAGGCTAGGCACAGACTAGACACTGGCTAGGCACTGGCTAGGCACAGGCTAGACACTGGCTAGGTACAGGCTAGGCACTGGCTAGGTACAGGCTAGGCACAGGCTAAACACAGGCTAGACACAGGCTAAACACTGGCTAGGCACAGGCTAGACACTGGTTAGGCACAGGCTTGTCACTGGCTAGGCACAGGCTATGCACATGCCAATCACAGGCAAGATACAGGCTAGACACAGGCTAGACACAGGCTAGACACTGGCTAGGCACAGGCTATAAATATGCCAGTCACAGGCAAGGCACAGGCTAGACACAGGCTAAGCACAGGCTAGACACTGGCTAGACACTGGCTAGACACTGGCTATGCATAGGCTAGACACTGGCTAGGCACAGCCTAGACACTGGCTAGACACAGGCCAGACACAGGCTATACACAGGCTAGACACTGGCTAGACACAGGCAAGACACAGGCTAGACACAGGCTAGACAGAGGCTAGACACAGGCTAGACACTGGCTAGGCACAGGCTAGACACTGGCTAGGCACAGGCTAGACGCTGGCTATGCACAGGCTAGACACTGGCTATGCACAGGCTAGACACTGGCTAGGCACAGACTAAATACTGGCTAGGCACTGGCTAGGCACAGGCTAGGCGCTGTAAAGGCACTGGCTAGGCACAGGCTATGCTGATGCCAATAACATGCAAAGTACAGGCTAGACACAGGCTCAATACTGGTAAGGCACAGGCTAGACACTGGCTGGGCACAGGCTAGACACTGGCTAGGCACAGGCTATAAATATGCCAGTCACAGGCAAGGCACAGGCTAGACACAGGCTTAGCACAGGCTAGACACTGGCTAGACACTGGCTATGCACAGGCTAGACACTGGCTATGCACAGGCTAGACACTGGCTAGGCACAGCCTAGACACTGGCTAGGCACAGCCTAGACACTGGCTAGGCACAGCCTAGACACAGGCTAGACACAGGCCAGACACAGGCTATACACAGGCTAGACACTGGCTAGACACAGGCAAGACACAGGCTAGACACAGGCTAGACAGAGGCTAGACACAGGCTAGACACTGGCTAGGCACAGGCTAGACACTGGCTAGGCACAGGCTAGACGCTGGCTATGCACAGGCTAGACACTGGCTATGCACAGGCTAGACACTGGCTAGGCACAGACTAAATACTGGCTAGGCACAGGCTAGACGCTGGCTATGCACAGGCTATACACAGGCTATACAGAGGCTACACACTGGCTAGACACCGGCAAGACACAGGCAAGACACAGGCTAGACACAGGCTTGACAGAGGCTAGACACAGGCTAAACACTGGCTAGGCACAGGCTATGCACATGCCAATCACAGGCAAGGCACAGGCTAGACACAGGCTAGACACTGGCTAGGCACAGGCTAGACACTGGCTAGGCACAGGCTAGACACTGGCCAGGCACAGGCTAAACACAGCCTAAACACAGGCTAAACACAGGCTAAACACAAGCTAGACACAGGCTAGACACTGGCTAGGTACTGGCTAGGCACAGGCTAGACACTGGCTAGGCACAGGCTAGACACTGGCTAGGCACAGGCTCGGCACAGGCTAGGCACAGGCTAGGCACAGGCTAGGCACAGGCTAGACACAGGCTTGGCACAGGCTAGACACTGGCTAGGCACAGGCTAAACTTTGGCTAGGCACAGGCTAAACACAGGCTAGACACTGGCTAGGCACAGGCTAGGCACAGCCTAGACACTAGCTAGGCACGGGCTAGACACTGGCTAGACACTGTCTAGACACTGGGTAGGCACAGGCTAGACTCTGGCTAGGCACAGGCTAGACACTGGCTAGGCACAGACTAGACACTGGCTAGGCAAAGGCTAGGCACAGACTAGACACTGGCTAGGCACTGGCTAGGCACAGGCTAGACACTGGCTAGGTACAGGCTAGGCACTGGCTAGGTACAGGCTAGGCACAGGCTAAACACAGGCTAGACACAGGCTAGACACTGGCTAGGCACTGGCTAGGCACAGGCTAGACACTGGCTAGGCACAGGCTAGACACTGGCTAGGCACAGGCTAGGCACAGGCTAGACACTGGCTAGGCACAGGCTAGACTCTGGCTAGGCACAGGCTAAACACAGGCTAGACACTGGCTAGAAACAGGCTAAACACTGGCTAGGCACAGGCTAGGCACAGGCTAGACACTTGCTAGGCACTGGCTAGACACTGGCTAGACACTGGCTAGACACTGGCTAGAAACAGGCTAGACACTGGCTAGACACCGGCTAGACACCGGCAAGACACAGGCAAGACACAGGCTAGACACAGGCTAGACACTGGCTAGGCACAGCCTAGACACTGGCTAGGCACAGCCTAGACACAGGCTAGACACAGGCCAGACACAGGCTATACACAGGCTAGACACTGGCTAGACACAGGCAAGACACAGGCTAGACACAGGCTAGACAGAGGCTAGACACAGGCTAGACACTGGCTAGGCACAGGCTAGACACTGGCTAGGCACAGGCTAGACGCTGGCTATGCACAGGCTAGACACTGGCTATGCACAGGCTAGACACTGGCTAGGCACAGACTAAATACTGGCTAGGCACAGGCTAGACTCTGGCTATACACAGGCTATACAGAGGCTACACACTGGCTAGACACCGGCTAGACACCGGCAAGACACAGGCAAGACACAGGCTAGACACAGGCTAGACAGAGGCTAGACACAGGCTAAACACTGGCTAGGCACAGGCTATGCACATGCCAATCACAGGCAAGGCACAGGCTAGACACAGGCTAGACACTGGCTAGGCACAGGCTAGACACTGGCTAGGCACAGGCTAGACACTGGCCAGGCACAGGCTAAACACAGCCTAAACACAGGCTAAACACAGGCTAAACACAAGCTAGACACAGGCTAGACACTGGCTAGGTACTGGCTAGGCACAGGCTAGACACTGGCTAGGCACAGGCTAGACACTGGCTAGGTAAAGGCTAGACACTGGCTAGGCACAGACTAGGCACAGGCTAGGCACAGGCTAGGCGCAGGCTAGACACAGGCTAGGCACAGGCTAGACACTGGCTAGGCACAGGCTAAACACAGGCTAGACACTGGCTAGGCACAGGCTAGGCACAGCCTAGACACTAGCTAGGCACGGGCTAGACACTGGCTAGACACTGTCTAGACACTGGGTAGGCACAGGCTAGACTCTGGCTAGGCACAGGCTAGACACTGGCTAGGCACAGACTAGACACTGGCTAGGCAAAGGCTAGGCACAGACTAGACACTGGCTAGGCACTGGCTAGGCACAGGCTAGACACTGGCTAGGTACAGGCTAGGCACTGGCTAGGTACAGGCTAGGCACAGGCTAAACACAGGCTAGACACAGGCTAGACACTGGCTAGGCACTGGCTAGGCACAGGCTAGACACTGGCTAGGCACAGGCTAGACACTGGCTAGGCACAGGCTAGGCACAGGCTAGACACTGGCTAGGCACAGGCTAGACTCTGGCTAGGCACAGGCTAAACACAGGCTAGACACTGGCTAGAAACAGGCTAAACACTGGCTAGGCACAGGCTAGGCACAGGCTAGACACTTGCTAGGCACTGGCTAGACACTGGCTAGACACTGTCTAGACACTGGCTAGAAACAGGCTAGACACTGGCTAGGCACAGGCTAGGCACAGCCTAGACACAGGCTAGAAACAGGCTAGACACTGGCTAGGCACAGGCTAGGCACAGCCTAGACACTGGCTAGAAACAGGCTAGACACTGGCTAGGCACAGGCTAGGCACAGCCTAGACACTGGCTAGGTACAGGCAAGGCACTGGCTAGACACTGTCTAGACACTGGGTAGGCATATGCCAGTCACAGGCAAGGCACAGGGTTGACACTGGCTATGCACAGGCTAGACACTGGATAGACAGGCTAGACAGTGGCTAGGCACAGGCTTGGCTCTGCCTAGGCACAGGCTAGCCACAGGCTAGATACTGGCTCTTCACAGACTGGGCACTCACTAAGAACTGGCCAGGCACAGGATATGCACACGCCAGTCACAGACAAGGCTTAGACACAGGCCAGACACAGGGAGGACACAGGGTAGACACAGGCTAGATTGAGGCTAGACACAGACTAGACACTGGCTAGGCCCAGGCTAGATACTGGCTTAGCACAGGTTAGACACTGGCTAGGCACTGGCTAGGCACAGGCTAGACACTGGCTAGGCGCAGGCTAGTCACTGGATAGGCACAGGCTAGTCACTGGCTAGGCACTGGCTAGGCACAGGCTAGACATAGGCTAGACACTGGCAAGGCACAGGCTAGGCACTGGTTAGGCACTGGCTAGGCACAGGCTAGACACAGGCAAGACACTGGCTAGGCACAGGCTAGGCACTGGCTAGGCACAGGCTATGCTGATGCCAATCACATGCAAAGTACAGGCTAGACACAGGCTCGACACTAGTAAGGAACAGGCTAGACACTGGCTAGGCACAGGCTAGACACTGGCTAGGCACAGGCTTTGCATATGCCAGTCACAGGCAAGGCACAGGCTAGACACAGGTTAAGCACAGGCTAGACACTGGCTAGACAATGGCTATGCACAGGCTAGGCACAGCCTAGACACTAGCTAGGCACTGGCTAGACACTGGCTAGACACTGTCTAGACACTGGGTAGGCACAGGCTAGACTCTGGCTCGGCACAGGCTAGACTCTGGCTAGGCAAAGGCTAGACACTGGCTAGGCACAGACTAGACACTGGCTAGGCAAAGGCTAGGCACAGACTAGTCACTGGCTAGGCACAGGCTAGACACAGGCTAGACACTGGCTAGGTACAGGCTAGGCACTGGCTAGGTACAGGCTAGGCACAGGCTAAACACAGGCTAGACACAGGCTACACACTGGCTAGGCACTGGCTAGGCACAGGCTAGACACTGGCTACGTACAGGCTAGACTCTGAATAGGCACAGGCTAAACACAGGCTAGACACTGGCTAGAAACAGGCTAGACACTGGCTAGGCACAGGATAGGCACAGACTAGACACTGGATAGGCAAAGGCTAGGCACAGACTAGACACTGGCTAGGCACAGGCTAGACACAGGCTAGACACTGGCTAGGTACAGGCTAGGCACTGGCTAGGTACAGGCTAGGCACAGGCTAAACACAGGCTAGACACAGGCTAGACACTGGCTAGGCACTGGCTAGGCACAGGCTAGACACTGGCTAGGCACAGGCTAGACAGTGGCTAGGCACAGGCTAGACACTGGCTAGGCACAGGCTAGGCACAGGCTAGGCACAGGCTAGACACTGGCTAGGTACAGGCTAGACTCTGGCTAGGCACAGGCTAAACACAGGCTAGACACTGGCTAGAAACAGGCTAGACACTGGCAAGGCCCAGGCTAGGCACAGGCTAGACACTTGCTAGGCACTGGCTAGACACTGGCTAGAAACAGGCTAGACACTGGCTAGGCACAGGCTAGGCACAGCCTAGACACTGGCTAGAAACAGGCTAGACACTGGCTAGGCACAGGCTAGGCACAGCCTAGACACTAGCTAGGCACTGGCTAGACACTGGCTAGACACTGTCTAGACACTGGGTAGGCACAGGCTAGACTCTGGCTCGGCACAGGCTAGACTCTGGCTAGGCACAGGCTAGACACTGGCTAGGCACAGACTAGACACTGGCTAGGCAAAGGCTAGGCACAGACTAGACACTGGCTAGGCACAGGCTAGACACTGGCTAGTTACAGGTTTGGCGCTGGCTAGGTACAGGCTAGACACTGGCTAGACACTGGCTAGGCACAGGCTATGCAAATGCCCGTCACAGGCAAGGCACAGGCTTGACACTGGCTATGCACAGGCTAGACACTGGATAGACAGGCTGGACAGTGGCTAGGCACAGGCTAGATACTGGTTAGGCACAGACTGGGTACAGACTAAGAACTGGCCAGGCGCAGGACATGCACACGCCAGTCACAGACAAGGCTTAGACACAGGCCAGACACAGGGAGGACACAGGGTAGACACAGGCTAGACTGAGGCTAGACACAGACTAGACACTGGCTAGGCACTGGCGAGGCACAGCCTAGACACTGGCTAGACACAGGCAAGACACAGGCTAGATACAGGCTAGACAGAGGGTAGACACAGGCTAGACACTGGCTAGGCACAGGCTAGATACTGGCTATGCACAGGCTAGACACTGGCTAGGCACAGGCTAGACACTTGCTAGGCACAGGCTAGACACTGGCTATGCACAGGCTAGACACTGGCTAGGCATAGGCTAGACTCTGGCTAGGCACAGGCTAAACACTGGCGAGGCACAGGCTATGCACATGCCAATCACAGGAAATGCACAAGCTAGACACAAGCTAGACACTGGCTAGGCACAGGCTTGAAACTGGCTAGGCCCAGGCTACACACTGGCTAGGCACAGGCTAGACACTGGCTAGGCACAGGCTAGGCACAGGCTAGACACTAGCTAGGCACTGGCTAAACACTGGCTAGACACTGGCTAGACACAGGCTAGGCAAAAGCTAGACACCAGCTAGGCACTGGCTAGACTTTAGCTAGGCACTGGCTAGACTCTAGCTAGGCACTGGCTTGACACTGTCTAGACACTGGCTAGACACTGGCTAGACACTGGCTAGGCCCAGGCTAGAAAGTAGCTATGCCGACGCTAGACACTTGCTATGAACAGGCTAGACACTGGCTAAGCACCGGCTAAACACTGGCTAGGCACAGGCTAGACTCTGGCTAGGCACAGGCTAGACACTGGCTAGGCACAGACTAGACACTGGCTAGGCACAGGCTAGACACTGGATAGGCACAGGCTAGACACTGGATAGGCACAGGCTAGGCACAGGCTGGGCACAGGCTAGACACAGGCTGGGCACAGGCTAGATACTGGCTAGGCACAGGCTAGACTCTGGCTAGGTAAAGGCTAGACACTGGCTAGGCACAGACTAGGCACAGACTAGACACTGGCTAGGCACAGGCTAGGCATAGGCTGGGCACAGGCAAGACACAGGCTAGACACAGGCTAGACACTGGCTAGGTACAGGCTTGACACAGGCTAGGCACTGGCTAGGTACAGGCTAGGCACTGGGTAGGTAAAGGCTAGGCACTGGCTAGGTAAAGGCTAGACACAGGCTAGACACTGGCGATGCACAGGCTAGACACTGGATAGACACTGACTAGACACTAGATAGACACTGGCTAGACACTGGGTAGACACTGGCTAGACACTGGCTAGACACTGGTTAGACACCGGGTAGACGCTGGCTAGACACTGGCTAGGCACATGCTAGGCACAGGCTAGACATTGGCTAGGCACATGCTAGGCACTGGCTAGGCCACTAGCTAGGCACAGGCTAGACACTAGCTAGGCACAGGCTAGACACTGGCTATGCACAGGCCAGACACCGGCGAGGCACAGGCTACACACTGGCTAGGCACAGACTAGACACTGGCTAGGCACAGGCTAGACAGAGGCTACACAGTGGCTAGACACAGGCAAGACACAGGCAAGAGACATGCTAGACACAGGCTAGACAGAGGCTAGACACTGGCGAGGCACAGGCTAAACACTGGCTAGGCACAGGCTATGCACATGCCAATCACAGGCAAGGCACAGGCTAGACACAGGCTAGACACAGGCTAGACACTGGCTAGGCACAGGCTAGACACTGGCTAGACACCTGCTAGACACTGGCTAGACACTGGCTAGACACTGGCTAGACACTGGCTAGACACTGGCTAGACACTGGCTAGACACTGGCTAGACACAGGCTAGGCAAAAGCTAGACACCAGCTAGGCACTGGCTAGACTCTAGCTAGGCACTGGCTAGACTCTAGCTAGGCACTGGCTAGACACTGTCTAGACACTGTCTAGACACTGGCTAGACACTGGCTAGACACTGGCTAGACACTGGCTAGGCCCAGGCTAGAAAGTAGCTATGTCGACGCTAGACACTTGCTATGAACAGGCTAGACACTGGCTAAGCACCGGCTAAACACAGGCTAGACACTGGCTAGGTACAGGCTATGCACATGCCAGTCACAGGTAAGGCACAGGCTAGACACAGGCTAGGCACAGGCTAGACACTGGCTATGCACAGGCTAGTCACTGGATAGACACTGAGTAGACACTGGATAGACACTGGCTAGACACTGGGTAGACATTGGCTAGACACCGGGTATACGCTGGCTAGACACTGGCTAGGCACATGCTAGGCACAGGCTAGACATTGGCTAGGCACAGGCAAGACAGTGGCTAGGCCCACGCTTGACACCAGCTAGGAACAGGCTAGACACTGGCTAGGCACAGGCTATGCACATGCCAGTCACAGGCAAGGCACAGGCTAGACACAGGCTAGGCACAGGCTAGACACTGGCTATGCACAGGCTAGACACTGGATAGACAGGCTAGACAGTGGCTAGGCACAGGGTTGACTCTGGCTAGGCACAGGTTAGACACAGGCTAGATACTGGCTAGGCACAGACTGGGCACTGACTAGGAACTGTCCAGGCACAGGCTATGCACACGCCAGTCACAGGCAAGGCTTAGACACAGGCCAGACACAGGGAGGACACAGGCTAGACACAGGCTAGACACTGGCTAGGCACAGGCTAGACACTGGCTAGGCACACGCTAGACACTGGCTAGGCACACGCTAGACACTGGCTAGGCACAGGCTAGACACTGGCTAGGCACTGGCTAGGTACAGGCTAGGCACTGGCTAGGTACAGGCTAGACATTGGCTAGACACTGGCAAGGCACAGCCTAGGCACTGGTTAGGCACTGGCTAGGCACAGGCTAGGCACAGGCTAGGCACAGGCTATGCTGATGCCAATCAATTGCAAAGTACAGGCTAGACACAGGCTCGACACTGGTAAGGAACAGGCTAGACACTGGCTAGGCACAGGCTAGACACTGGCTAGGCACAGGCTATGCATATGCCAGTCACAGACAAGGCACAGGCTAGATACAGGCTAAGCACAGGCTAGACACTGGCTAGACACTGGTTAGACACTGGCTAGACACTGGCTATGCACAGGCTAGACACTGGCTAGACACAAGCAAGACACAGGCTATACACAGGCTAGACAGAGGCTAGACACTGGCTAGACACAGGCAAGACACAGGCTGGACTCAGGCTAGACAGAGGCTATGCACATGCCAGTCACAGGCAAGGCATTGGCTAGTAACAGGCTAGGCACAGGCTAGACACTGGCTATGCACAGGCTAGACACTGGATAGACACTGACTAGACACTGGATAGACACTGGCTAGATACTGGATAGACACTGTCAAGACATTGGCTAGACATCGGGTAGACGCTGGCTAGACATCGGGTAGACGCTGGCTAGACATTGGCTAGGCACATGCTAGACACTGACTAGACACTGGCTAGACACTGTCTAGATACTGGCTAGACACTGGCTAGACACTGGCTAGGCACAGGCTAGGCACAGGCTAGACACTAGCTAGGCACTGGCTAGACACTGGCTAGACACTGGCTAGACACTGGCTAGACACTAGCTAGGCACTGGCTAGACACTGGCTAGACACTAGCTAGGCACTGGCTAGACACTGGCTAGACACAGTCTAGACACTAGCTAGACACTGGCTAGACACAGTCTAGACACTAGCTAGACACTGTCTAGACACTGGCTAGACACTGTCTAGACACTGTCTAGACACTGGCTAGGCACAGCCTAGACACTGGATAGACACAGGCAAGACACAGGCTAGATACAGGCTAGACAGAGGGTAGACACAGGCTAGACACTGGCTAGGCACAGGCTAGATACTGGCTATGCACAGGCTAGACACTGGCTAGGCACAGGCTAGACACTGGCTAGGCACAGGCTAGACACTGGCTATGCACAGGCTAGACACTGGCTAGGCGTAGGCTAGACTCTGGCTAGGTACAGGCTAAACACTGGCGAGGCACAGGCTAAACACTTTCTAGGCACAGGCTATGCACATGCCAATCACAGGCAATGCACAAGCTAGACACAAGCTAGACACTGGCTAGGCATAGGCTTGAAACTGGCTAGGCCCAGGCTACACACTGGCTAGGCACAGGCTAGACACTGGCTAGGCACAGGCTAGGCACAGGCTAGACACTAGCTAGGCACTGGCTAAACACTGGCTAGACACTGGCTAGACACAGGCTAGGCAAAGGCTAGACACCAGCTAGGCACTGGCTAGACTTTAGCTGGGCACTGGCTAGACACTGTCTAGACACTGGCTAGACACTGGCTAGACACTGGCTAGACACTGGCTAGACACTGGCTAGACACTGGCTAGACACTGGCTAGACACTGGCTAGACACTGGCTAGACACTGGCAAGACACTGGCTAGACACTGGCTAGGCCCAGGCTAGAAAGTAGCTATGCCGACGCTAGACACTTGCTATGAACAGGCTAGACACTGGCTAAGCACCGGCTAAACACTGGCTAGGCACAGGCTAGACTCTGGCTAGGCACAGGCTAGACACTGGCTAGGCACAGACTAGACACTGGCTAGGCACAGACTAGACACTGGCTAGGCACAGACTAGACACTGGCTAGGCACAGGCTAGGCACAGGCTGGGCACAGGCTAGACACAGGCTGGGCACAGGCTAGACACTAGCTAGGCACAGGCTAGACTCTGGCTAGGTAAAGGCTAGACACTGGCTAGGCACAGACTAGGCACAGACTAGACACTGGCTAGGCACAGGCTAGGCATAGGCTGGGCACAGGCAAGACACAGGCTAGACACAGGCTAGACACTGGCTAGGTACAGGCTAGACACTGGGTAGACACTGGCTAGACACTGGCTAGACACTGGCTAGACACTGGTTAGACACCGGGTAGACGCTGGCTAGACACTGGCTAGGCACATGCTAGGCACAGGCTAGATATTGGCTAGGCACATGCTAGGCACTGGCTAGGCCCAGGCTAGACACTAGCTAGGCACAGGCTAGACACTAGCTAGGCACAGGCTAGACACTGGCTATGCACAGGCCAGACACTGGCTAGGCACAGGCTAGACACTGGCTAGGCACAGACTAGATACTGGCTAGGCACAGGCTAGACAGAGGCTACACAGTGGCTAGACACAGGCAAGACACAGGCAAGAGACAGGCTAGACACAGGCTAGACAGAGGCTAGACACTGGCGAGGCACAGGCTAAACACTTGCTAGGCACAGGCTATGCACATGCCAATCACAGGCAAGGCACAGGCTAGACACAGGCTAGACACAGGCTAGACACTGGCTAGGCACAGGCTAGACACTGGCTAGGCACTGGCTAGACACTGGCTAGACACTGGCTAGACACTGGCTAGACACTGGCTAGACACTGGCTAGACACTGGCTAGACACTGGCTAGACACTGGCTAGACACTGGCTAGACACTGGCTAGACACTGGCTAGACACTGGCTAGACACTGGCTAGACGCTGGCTAGACACTGGCTAGACACTGGCTAGACACTGGCTAGACACTGGCTAGACACTGGCTAGACACTGGCTAGGCACAGGCTTGACTCTGGCTAGGCACAGGTTAGACACAGGCTAGATACTGGCTAGGCACAGACTGGGCACTGACTAGGAACTGGCCAGGCACAGGCTATGCACACGCCAGTCACAGGCAAGGCTTAGACACAGGCCAGACACAGGGAGGACACAGGCTAGACACAGGCTAGACACTGGCTAGGCACAGGCTAGACACAGGCAAGGCACAGCCTAGGCACTGGTTAGGCACTGGCTAGGCACAGGCTTGGCACAGGCTAGGCACAGGCTATGCTGATGCCAATCAATTGCAAAGTACAGGCTAGACACAGGCTCGACACTGGTAAGGAACAGGCTAGACACTGGCTAGGCACAGGCTACACACTGGCTAGGCACAGGCTATGCATATGCCAGTCACAGGCAAGGCACAGTCTAGATACAGGCTAAGCACAGGCTAGACACTGGCTAGACACTGGCTAGACACTGGCTAGACACTGGCTAGACACTGGCTATGCACAGGCTAGACACTGGCTAGACACAAGCAAGACACAGGCTATACACAGGCTAGACAGAGGCTAGACACTGGCTAGACACAGGCAAGACACAGGCTAGACTCAGGCTAGACAGAGGCTATGCACATGCCAGTCACAGGCAAGGCATTGGCTAGTAACAGGCTATGCACAGGCTAGACACTGGATAGACACTGACTAGACACTGGATAGACACTGGCTAGACACTGGCTAGACACTGGCTAGACACTGGCTAGACACTGGCTAGACACTGGCTAGACACTGGCTAGACACTGGCTAGACACTGGCTAGACACTGGCTAGACACTGGCTAGATACTGGCTAGACACTGGCTAGACACTGGCTAGACACTGGCTAGACACTGGCTAGACACTGGCTAGACACTGGCTGGACACTGGCTAGACACTGGCTGGACACTGGCTAGGCCCAGGCTAGACACTGGCTAGGCCCAGGCTAGACACTGGCTAGGCCCAGGCTAGACAGTAGCTATGCCGACGCTAGACACTGGCTATGAACAGGCTAGTCACTGGCTAGGCACAGGCTAAACACTGGCTAGGCACAGGCTAGACTCTGGCTAGGCACAGACTAGATACTGGCTAGGCACAGGCTAGGCACAGGCTGGGCACAGGCTAGACACTGGCTAGGCACAGGCTGGGCACAGGCTAGACACTGGCTAGGCACAGGCTAGACTCTGGCTAGGTAAAAGCTAGACACAGGCTTGGCACAGGCTAGACACAGGCTAGACACTGGCTAGACACTGGCTAGGTACAGGCTAGGCACTGGCTAGGTACAGGCTAGGCACTGGCTAGACACTGGCTAGACACTGTCTAGACACTGGCTAGACACTGGCTAGACACTGGCTAGGCACTGGCTAGACACTGGCTAGGCACAGGCTATGCACATGCCAGTCACAGGCAAGGCACAGGCTAGACACGGGCTAGGCACAGGCTAGACACTGGCTATGTACACGCTAGACACTGGATAGACAGGCTAGACAGAGGCTAGGCACAGGCTTGACTCTGGCTAGGCACTGGCTAGACACTGGCTAGGCACAGGCTAGATACTGGCTAGGCACAGGCTAGACTCTGGCTAGGCACAGGCTAGACACTGGCTAGGCAAAGACTAGGCACAGACTAGACACTGACAAGGCACTGGCTAGGCACTGGCAAGGCACTGGCTAGGCACAGGCTGAGCACAGGCTAGACACTGGCTAGGCACAGGCTAGACTCTGGCTAGGTAAAGGCTAGACACAGGCTTGGCACAGGCTAGACACAGGCTAGACACTGGCTAGGTACAGGCTAGGCACTGGCTAGGTACAGGCTAGACACTAACTAGACACTGGCTAGGTACAGGCTAGACACTGGCTAGACACTGGCTAGACACTGGCTAGACACTGGCTAGACACAGGTTTGACACAGGTTAGACACTGGCTAGACACTGGGAAGACACTGTCTAGACACTGGCTAGGCAAAGGCTGGACATAGGCTAGACACTGGCTAGGCGCAGGCTAGGCACTGGCTAGGTACTGTCTAGGCACAGGCTATGCACTTGCCAGTCACAGGCAAGGCACAGGCTAGACACAGGCTAGGCACAGGCTAGACACTGCCTATGTACTCGCTAGACACTGGATAGACAGGCTAGACAGAGGCTAGGCACAGGCTTGACTCTGGCTAGGCACTGGCTAGACACTGGCTAGGCACAGGCTAGACACTGGCTAGGCACAGGCTAGACTCTGGCTAGGCACAGGCTAGACACTGGCTAGGCACAGACTAGGCACAGACTAGACACTGACAAGGCACTGGCTAGGCACTGGCAAGGCACTGGCTAGGCACAGGCTGAGCACAGGCTAGACACTGGCTAGGCACAGGCTAGACTCTGGCTAGGTAAAGGCTAGACACAGGCTTGGCACAGGCTAGACACAGGCTAGACACTGGCTAGGTACAGGCTAGGCACTGGCTAGGTACAGGCTAGGCACTGGCTAGGTACAGGCTAGACACTAACTAGACACTGGCTAGGTACAGGCTAGACACTGGCTAGACAGTGGCTAGACAGTGGCTAGACACTGTCAAGACACTGGCTAGACACTGGCTAGACACTGGCTAGACACTGGCTAGACACTGGCTAGACACTGGCTAGACACTGGCTAGACACTGGCTAGGCCCAGGCTAGACAGTAGCTATGCCGACGCTAGACACTGGCTATGAACAGGCTAGTCACTGGCTACGCACAGGCTAGAATCTGGCTAGGCACAGGCTAGACACTGGCTAGGCACAGACTAGGCACAGACTAGACACTGACAAGGCACTGGCTAGGCACTTTCAAGGCACTGGCTAGGCACAGGCTGAGCACAGGCTAGACACTGGCTAGGCACAGGCTAGACTCTGGCTAGGTAAAGGCTAGTCACAGGCTTGGCACAGGCTAGACACAGGCTAGACACTGGCTAGGTACAGGCTAGGCACTGGCTAGGTACAGGCTAGACACTAGCTAGACATTGGCTAGGTACAGGCTAGACACTGGCTAGACAGTGGCTAGACAGTGGCTAGACACTGTCTAGACACTGGCTAGACACTGGCTAGACACTGGCTAGACACTGGCTAGACACTGGCTAGACACAGGCTAGACACTGGCTAGACACTGGCTAGGCCCAGGATAGACAGTAGCTATGCCGACGCTAGACACTGGCTATGAACAGGCTAGTCACTGGCTAGGCACAGGCTAAACAGTGGCTAGGCACAGGCTAGACTCTGGCTAGGCACAGGCTAGACACTGGCTGGGCACAGGCTAGGAACAGGCTGGGCACAGGCTAGACACTGGCTAGGCACAGGCTAGACTCTGGCTAGGTAAAGGCTAGACACAGGCTAGATACTGGCTAGGTACAGGCTAGGCACTGGCTAGGTAAAGGCTAGGCACTGGCTAGACACTGGCTAGGCACAGGCTAGACAGTAGCTATGCCGACGCTAGACACTGACTATGAACAGGCTAGTCACTGGCTAGACACAGGCTAAACACTGGCTAGGCACAGGGTAGACTCTGGCTAGGCACAGGCTAGACACTGGCTAGGCACAGACTAGACACTGGCTAGGCGCAGACTAGACACTGGCTAGGCACAGACTAGGCACAGACTAGACACTGGCTAGGCACAGACTAGGCACAGGCTAGACACTGGCTATGCACACGCTAGACACTGGATAGACAGGCTAGACAGAGGCTAGGCACAGGCTTGACTCTGGCTAGGCACAGGCTAGACACTAGCTAGGCACTGGCTAGACACTATCTAGACACTGGCTAGACACTGGCTTGACACTGGCTAGGCACTGGCTAGACACTGGCTAGACACGGGCTAGACACTGGCTAGACACTGACTAGACACTGGCTAAACACTGGCTAGACACTGGCTAGACACTGGCTAGACACTGGCTAAACACTGGCTAGACACTGGCTAGACACTGGCTAGGCCCAGGCTAGACACTGGCTAGGCCCAGGCTAGACACTGGCTAGGCCCAGGCTAGACAGTAGCTATGCCGACGCTAGACACTGACTATGAACAGGCTAGTCACTGGCTAGACACAGGCTAAACACTGGCTAGGCACAGGCTAGACTCTGGCTAGGCACAGGCTAGACACTGGCTAGGCACAGACTAGACACTGGCTAGGCACAGACTAGACACTGGCTAGGCACAGACTAGGCACAGACTAGACACTGGCTAGGCACAGACTAGGCACAGGCTGGGCACAGGCTAAACACTGGCTAGGCACAGGCTAGAATCTGGCTAGGTAAAGGCTAGACACAGGCTTGGCAAGGGCTAGACACAGGCTAGACACTGGCTACTTACAGGCTAGGCACTGGCTAGGTACAGGCTAGGCACTGGCTATACACTGGCTAGGTACAGGCTAGGCACTGGCTAGGTAAAGGCTTGGCACTGGCTATGCACAGGCCAGTCACAGGCAAGGCACAGGCTAGACACAGGCTAGGCACAGGCTAGACACTGGCTATGCACACGCTAGACACTGGATAGACAGGCTAGACAGAGGCTAGGCACAGGCTTGACTCTGGCTAGGCACAGGCTTGACTCTGGCTAGGCACAGGCTTGACTCTGGCTAGGCACAGGCTAGACACTGGCTAGGCACAGGTTAGACACTGGCTAGGCACAGGCTAGACACTGGCTAGGCACAGGCTAGACACTGGCTAGGCACAGACTAGACACTGGCTAGGCACAGACTAGGCATAGACAAGACACTGGCAAGGCACTGGCTAGGCACAGGCTGGGCACAGGCTAGACACTGGCTGGGCACAGGGTAGACTATGGCTAGGTAAAGGCTAGACACAGGCTAAATACTGGCTAGGTACAGGCTAGGCACTGGCTAGGTAAAGGCTAGGCACTGGCTAGACACTGGCTAGGCACAGGCTATGCACATGCCAGTCACGGGCATGGCACAGTCTAGACACACGCTAGGCACAGGCCAGACACTGGCTATGCAAAGGCTAGACACTGGATAGACACTGACTAGACACTGGATAGACACTGGCTAGACACTAGGTAGACACTGGGTAGACACTGGGTAGACACTGGCTACACACCGGGTAGACACTGGCTAGACACTGGCTAGGCATATGCTAGGCAAAGGCTAGACATTGGCTAGGCCCAGGCTAGACACTAGCTAGGCACAGGCTAGACACTGGCTAGGCACAGGCTAGACACTGGCTAGGCACAGGCTAGACACTGGCTATGCACTGGCTAGACACTGGCTATGGCACAGGCTAGACACTGGCTAGACACTGGCTAGACACTGGCTAGACACTGGCTAGACACTGGCTAGACACTGGCTAGACACTGGCTAGACACTGGCTAGACACTGGCTAGACACTGGCTAGACACTGGCTAAACGCTGGCTAGGCACAGGCTAGGCACACGCCAATCGCAGGCCAGGCACAGGCTAGACACTGGCTAGACACTGGCTAGACACTGGCTAGACACTGGCTAGACACTGGCTAGACACTGGCTAGACACTGGCTAGACACTGGCTGGACACCGGCTAGACACTGGCTAGACACTGGCTAAACGCTGGCTAGGCACAGGCTAGACGCTGGCTAGGCACAGACTAGACACATGCCAATCACAGGCTAGGCAGAGGCTAGGCACAGGCTTGACTCTGGCTAGGCACAGGCTAGACACAGGCTAGATACTGGCTACGCACAGGCTGGGCACTGAATAGGAACTGGCCAGGCACAGGCTATGAACACACCAGTCACAGGCAAGGCTAAGACACAGGCTAGACACAGGGAAGACACAGGCTAGACACAGGCTAGACAGAGGCTAGACACATGCTAGACTCTGGCTAGGCACAGGCTAGACACTGGCTAGGCACAGGCTAGACACTGGCTATGCACAGGCTAGACACTGGCTAGGCACAGGCTAGACAATGGCTAGGCACAGGCTAGACACAGGCAAGACACTGGCTAGGCACAGGCTAGGCACTGGCTAGGCACAGGCTAGACACAGGCTAGATACTGGCTAGGCACTGGCTAGACACCGGCTAGACACGGGCTAGACACTGGCTAATCGCTGGCTAGGCACAGGCTTGCCACACGCCAATCGCAGGCCAGGCACAGGCTAGACACTGGCTAGACACTGGCTAGACACTGGCTAGACACTGGCTAGACACCGGCTAGACACTGGCTAGACACTGGCTAAACGCTGGCTAGGCACAGGCTAGGCACACGCCAATCGCAGGCCAGGCACAGGCTAGACACTGGCTAGACACTGGCTAGACACTGGCTAGACACTGGCTAGACACCGGCTAGACTCTGGCTAGGCACAGGCTAGACACTGGCTAGGCACAGGCTAGACACTGGCTAGGCATAGGCTAGACACTGGCTAGGCACAGGCTAGACAATGGCTAGGCACAGGCTAGACACAGGCAAGACACTGGCTAGGCACAGGCTAGGCACTGGCTAGGCACAGGCTAGGCACTGGCTAGGCACAGGCTAGACACTGGCTAGGCACAGGCTAGACACAGGCTAGATACTGGCAAGGCACTGGCTAGACACCGGCTAGACACTGGCTAGACACTGGCTAAACGCTGGCTAGGCACAGGCTTGGCACACGCCAATCGCAGGCCAGGCACAGGCTAGACACTGGCTAGACACTGGCTAGACACTGGCTAGACACTGGCTAGACACTGGCTAGACACTGGCTAGACACTGGCTAGACACTGGCTAGGCCCAGGCTAGACAGTAGCTATGCCGACGCTAGACACTGGCTATGAACAGGCTAGTCACTGGCTACGCACAGGCTAGAATCTGGCTAGGCACAGGCTAGACACTGGCTAGGCACAGACTAGGCACAGACTAGACACTGACAAGGCACTGGCTAGGCACTTTCAAGGCACTGGCTAGGCACAGGCTGAGCACAGGCTAGACACTGGCTAGGCACAGGCTAGACTCTGGCTAGGTAAAGGCTAGACACAGGCTTGGCACAGGCTAGACACAGGCTAGACACTGGCTAGGTACAGGCTAGGCACTGGCTAGGTACAGGCTAGACACTAGCTAGACACTGGCTAGGTACAGGCTAGACACTGGCTAGACACTGTCTAGACACTGGCTAGACACTGGCTAGACACTGGCTAGACACTGGCTAGACACTGGCTAGACACTGGCTAGACACTGGCTAGGCCCAGGCTAGACAGTAGCTATGCCGACGCTAGACACTGGCTATGAACAGGCTAGTCACTGGCTAGGCACAGGCTAAAGACTGGCTAGGCACAGGCTAGACTCTGGCTAGGCACAGGCTAGACACTGGCTAGGCACAGGCTAGGAACAGGCTGGGCACAGGCTAGACACTGGCTAGGCACAGGCTAGACTCTGGCTAGGTAAAGGCTAGACACAGGCTAGATACTGGCTAGTTACAGGCTAGGCACTGGCTAGGTAAAGGCTAGGCACAGGCTAGACAGTAGCTATGCCGACGCTAGACACTGACTATGAACAGGCTAGTCACTGGCTAGACACAGGCTAAACACTGGCTAGGCACAGGCTAGACTCTGGCTAGGCACAGGCTAGACACTGGCTAGGCACAGACTAGACACTGGCTAGGCACAGACTAGACACTGGCTAGGCGCAGACTAGACACTGGCTAGGCACAGACTAGGCACAGACTAGACACTGGCTAGGCACAGACTAGGCACAGGCTAGACACTGGCTATGCACACGCTAGACACTGGATATACAGGCTAGACAGAGGCTAGGCACAGGCTTGACTCTGGCTAGGCACAGGCTAGACACTAGCTAGGCACTGGCTAGACACTATCTAGACACTGGCTAGACACTGGCTTGACACTGGCTAGGCACTGGCTAGACACTGGCTAGACACTGGCTAGACACTGGCTAGACACTGGCTAGACACTGGCTAAACACTGGCTAGACACTTGCTAGACACTGGCTAGGCGCAGACTAGACACTGGCTAGGCACAGACTAGGCACAGACTAGACACTGGCTAGGCACAGACTAGGCACAGGCTGGGCACAGGCTAAACACTGGCTAGGCACAGGCTAGAATCTTGCTAGGTAAAGGCTAGACACAGGCTAGGCACAGACTAGACACTGGCTAGGCGCAGACTAGACACTGGCTAGGCACAGACTAGACACTGGCTAGGCCCAGGCTAGACACTGGCTAGGCCCAGGCTAGACAGTAGCTATGCCGACGCTAGACACTGACTATGAACAGGCTAGTCACTGGCTAGACACAGGCTAAACACTGGCTAGGCACAGGCTAGACTCTGGCTAGGCACAGGCTAGACACTGGCTAGGCACAGACTAGACACTGGCTAGGCGCAGACTAGACACTGGCTAGGCACAGACTAGGCACAGACTAGACACTGGCTAGGCACAGACTAGGCACAGGCTGGGCACAGGCTAAACACTGGCTAGGCACAGGCTAGAATCTGGCTAGGTAAAGGCTAGACACAGGCTTGGCACAGGCTAGACACAGGCTAGACACTGGCTACTTACAGGCTAGGCACTGGCTAGGTACAGGCTAGGCACTGGCTAGACACTGGCTAGGTACAGGCTAGGCACTGGCTAGGTAAAGGCTTGGCACTGGCTATGCACATGCCAGTCACAGGCAAAGCACAGGCTAGACACAGGCTAGGCACAGGCTAGACACAGGCAAGAAACTGGCTAGGCACAGGCTAGGCACTGGCTAGGCACAGGCTAGACACAGGCTAGACACAGGCTAGATACTGGCTAGGCACTGGCTAGACACCGGCTAGACACTGGCTAGACACTGGCTAAACGCTGGCTAGGCACAGGCTTGGCACACGCCAATCGCAGGCCAGGCACAGGCTAGACACTGGCTAGACACTGGCTAGGCACTGGCTAGACACTGGCTAGACACTGGCTAGACACTGGCTAGACACTGGCTAGACACTGGCTAGACACTGGCTAGACACTGGCTAGACACTGGCTAGACACTGGCTAGACACTGGCTAGGCACTGGCTAAACACTGGCTAGACACTGGCTAGACACTGGCTAGGCGCAGACTAGACACTGGCTAGGCACAGACTAGGCACAGACTAGACACTGGCTAGGCACAGACTAGGCACAGGCTGGGCACAGGCTAAACACTGGCTAGGCACAGGCTAGAATCTGGCTAGGTAAAGGCTAGACACAGGCTAGGCACAGACTAGACACTGGCTAGGCGCAGACTAGACACTGGCTAGGCACAGACTAGGCACAGACTAGACACTGGCTAGGCCCAGGCTAGACACTGGCTAGGCCCAGGCTAGACAGTAGCTATGCCGACGCTAGACACTGACTATGAACAGGCTAGTCACTGGCTAGACACAGGCTAAACACTGGCTAGGCACAGGCTAGACTCTGGCTAGGCACAGGCTAGACACTGGCAAGGCACAGACTAGACACTGGCTAGGCGCAGACTAGACACTGGCTAGGCGCAGACTAGACACTGGCTAGGCACAAACTAGGCACAGACTAGACACTGGCTAGGCACAGACTAGGCACAGGCTGGGCACAGGCTAAACACTGGCTAGGCACAGGCTAGAATCTGGCTAGGTAAAGGCTAGACACAGGCTTGGCACAGGCTAGACACAGGCTAGACACTGGCTACTTACAGGCTAGGCACTGGCTAGGTACAGGCTAGGCACTGGCTAGACACTGGCTAGGTACAGGCTAGGCACTGGCTAGGTAAAGGCTTGGCACTGGCTATGCACATGCCAGTCACAGGCAAAGCACAGGCTAGACACAGGCTAGGCACAGACTAGACACATGCCAATCACAGGCTAGGCAGAGGCTAGGCACAGGCTTGACTCTGGCTAGGCACAGGCTAGACACAGGCTAGATACTGGCTACGCACAGGCTGGGCACTGAATAGGAACTGGCCAGGCACAGGCTATGAACACACCAGTCACAGGCAAGGCTAAGACACAGGCTAGACACAGGGAAGACACAGGCTAGACACAGGCTAGACAGAGGCTAGACACAGGCTAGACTCTGGCTAGGCACAGGCTAGACACTGGCTAGGCACAGGCTAGACACTGGCTAGGCACAGGCTAGACACTGGCTAGGCACAGGCTAGACAATGGCTAGGCACAGGCTAGACACAGGCAAGAAACTGGCTAGGCACAGGCTAGGCACTGGCTAGGCACAGGCTAGACACAGGCTAGATACTGGCTAGGCACTGGCTAGACACCGGCTAGACACTGGCTAGACACTGGCTAAACGCTGGCTAGGCACAGGCTTGGCACACGCCAATCGCAGGCCAGGCACAGGCTAGACACTGGCTAGACACTGGCTAGACACTGGCTAGACACTGGCTAGACACCGGCTAGACACTGGCTAGACACTGGCTAAACGCTGGCTAGGCACAGGCTAGGCACAGGCTAGGCACACGCCAATCGCAGGCTAGGCACAGGCTAGACACTGGCTAGGCACAGACTAGACACATGCCAATCACAGGCTAGGCAGAGGCTAGGCACAGGCTTGACTCTGGCTCGGCACAGGGTAGGCACAGGCTAGATACTGGCTACGCACAGGCTGGGCACTGAATAGGAACTGGCCAGGTACAGGCTATGAACACACCAGTCACAGGCAAGGCTAAGACAAAGGCTAGACACAGGGAAGAAACAGGCTAGACACAGGCTAGACAGAGGCTAGACACAGGCTAGACAGAGGCTAGACACAGGCTAGACTCTGGCTAGGCACAGGCTAGACACTGGCTAGGCATAGGCTAGACACTGGCTAGGCACAGGCTAGACACAGGCAAGACACTGGCTAGGCACAGGCTAGGCACTGGCTAGGTACAGGCTAGACACAGGCTAGATACTGGCTAGGCACAGACTGGGCCCTGGCTTGGCACAGGCTTGACACTGGCTAGGCACAGGCTAGTCACAGGCTGGGCACTGAATAGGAACTGGCCAGGCACAGGCTATGCACACACCAGTCACAGGCAAGGCTAAGACACAGGCCAGACACAGGGAAGACACAGGCTAGACACAGGCTAGACATTGGCTAGGCACAGGCTAGACAGTGGCTAGGCTCAGGCTAGGCCACGCAGAGGCTAGGCACCGGCTTGACTCTGGCTAGGCACAGGCTAGACACAGGCTAGGCACAGGCTAGACAGTGGCTAGGCACAGGCTAGACACTGGCTAGGCACAGGCTAGACACTGGCTAGACACAGCCAAGACACAGGCTAGACAGAGGCTAGACACTGGCTAGGCACAGGCTATACACTGGCTAGACACAGGCTAGACACAGGCTCGACACTGGAAAGTAACAGGCTAGACTCCGGCTAGGCACAGGCTAAACACTTCCTAGGCACAGACTAGACACTGGCTAGATACTGGCTAGACACTGGCTAGACACTGGCTAGACACTGGCTAGACACTGGCTAGACACTGGCTAGGCACAGGCTAGGCACTGGCTAGGCACTGGCTAGACACTGGCTAGGCATAGGCTAGACACTGGCTAGGCACAGGCTAGACACAGGCAAGACACTGGCTAGGCACAGGCTAGGCACTGGCTAGGTACAGGCTAGACACAGGCTAGATACTGGCTAGGCACAGACTGGGCCCTGGCTAGGCACAGGCTAGACACTGGCTA
Source organism: Zaprionus indianus (assembly GCA_018904595.1). Lineage (NCBI taxonomy): Eukaryota > Metazoa > Arthropoda > Insecta > Diptera > Drosophilidae > Zaprionus > Zaprionus indianus. Next base: position 1,702,199 of record JAEIHA010001061.1, read on the forward strand.
CTTACAGGCTAGGCACTGGCTAGGTACAGGCTAGGCACTGGCTAGACACTGGCTAGGTACAGGCTAGGCACTGGCTAGGTAAAGGCTTGGCACTGGCTATGCACATGCCAGTCACAGGCAAAGCACAGGCTAGACACAGGCTAGGCACAGACTAGACACATGCCAATCACAGGCTAGGCAGAGGCTAGGCACAGGCTTGACTCTGGCTAGGCACAGGCTAGACACAGGCTAGATACTGGCTACGCACAGGCTGGGCACTGAATAGGAACTGGCCAGGCACAGGCTATGAACACACCAGTCACAGGCAAGGCTAAGACACAGGCTAGACACAGGGAAGACACAGGCTAGAGACAGGCTAGACAGAGGCTAGACACAGGCTAGACTCTGGCTAGGCACAGGCTAGACACTGGCTAGGCACAGGCTAGACACTGGCTAGGCACAGGCTAGACACTGGCTAGGCACAGGCTAGACAATGGCTAGGCACAGGCTAGACACAGGCAAGAAACTGGCTAGGCACAGGCTAGGCACTGGCTAGGCACAGGCTAGACACAGGCTAGATACTGGCTAGGCACTGGCTAGACACCGGCTAGACACTGGCTAGACACTGGCTAAACGCTGGCTAGGCACAGGCTTGGCACACGCCAATCGCAGGCCAGGCACAGGCTAGACACTGGCTAGACACTGGCTAGACACTGGCTAGACACTGGCTAGACACCGGCTAGACACTGGCTAGACACTGGCTAAACGCTGGCTAGGCACAGGCTAGGCACACGCCAATCGCAGGCTAGGCACAGGCTAGACACTGGCTAAGCACAGACTAGACACATGCCAATCACAGGCTAGGCAGAGGCTAGGCACAGGCTTGACTCTGGCTCGGCACAGGGTAGGCACAGGCTAGATACTGGCTACGCACAGGCTGGGCACTGAATAGGAACTGGCCAGGTACAGGCTATGAACACACCAGTCACAGGCAAGGCTAAGACAAAGGCTAGACACAGGGAAGAAACAGGCTAGACACAGGCTAGACAGAGGCTAGACACAGGCTAGACAGAGGCTAGACACAGGCTAGACTCTGGCTAGGCACAGGCTAGACACTGGCTAGGCATAGGCTAGACACTGGCTAGGCACAGGCTAGACACAGGCAAGACACTGGCTAGGCACAGGCTAGGCACTGGCTAGGTACAGGCTAGACACAGGCTAGATACTGGCTAGGCACAGACTGGGCCCTGGCTAGGCACAGCCAAGACACAGGCTAGACAGAGGCTAGACACTGGCTAGGCACAGGCTAGGCCACGCAGAGGCTAGGCACCGGCTTGACTCTGGCTAGGCACAGGCTAGACACAGGCTAGGCACAGGCTAGACAGTGGCTAGGCACAGGCTAGACACTGGCTAGGCACAGGCTAGACACTGGCTAGACACAGCCAAGACACAGGCTAGACAGAGGCTAGACACTGGCTAGGCACAGGCTATACACTGGCTAGACACAGGCTAGACACAGGCTCGACACTGGAAAGTAACAGGCTAGACTCCGGCTAGGCACAGGCTAAACACTTCCTAGGCACAGACTAGACACTGGCTAGATACTGGCTAGACACTGGCTAGACACTGGCTAGACACTGGCTAGACACTGGCTAGACACTGGCTAGGCACAGGCTAGGCACTGGCTAGGCACTGGCTAGACACTGGCTAGGCATAGGCTAGACACTGGCTAGGCACAGGCTAGACACAGGCAAGACACTGGCTAGGCACTGGCTAGACACTGGCTAGGCACTGGCTAAACACTGGCTAGACACTGGCTAGACACTGGCTAGGCGCAGACTAGACACTGGCTAGGCACAGACTAGGCACAGACTAGACACTGGCTAGGCACAGACTAGGCACAGGCTGGGCACAGGCTAAACACTGGCTAGGCACAGGCTAGAATCTGGCTAGGTAAAGGCTAGACACAGGCTAGGCACAGACTAGACACTGGCTAGGCGCAGACTAGACACTGGCTAGGCACAGACTAGGCACAGACTAGACACTGGCTAGGCCCAGGCTAGACACTGGCTAGGCCCAGGCTAGACAGTAGCTATGCCGACGCTAGACACTGACTATGAACAGGCTAGTCACTGGCTAGACACAGGCTAAACACTGGCTAGGCACAGGCTAGACTCTGGCTAGGCACAGGCTAGACACTGGCAAGGCACAGACTAGACACTGGCTAGGCGCAGACTAGACACTGGCTAGGCACAAACTAGGCACAGACTAGACACTGGCTAGGCACAGACTAGGCACAGGCTGGGCACAGGCTAAACACTGGCTAGGCACAGGCTAGAATCTGGCTAGGTAAAGGCTAGACACAGGCTTGGCACAGGCTAGACACAGGCTAGACACTGGCTACTTACAGGCTAGGCACTGGCTAGGTACAGGCTAGGCACTGGCTAGACACTGGCTAGGTACAGGCTAGGCACTGGCTAGGTAAAGGCTTGGCACTGGCTATGCACATGCCAGTCACAGGCAAAGCACAGGCTAGACACAGGCTAGGCACAGACTAGACACATGCCAATCACAGGCTAGGCAGAGGCTAGGCACAGGCTTGACTCTGGCTAGGCACAGGCTAGACACAGGCTAGATACTGGCTACGCACAGGCTGGGCACTGAATAGGAACTGGCCAGGCACAGGCTATGAACACACCAGTCACAGGCAAGGCTAAGACACAGGCTAGACACAGGGAAGACACAGGCTAGACACAGGCTAGACAGAGGCTAGACACAGGCTAGACTCTGGCTAGGCACAGGCTAGACACTGGCTAGGCACAGGCTAGACACTGGCTAGGCACAGGCTAGACACTGGCTAGGCACAGGCTAGACAATGGCTAGGCACAGGCTAGACACAGGCAAGAAACTGGCTAGGCACAGGCTAGGCACTGGCTAGGCACAGGCTAGACACAGGCTAGATACTGGCTAGGCACTGGCTAGACACCGGCTAGACACTGGCTAGACACTGGCTAAACGCTGGCTAGGCACAGGCTTGGCACACGCCAATCGCAGGCCAGGCACAGGCTAGACACTGGCTAGACACTGGCTAGACACTGGCTAGACACTGGCTAGACACCGGCTAGACACTGGCTAGACACTGACTAAACGCTGGCTAGGCACAGGCTAGGCACACGCCAATCGCAGGCTAGGCACAGGCTAGACACTGGCTAGGCACAGACTAGACACATGCCAATCACAGGCTAGGCAGAGGCTAGGCACAGGCTTGACTCTGGCTCGGCACAGGGTAGGCACAGGCTAGATACTGGCTACGCACAGGCTGGGCACTGAATAGGAACTGGCCAGGTACAGGCTATGAACACACCAGTCACAGGCAAGGCTAAGACAAAGGCTAGACACAGGGAAGAAACAGGCTAGACACAGGCTAGACAGAGGCTAGACACAGGCTAGACAGAGGCTAGACACAGGCTAGACTCTGGCTAGGCACAGGCTAGACACTGGCTAGGCATAGGCTAGACACTGGCTAGGCACAGGCTAGACACAGGCAAGACACTGGCTAGGCACAGGCTAGGCACTGGCTAGGTACAGGCTAGACACAGGCTAGATACTGGCTAGGCACAGACTGGGCCCTGGCTAGGCACAGCCAAGACACAGGCTAGACAGAGGCTAGACACTGGCTAGGCACAGGCTATACACTGGCTAGACACAGGCTAGACACAGGCTCGACACTGGAAAGTAACAGGCTAGACTCCGGCTAGGCACAGGCTAAACACTTCCTAGGCACAGACTAGACACTGGCTAGATACTGGCTAGACACTGGCTAGACACTGGCTAGACACTGGCTAGACACTGGCTAGACACTGGCTAGGCACAGGCTAGGCACTGGCTAGGCACTGGCTAGGCACAGGCTATGCTGATGCCAATCACATGCAAAGTACAGGCTAGACACAGGCTCGACACTGGAAAGGAACAGGCTAGACACTGGCTAGGCACAGGCTAGACACAGGCTAGATACTGGCTATGCACAGACTGGGCACTGGCTAGGCACATGCTAGATACTGGCTTGGCACAGGCTAGACACTGGCTTGGCACAGGCTAGACACTGGCTAGGCACAGGCTAGTCACTGGCTTGGCACAGGCTAGACACTGGCTAGGCACAGGCTAGACACTGGCTAGGCACTGGCTAGTCACTGGCTAGGCACTGGCTAGTCACTGGCTAGGCACTGGCTAGTCACTGGTTAGGCACTGGCTAGTCACAGGCTAGACACAGGCAAGACACTGGCTAGGCACAGGCTAGGCACTGGCTAGGCACAGGCTATGCTGATGCCAATCACAAGCAAAGTACAGGCAAGGCACAGGCTAGACACAGGCAAGGAACAGGCTAGACACTGGCTAGGCAAAGGCTAGACACTGGCTAGGCACAGGCTAGACTCTGGCTAGACACAGGCTAGACATTGGCTAGGCACAGGCTAGACAGTGGCTAGGCTCAGGCTAGGCCACGCAGAGGCTAGGCACCGGCTTGACTCTGGCTAGGCACAGGCTAGACACAGGCTAGGCACAGGCTAGACAGTGGCTAGGCACAGGCTAGACACTGGCTAGGCACAGGCTAGACACTGGCTAGACACAGGCAAGACACAGGCTAGACAGAGGCTAGACACTGGCTAGGCACAGGCTATACACTGGCTAGACACAGGCTAGACACAGGCTCGACACTGGAAAGTAACAGGCTAGACTCCGGCTAGGCACAGGCTAAACACTTCCTAGGCACAGACTAGACACTGGCTAGATACTGGCTAGACACTGGCTAGACACTGGCTAGACACTGGCTAGACACTGGCTAGACACTGGCTAGGCACAGGCTAGGCACTGGCTAGGCACTGGCTAGGCACAGGCTATGCTGATGCCAATCACATGCAAAGTACAGGCTAGACACAGGCTCGACACTGGAAAGGAACAGGCTAGACACTGGCTAGGCACAGGCTAGACACAGGCTAGATACTGGCTATGCACAGACTGGGCACTGGCTAGGCACATGCTAGATACTGGCTTGGCACAGGCTAGACACTGGCTTGGCACAGGCTAGACACTGGCTAGGCACAGGCTAGTCACTGGCTTGGCACAGGCTAGACACTGGCTAGGCACAGGCTAGACACTGGCTAGGCACTGGCTAGTCACTGGCTAGGCACTGGCTAGTCACTGGTTAGGCACTGGCTAGTCACAGGCTAGACACAGGCAAGACACTGGCTAGGCACAGGCTAGGCACTGGCTAGGCACAGGCTATGCTGATGCCAATCACAAGCAAAGTACAGGCTAGACACAGGCTCGACACTGGTAAAGAACAGGCTAGACACTGGCTAGGCAAAGGCTAGACACTGGCTAGGCACAGGCTATGCATATGCCAGTCACAGGCAAGGCACAGGCTAGACACAGGCAAGGAACAGGCTAGACACTGGCTAGACACTGGCTAGACACTGGCTATGCACAGACTAGACTCTGGCTAGGCACAGGCTAGACACTGGCTAGGCACAGCCTAGACACTGGCTAGACACAGGCTAGACACTGGCTAGGCACAGGCTAAACAGAGACTAGACACTGGCTAGACACAGGCAAGACACAGGCTAGACACAGGCTAGACAGAGGCTAGACACAGGTTAGACACTGGCTAGGCACAGGCTCGACACTGGCTAGGCACAGGCTAGACACTGGCTAGGCACAGGCTAGACACTGGCTAGGCACAGGCTAGACAGTGGCTAGGCACAGGCTAGACACTGGCTAGGCACAGGCTAGACAGTGGCTAGGCACAGGCTAGACACTGGCTAGGCACAGGCTAGACACTGGCTAGACACAGGCAAGACACAGGCTAGACAGAGGCTAGACACTGGCTAGGCACAGGCTATACACTGGCTAGACACAGGCTAGACACTGGCTAGGCACAGGCTAGACTCTGGCTAGGCACAGGCTAAACACTGGCGAGGCACAGGCTTAACACTAGCTATGAACAGGCTAGTCACTGGCTAGGCACAGGCTAAACACTGGCTAGGCACAGGCTAGACTCTGGCTAGGCACAGGCTAGACACTGGCAAGGCACAGACTAGACACTGGCTAGGCACAGACTAGGCACAGGCTGGGCACAGGCTAGACACTGGCTAGGCACAGGCTAGACTCTGGCTAGGCACAGGCTAAACACTTCCTAGGCACAGACAGGACACTGGCTAGACACTGGCTAAACGCTGGCTAGGCACAGGCTAGGCACACGCCAATCGCAGGCTAGGCACAGGCTAGACACTGGCTAGGCACAGACTAGACACATGCCAATCACAGGCTAGGCAGAGGCTAGGCACAGGCTTGACTCTGGCTAGGCACAGGCTAGACACAGGCTAGATACTGGCTACGCACAGGCTGGGCACTGAATAGGAACTGGCCAGGCACAGGCTATGCACACACCAGTCACAGGCAAGGCTAAGACACAGGCTAGACACAGGAAAGACACAGGCTAGACACAGGCTAGACAGAGGCTAGACACAGGCTAGACTCTGGCTAGGCACAGGCTAGACACTGGCTAGGCAGAGGCTAGACACTGGCTAGGCACAGGCTAGACACTGGCTTGGCACAGGGTAGACACTGGCTAGGCACAGGCTAGACACAGGCTAGACACTGGCTATGCACAGGCTAGGCACTGGCTAGGCACAGGCTAGGCACTGGCTAGGCACAGGCTAGACACAGGATAGATACTGGCTAGGCACAGACTGGGCACTGGCTAGGCACAGGCTAGACACTGGCTTGGCACAGGGTAGACACTGGCTAAGCACAGGCTAGACACAGGCTAGATACTGGCTACGCACAGGCTGGGCACTGAATAGGAACTGGCCAGGCACAGGCTATGCACACACCAGTCACAGGCAAGGCTAAGACACAGGCTAGACACAGGGAAGACACAGGCTAGACATTAGCTAGGCACAGGCTAGACAGTGGCTAGGCCCAGTGGCTAGGCCACGCAGAGGCTAGGCACAGGCTTGACTCTGGCTAGGCACAGGCTAGACACAGGCTAGATACTGACTACGCACAGGCTGGGCACTGAATAGGAACTGGCCAGGCACAGGCTATGCACACACCAGTCACAGGCAAGGCTAAGACACAGGCTAGACACAGGGAAGACACAGGCTAGGCACAGGCAAGGCACTGGCTAGGCACAGGCTATGCTGATGCCAATCACATGCGAAGTACAGGCTAGACACAGGCTCGACACTGGTAAGGAACAGGCTAGACACTGGTTAGGCACAGGCTAGACACAGGCTAGATACTGGCTACGCACAGGCTGGGCACTGAATAGGAACTGGCCAGGCACAGGCTATGCACACACCAGTCACAGGCAAAGCTAAGACACAGGCTAGACACAGGGAAGACACAGGCTAAACACAGGCTAGACATTAGCTAGGCACAGGCTAGACAGTGGCTAGGCCCAGTGGCTAGGCCACGCAGAGGCTAGGCACAGGCTTGACTCTGGCTAGGCACAGGCTAGACACAGGCTAGATACTAGCTACGCACAGGCTGGGCACTGAATAGGAACTGGCCAGGCACAGGCTATGCACACACCAGTCACAGGCAAGGCTAAGAAACAGGCTAACACAGGAAAGACACAGGCTAGACACAGGCTAGACAGAGGCTAGACACAGGCTAGACTCTGGCTAGGCACAGGCTAGACACTGGCTAGGCACAGGCTAGACACTGGCAAGGCACAGACTAGACACTGGCTAGGCACAGACTAGGCACAGGCTGGGCACAGGCTAGACACTGGCTAGGCACAGGCTAGACTCTGGCTAGGCACAGGCTAAACACTTCCTAGGCACAGACAGGACACTGGCTAGACACTGGCTAAACGCTGGCTAGGCACAGGCTAGGCACACGCCAATCGCAGGCTAGGCACAGGCTAGACACTGGCTAGGCACAGACTAGACACATGCCAATCACAGGCTAGGCAGAGGCTAGGCACAGGCTTGACTCTGGCTAGGCACAGGCTAGACACAGGCTAGACAGAGGCTAGACACAGGCTAGACTCTGGCTAGGCACAGGCTAGACACTGGCTAGGCATAGGCTAGACACTGGCTAGGCACAGGCTAGACACAGGCAAGACACTGGCTAGGCACAGACTAGACACATGCCAATCACAGGCTAGGCAGAGGCTAGGCACAGGCTTGACTCTGGCTAGGCACAGGCTAGACACAGGCTAGACAGAGGCTAGACACAGGCTAGACAGAGGCTAGACACAGGCTAGACTCTGGCTAGGCACAGGCTAACCACTGGCTAGGCATAGGCTAGACACTGGCTAGGCACAGGCTAGACACAGGCAAGACACTGGCTAGGCACAGGCTAGGCACTGGCTAGGTACAGGCTAGACACAGGCTAGATACTGGCTAGGCACAGACTGGGCCCTGGCTAGGCACAGGCTAGACACTGGCTTGGCACAGGCTAGACACTGGCTTGGCACAGGCTAGTCACAGGCTGGGCACTGAATAGGAACTGGCCAGGCACAGGCTATGCACACACCAGTCACAGGCAAGGCTAAGACACAGGCCAGACACAGGGAAGACACAGGCTAGACACAGGCTAGACATTGGATAGGCACAGGCTAGACAGTGGCTAGGCTCAGGCTAGGCCACGCAGAGGCTAGGCACCGGCTTGACTCTGGCTAGGCACAGGCTAGACACAGGCTAGGCACAGGCTAGACAGTGGCTAGGCACAGGCTAGACACTGGCTAGGCACAGGCTAGACACTGGCTAGGCACAGGCTAGACACTGGCTAGACACAGGCAAGACACAGGCTAGACAGAGGCTAGACACTGGCTAGGCACAGGCTATACACTGGCTAGACACAGGCTAGACACTGGCTAGGCACAGACTAGACACTGGCTAGGCACAGGCTAGACACTGGCTAGGCACACGCTAGACACAGGCAAGACACTGGCTAGGCATAGGCTAGGCACTGGCTAGGCACAGGCTATGCTGATGCCAATCACATGCAAAGTACAGGCTAGACACAGGCTCGACACTGGAAAGTAACAGGCTAGACTCCGGCTAGGCACAGGCTAAACACTTCCTAGGCACAGACTAGACACTGGCTAGATACTGGCTAGACACTGGCTAGACACTGGCTAGACACTGGCTAGACACTGGCTAGGCACAGGCTAGGCACTGGCTAGGCACTGGCTAGGCACAGGCTATGCTGATGCCAATCACATGCAAAGTACAGGCTAGACACAGGCTCGACACTGGAAAGGAACAGGCTAGACACTGGCTAGGCACAGGCTAGACACAGGCTAGATACTGGCTATGCACAGACTGGGCACTGGCTAGGCACATGCTAGACACTGGCTTGGCACAGGCTAGACACTGGCTTGGCACAGGCTAGACACTGGCTAGGCACAGGCTAGTCACTGGCTTGGCACAGGCTAGACACTGGCTAGGCACAGGCTAGACACTGGCTAGGCACTGGCTAGTCACTGGCTAGGCACTGGCTAGTCACTGGTTAGGCACTGGCTAGTCACAGGCTAGACACAGGCAAGACACTGGCTAGGCACAGGCTAGGCACTGGCTAGGCACAGGCTATGCTGATGCCAATCACAAGCAAAGTACAGGCTAGACACAGGCTCGACACTGGTAAGGAACAGGCTAGACACTGGCTAGGCAAAGGCTAGACACTGGCTAGGCACAGGCTATGCATATGCCAGTCATAGGCAAGGCACAGGCTAGACACAGGCAAGGAACAGGCTAGACACTGGCTAGACACTGGCTAGACACTGGCTAGGCACAGGCTAGACAGTGGCTAGGCACAGGCTAGACACTGGCTAGGCACAGCCTAGACACTGGCTAGACACAGGCTAGACACTGGCAAGGCACAGGCTAAACAGAGACTAGACACTGGCTAGACACAGGCAAGACACAGGCTAGACACAGGCTAGACAGAGGCTAGACACAGGTTAGACACTGGCTAGGCACAGGCTCGACACTGGCTAGGCACATGCTAGACAGTGGCTAGGCACAGGCTAGACACTGGCTAGGCACAGGCTAGACACTGGCTAGACACAGGCAAGACACAGGCTAGACAGAGGCTAGACACTGGCTAGGCACAGGCTATACACTGGCTAGACACAGGCTAGACACTGGCTAGGCACAGGCTAGACTCTGGCTAGGCACAGGCTAAACACTGGCGAGGCACAGGCTTAACACTAGCTATGAACAGGCTAGTCACTGGCTAGGCACAGGCTAAACACTGGCTAGGCACAGGCTAGACTCTGGCTAGGCACAGGCTAGACACTGGCAAGGCACAGACTAGACACTGGCTAGGCACAGACTAGGCACAGGCTGGGCACAGGCTAGACACTGGCTAGGCACAGGCTAGACTCTGGCTAGGCACAGGCTAAACACTTCCTAGGCACAGACAGGACACTGGCTAGACACTGGCTAAACGCTGGCTAGGCACAGGCTAGGCACACGCCAATCGCAGGCTAGGCACAGGCTAGACACTGGCTAGGCACAGACTAGACACATGCCAATCACAGGCTAGGCAGAGGCTAGGCACAGGCTTGACTCTGGCTAGGCACAGGCTAGACACAGGCTAGATACTGGCTACGCACAGGCTGGGCACTGAATAGGAACTGGCCAGGCACAGGCTATGCACACACCAGTCACAGGCAAGGCTAAGACACAGGCTAGACACAGGAAAGACACAGGCTAGACACAGGCTAGACAGAGGCTAGACACAGGCTAGACTCTGGCTAGGCACAGGCTAGACACTGGCTAGGCACAGGCTAGACACTGGCTAGGCACAGGCTAGACACTGGCTTGGCACAGGGTAGACACTGGCTAGGCACAGGCTAGGCACTGGCTAGGCACAGGCTAGGCACTGGCTAGGCACAGGCTAGACACAGGATAGATACTGGCTAGGCACAGACTGGGCACTGGCTAGGCACAGGCTAGACACTGGCTTGGCACAGGGTAGACACTGGCTAAGCACAGGCTAGATACTGGCTACGCACAGGCTGGGCACTGAATAGGAACTGGCCAGGCACAGGCTATGCACACACCAGTCACAGGCAAGGCTAAGACACAGGCTAGACACAGGGAAGACACAGGCTAGACATTAGCTAGGCACAGGCTAGACAGTGGCTAGGCCCAGTGGCTAGGCCACGCAGAGGCTAGGCACAGGCTTGACTCTGGCTAGGCACAGGCTAGACACAGGCTAGATACTGACTACGCACAGGCTGGGCACTGAATAGGAACTGGCCAGGCACAGGCTATGCACACACCAGTCACAGGCAAGGCTAAGACACAGGCTAGACACAGGGAAGACACAGGCTAGGCACAGGCAAGGCACTGGCTAGGCACAGGCTATGCTGATGCCAATCACATGCGAAGTACAGGCTAGACACAGGCTCGACACTGGTAAGGAACAGGCTAGACACTGGCTAGGCACAGGCTAGACACAGGCTAGATACTGGCTACGCACAGGCTGGGCACTGAATAGGAACTGGCCAGGCACAGGCTATGCACACACCAGTCACAGGCAAAGCTAAGACACAGGCTAGACACAGGGAAGACACAGGCTAAACACAGGCTAGACATTAGCTAGGCACAGGCTAGACAGTGGCTAGGCCCAGTGGCTAGGCCACGCAGAGGCTAGGCACAGGCTTGACTCTGGCTAGGCACAGGCTAGACACAGGCTAGATACTAGCTACGCACAGGCTGGGCACTGAATAGGAACTGGCCAGGCACAGGCTATGCACACACCAGTCACAGGCAAGGCTAAGAAACAGGCTAACACAGGAAAGACACAGGCTAGACACAGGCTAGACAGAGGCTAGACACAGGCTAGACTCTGGCTAGGCACAGGCTAGACACTGGCTAGGCACAGGCTAGACACTGGCTAGGCACAGGCTAGACACTGGCTAGGCACAGGCTAGACACAGGCAAGACACTGGCTATGCACAGGCTAGGCACTGGCTAGGCACAGGCTAGGCACTGGCTAGGCACAGGCTATGCTGATGCCAATCACATCCAAAGTACAGGCTAGACACAGGCTCGACACTGGTATGGAACAGGCTAGACACTGGCTAGGCACAGGCTAGACACTGGCTAGGCACAGGCTATGCATATGCCAGTCACAGGCAAGGCACAGGCTAGACACAGGCTAGGAACAGGCTAGACACTGGATAGACACTGGCTATGCACAGACTAGACACTGACTAGGCACAGGCTTGACTCTGGCTAGGCACAGGCTAGACACAGGCTAGATACTGGCTACGCACAGGCTGGGCACTGAATAGGAACTGGCCAGGCACAGGCTATGCACACACCAGTCACAGGCAAGGCTAAGACACAGGCTAGACACAGGGAAGACACAGGCTAGACACAGGCTAGGCACAGGCTAGGCACTGGCTATGCTGATGCCAATCACATGCAAAGTACAGGCTAGACAGAGGCTCGACACTGGTAAGGAACAGGCTAGACACTGGCTAGGCACAGGCTAGACACAGGCTAGATACTGGCTAGGCACAGACTGGGCACTGGCTAGGCACAGGCTAGACACTGGCTATGCACAGGCTAGACACTGGCTAGGCACAGGCTAGACACTGGCTTGGCACAGGCTAGACACTGGCTAGGCACAGGCTAGACACTGGCTAGACACAGGCAAGACACTGGCTAGGCACAGGCTAGGCACTGGCTAGGCACAGGCTAGGCACAGGCTAGGCACTGGCTAGGCACAGGCTATGCTGATGCCAATCACATGCAAAGTACAGGCTAGACACAGGCTCGACACTGGTATGGAACAGGCTAGACACTGGCTAGGCACAGGCTAGACACTGGCTAGGCACAGGCTATGCATATGCCAGTAACAGGCAAGGCACAGGCTAGACACAGGCTAGGAACAGGCTAGACACTGGCTAGACACTGGCTATGCACAGACTAGACACTGACTAGGCACAGGCTAGACACAGGCAAGACACTGGCTAGGCACTGGCTATGCTGATGCCAATCACATGCAAAGTACAGGCTAGACACAGGCTCGACACTGGTAAGGAACAGGCTAGACACTGGCTAGGCACACCCTAGACACTGGCTAGGCACAGGCTAGACACAGGCTAGATACTGGCTAGGCACAGACTGGGCACTGGCTAGGCACAGGCTAGACACTGGCTAGACACTGGCTAGACACTGGCTAGACACCGGCTAGACACTGGCTAGACACTGGCTAAACGCTGGCTAGGCACAGGCTAGACACTGGCTAGGCACAGGCTAGACACTGGCTAGGCACAGGCTAGACACTGGCTAGGCACAGGCTAGACACTGGCTAGGCACAGGCTAGACACTGGCTAGGCACAGGCTAGACACAGGCAAGACACTGGCTAGGCACAGGCTAGGCACTGGCTAGGCACAGGCTATGCTGATGCCAATCACATGCAAAGTACAGGCTAGACACAGGCTCGATACTGGTAAGGAACAGGCTAGACACTGGCTAGGCACAGGCTAGACACAGGATAGATACTGGCTAGGCACAGACTGGGCACTGGCTAGGCACAGGCTAGACACTGGCTAGGCACAGGCTAGACACTGGCTTGGCACTGGCTAGACACTGGCTAGGCACAGGCTAGACACTGGCTAGGCACAGGCTAGACACTGGCTAGGCACAGGCTAGACACTGGCTAGGCACTGGCTAGTCACAGGCTAGACACTGGCTAGGCACTGGCTAGTCACAGGCTACACAGGCAAGACACTGGCTAACAACAGGCTAGGCACTGGCTAGGCACAGACTATGCTGATGCCAATCACATGCAAAGTACAGGCTAGACACAGGCTCGACAATGGTAAGGAACAGGCTAAACACTGGCTAGGCACAGGCTAGACACTGGCTAGGCACAGGCTATGCATATGCCAGCCACAGGCAAGGCACAGGCTAGACACAGGCTAGGAACAGGCTAGACAATGGCTGGACACTGGCTATGCACAGACTAGACACTGGCTAGGCACAGGCTAGACACAGGCAAGACACTGGCTAGGCACAGGCTAGGCACTGGCTAGGCACAGGCTATGCTGATGCCAATCACATGCAAAGTACAGGCTAGACACAGGCTCGACACTGGTAAGGAACAGGCTAGACACTGGCTAGGCACAGGCTAGACACTGGCTAGGCACAGGCTAGACACAGGCAAGACACTGGCTAGGCACAGGCTAGGCACTGGCTAGGCACAGGCTATGCTGATGCCAATCACATGCAAAGTACAGGCTAGACACAGGCTCGACACTGGTAAGGAACAGGCTAGACACTGGCTATGCACAGGCTAGACACTGGCTAGGCACAGGGTAGACACTGGCTTGGCACAGGCTAGACACTGGCTAGGCACAAGCTAGACACTGGCTAGGCACAGGCTAGACACTGGCTAGGCACTGGCTAGTCACAGGCTAGACACAGGCAAGACACTGGCTAGGCACAGGCAAGACACTGGCTAGGCACAGGCTAGGCACTGGCTAGGCACAGGCTATGCTGACGCCAATCACATGCAAAGTACAGGCTAGACACAGGCACGACACTGGTAAGGAACAGGCAAGACACTGGCTAGGCACAGGCTAGACACTGGCTAGGCACAGGCTAGACACTGGCTAGGCACAGGCTATGCATATGTCAGTCACAGGCAAGGCATAGGCTAGACACAGGCTAGGAACAGGCTAGACACTGGCTAGACACTGGCTAGACACTGGCTATGCACAGACTAGACACTGGCTAGGCACAGCCTAGACACTGGCTAGATACAGGCAAGACACAGGCTATACACAGGCTAAACAGAGACTAGACACTGGCTAGACACAGGCAAGACACAGGCTAGACACAGGCTAGACAGAGGCTAGACACAGGCTAGACACTGGCTAGGCACAGGCTAGACACTGGCTAGGCACAGGCTAGACAGTGGCTAGGCACAGGCTAGACAGTGGCTAGGCACAGGCTAGACACTGGCTAGGCACAGGCTAGACACTGGCTAGACACAGGCTAGGCACATGCTAGACACTGGCTAGGCACATGCTAGACACTGGCTAGGCACAGGCTAGACACTGGCTAGACACAGGCTTGACTCTGGCTAGGCACAGGCTAGACACTGGCTAGGCACAGGCTAGACACTGGCTAGGCACAGACTAGACACTGGCTAGGCACAGACTATGCACAGACTAGACACTGGCAAGGCACTGGCTAGGCACAGGTTGGGCACAGGCTAGACTCTGGCTAGGTAAAGGCTAGAAACAGGCTAGATACTGGCTAGGTACAGACTATGCACAGACTAGACACTGGCTAGGCACTGGCTAGGCACTGGCTAGGCACAGGCTATGCTGATGCCAATCACATGCAAAGTACAGGCTAGACACAGGCTCGACACTGGTAAGGAACAGGCTAGACACTGGCTAGGCACAGGCTAGACACTGGCTAGGCACAGGCTAGACACAGGCAAGACACTGGCTAGGCACAGGCTAGGCACTGGCTAGGCCCAGGCTATGCTGATGCCAATCACATGCAAAGTACAGGCTAGACACAGGCTCGACACTGGTAAGGAACAGGCTAGACACTGGCTATGCACAGGCTAGACACTGGCTAGGCACAGGCTAGACACTGGCTAGGCACAGGGTAGACACTGGCTTGGCACAGGCTAGACACTGGCTTGGCACAGGCTAGACACTGGCTAGGCACAAGCTAGACACTGGCTAGGCACAGGCTAGACACTGGCTAGGCACTGGCTAGTCACAGGCTAGGCACTGGCTAGTCACAGGCTAGACACAGGCAAGACACTGGCTAGGCACAGGCAAGACACTGGCTAGGCACAGGCTAGGCACTGGCTAGGCACAGGCTATGCTGACGCCAATCACATGCAAAGTACAGGCTAGACACAGGCACGACACTGGTAAGGAACATGCAAGACACTGGCTAGGCACAGGCTAGACACTGGCTAGGCACAGGCTATGCATATGTCAGTCACAGTCAAGGCACAGGCTAGACACAGGCTAGGAACAGGCTAGACACTGGCTATGCACAGACTAGACACTGGCTAGGCACAGCCTAGACACTGGCTAGATACAGGCAAGACACAGGCTATACACAGGCTAAACAGAGACTAGACACTGGCTAGACACAGGCAAGACACAGGCTAGACACAGGCTAGACAGAGGCTAGACACAGGCTAGACACTGGCTAGGCACAGGCTAGACACTGACTAGGCACAGGCTAGACAGTGGCTAGGCACAGGCTAGACAGTGGCTAGGCACAGGCTAGACACTGGCTAGGCACAGGCTAGACACTGGCTAGACACAGGCTAGGCACATGCTAGACACTGGCTAGGCACATGCTAGACACTGGCTAGGCAAAGGCTAGACACTGGCTAGACACAGGCTTGTCTCTGGCTAGGCACAGGCTAGACACTGGCTAGGCACAGACTAGACACTGGCTAGGCACAGACTAGGCACTGGCTAGGCACAGGCTATGCTGACGCCAATCACATGCAAAGTACAGGCTAGACACAGGCACGACACTGGTAAGGAACAGGCAAGACACTGGCTAGGCACAGGCTAGACACTGGCTAGGCACAGGCTATGCATATGTCAGTCACAGGCAAGGCATAGGCTAGACACAGGCTAGGAACAGGCTAGACACTGGCTAGACACTGGCTAGACACTGGCTATGCACAGACTAGACACTGGCTAGGCACAGCCTAGACACTGGCTAGATACAGGCAAGACACAGGCTATACACAGGCTAAACAGAGACTAGACACTGGCTAGACACAGGCAAGACACAGGCTAGACACAGGCTAGACAGAGGCTAGACACAGGCTAGACACTGGCTAGGCACAGGCTAGACACTGGCTAGGCACAGGCTAGACAGTGGCTAGGCACAGGCTAGACAGTGGCTAGGCACAGGCTAGACACTGGCTAGGCACAGGCTAGACACTGGCTAGACACAGGCTAGGCACATGCTAGACACTGGCTAGGCACATGCTAGACACTGGCTAGGCACAGGCTAGACACTGGCTAGACACAGGCTTGACTCTGGCTAGGCACAGGCTAGACACTGGCTAGGCACAGGCTAGACACTGGCTAGGCACAGACTAGACACTGGCTAGGCACAGACTATGCACAGACTAGACACTGGCAAGGCACTGGCTAGGCACAGGTTGGGCACAGGCTAGACTCTGGCTAGGTAAAGGCTAGAAACAGGCTAGATACTGGCTAGGTACAGACTATGCACAGACTAGACACTGGCTAGGCACTGGCTAGGCACTGGCTAGGCACAGGCTATGCTGATGCCAATCACATGCAAAGTACAGGCTAGACACAGGCTCGACACTGGTAAGGAACAGGCTAGACACTGGCTAGGCACAGGCTAGACACTGGCTAGGCACAGGCTAGACACAGGCAAGACACTGGCTAGGCACAGGCTAGGCACTGGCTAGGCCCAGGCTATGCTGATGCCAATCACATGCAAAGTACAGGCTAGACACAGGCTCGACACTGGTAAGGAACAGGCTAGACACTGGCTATGCACAGGCTAGACACTGGCTAGGCACAGGCTAGACACTGGCTAGGCACAGGGTAGACACTGGCTTGGCACAGGCTAGACACTGGCTTGGCACAGGCTAGACACTGGCTAGGCACAAGCTAGACACTGGCTAGGCACAGGCTAGACACTGGCTAGGCACTGGCTAGTCACAGGCTAGGCACTGGCTAGTCACAGGCTAGACACAGGCAAGACACTGGCTAGGCACAGGCAAGACACTGGCTAGGCACAGGCTAGGCACTGGCTAGGCACAGGCTATGCTGACGCCAATCACATGCAAAGTACAGGCTAGACACAGGCACGACACTGGTAAGGAACATGCAAGACACTGGCTAGGCACAGGCTAGACACTGGCTAGGCACAGGCTATGCATATGTCAGTCACAGTCAAGGCACAGGCTAGACACAGGCTAGGAACAGGCTAGACACTGGCTATGCACAGACTAGACACTGGCTAGGCACAGCCTAGACACTGGCTAGATACAGGCAAGACACAGGCTATACACAGGCTAAACAGAGACTAGACACTGGCTAGACACAGGCAAGACACAGGCTAGACACAGGCTAGACAGAGGCTAGACACAGGCTAGACACTGGCTAGGCACAGGCTAGACACTGACTAGGCACAGGCTAGACAGTGGCTAGGCACAGGCTAGACAGTGGCTAGGCACAGGCTAGACACTGGCTAGGCACAGGCTAGACACTGGCTAGACACAGGCTAGGCACATGCTAGACACTGGCTAGGCACATGCTAGACACTGGCTAGGCAAAGGCTAGACACTGGCTAGACACAGGCTTGTCTCTGGCTAGGCACAGGCTAGACACTGGCTAGGCACAGACTAGACACTGGCTAGGCACAGACTAGACACTGGCTAGGCACAGACTATGCACAGACTAGACACTGGCAAGGCACTGGCTAGGCACAGGTTGGGCACAGGCTAGACACTGGCTGGGCACAGGCTAGACTCTGGCTAGGTAAAGGCCAGACACAGGCTTGGCACAGGCTAGGCACAGGCTATACACTGGCTAGGTACAGGCTAGGCACTGGCTAGGTACAGGCCAGGCACTGGCTAGACACTGGCTAGGCACTGGCTAGACACTGGCTAGGTACAGGCTTGGCACTGGCTAGGTACAGGCTAGGCACTGGCTAGACACTGGCTAGGCACAGGCTTTGCACATGCCAGTCACAGGCAAGAAACAGGCTAGACACAGGCTTGGCACAGGCTAGAAACTGGCTATGCAAACGCTAGACACTGGATAGACAGGCTGGACAGAGGCTAGGTACAGGCTTGACTCTGGCTAGGCACAGGCTAGACACTGGCAAGGCACAGGCTAGAAACTGGCAAGGCACAGGCTAGACTCTGGCTAGGCACAGGCTAGACACTGGCTAGGCACAGACTAGACACTGGCTAGGCACAGACTATGCACAGACTAGACACTGGCAAGGCACTGGCTAGGCACAGGTTGGGCACAGGCTAGACACTGGCTGGGCACAGGCTAGACTCTGGCTAGGTAAAGGCTAGACACAGGCTAGATACTGGCTAGGTACAGGCTAGGCACTGGCTAGGTAAAGGCTAGGCACTGGCTAGACACTGGCTAGGGACAGGCTATGCACATACCAGTCACAGGCAAGGCACAGGCTAGACACAGGCTAGGCACAGGCTAGACACTGGCTATGCACAGGCTAGACACTGGATAGACACTGACTAGACACTGGATAGACACTGGCTAGACACTAGGTAGTCACTGGGTAGACACTGGGTAGACACTGGGTAGACACTGGGTAGACACAGGGTAGACACTGGGTAGACACTGGGTAGACACTGGCTAGACACTGGCTAGATACTGGCTAGGCACATGCTAGGCACAGGCTAGACATTGGCTAGGCACAGGCTAGACAGTGGCTAGGCCCAGGCTAGACACTAGCTAGGCACAGGCTAGACACTGGCTAGGCACAGGCTAAACACTGGCTAGGCACTGGCTAGACACTGGCTAGACACTGGCCAGACACTGGCTAGACACTGGCCAGACACTGGCTAGACACTGGCTAGACACTGGCTAGACACCGGCTAGACACTGGCTAGACACTGGCTAAACGCTGGCTAGGCACACGCCAATCGCAGGCTAGGCAGAGGCTAGACACTGGCTAGACAGAGGCTAGACACTGCCTAGACACAGGCAAGACACAGGCTAGAAACAGGCTAGACAGAGGCTAGACACTGGCTAGACACTGGCTAATCACAGGCTAGACACTGGCTAGACACTGGCTAGACACTGACTAAACGCTGGCTAGGCACATGCTAGGCACACGCCAATCGCAGGCCAGGCACAGGCTAGACACTGGCTAGACACTGGATAGACACTGGCTAGACACTGGCTAGACACCGGCTAGACACTGGCTAGACACTGGCTAAACGCTGGCTAGGCACACGCCAATCGCAGGCTAGGCACAGGCTTGACTCTGGCTAGGCACAGGCTAGACACTGGCTAGGCACAGGCTAGACACTGGCTAGGCACAGACTAGACACTGGCTAGGCACAGACTATGCACAGACTAGACACTGGCAAGGCACTGGCTAGGCACAGGTTGGGCACAGGCTAGACACTGGCTGGGCACAGGCTAGACTCTGGCTAGGTAAAGGCTAGACACAGGCTAGATACTGGCTAGGTACAGGCTAGGCACTGGCTAGGTAAAGGCTAGGCACTGGCTAGACACTGGCTAGGCACAGACTATGCACAGACTAGACACTGGCAAGGCACTGGCTAGGCACTGGCTAGGCACAGGCTATGCTGATGCCAATCACATGCAAAGTACAGGCTAGACACAGGCTCGACACTGGTAAGGAACAGGCTAGACACTGGCTAGGCACAGGCTAGACACTGGCTATGCATATGTCAGTCACAGTCAAGACCCTGGCTAGGCACAGGCTAGGCACTGGCTAGGCACAGGCTATGCTGATGCCAATCCCATGCAAAGTACAGGCTAGACACATGCTCGACACTGGTAAGGAACAGGCTAGACACTGGCTATGCACAGGCTAGACACTGGCTAGGCACAGGCTAGACACTGGCTAGGCACAGGGTAGACACTGGCTAGGCACAGGGTAGACACTGGCTTGGCACAGGCTAGACACTGGCTTGGCACAGGCTAGACACTGGCTAGGCACAAGCTAGACACTGGCTAGGCACAGGCTAGACACTGGCTAGGCACTGGCTAGTCACAGGCTAGGCACTGGCTAGTCAC
The DNA here is from genome assembly GCA_018904595.1 of Zaprionus indianus. NCBI lineage: Eukaryota > Metazoa > Arthropoda > Insecta > Diptera > Drosophilidae > Zaprionus > Zaprionus indianus. Next base: position 1,723,006 of record JAEIHA010001061.1, read on the forward strand.
AGGCTAGACACAGGCAAGACACTGGCTAGGCACAGGCAAGGCACTGGCTAGGCACAGGCTAGGCACTGGCTAGGCACAGGCTATGCTGACGCCAATCACATGCAAAGTACAGGCTAGACACAGGCACGACACTGGTAAGGAACATGCAAGACACTGGCTAGGCACAGGCTAGACACTGGCTAGGCACAGGCTATGCATATGTCAGTCACAGTCAAGGCACAGGCTAGACACAGGCTAGGAACAGGCTAGACACTGGCTAGACACTGGCTATGCACAGACTAGACACTGGCTAGGCACAGCCTAGACACTGGCTAGATACAGGCAAGACACAGGCTATACACAGGCTAAACAGAGACTAGACACTGGCTAGACACAGGCAAGACACAGGCTAGACACAGGCTAGACAGAGGCTAGACACAGGCTAGACACTGGCTAGGCACAGGCTAGACACTGACTAGGCACAGGCTAGACAGTGGCTAGGCACAGGCTAGACACTGGCTAGGCACAAGCTAGACACTGGCTAGACACAGGCTAGGCACATGCTAGACACTGGCTAGGCACATGCTAGACACTGGCTAGGCAAAGGCTAGACACTGGCTGGACACAGGCTTGACTCTGGCTAGGCACAGGCTAGACACTGGCTAGGCACAGACTAGACACTGGCTAGGCACAGACTAGACACTGGCTAGGCACAGACTATGCACAGACTAGACACTGGCAAGGCACTGGCTAGGCACAGGTTGGGCACAGGCTAGACACTGGCTGGGCACAGGCTAGACTCTGGCTAGGTAAAGGCCAGACACAGGCTTGGCACAGGCTAGGCACAGGCTATACACTGGCTAGGTACAGGCTAGGCACTGGCTAGGTACAGGCCAGGCACTGGCTAGACACTGGCTAGGCACTGGCTAGACACTGGCTAGGTACATGCCAGTCACAGGCAAGAAACAGGCTAGACACAGGCTTGGCACAGGCTAGAAACTGGCTATGCAAACGCTAGACACTGGATAGACAGGCTGGACAGAGGCTAGGTACAGGCTTGACTCTGGCTAGGCACAGGCTAGACACTGGCAAGGCACAGGCTAGAAACTGGCTAGGCACAGGCTAGACTCTGGCTAGGCACAGGCTAGACACTGGCTAGGCACAGACTAGACACTGGCTAGGCACAGACTATGCACAGACTAGATACTGGCAAGGCACTGGCTAGGCACAGGTTGGGCACAGGCTAGACACTGGCTGGGCACAGGCTAGACTCTGTCTAGGTACAGGCTAGACACAGGCTAGATACTGGCTAGGTACAGGCTAGGCACTGGCTAGGTAAAGGCTAGGCACTGGCTAGACACTGGCTAGGCACAGGCTATGCACATACCAGTCACAGGCAAGGCACAGGCTAGACACAGGCTAGGCACAGGCTAGACACTGGCTATGCACAGGCTAGACACTGGATAGACACTGACTAGACACTGGATAGACACTGGCTAGACACTAGGTAGTCACTGGGTAGACACTGGGTAGACACTGGGTAGACACTGGGTAGACACTGGGTAGACACTGGGTAGACACTGGGTAGACACTGGCTAGACACTGGCTAGGCACATGCTAGGCACAGGCTAGACATTGGCTAGGCACAGGCTAGACAGTGGCTAGGCCCAGGCTAGACACTAGCTAGGCACAGGCTAGACACTGGCTAGGCACAGGCTAAACACTGGCTAGGCACTGGCTAGACACTGGCTAGACACTGGCCAGACACTGGCTAGACACTGGCCAGACACTGGCTAGACACTGGCTAGACACTGGCTAGACACCGGCTAGACACTGGCTAGACACCGGCTAGACACTGGCTAGACACCGGCTAGACACTGGCTAGACACTGGCTAAACGCTGGCGAGGCACACGCCAATCGCAGGCTAGGCAGAGGCTAGACACTGGCTAGACAGAGGCTAGACACTGCCTAGACACAGGCAAGACACAGGCTAGAAACAGGCTAGACAGAGGCTAGACACTGGCTAATCACAGGCTAGACACTGGCTAGACACTGGCTAGACACTGACTAAACGCTGGCTAGGCACATGCTAGGCACACGCCAATCGCAGGCCAGGCACAGGCTAGACACTGGCTAGACACTGGATAGACACTGGCTAGACACTGGCTAGACACCGGCTAGACACTGGCTAGACACTGGCTAAACGCTGGATAGGCACACGCCAATCGCAGGCTAGGCACAGGCTAGGCACTGGCTAGGCACAGGCTAGACACAGGCTAGATACTGGCTACGCACAGGCTGGGCACTGAATAGGAACTGGCCAGGCACAGGCTATGCACACACCAATCACAGGCAAGGCTAGACACAGGGAAGAGACAGGCTAGATACAGGCTAGACAGAGGCTAGACACAGGCTAGACTCTGGCTATGCACAGGCTAGGCACTGGCTAGGCACAGGCTAGGCACTGGCTAGGCACAGGCTAGGCACTGGCTAGGCACAGGCTAGACACAGGATAGATACTGGCTAGGCACATACTGGGCACTGGCTAGGCACAGGCTAGACACTGGCTTGGCACAGGGTAGACACTGGCTAGGCACAGGCTAGGCAGGGGCTAGGCACAGGCTTGACTCTGGCTAGGCACAGGCTAGACACAGGCTAGATACTGGCTACGCACAGGCTGGGCACTGAATAGGAACTGGCCAGGCACAGGCTATGCACACACCAATCACAGGCAAGGCTAGACACAGGGAAGACACAGGCTAGACAGAGGCTAGACACAGGCTAGACACAGGCTAGACTCTGGCTATGCACAGGCTAGGCACTGGCTAGGCACAGGCTAGACACAGGATAGATACTGGCTAGGCACATACTGGGCACTGGCTAGGCACAGGCTAGACACTGGCTTGGCACAGGGTAGACACTGGCTAGGCACAGGCTAGACACTGGCTAGGCACAGGCTAGACACAGGCAAGACACTGGCTATGCACAGGCTAGGCACTGGCTAGGCACAGGCTAGGCACTGGCTAGGCACAGGCTAGACACAGGATAGATACTGGCTAGGCACAGACTGGGCACTGGCTAGGCACAGGCTAGACACTGGCTTGGCACAGGGTAGACACTGGCTAAGCACTGGCTAGGCACAGGTTAAGCACACGCCATTCGCAGGCCTGGCACAGGCTAGACACTGGCTAGACACTGGCTAGACACCGGCTAGACACTGGCTAGACACTGGCTAAACGCTGGCTAGGCACATGCCAATCGCAGGCTAGGCACAGGCTAGACACTGGCTAGACACCGGCTAGACACTGGCTAGACACTGGCTAAACGCTGCCTAGGCACATGCCAATCGCAGGCTAGGCACAGGCTAGACACTGGCTAGACAGAGGCTAGACACTGCCTAGTCACAGGCAAGACACAGGCTAGAAACAGGCTAGACAGAGGCTAGACACTGGCTAGACACTGGCTAATCACAGGCTAGACACTGGCTAGACACTGGCTAGACACTGACTAAACGCTGGCTAGGCACATGCTAGGCACACGCCAATCGCAGGCCAGGCACAGGCTAGACACTGGCTAGACACTGGATAGACCCTGGCTAGACACTGGCTAGACACCGGCTAGACACTGGCTAGACACTGGCTAGACACTGGCTAAACGCTGGCTAGGCACACGCCAATCGCAGGCTAGGCACAGGCTAGACACTGGCTAGGCACAGGCTAGACACAGGCTAGATACTGGCTACGCACAGGCTGGGCACTGAATAGGAACTGGCCAGGCACAGGCTATGCACACACCAATCACAGGCAAGGCTAGACACAGGGAAGACACAGGCTAGATACAGGCTAGACAGAGGCTAGACACAGGCTAGACTCTGGCTATGCACAGGCTAGGCACTGGCTAGGCACAGGCTAGGCACTGGCTAGGCACAGGCTAGGCACTGGCTAGGCACAGGCTAGACACAGGATAGATACTGGCTAGGCACATACTGGGCACTGGCTAGGCACAGGCTAGACACTGGCTTGGCACAGGGTAGACACTGGCTAAGCACTGGCTAGGCAGGGGCTAGGCACAGGCTTGACTCTGGCTAGGCACAGGCTAGATACTGGCTACACACAGGCTGGGCACTGAATAGGAACTGGCCAGGCACAGGCTATGCACACACCAATCACAGGCAAGGCTAGACACAGGGAAGACACAGGCTAGACAGAGGCTAGACACAGGCTAGACTCTGGCTATGCACAGGCTAGGCACTGGCTAGGCACAGGATAGATACTGGCTAGGCACATACTGGGCACTGGCTAGGCACAGGCTAGACACTGGCTTGACACAGGGTAGACACTGGCTAGGCACAGGCTAGGCAGGGGCTAGGCACAGGCTTGACTCTGGCTAGGCACAGGCTAGACACAGGCTTGATACTGGCTACGCACAGGCTGGGCACTGAGTAGGAACTGGCCAGGCGCAGGCTATGCACACACCAATCACAGGCAAGGCTAGACACAGGGAAGACACAGGCTAGACACAGGCTAGACAGAGGCTAGACACAGGCTAGACTCTGGCTATGCACAGGCTAGGCACTGGCTAGGCACAGGCTAGGCACTGGCTAGGCACAGGCTAGGCACTGGCTAGGCACAGGCTAGACACAGGATAGATACTGGCTAGGCACATACTGGGCACTGGCTAGGCACAGGCTAGACACTGGCTTGGCACAGGGTGGACACTGGCTAGGCACAGGCTAGGCAGGGGCTAGGCACAGGGTTGACTCTGGCTAGGCACAGGCTAGACACAGGCTAGATACTGGCTACGCACAGGCTGGGCACTGAATAGGAACTGGCCAGGCACAGGCTATGCACACACCAATCACAGGCAAGGCTAGACACAGGGAAGACACAGGCTCGACACAGGCTAGACAGAGGCTAGACACAGGCTAGACTCTGGCTATGCACAGGCTAGACACTGGCTAGGCACAGGCTAGGCACTGGCTAGGCACTGGCTAGGCACAGGCTAGGCACTGGCTAGGCACAGGCTAGACACAGGATAGATACTGGCTAGGCACAGACTGGGCACTGGCTAGGCACAGGCTAGACACTGGCTTGGCACAGGGTAGACACTGGCTAGGCACAGGCTAGACACAGGCTAGATACTAGCTACGCACAGGCTGGGCACTGAATAGGAACTGGCCAGGGACAGGCTATGCACACACCAGTCACAGGCAAGGCTAAGACACAGGCTAGACACAGGGAAGACACAGGCTTAACACAGGCTAGACATTAGCTAGGCACAGGCTAGACAGTGGCTAGGCTCAGTGGCTAGGCCACGCAGAGGCTAGGCACAGGCTTGACTCTAGCTAGGCACAGGCTAGACACAGGCTAGATACTGGCTACAGGCTGGGCACTGAATAGGAACTGGCCAGGCACAGGCTATGCACACACCAGTCACAGGCAAGGCTAAGACACAGGCTAGACACAGGCTAGGCACAGGCTAGGCACTGGCTAGGCACAGGCTATGCTGATGCCAATCACATGCAAAGTACAGGCTAGACACAGGCTCGACACTGGTAAGGAACAGGCTAGACACTGGCTAGGCACAGGCTAGACACAGGCTACATACTGGCTAGGCACAGACTGGGCACTGGCTAGGCACAGGCTAGACACTGGCTATGCACAGGCTAGACACTGGCTAGTCACAGGCTAGACACTGGCTTGGCACAGGCTAGACACTGGCTAGGCACAGGCTAGACACTGGCTAGACACAGGCAAGACACTGGCTAGGCACAGGCTAGGCACTGGCTAGGCACTGGCTAGGCACAGGCTAGGCACTGGCTAGGCACAGGCTAGGCACTGGCTAGGCACAGGCTAGGCACTGGCTAGGCACAGGCTATGCTGATGCCAATCACATGCAAAGTACAGGCTAGACACAGGCTCGACACTGGTATGGAACAGGCTAGACACTGGCTAGGCACAGCCTAGACACTGGCTAGACACAGGCAAGACACAGGCTATACACAGGCTAAACAGAGACTAGACACTGGCTAGACACAGGCAAGACACAGGCTAGACACAGGCTAGACAGAGGCTAGGCACAGGCTAGACACTGGCTAGGCACAGGCTAGGCACCGGCTAGGTACAGGCTAGACACTGGCTAGGCACAGGCTAGACACTGGCTAGGCACAGGCTAGACACTGGCTAGGCACAGGCTAGACACTGGCTAGGCACAGGCTAGACACTGGCTAGGCACAGGCTAGAAACTGGCTAGACACAGGCTAGACTCTGGCTAGGCACAGGCTAGACACTGGCTAGGCACAGGCTAGAGACTGGCTAGGCACAGACTAGACACTGGCTAGGCACAGACTATGCACAGATTAGACACTGGCAAGGCACTGGCTAGGCACAGGTTGGGCACAGGCTAGACACTGGCTGGGCACAGGCTAGACTCTGGCTAGGTAAAGGCTAGACACAGGCTAGATACTGGCTAGGTTCAGGCTAGGCACTGGCTAGGTAAAGGCTAGGCACTGGCTAGACACTGGCTAGGCACAGACTATGCACAGACTAGACACTGGCAAGGCACTGGCTAGGCACAGGTTGGGCACAGGCTAGACACTGGCTGGGCACAGGCTAGACTCTGGCTAGGTATAGGCCAGACACAGGCTTGGCACAATCTAGGCACAGGCTATACACTGGCAAGGTACAGGCTAGGCACTGGCTAGGTACAGGCTAGACACTGGCTAGGCACAGACTAGGCACAGACTAGACACTGACAAGGCACTGGCTAGGCACTGGCAAGACACAGGCTAGACTCAGGCTAGACAGAGGCTAGATACTGGATAGACACTGTCAAGACATTGGCTAGACACCGGGTAGACGCTGGCTAGACATTGGCTAGGCACATGCTAGACACTGACTAGACACTGGCTAGACACTGGCTAGACACTGTCTAGACACTGACTAGACACTGGCTAGGCACTGTCTAGACACTGGCTAGACACTGGCTAGACACTGGCTAGGCACAGGCTAGGCACAGGCTAGACACTAGCTAGGCACTGGCTAGACACTGGCTAGACACTGGCTAGACACTGGCTAGACACTGTCTAGACACTGTCTAGGCACAGGCTAGAAACTGGCTAGACACTGTCTAGACACTGTCTAGACACTGTCTAGACACTGGCTAGACACTGTCTAGACACTGTCTAGACACTGGCTAGACACTGTCTAGACACTGGCTAGACACTGTCTAGACACTGGCTATGCACAGGCTAGACACTGGCTAGGCACTGGCTAGTCACAGGCTAGACACAGGCAAGACACTGGCTAGGCACAGGCTAGGCACTGGCTAGGCACAGGCTATGCTGATGCCAATCACATGCAAAGTACAGGCTAGACACAGGCTCGACACTGGTAAGGAACAGGCTAGACACTGGCTAGGCACAGGCTAGACACTGGCTAGGCACAGGCTATGCATATGCAAGTCACAGGCAAGGCACAGGCTAGACACAGGCTAGGAACAGGCTAGACACTGGCTAGACACTCGCTATGGACAGACTAGACACTGGCTAGGCCCAGCCTAGACACTGGCTAGACACAGGCAAGACACAGGCTATGCACAGGCTAAACAGAGACTAGACACTGGCTATACACAGGCAAGACACAGGCTAGACACAGGCTAGACAGAGGCTAGACACAGGCTTGACACTGGCTAGACACTGGCTTGACACTGGCTAGGCACTGGCTAGACACTGGCTAGACATTGGCTAGACACTGGCTAGATAGACACTGGCTAGACACAGGCAAGACACTGGCTAGGCACAGGCTAGGCACTGGCTAGGCACAGGCTATGCTGATGCCAATCACATGCAAAGTACAGGCTAGACACAGGCTCGACACTGGTAAGGAACAGGCTAGACACTGGCTAGGCACAGGCTAGACACTGGCTAGGCACAGGCTATGCATATGCAAGTCACAGGCAAGGCACAGGCTAGACACAGGCTAGGAACAGGCTAGACACTGGCTAGACACTCGCTATGGACAGACTAGACACTGGCTAGGCCCAGCCTAGACACTGGCTAGACACAGGCAAGACACAGGCTATGCACAGGCTAAACAGAGACTAGACACTGGCTATACACAGGCAAGACACAGGCTAGACACAGGCTAGACAGAGGCTAGACACAGGCTTGACACTGGCTAGACACTGGCTTGACACTGGCTAGGCACTGGCTAGACACTGGCTAGACATTGGCTAGACACTGGCTAGATAGACACTGGCTAGACACTGGCTAGACACTGGCTAGACACTGGCTAGACACTGGCTAGACACTGGCTAGACACTGGCTAGACAATGGCTAGACACTGGCTAGACACTGGCTAGACACTGGCTAGACACTGGCTAGACACTGGCTAGACACTGGCTAGACACTGGCTAGACACTGGCTAGACACTGGCTAGACACTGGCTAGACACTGGCTGGACACTGGCTAGACACTGGCTAGACACTGGCTGGACACTGGCTAGGCCCAGGCTAGACACTGGCTAGGCCCAGGCTAGACACTGGCTAGGCCCAGGCTAGACAGTAGCTATGCCGACGCTAGACACTGGCTATGAACAGGCTAGTCACTGGCTAGGCACAGGCTAAACACTGGCTAGACTCTGGCTAGGCAAAGGCTACACACTGGCTAGGCACAGACTAGGCACAGACTAGATACTGGCTAGGCACAGGCTAGGCACAGGCTGGGCACAGGCTAGACACTGGCTAGGCACAGGCTGGGCACAGGCTAGACACTGGCTAGGCACAGGCTAGACTCTGGCTAGGTAAAAGCTAGACACAGGCTTGGCACAGGCTAGACACAGGCTAGACACTGGCTAGGTACAGGCTAGGCACTGGCTAGGCACAGGCTAGACTCTGGCTAGGCACAGGCTAGACACTGGCTAGGCACAGACTAGACACTGGCTAGGCGCAGACTAGACACTGGCTAGGGACAGACTAGGCACAGACTAGACACTGGCTAGGCACAGACTAGGCACAGGCTAGACACTGGCTATGCACACGCTAGACACTGGATAGACAGGCTAGACAGAGGTTAGGCACAGGCTTGACTCTGGCTAGGCACAGGCTAGACACTAGCTAGGCACTGGCTAGACACAATCTAGACACTGGCTAGACACTGGCTTGACACTGGCTAGGCACTGGCTAGACACTGGCTAGACACTGGCTAAACACTGGCTAGACACTGGCTAGACACTGGCTAAACACTGGCTAGACACTGGCTAGACACTGGCTAGGCCCAGGCTAGACACTGGCTAGGCCCAGGCTAGACACTGGCTAGGCCCAGGCTAGACACTGGCTAGGCCCAGGCTAGACACTGGCTAGGCCCAGGCTAGACACTGGCTAGGCCCAGGCTAGACAGAAGCTATGCCGACGCTAGACACTGACTATGAACAGGCTAGTCACTGGCTAGACACAGGCTAAACACTGGCTAGGCACAGGCTAGACTCTGGCTAGGCACAGGCTAGACACTGGCTAGGCACAGACTAGACACTGGCTAGGCGCAGACTAGACACTGGCTAGGCACAGACTAGGCACAGACTAGACACTGGCTAGGCACAGACTAGGCACAGGCTGGGCACAGGCTAAACACTGGCTAGGCACAGGCTAGACTCTGGATAGGTAAAGGCTAGACACAGGCTTGGCACTGGCTAGGTACAGGCTAGGCACTGGCTAGGTAAAGGCTTGGCACTGGCTATGCACATGCCAGTCACAGGCAAGGCACAGGCTAGACACAGGCTAGGCACAGGCTAGACACTGGCTATGCACACGATAGACACTGGATAGACAGAGGCTAGGCACAGGCTTGACTCTGGCTAGGCACAGGCTTGACTCTGGCTAGGCACAGGCTAGACACTGGCTAGGCACAGGCTAGACACTGGCTAGGCACAGGCTAGACTCTGGCTAGGCACAGGCTAGACACTGGCTAGGCACAGACTGGACACTGGCTAGGCACAGACTAGGCATAGACTAGACACTGGCAAGGCACTGGCTAGGCACAGGCTGGGCACAGGCTAGACACTGGCTGGGCACAGGCTAGACTATGGCTAGGTAAAGGCTAGACACAGGCTAGATACTGGCTAGGTACAGGCTAGGCACTGGCTAGGTAAAGGCTAGGCACTGGCTAGATACTGGCTAGGCACAGGCTATGCACATGCCAGTCACAGGCAATGCACAGGCTAGACACAGGCTAGGCACAGGCTAGACACTGGCTATGCACAGGCTAGACACTGGATAGACACTGACTAGACACTGGATAGACACTGGCTAGACACTAGGTAGACACTGGGTAGACACTGGGTAGACACTGGCTACACACCGGGTAGACACTGGCTAGACACTGGCTAGGCATATGCTAGGCAAAGGCTAGACATTGGCTAGGCCCAGGCTAGACACTAGCTAGGCACAGGCTAGACACTGGCTATGCACAGGCTAGACACTGGCTATGCACAGGCTAGACACTGGCTAGACACTGGCTAGACACTGGCTAGACACTGGCTAGACACTGGCCAGACACGGGCCAGACACTGGCTAGACACTGGCTAGACACTGGCTAGACACTGGCTAGACACTGGCCAGACACTGGCCTAGACACCGGCCAGACACTGGCTAGACACTGGCTAAACGCTGGCTAGGCACAGGCTAGGCACACGCCAATCGCAGGCCAGGCACAGGCTAGACACTGGCTAGACACTGGCTAGACACTGGCTAGACACTGGCTAGACACTGGCTAGACACTGGCTAGACACTGGCTAGACACTGGCTAGACACTGGCTAGACACTGGCTAGACACTGGCTAGACACTGGCTAGACACTGGCTAGACGCTGGCTGGACACCGGCTAGACACAGGCTAGGCAGAGGCTAGGCACAGGCTTGACTCTGGCTAGGCACAGGCTAGACAATGGCTAGGCACAGGCTAGACACAGGCTAGATACTGGCTAGGCACTGGCTAGACACCGGCTAAACACTGGCTAGACACTGGCTAAACGCTGGCTAGGCACAGGCTTGGCACACGCCAATCGCAGGCCAGGCACAGGCTAGACACTGGCTAGACACTGGCTAGACACTGGCTAGACACTGGCTAGACACCGGCTAGACACTGGCTGGACACTGGCTAAACGCTGGCTAGGCACAGGCTAGGCACACGCCAATCGCAGGCTAGGCACAGGCTAGACACTGGCTAGGCACAGACTAGACACATGCCAATCACAGGCTAGGCAGAGGCTAGGCACAGGCTTGACTCTGGCTCGGCACAGGGTAGACACAGGCTAGATACTGGCTACGCACAGGCTGGGCACTGAATAGGAACTGGCCAGGTACAGGCTATGAACACACCAGTCACAGGCAAGGCTAAGACAAAGGCTAGACACAGGGAAGAAACAGGCTAGACACAGGCTAGACAGAGGCTAGACACAGGCTAGACAGAGGCTAGACACAGGCTAGACTCTGGCTAGGCACAGGCTAGACACTGGCTAGGCATAGGCTAGACACTGGCTAGGCATAGGCTAGACACTGGCTTGGCATAGGCTAGACACTGGCTAGGCACAGGCTAGACACAGACAAGACACTGGCTAGGCACAGGCTAGGCACTGGCTAGGTACAGGCTAGACACAGGCTAGATACTGGCTAGGCACAGACTGGGCACTGGCTAGGCACAGGCTAGACACTGGCTTGGCACAGGCTAGACACTGGCTAGGCACAGGCTAGTCACAGGCTAGATACTGGCTACGCACAGGCTGGGCACTGAATAGGAACTGGCCAGGCACAGGCTATGCACACACCAGTCACAGGCAAGGCTAAGACACAGGCTAGACACAGGGAAGACACAGGCTAGACACAGGCTAGACATTGGCTAGGCACAGGCTAGACAGTGGCTAGGCCCAGGCTAGGCCACGCAGAGGCTAGGCACCGGCTTGACTCTGGCTAGGCACAGGCTAGACACAGGCTAGATACTGGTTACGCACAGGCTGGGCACTGAATAGGAACTGGCCAGGCACAGGCTATGCACACACCAGTCACAGGCAAGGTTAAGACACAGGCTAGACACAGGGAAGACACAGGCTAGACACAGGCTAGACAGAGGCTAGACACAGGCTAGACACTGGCTAGGCACAGACTAGACACTGGCTAGGCACAGGCTAGACACTGGCTAGGCACACGATAGACACAGGCAAGAAACTCGCTAGGCACAGGCTAGGCACTGGCTAGGCACAGGCTATGCTGATGCCAATCACATGCAAAGTACAGGCTAGACACAGGCTCGACACTGGAAAGGAACAGGCTAGACTCCGGCTAGGCACAGGCTAAACACTTCCTAGGCACAGACTAGACACTGGCTAGACACTGGCTAGACACTGGCTAGACACTGGCTAGACACTGGCTAGACACTGGCTAGACACTGGCTAGACACTGGCTAGACACTGGCTAGACACTGGCTAGACACTGGCTAGACACTGGCTAGGCACAGGCTAGACACTGGCTAGACACTGGCTAGACACTGGCTAGACACTGGCTAGACACTGGCTAGGCACAGGCTAGACACTGGCTAGGCACAGGCTAGACACTGGCTAGGCACAGGCTAGACACTGGCTAGACACAGGCAAGACACAGGCAAGACACAGGCTATACACAGGCTAAACAGAGACTAGACACTGGCTAGATACAGGCAAGAAACAGGCTAGACACAGGCTAGACACAGGCTAGACACTGGCTAGGCACAGGCTATACACTGGCTAGACACAGGCTAGACACTGGCTAGGCACAGGCTAGACTCTGGCTAGGCACAGGCTAAACACTGGCGAGGCACAGGCGTAACACTAGCTATGAACAGGCTAGTCACTGGCTAGGCACAGGCTAAACACTGGCTAGGCACAGGCTAGACTCTGGCTAGGCACAGGCTAGACACTGGCAAGGCACAGACTAGACACTGGCTAGGCACAGACTAGGCACAGGCTGGGCACAGGCTAGACACTGGCTAGGCACAGGCTAGACTCTGGCTAGGCACAGGCTAAACACTTCCTAGGCACAGACTAGACACTGGCTAGACACTGGCTAGACACTGGCTAGACACTGGCTAGACACTGGCTAGACACTGGCTAGACACTGGCTAGACACTGGCTAGACACCGACTAGACACTGGCTAGACACTGGCTAAACGCTGGCTAGGCACAGGCTAGGCACACGCCAATCGCAGGCTAGGCACAGGCTAGACACTGGCTAGGCACAGACTAGACACAGGCTAGATACTAGCTACGCACAGGCTGGGCACTGAATAGGAACTGGCCAGGGACAGGCTATGCACACACCAGTCACAGGCAAGGCTAAGACACAGGCTAACACAGGAAAGACACAGGCTAGACACAGGCTAGACAGAGGCTAGACACAGGCTAGACTCTGGCTAGGCACAGGCTAGACACAGGCTAGATACTAGCTACGCACAGGCTGAGCACTGAATAGGAACTGGCCAGGGACAGGCTATGCACACACCAGTCACAGGCAAGGCTAAGACACAGGCTAACACAGGAAAGACACAGGCTAGACACAGGCTAGACAGAGGCTAGACACAGGCTAGACACTGGCTAGGCACAGGCTAGACACAGGCAAGACACTGGCTATGCACAGGCTAGGCACTGGCTAGGCACAGGCTTGACTCTGGCTAGGCACAGGCTAGACACAGGCTAGATACTGGCTACGCACAGGCTGGGCACTGAATAGGAACTGGCCAGGCACAGGCTATGCACACACCAGTCACAGGCAAGGCTAAGACACAGGCTAGACACAGGGAAGACACAGGCTAGACACAGGCTAGGCACAGACTAGGCACTGGCTATGCTGATGCCAATCACATGCAAAGTACAGGCTAGACACAGGCTCGACACTGGTAAGGAACAGACTAGACACTGGCAAGGCACAGGCTAGACACAGGCTAGATACTGGCTAGGCACAGACTGGGCACTGGCTAGGCACAGGCTAGACACTGGCTATGCACAGGCTAGACACTGGCTAGGCACAGGCTAGACACTGGCTTGGCACAGGCTAGACACTGGCTTGGCACAGGCTAGACACTGGCTAGGCACAGGCTAGACACTGGCTAGACACAGGCAAGACACTGGCTAGGCACAGGCTAGGCACTGGCTAGGCACAGGCTAGGCACTGGCTAGGCACAGGCTATGCTGATGCCAATCACATGCAAAGTACAGGCTAGACACAGGCTCGACACTGGTATGGAACAGGCTAGACACTGGCTAGGCACAGGCTAGACACTGGCTAGGCACACGCTATGCATATGCCAGTCACAGGCAAGGCACAGGCTAGACACAGGCTAGGAACAGGCTAGACACTGGCTAGACACTGGCTATGCACAGACTAGACACTGACTAGGCACAGGCTTGACTCTGGCTAGGCACAGGCTATACACTGGCTAGGCACAGGCTAGACACTGGCTAGGCACAGGCTAGACTCTGGCTAGGCACAAGCTAAACACTGGCGAGGCACAGGCTTAACACTAGCTATGAACAGGCTAGTCACTGGCTAGGCACAGGCTAAACACTGGCTAGGCACAGGCTAGACTCTGGCTAGGCACAGGCTAGACACTGGCAAGGCACAGACTAGACACTGGCTAGGCACAGACTAGGCACAGGCTGGGCACAGGCTAGACACTGGCTAGGCACAGGCTAGACTCTGGCTAGGCACAGGCTAAACACTTCCTAGGCACAGACTAGACACTGGCTAGACACTGGCTAGACACTGGCTAGACACTGGCTAGACACTGGCTAGACACCGACTAGACACTGGCTAGACACTGGCTAAACGCTGGCTAGGCACAGGCTAGGCACACGCCAATCGCAGGCTAGGCACAGGCTAGACACTGGCTAGGCACAGACTAGACACATGCCAATCACAGGCTAGGCAGAGGCTAGGCACAGGCTTGACTCTGGCTAGGCACAGGCTAGACACAGGCTAGATACTAGCTACGCACAGGCTGGGCACTGAATAGGAACTGGCCAGGGACAGGCTATGCACACACCAGTCACAGGCAAGGCTAAGACACAGGCTAACACAGGAAAGACACAGGCTAGACACAGGCTAGACAGAGGCTAGACACAGGCTAGACTCTGGCTAGGCACAGGCTAGACTCTGGCTAGGCACAGGCTAGACACTGGCTAGGCACAGGCTAGACACTGGCTAGGCACAGGCTAGACACTGGCTAGGCACAGGCTAGACACTGGCTAGGCACAGGCTAGACACAGGCAAGACACTGGCTATGCACAGGCTAGGCACTGGCTAGGCACAGGCTAGGCACTGGCTAGGCACAGGCTATGCTGATGCCAATCACATGCAAAGTACAGGCTAGACACAGGCTCGACACTGGTATGGAACAGGCTAGATACTGGCTAGGCACAGGCTAGACACTGGCTAGGCACAGGCTATGCATATGCCAGTCACAGGCAAGGCACAGGCTAGACACAGGCTAGGAACAGGCTAGACACTGGCTAGACACTGGCTATGCACAGACTAGACACTGACTAGGCACAGGCTTGACTCTGGCTAGGCACAGGCTAGACACAGGCTAGATACTGGCTACGCACAGGCTGGGCACTGAATAGGAACTGGCCAGGCACATGCTATGCACACACCAGTCACAAGCAAGGCTAAGACACAGGCTAGACACAGGGAAGACACAGGCTAGACACAGGCTAGGCACAGACTAGGCACTGGCTATGCTGATGCCAATCACATGCAAAGTACAGGCTAGACACAGGCTCGACACTGGTAAGGAACAGACTAGACACTGGCAAGGCACAGGCTAGACACAGGCTAGATACTGGCTAGGCACAGACTGGGCACTGGCTAGGCACAGGCTAGACACTGGCTATGCACAGGCTAGACACTGGCTAGGCACAGGCTAGACACTGGCTTGGCACAGGCTAGACACTGGCTTGGCACAGGCTAGACACTGGCTAGGCACAGGCTAGACACTGGCTAGACACAGGCAAGACACTGGCTAGGCACAGGCTAGGCACTGGCTAGGCACAGGCTAGGCACTGGCTAGGCACAGGCTATGCTGATGCCAATCACATGCAAAGTACAGGCTAGACACAGGCTCGACACTGGTATGGAACAGGCTAGACACTGGCTAGGCACAGGCTAGACACTGGCTAGGCACAGGCTATGCATATGCCAGTCACAGGCAAGGCACAGGCTAGACACAGGCTAGGAACAGGCTTGACACTGGCTAGACACTGGCTATGCAAAGACTAGACACTGACTAGGCACAGGCTAGACACAGGCAAGACACTGGCTAGGCACTGGCTATGCTGATGCCAATCACATGCAAAGTACAGGCTAGACACAGGCTCGACACTGGTAAGGAACAGGCTAGACACTGGCTAGGCACACGCTAGACACTGGCTAGGCACAGGCTAGACACAGGCTAGATACTGGCTAGGCACAGAATGGGCACTGGCTAGGCACAGGCTAGACACTGGCTAGACACTGGCTAGACACTGGCTAGACACCGGCTAGACACTGGCTAGACACTGGCTAAACGCTGGCTAGGCACAGGCTAGACACTGGCTAGGCACAGGCTAGACACTGGCTAGGCACAGGCTAGACACAGGCAAGAAACTGGCTAGGCACAGGCTAGGCACTGGCTAGGCACAGGCTATGCTGATGCCAATCACATGCAAAGTACAGGCTAGACACAGGCTCGACACTGGTAAGGAACAGGCTAGACACTGGCTAGGCACAGGCTAGACACAGGATAGATACTGGCTAGGCACAGACTGGGCACTGGCTAGGCACAGGCTAGACACTGGCTAGGCACAGGCTAGACACTGGCTTGGCACAGGCTAGACACTGGCTAGGCACAGGCTAGACACTGGCTAGGCACAGGCTATGCATATGCCAGTCACAGGCAAGGCACAGGCTAGACACAGGCTAGGAACAGGCTAGAAACTGGCTAGACACTGGCTATGCACAGACTAGACACTGGCTAGGCACAGGCTAGACACAGGCAAGACACTGGCTAGGCACAGGCTAGGCACTGGCTAGGCACAGGCTATGCTGATGCCAATCACATGCAAAAAACAGGCTAGACACAGGCTCGACACTGGTAAGGAACAGGCTAGACATTGGCTAGGCACAGGCTAGACACTGGCTAGGCACAGGCTAGACACAGGCAAGACACTGGCTAGGCACAGGCTAGGCACTGGCTAGGCACAGGCTATGCTGATGCCAATCACATGCAAAGTACAGGCTAGACACAGGCTCGACACTGGTAAGGAACAGGCTAGACACTGGCTATGCACAGGCTAGACACTGGCTAGGCACAGGGTAGACACTGGCTTGGCACAGGCTAGACACTGGCTTGGCACAGGCTAGACACTGGCTAGGCACAAGCTAGACACTGGCTAGGCACAGGCTAGACACTGGCTAGGCACTGGCTAGTCACAGGCTAGGCACTGGCTAGTCACAGGCTAGACACAGGCTAGACACAGGCAAGACACTGACTAGGCACAGGCTAGGCACTGGCTAGGCACAGGCTATGCTGACGCCAATCACATGCAAAGTACAGGCTAGACACAGGCACGACACTGGTAAGGAACAGGCAAGACACTGGCTAGGCACAGGCTAGACACTGGCTAGGCACAGGCTATGCATATGTCAGTCACAGGCAAGGCACAGGCTAGACACAGGCTAGGAACAGGCTAGACACTGGCTAGACACTGGCTATGCACAGACTAGACACTGGCTAGGCACAGCCTAGACACTGGCTAGATACAGGCAAGACACAGGCTATACACAGGCTAAACAGAGCCTAGACACTGGCGAGACACAGGCAAGACACAGGCTAGACACAAACTAGACAGAGGCTAGACACAGGCTAGACACTGGCTAGGCACAGGCTAGACACTGGCTAGGCACAGGCTAGACAGTGGCTAGGCACAGGCTAGACACTGGCTAGGCACAGGCTAGACACTGGCTAGGCACAGGCTAGACACTGGCTAGACACAGGCTAGGCACATGCTAGACACAGGCTAGGCACATGCTAGACACTGGCTAGGCACAGGCTAGACACTGGCTAGACACAGGCTAGACTCTGGCTAGGCACAGGCGAGACACTGGCTAGGCACAGGCTAGACACTGGCTAGGCACAGACTAGACACTGGCTAGGCACAGACTATGCACAGACTAGACACTGGCAAGGCACTGGCTAGGCACAGGTTGGGCACAGGCTAGACACTGGCTGGGCACAGGCTAGACTCTGGCTAGGTAAAGGCTAGACACAGGCTAGATACTGGCTATGTACAGGCTAGGCACTGGCTAGGTAAAGGCTAGGCACTGGCTAGGTAAAGGCTAGGCACTGGCTAGACACTGGCTAGGCACAGACTATGCACAGACTAGACACTGGCAAGGCACTGGCTAGGCACAGGTTGGGCACAGGCTAGACACTGGCTGGGCACAGGCTAGACTCTGGCTAGGTAAAGGCCAGTCACAGGCTTGGCACAGGCTAGGCACAGGCTAGGCACTGGCTAGGTACAGGCTAGGCACTGGCTAGACACTGGCTAGGCACTGGCTAGACACTGGCTAGGTACAGGCTTGGCACTGGCTAGGTACAGGCTAGGCACTGGCTAGACACTGGCTAGGCACAGGCTAGGCACTGGCTAGTCACAGGCTAGACACAGGCTAGGCACTGGCTAGTCACAGGCTAGACACAGGCTAGACACAGGCAAGACACTGGCTAGGCACAGGCTAGGCACTGGCTAGGCACAGGCTATGCTGACGCCAATCACATGCAAAGTACAGGCTAGACACAGGCACGACACTGGTAAGGAACAGGCAAGACACTGGCTAGGCACAGGCTAGACACTGGCTAGGCACAGGCTATGCATATGTCAGTCACAGGCAAGGCACAGGCTAGACACAGGCTAGGAACAGGCTAGACACTGGCTAGACACTGGCTATGCACAGACTAGACTCTGGCTAGATACAGGCAAGACACAGGGTATACACAGGCTAAACAGAGCCTAGACACTGGCTAGACACAGGCAAGACACAGGCTAGACACAGGCTAGATAGAGGCTAGACACAGGCTAGACACTGGCTAGGCACAGGCTAGACACTGGCTAGGCACAGGCTAGACAGTGGCTAGGCACAGGCTAGACACTGGCTAGGCACAGGCTAGACACTGTCTAGACACAGGCTAGGCACATGCTAGACACAGGCTAGGCACATGCTAGACACTGGCTAGGCACAGGCTAGACACTGGCTAGACACAGGCTAGACTCTGGCTAGGCACAGGCGAGACACTGGCTAGGCACAGGCTAGACACTGGCTAGGCACAGACTAGACACTGGCTAGGCACAGACTATGCACAGACTAGACACTGGCAAGGCACTGGCTAGGCACAGGTTGGGCACAGGCTAGACACTGGCTGGGCACAGGGTAGACTCTGGCTAGGTAAAGGCTATACACAGGCTAGATACTGGCTAGCTACAGGCTAGGCACTGGCTAGGTAAAGGCTAGGCACTGGCTAGACACTGGCTAGGCACAGACTATGCACAGACTAGACACTGGCAAGGCACTGGCTAGGCACAGGTTGGGCACAGGCTAGACACTGGCTGGGCACAGGCTAGACTCTGGCTAGGTAAAGGCCAGACACAGGCTTGGCACAGGCTAGGCACAGGCTATACACTGGCCAGGCACAGAATGGGCACTGGCTAGGCACAGGCTAGACCCTGGCTAGACACTGGCTAGACACTGGCTAGACACCGGCTAGACACTGGCTAGACACCGGCTAGACACTGGCTAGACACTGGCTAAACGCTGGCTAGGCACAGGCTAGACACTGGCTAGGCACAGGCTAGAGACTGGCTAGGCACAGGCTAGACACTGGCTAGGCACAGGCTAGACACTGGCTAGGCACAGGCTAGACACAGGCAAGACACTGGCTAGGCACAGGCTAGGCACTGGCTAGGCACAGGCTATGCTGATGCCAATCACATGCAAGGTACAGGCTAGACACAGGCTCGACACTGGTAAGGAACAGGCTAGACACTGGCTAGGAACAGGCTAGACACAGGATAGATACTGGCTAGGCACAGACTGGGCACTGGCTAGGCACAGGCTAGACACTGGCTAGGCACAGGCTAGACACTGGCTTGGCACAGGCTAGACACTGGCTAGGCACAGGCTAGACACTGGCTAGGCACAGGCTAGACACTGGCTAGGCACTGGCTAGTCACACGCTAGACACAGGCTAGTCACAGGCTAGGCACAGGCTAGGCACTGGCTAGGCACAGACTATGCTGATGCCAATCACATGCAAAGTACAGGCTAGACACAGGCTCGACAATGGTAAGGAACAGGCTAGACACTGGCTAGGCACAGGCTAGACACTGGCTAGGCACAGGCTATGCATATGCCAGTCACAGGCAAGGCACAGGCTAGACACAGGCTAGGAACAGGCTAGACACTGGCTAGACACTGGCTATGCACAGACTAGACACTGGCTAGGCACAGGCTAGACACTGGCTAGGCACTGGCTAGTCACAGGCTAGACACAGGCTAGGCACAGGCTATGCTGATGCCAATCACATGCAAAAAACAGGCTAGACACAGGCTCGACACTGGTAAGGAACAGGCTAGACACTGGCTAGGCACAGGCTAGACACTGGCTAGGCACAGGCTAGACACTGGCTAGGCACAGGCTAGACACTGGCTAGGCACAGGCTAGACACAGGCAAGACACTGGCTAGGCACATGCTAGGCACTGGCTAGGCATAGGCTATGCTGATGCCAATCACATGCAAAGTACAGGCTAGACACAGGCCCGACACTGGTAAGGAACAGGCTAGACACTGGCTATGCACAGGCTAGACACTGGCTAGGCACAGGGTAGACACTGGCTTGGCACAGGCTAGACACTGGCTTGGCACAGGCTAGACACTGGCTAGGCACAAGCTAGACACTGGCTAGGCACAGGCTAGACACTGGCTAGGCACTGGCTAGACACTGGCTAGGCACTGGCTAGTCACAGGCTAGGCACTGGCTAGTCACAGGCTAGACACAGGCTAGACACAGGCAAGACACTGGCTAGGCACAGGCTAGGCACTGGCTAGGCACAGGCTATGCTGACGCCAATCACATGCAAAGTACAGGCTAGACACAGGCACGACACTGGTAAGGAACAGGCAAGACACTGGCTAGGCACAGGCTAGACACTGGCTAGGCACAGGCTATGCATATGTCAGTCACAGGCAAGGCACAGGCTAGACACAGGCTAGGAACAGGCTAGACACTGGCTAGACACTGGCTATGCACAGACTAGACACTGGCTAGGCACAGCCTAGACACTGGCTAGATACAGGCAAGACACAGGCTATACACAGGCTAAACAGAGCCTAGACACTGGCTAGACACAGGCAAGACACAGGCTAGACACAGGCTAGACAGAGGCTAGACACAGGCTAGACACTGGCTAGGCACAGGCTAGACACTGGCTAGGCACAGGCTAGACAGTGGCTAGGCACAGGCTAGACACTGGCTAGGCACAGGCTAGACACCGGCTAGACACAGGCTAGGCACATGCTAGACACAGGCTAGGCACATGCTAGACACTGGCTAGGCACAGGCTAGACACTGGCTAGACACACGCTAGACTCTGGCTAGGCACAGGCGAGACACTGGCTAGGCACAGGCTAGACACTGGCTAGGCACAGACTAGACACTGGCTAGGCACAGACTATGCACAGACTAGACACTGGCAAGGCACTGGCTAGGCACAGGTTGGGCACAGGCTAGACACTGGCTGGGCACAGGCTAGACTCTGGCTAGGTAAAGGCTAGACACAGGCTAGATACTGGCTAGGTACAGGCTAGGCACTGGCTAGGTAAAGGCTAGGCACTGGCTAGGTAAAGGCTAGGCACTGGCTAGACACTGGCTAGGCACAGACTATGCACAGACTAGACACTGGCAAGGCACTGGCTAGGCACAGGTTGGGCACAGGCTAGACACTGGCTGGGCACAGGCTAGACTCTGGCTAGGTAAAGGCCAGACACAGGCTTGGCACAGGCTAGGCACAGGCTAAACACTGGCTAGGTACAGGCTAGGCACTGGCTAGGTACAGGCTAGGCACTGGCTAGACACTGGCTAGGCACTGGCTAGACACTGGCTAGGTACAAGCTTGGCACTGGCTAGGTACAGGCTAGGCACTGGCTAGACACTGGCTAGGCACAGGCTAGGCACTGGCTAGTCACAGGCTAGACACAGGCTAGACACAGGCAAGACACTGGCTAGGCACAGGCTAGGCACTGGCTAGGCACAGGCTATGCTGACGCCAATCACATGCAAAATACAGGCTAGACACAGGCACGACACTGGTAAGGAACAGGCAAGACACTGGCTAGGCACAGGCTAGACACTGGCTAGGCACAGGCTATGCATATGTCAGTCACAGGCAAGGCACAGGCTAGACACAGGCTAGGAACAGGCTAGACACTGGCTAGACACTGGCTATGCACAGAATAGACACTGGCTAGGCACAGCCTAGACACTGGCTAGATACAGGCAAGACACAGGCTATACACAGGCTAAACAGAGCCTAGACACTGGCTAGACACAGGCAAGACACAGGCTAGATACAGGCTAGACAGAGGCTAGACACAGGCTAGACACTGGCTAGGCACAGGCTAGACACTGGCTAGGCACAGGCTAGACACTGGCTAGGCACAGGCTAGACAGTGGCTAGGCACAGGCTAGACACTGGCTAGGCACAGGCTAGACACTGCCTAGACACAGGCTAGGCACATGCTAGACACAGGCTAGGCACATGCTAGACACTGGCTAGGCACAGGCTAGACACTGGCTAGACACAGGCTAGACTCTGGCTAGGCACAGGCGAGACACTGGCTAGGCACAGGCTAGACACTGGCTAGGCACAGACTAGACACTGGCTAGGCACAGACTATGCACAGACTAGACACTGGCAAGGCACTGGCTAGGCACAGGTTGGGCACAGGCTAGGCACAGGTTGGGCACAGGCTAGACACTGGCTGGGCACAGGCTAGACTCTGGCTTGGTAAAGGCTAGACACAGGCTAGATACTGGCTAGGTACAGGCTAGGCACTGGCTAGACACTGGCTAGGCACAGACTATGCACAGACTAGACACTGGCAAGGCACTGGCTAGGCAGAGGTTGGGCACAGGCTAGACACTGGCTGGGCACAGGCTAGACTCTGGCTAGGTAAAGGCCAGACACAGGCTTGGCACAGGCTAGGCACAGGCTATACACTGGCTAGGTACAGACTAGGCACTGGCTAGGTACAGGCTAGGCACTGGCTAGACACTGGCTAGGCACTGCCTAGACACTGGCTAGGTACAGGCTTGGCACTGGCTAGGTACAGGCTAGGCACTGGCTAGACACTGGCTAGGCACAGGCTTTGCACATGCCAGTCACAGGCAAGAAACAGGCTAGACACAGGCTAGGCACAGGCTAGACACTAGCTATGCACAGGCTAGACACTGGATAGACACTGACTAGACACTGGATAGACACTGGCTAGACACTAGGTAGACACTGGGTAGACACTGGGTAGACACTGGGTAGACACTGGGTAGACAGGCTGGACAGAGGCTAGGCACAGGCTTGACTCTGGCTAGGCACAGGCTAGACACTGGCAAGGCACAGGCTAGACACTGGCTAGGCACAGGCTAGACTCTGGCTAGGCACAGGCTAGACACTGGCTAGGCACAGACTAGACACTGGCTAGGCACAGACTATGCACAGACTAGACACTGGCAAGGCACTGGCTAGGCACAGGTTGGGCACAGGCTAGACACTGGCTGGGCACAGGCTAGACTCTGGCTAGGTAAAGGCTAGACACAGGCTAGATACTGGCTAGGTACAGGCTAGGCACTGGCTAGGTAAAGGCTAGGCACTGGCTAGACACTGGCTAGGCACAGGCTATGCACATACCAGTCACAGGCAAGGCACAGGCTAGGCACAGGCTAGACACTAGCTATGCACAGGCTAGACACTGGATAGACACTGACTAGACACTGGATGGACACTGGCTAGACACTAGGTAGACACTGGGTAGACACTGGGTAGACACTGGGTAGACACTGGGTAGACACTGTGTAGACACTGGCTAGACACTGGCTAGACACTGGCTAGGCACATGCTAGGCACAGGCTAGACATTGGCTAGGCACAGGCTAGACAGTGGCTAGGCCCAGGCTAGACACTAGCTAGGCACAGGCTAGACACTGGCTAGGCACAGGCTAAACACTGGCTAGGCACTGGCTAGACACTGGCTAGACACTGGCCAGACACTGGCTAGACACTGGCTAGACACCGGCTAGACACCGCCTAGACACTGGCTAGACAATGGCTAACCGCTGGCTAGGCACAGGTTAAGCACACGCCATTCGCAGGCCTGGCACAGGCTAGACACTGGCTAGACACTGGCTAGACACTGGCTAGACACCGGCTAGACACTGGCTAGACACTGGCTAAACGCTGGCTAGGCACACGCAAATCGCAGGCTAGGCACAGGCTAGACACTGGCTAGAAAGAGGCTAGACACTGCCTAGACACAGGCAAGACACAGGCTAGAAACAGGCTAGACAGAGGCTAGACACTGGCTAGACACTGGCTAGACACTGACTAAACGCTGGCTAGGCACATGCTAGGCACACGCCAATCGCAGGCCAGGCACAGGCTAGACACTGGCTAGACACTGGATAGACACTGGCTAGACACTGGCTAGACACCGGCTAGACACTGGCTAGACACTGGCTAAACGCTGGCTAGGCACACGCCAATCGCAGGCTAGGCACAGGCTAGACACTGGCTAGGCACAGGCTAGACACAGGCTAGATATTGGCTACGCACAGGCTGGGCACTGAATAGGAACTGGCCAGGCACAGGCTATGCACACACCAATCACAGGCAAGGCTAGACACAGGGAAGACACAGGCTAGATACAGGCTAGACAGAGGCTAGACACAGGCTAGACTCTGGCTATGCACAGGCTAGGCACTGGCTAGGCACAGGCTAGGCACTGGCTAGGCACAGGCTAGGCACTGGCTAGGCACAGGCTAGACACAGGATAGATACTGGCTAGGCACATACTGGGCACTGGCTAGGCACAGGCTAGACACTGGCTTGGCACAGGCTAGACAGTGGCTAGGCCCAGTGGCTAGGCAACGCAGAGGCTAGGCACAGGCTTGACTCTGGCTAGGCACAGGCTAGACACAGGCTAGATACTGGCTACGCACAGGCTGGGCACTGAATAGGAACTGGCCAGGCACAGGCTATGCACACACCAATCACAGGCAAGGCTAGACACAGGGAAGACACAGGCTAGACAGAGGCTAGACACAGGCTAGACTCTGACTATGCACAGGCTAGGCACAGGCTAGACAGAGGATAGATACTGGCTAGGCACATACTGGGCACTGGCTAGGCACAGGCTAGACACTGGCTTGGCACAGGGTAGACACTGGCTAGGCACAGGCTAGACACTGGCTAGGCACAGGCTAGACACAGGCAAGACACTGGCTATGCACAGGCTAGGCACTGGCTAGGCACAGGCTAGGCACTGGCTAGGCACAGGCTAGACACAGGATAGATACTGGCTAGGCACAGACTGGGCACTGGCTGGGCACAGGCTAGACACTGGCTTGGCACAGGGTAGACACTGGCTAGGCACACGCTAGACACAGGCTAGATACTGGCTACTCACAGGCTGGGCACTGAATAGGAACTGGCCAGGCACAGGCTATGCACACACAAGTCACAGGCAAGGCTAAGACACAGGCTAGACACAGGGAAGACACAGGCTTAACACAGGCTAGACACAGGGAAGACACAGGCTTAACACAGGCTAGACATTAGCTAGGCACAGGCTAGACAGTGGCTAGGCCCAGTGGCTAGGCCACGCAGAGGCTAGGCACAGGCTTGACTCTGGCTAGGCACAGGCTAGACACAGGCTAGATACTGGCTACGCACAGGCTGGGCACTGAATAGGAACTGGCCAGGCACAGGCTATGCACACACCAGTCACAGGCAAGGCTAAGACACAGGCTAGACACAGGGAAGACACAGGCTAGACACAGGCTAGGCACAGGCTAGGCACTGGCTAGGCACAGGCTATGCTGATGCCAATCACCTGCAAAGTGCGGGCTAGACACAGGCTCGACACTGGTAAGGAACAGGCTAGACACTGGCTAGGCACAGGCTAGACACAAGCTAGATACTGGCTAGGCACAGACTGGGCACTGGCTAGGAACAGGCTAGACACTGGCTATGCACAGGCTAGACACTGGCTAGGCACAGGCTAGACACTGGCTTGGCACAGGCTAGACACTGGCTAGGCACAGGCTAGACACTGGCTAGACACAGGCAAGACACTGGCTAGGCACAGGCTAGGCACTGGCTAGGCACTGGCTAGGCACTGGCTAGGCACAGGCTAAGCACTGGCTAGGCACAGGCTAGGCACTGGCTAAGCACAGGCTAGGCACTGGCTAGGCACAGGCTAGGCACTGGCTAGGCACAGGCTAGGCACTGGCTAGGCACAGGCTATGCTGATGCCAATCACATGCAAAGTACAGGTTAGACACAGGCTCGACACTGGTATGGAACAGGCTAGACACTGGCTAGGCACAGCCTAGACACTGGCTAGACACAGGCAAGACACAGGCTATACACAGGCTAAACCGAGACTAGACACTGGCTAGACACAGGCAAGACACAGGCTAGACACAGGCTAGACAGAGGCTAGACACAGGCTAGACACTGGCTAGGCACTGGCTAGGCACAGGCTAGACACAGCATAGATACTGGCTAGGCACATACTGGGCACTGGCTAGGCACAGGCTAGACACTGGCTTGACACAGGGTAGACACTGGCTAGGCACAGGCTAGGCAGGGGCTAGGCACAGGCTTGACTCTGGCTAGGCACAGGCTAGACACAGGCTAGATACTGGCTACGCACAGGCTGGGCACTGAATAGGAACTGGCCAGGCACAGGCTATGCACACACCAATCACAGGCAAGGCTAGACACAGGGAAGACACAGGCTAGACACAGGCTAGACACAGGCTAGACAGAGGCTAGACACAGGCTAGACTCTGGCTATGCACAGGCTAGGCACTGGCTAGGCACAGGCTAGGCACTGGCTAGGCACAGGCTAGGCACTGGCTAGGCACAGGCTAGACACAGGATAGATACTGGCTAGGCACATACTAGGCACTGAATAGGCACAGGCTAGACACTGGCTTGGCACAGGGTAGACACTGGCTAGGCACAGGCTAGGCAGGGGCTAGGCACAGGCTTGACTCTGGCTAGGCACAGGCTAGACACAGGCTAGATACTGGCTACGCACAGGCTGGGCACTGAATAGGAACTGGCCAGGCACAGGCTATGCATACACCAATCACAGGCAAGGCTAGACACAGGGAAGACACAGGCTAGACACAGGCTAGACAGAGGCTAGACACAGGCTAGACTCTGGCTATGCACAGGCTAGGCACTGGCTAGGCACAGGCTAGGCACTGGCTAGGCACAGGCTAAGCACTGGCTAGGCACAGGCTAGACACAGGATAGATACTGGCTAGGCACATACTGGGCACTGGCTAGGCACAGGTTAGACACTGGCTTGGCACAGGGTAGACACTGGCTAGGCACAGGCTAGACACTGGCTAGGCACAGGCTAGACACAGGCAAGACACTGGCTATGCACAGGCTAGGCACTGGCTAGGCACAGGCTAGGCACAGGCTAGGCACTGGCTAGGCACAGGCTAGACACAGGATAGATACTGGCTAGGCACAGACTGGGCACTGGCTAGGCACAGGTTAGACACTGGCTTGGCACAGGGTAGACACTGGCTAGGCACACGCTAGACACAGGCTAGATACTGGCTACGCACAGGCTGGGCACTGAATAGGAACTGGCCAGGCACAGGCTATGCACACACCAATCACAGGCAAGGCTAGACACAGGGAAGACACAGGCTAGACACAGGCTAGACTCTGGCTATGCACAGGCTAGGCACTGGCTAGGCACAGGCTAGGCACTGGCTAGGCACAGGCTAAGCACTGGCTAGGCACAGGCTAGACACAGGATAGATACTGGCTAGGCACATACTGGGCACTGGCTAGGCACAGGCTAGACACTGGCTTGGCACAGGGTAGACACTGGCTAGGCACAGGCTAGACACTGGCTAGGCACAGGCTAGACACAGGCAAGACACTGGCTATCCACAGGCTAGGCACTGGCTAGGCACAGGCTAGGCACAGGCTAGGCACTGGCTAGGCACAGGCTAGACACAGGATAGATACTGGCTAGGCACAGACTGGGCAATGGCTAGGCACAGGCTAGACACTGGCTTGGCACAGGGTAGACACTGGCTAGGCACACGCTAGACACAGGCTAGATACTGGCTACGCACAGGCTGGGCACTGAATAGGAACTGGCCAGGCACAGGCTATGCACACACCAGTCACAGGCAATGCTAAGACACAGGCTAGACACAGGGAAGACACAGGCTTAACACAGGCTAGACATTAGCTAGGCACAGGCTAGGCACAGGCTATGCTGATGCCAATCACATGCAAAGTACAGGCTAGACACAGGCTCGACACTGGTAAGGAACAGGCTAGACACTGGCTAGGCACAGGCTAGACACAGGCTAGACACAGGCTAGATACTGGCTAGGCACAGACTGGGAACTGGCTAGGCACAGGCTAGACACTGGCTATGCACAGGCTAGACACTGGCTAGGCACAGGCTAGACACTGGCTTGGCACAGGCTAGGCACTGGCTAGGCACAGGCTAGGCACTGGCTAGGCACAGGCTATGCTGATGCCAATCACATGCAAAGTACAGGCTAGACACAGGCTCGACACTGGTAAGGAACAGGCTAGACACTGGCTAGGCACAGGCTAGACACAGGCTAGACACAGGCTAGATACTGGCTTGGCACAGACTGGGCACTGGCTAGGCACAGGCTAGACACTGGCTATGCACAGGCTAGACACTGGCTAGGCACTGGCTAGGCACTGGCTAGGCACAGGCTAGGCACTGGCTAGGCACAGGCTAGGCACTGGCTAGGCACAGGCTAGGCACTGGCTAGGCACAGGCTAGGCACTGGCTAGGCACAGGCTATGCTGATGCCAATCACATGCAAAGTACAGGATAGACACAGGCTCGACACTGGTATGGAACAGGCTAGACACTGGCTAGGCACTGGCTAGACACTGGCTAGGTACAGGCTTGGCACTGGCTAGGTACAGGCTAGGCACTGGCTAGACACTGGCTAGGCACAGGCTTTGCACAGACTAGACACTGGCTAGGCACAGGCTAGACACTGGCTAGGTACAGGCTAGACACTGGCTAGGTACAGGCTAGACACTGGCTAGGCACAGGCTAGACACTGGCTAGGCACAGGCTAGACACTGGCTAGGCACAGGCTAGACACTGGCTAGGCACAGGCTAGACACTGGCTAGGCACAGGCTAGAAACTGGCTAGACACAGGCTAGACTCTGGCTAGGCACAGGCTAGCCACTGGCTAGGCACAGGCTAGAGACTGGCTAGGCACAGACTAGACACTGGCTAGGCACAGACTATGCACAGATTAGACACTGGCAAGGCACTGGCTAGGCTCAGGTTGGGCACAGGCTAGACACTGGCTGGGCACAGGCTAGACTCTGGCTAGGTAAAGGCTAGACACAGGCTAGATACTGGCTAGGTTCAGGCTAGGCACTGGCTAGGTAAAGGCTAGGCACTGGCTAGACACCGGCTAGGCACAGACTATGCACAGACTAGACACTGGCAAGGCACTGGCTAGGCACAGGTTGGGCACAGGCTAGACACTGACTGGCTGGGCACAGGCTAGACTCTGGCTACGTAAAGGCCAGACACAGGCTTGGCACAGGCTAGGCACAGGCTATACACTGGCTAGGTACAGGCTAGGCACTGGCTAGGTACAGGCTAGGCACTGGCTAGACACTGGCTAGGTACAGGCTTGGCACTGGCTAGGTACAGGCTAGGCACTGGCTAGACACTGGCTAGGCACAGGCTTTGCACAGACTAGACACTGGCAAGGCACTGGCTAGGCACAGGTTGGGCACAGGCTAGACACTGGCTGGGCACAGGCTAGACTCTGGCTAGGTATAGGCTAGACACAGGCTAGATACTGGCTAGGTAAAGGCTAGGCACTGGCTAGACACTGGCTAGGCACAGGCTATGCACATACCAGTCACAGGCTATGCACATACCAGTCACAGGCAAGGCACAGGCTAGACACAGGCTAGGCACAGGCTAGACACTGGCTAGGCACAGGCTAGACTCTGGCTAGGCACAGGCTAGACACTGGCTAGGCACAGACTAGACACTGGCTAGGCACAGACTATGCACAGACTAGACACTGGCAAGGCACTGGCTAGGAACAGGTTGGGCACAGGCTAGACACTGGCTGGGCACAGGCTAGACTCTGGCTAGGTAAAGGCTAGACACAGGCTAGATACTGGCTAGGTACAGGCTAGGCACTGGCTAGGTAAAGGCTAGGCACATACCAGTCACAGGCAAGGCACAGGCTAGACACAGGCTAGGCACAGGCTAGACACTGGCCATGCACAGGCTAGACACTGGATAGACACTGACTAGACACTGGATAGACACTGGCTAGACACTAGGTAGACACTGGGTAGACACTGGGTAGACACTGGGTAGACACTGGGTAGACACTGGCTAGACACAGGCAAGACACAGGCTATACACAGGCTAAACAGAGACTAGACACTGGCTAGACACAGGCAAGAAACAGGCTAGACACAGGCTAGACAGAGGCTAGACACAGGCTAGACACTGGCTAGGCACAGGCTAGACACTGGCTAGGCACAGGCTAGACAGTGGCTAGGCACAGGCTAGACAGTGGCTAGGCACAGGCTAGACAGTGGCTAGGCACAGGCTAGACATTGGCTAGGCACAGGCTAGACAGTGGCTAGGCCCAGGCTAGACACTAGCTAGGCACAGGCTAGACATTAGCTAGGCACAGGCTAGACACTAGCTAGGCACTGGCTAGACACAGGCAAGACACAGGCTAGAAACAGGCTAGACAGAGGCTAGACACTGGCTAGACACTGGCTAATCACAGGCTAGACACTGGCTAGACACTGGCTAGACACTGACTAAACGCTGGCTAGGCACATGCCAAT
Source organism: Zaprionus indianus (assembly GCA_018904595.1). Lineage (NCBI taxonomy): Eukaryota > Metazoa > Arthropoda > Insecta > Diptera > Drosophilidae > Zaprionus > Zaprionus indianus. Next base: position 1,754,248 of record JAEIHA010001061.1, read on the forward strand.
CGCAGGCCAGGCACAGGCTAGACACTGGCTAGACACTGGATAGACACTGGCTAGACACTGGCTAGACACTGGCTAGACACCGGCTAGACACTGGCTAGACACTGGCTAAACGCTGGCTAGGCACACGCCAATCGTAGGCTAGGCACAGGCTAGACACTGGCTAGGCACAGGCTAGACAAAGGCTAGATACTGGCTACGCACAGGCTGGGCACTGAATAGGAACTGGCCAGGCACAGGCTATGCACACACCAATCACAGGCAAGGCTAGACACAGGGAAGACACAGGCTAGACACAGGCTAGACACAGGCTAGACAGAGGCTAGACACAGGCTAGACTCTGGCTATGCACAGGCTAGGCACTGGCTAGGCACAGGCTAGGCACTGGCTAGGCACAGGCTAGGCACTGGCTATGCACACACCAATCACAGGCAAGGCTAGACACAGGGAAGACACAGGCTAGACACAGGCTAGACACAGGCTAGACAGAGGCTAGACACAGGCTAGACTCTGGCTATGCACAGGCTAGGCACTGGCTAGGCACAGGCTAGGCACTGGCTAGGCACAGGCTAGGCACTGGCTAGGCACAGGCTAGACACAGGATAGATACTGGCTAGGCACATACTAGGCACTGAATAGGCACAGGCTAGACACTGGCTTGACACAGGGTAGACACTGGCTAGGCACAGGCTAGGCAGGGGCTAGGCACAGGCTTGACTCTGGCTAGGCACAGGCTAGACACAGGCTAGATACTGGCTACGCACAGGCTGGGCACTGAATAGGAACTGGCCAGGCACAGGCTATGCACACACCAATCACAGGCAAGGCTAGACACAGGGAAGACACAGGCTAGACACAGGCTAGACACAGGCTAGACAGAGGCTAGACACAGGCTAGACTCTGGCTATGCACAGGCTAGGCACTGGCTAGGCACAGGCTAGGCACTGGCTAGGCACAGGCTAGGCACTGGCTAGGCACAGGCTAGACACAGGATAGATACTGGCTAGGCACATACTAGGCACTGAATAGGCACAGGCTAGACACTGGCTTGGCACAGGGTAGACACTGGCTAGGCACAGGCTAGGCAGGGGCTAGGCACAGGCTTGACTCTGGCTAGGCACAGGCTAGACACAGGCTAGATACTGGCTACGCACAGGCTGGGCACTGAATAGGAACTGGCCAGGCACAGGCTATGCATACACCAATCACAGGCAAGGCTAGACACAGGGAAGACACAGGCTAGACACAGGCTAGACAGAGGCTAGACACAGGCTAGACTCTGGCTATGCACAGGCTAGGCACTGGCTAGGCACAGGCTAGGCACTGGCTAGGCACAGGCTAAGCACTGGCTAGGCACAGGCTAGACACAGGATAGATACTGGCTAGGCACATACTGGGCACTGGCTAGGCACAGGTTAGACACTGGCTTGGCACAGGGTAGACACTGGCTAGGCACAGGCTAGACACTGGCTAGGCACAGGCTAGACACAGGCAAGACACTGGCTATGCACAGGCTAGGCACTGGCTAGGCACAGGCTAGGCACAGGCTAGGCACTGGCTAGGCACAGGCTAGACACAGGATAGATACTGGCTAGGCACAGACTGGGCACTGGCTAGGCACAGGTTAGACACTGGCTTGGCACAGGGTAGACACTGGCTAGGCACACGCTAGACACAGGCTAGATACTGGCTACGCACAGGCTGGGCACTGAATAGGAACTGGCCAGGCACAGGCTATGCACACACCAGTCACAGGCAATGCTAAGACACAGGCTAGACACAGGGAAGACACAGGCTTAACACAGGCTAGACATTAGCTAGGCACAGGCTAGACGGTGGCTAGGCTCAGTGGCTAGGCCACGCAGAGGCTAGGCACAGGCTTGACTCTGGCTAGGCACAGGCTAGACACAGGCTAGATACTGGCTACGCACAGGCTGGGCACTGAATAGGAACTGGCCAGGCACAGGCTATGCACACACCAGTCACAGGCAAGGCTAAGACACAGGCTAGACACAGGGAAGACACAGGCTAGACACAGGCTAGGCACAGGCTAGGCACTGGCTAGGCACAGGCTATGCTGATGCCAATCACATGCAAAGTACATTCTAGACACAGGCTCGACACTGGTAAGGAACAGGCTAGACACTGGCTAGGCACAGGCTAGACACAGGCTAGACACAGGCTAGATACTGGATAGGCACAGACTGGGCACTGGCTAGGCACAGGCTAGACACTGGCTATGCACAGGCTAGACACTGGCTAGGCACAGGCTAGACACTGGCTTGGCACAGGCTAGACACTGGCTAGACACAGCCTAGACAGAGGCTAGACACAGGCTAGACTCTGGCTATGCACAGGCCAGGCACTGGCTAGGCACAGGCTAGGCACTGGCTAGGCACAGGCTAGGCACTGGCTAGGCACAGGCTAGACACGGGATAGATACTGGCTAGGCACATACTGGGCACTGAATAGGCACAGGCTAGACACTGGCTTGGCACAGGGTAGACACTGGCTAGGCACAGGCTAGGCAGGGGCTAGGCACAGGCTTGACTCTGGCTAGGCACAGGCTAGACACAGGCTAGATACTGGCTACGCACAGGCTGGGCACTGAATAGGAACTGGCCAGGCACAGGCTATGCACACACCAATCACAGGCAAGGCTAGACACAGGGAAGACACAGGCTAGACACAGGCTAGACTCTGGCTATGCACAGGCTAGGCACTGGCTAGGCACAGGCTAGGCACTGGCTAGGCACAGGCTAGGCACTGGCTAGGCACAGGCTAGACACAGGATAGATACTGGCTAGGCACATACTGGGCACTGGCTAGGCACAGGCTAGACACTGGCTTGGCACAGGGTAGACACTGGCTAGGCACAGGCTAGACACTGGCTAGGCACAGGCTAGACACAGGCAAGACACTGGCTATGCACAGGCTAGGCACTGGCTAGGCACAGGCTAGGCACAGGCTAGGCACTGGCTAGGCACAGGCTAGACACAGGATAGATACTGGCTAGGCACAGACTGGGCAATGGCTAGGCACAGGCTAGACACTGGCTTGGCACAGGGTAGACACTGGCTAGGCACACGCTAGACACAGGCTAGATACTGGCTACGCACAGGCTGGGCACTGAATAGGAACTGGCCAGGCACAGGCTATGCACACACCAGTCACAGGCAATGCTAAGACACAGGCTAGACACAGGGAAGACACAGGCTTAACACAGGCTAGACATTAGCTAGGCACAGGCTAGGCACAGGCTATGCTGATGCCAATCACATGCAAAGTACAGGCTAGACACAGGCTCGACACTGGTAAGGAACAGGCTAGACACTGGCTAGGCACAGGCTAGACACAGGCTAGACACAGGCTAGATACTGGCTAGGCACAGACTGGGAACTGGCTAGGCACAGGCTAGACACTGGCTATGCACAGGCTAGACACTGGCTAGGCACAGGCTAGACACTGGCTTGGCACAGGCTAGACACTGGCTAGGCACAGGCTAGGCACTGGCTAGGCACAGGCTAGGCACTGGCTAGGCACAGGCTATGCTGATGCCAATCACATGCAAAGTACAGGCTAGACACAGGCTCGACACTGGTAAGGAACAGGCTAGACACTGGCTAGGCACAGGCTAGACACAGGCTAGACACAGGCTAGATACTGGCTTGGCACAGACTGGGCACTGGCTAGGCACAGGCTAGACACTGGCTATGCACAGGCTAGACACTGGCTAGGCACTGGCTAGGCACTGGCTAGGCACAGGCTAGGCACTGGCTAGGCACAGGCTAGGCACTGGCTAGGCACAGGCTAGGCACTGGCTAGGCACAGGCTAGGCACTGGCTAGGCACAGGCTATGCTGATGCCAATCACATGCAAAGTACAGGATAGACACAGGCTCGACACTGGTATGGAACAGGCTAGACACTGGCTAGGCACAGCCTAGACACTGGCTAGGTACAGGCTAGGCACTGGCTAGACACTGGCTAGGTACAGGCTTGGCACTGGCTAGGTACAGGCTAGGCACTGGCTAGACACTGGCTAGGCACAGGCTTTGCACAGACTAGACACTGGCTAGGCACAGGCTAGACACTGGCTAGGTACAGGCTAGACACAGGCTAGGCACAGGCTAGACACCGGCTAGACACCAGCTAGACACTGGCAAGACACCGGCTAGACACTGGCTAGGCACAGGCTAGACACTGGCTAGGCACAGGCTAGACACTGGCTAGGCACAGGCTAGAAACTGGCTAGACACAGGCTAGACTCTGGCTAGGCACAGGCTAGCCACTGGCTAGGCACAGGCTAGAGACTGGCTAGGCACAGACTAGACACTGGCTAGGCACAGACTATGCACAGATTAGACACTGGCAAGGCACTGGCTAGGCTCAGGTTGGGCACAGGCTAGACACTGGCTGGGCACAGGCTAGACTCTGGCTAGGTAAAGGCTAGACACAGGCTAGATACTGGCTAGGTTCAGGCTAGGCACTGGCTAGGTAAAGGCTAGGCACTGGCTAGACACCGGCTAGGCACAGACTATGCACAGACTAGACACTGGCAAGGCACTGGCTAGGCACAGGTTGGGCACAGGCTAGACACTGACTGGCTGGGCACAGGCTAGACTCTGGCTACGTAAAGGCCAGACACAGGCTTGGCACAGGCTAGGCACAGGCTATACACTGGCTAGGTACAGGCTAGGCACTGGCTAGGTACAGGCTAGGCACTGGCTAGACACTGGCTAGGTACAGGCTTGGCACTGGCTAGGTACAGGCTAGGCACTGGCTAGACACTGGCTAGGCACAGGCTTTGCACAGACTAGACACTGGCAAGGCACTGGCTAGGCACAGGTTGGGCACAGGCTAGACACTGGCTGGGCACAGGCTAGACTCTGGCTAGGTATAGGCTAGACACAGGCTAGATACTGGCTAGGTAAAGGCTAGGCACTGGCTAGACACTGGCTAGGCACAGGCTATGCACATACCAGTCACAGGCTATGCACATACCAGTCACAGGCAAGGCACAGGCTAGACACAGGCTAGGCACAGGCTAGACACTGGCTAGGCACAGGCTAGACTCTGGCTAGGCACAGGCTAGACACTGGCTAGGCACAGACTAGACACTGGCTAGGCACAGACTATGCACAGACTAGACACTGGCAAGGCACTGGCTAGGAACAGGTTGGGCACAGGCTAGACACTGGCTGGGCACAGGCTAGACTCTGGCTAGGTAAAGGCTAGACACAGGCTAGATACTGGCTAGGTACAGGCTAGGCACTGGCTAGGTAAAGGCTAGGCACATACCAGTCACAGGCAAGGCACAGGCTAGACACAGGCTAGGCACAGGCTAGACACTGGCTATGCACAGGCTAGACACTGGATAGACACTGACTAGACACTGGATAGACACTGGCTAGACACTAGGTAGACACTGGGTAGACACTGGGTAGACACTGGGTAGACACTGGGTAGACACTGGCTAGACACAGGCAAGACACAGGCTATACACAGGCTAAACAGAGACTAGACACTGGCTAGACACAGGCAAGAAACAGGCTAGACACAGGCTAGACAGAGGCTAGACACAGGCTAGACACTGGCTAGGCACAGGCTAGACACTGGCTAGGCACAGGCTAGACACTGGCTAGGCACAGGCTAGACAGTGGCTAGGCACAGGCTAGACAGTGGCTAGGCACAGGCTAGACAGTGGCTAGGCACAGGCTAGACATTGGCTAGGCACAGGCTAGACAGTGGCTAGGCCCAGGCTAGACACTAGCTAGGCACAGGCTAGACACTAGCTAGGCACAGGCTAGACACTAGCTAGGCACTGGCTAGACACTGGCTAGACACTGGCCAGACACTGGCTAGACACTGGCTAGACACCGGCTAGACACTGGCTAGACAATGGCTAAACGCTGGCTAGGCACAGATTAAGCACACGCCAATCGCAGGCCAGGCACAGGCTAGACACTGGCTAGACACTGGCTAGACACTGGCTAGACACCGGCTAGACACTGGCTAGACACTGGCTAGACACTGGCTAAACGCTGGCTAGGCACACGCCAATCGCAGGCTAGGCACATGCTAGACACTGGCTATTCAGAGGCTAGACACTGCCTAGACACAGGCAAGACACAGGCTAGAAACAGGCTAGACAGAGGCTAGACACTGGCTAGACACTGGCTAATCACAGGCTAGACACTGGCTAGACACTGGCTAGACACTGACTAAACGCTGGCTAGGCACATGCCAATCGCAGGCCAGGCACAGGCTAGACACTGGCTAGACACTGGATAGACACTGGCTAGACACTGGCTAGACACTGGCTAGACACCGGCTAGACACTGGCTAGACACTGGCTAAACGCTGGCTAGGCACACGCCAATCGTAGGCTAGGCACAGGCTAGACACTGGCTAGGCACAGGCTAGACAAAGGCTAGATACTGGCTACGCACAGGCTGGGCACTGAATAGGAACTGGCCAGGCACAGGCTATGCACACACCAATCACAGGCAAGGCTAGACACAGGGAAGACACAGGCTAGACACAGGCTAGACAGAGGCTAGACACAGGCTAGACTCTGGCTATGCACAGGCTAGGCACTGGCTAGGCACAGGCTAGGCACTGGCTAGGCACAGGCTAGGCACTGGCTAGGCACAGGCTAGACACAGGATAGATACTGGCTAGGCACATACTGGGCACTGGCTAGGCACAGGCTAGACACCGGCTTGGCACAGGGTAGACACTGGCTAGGCACAGGCTAGGCAGGGGCTAGGCACAGGCTTGACTCTGGCTAGGCACAGGCTAGACACAAGCTAGATACTGGCTACGCACAGGCTGGGCACTGAATAGGAACTGGCCAGGCACAGGCTATGCACACACCAATCACAGGCAAGGCTAGACACAGGGAAGACACAGGCTAGACACAGGCTAGACAGAGGCTAGACACAGGCTAGACTCTGGCTATGCACAGGCTAGGCACTGGCTAGGCACAGGCTAGGCACTGGCTAGGCACTGGGCACTGGCTAGGCACAGGCTAGACACTGGCTATGCACAGGCTAGACACTGGCTAGGCACAGGCTAGACACTGGCTAGGCACAGGCTATGCTGATGCCAATCACATGCAAAGTACAGGCTAGACACAGGCTCGACACTGGTATGGAACAGGCTAGACACTGGCTAGGCACAGCCTAGACACTGGCTAGACACAGGCAAGACACAGGCTATACACAGGCTAAACAGAGACTAGACACTGGCTAGACACAGGCAAGACACAGGCTAGACACAGGCTAGACAGAGGCTAGACACAGGCTAGACACTGGCTAGGCACTGGCTAGACACAGGATAGATACTGGCTAGGCACAGGCTAGTCACTGGCTTGGCACAGGGTAGACACTGGCTAGGCAGGGGCTAGGCAGGGGCTAGGCACAGGCTTGACTCTGGCTAGGCATAGGCTAGACACAGGCTAGATACTGGCTACGCACAGGCTGGGCACTGAATAGGAGCTGGCCAGGCACAGGCTATGCACACACCAATCACAGGCAAGGCTAGACACAGGGAAGACACAGGCTAGACACAGGCTAGACAGAGGCTAGACACAGGCTAGACTCTGGCTATGCACAGGCTAGGCACTGGCTAGGCACAGGCTAGGCACTGGCTAGGCACAGGCTAAGCACTGGCTAGGCACAGGCTAGACACAGGATAGATACTGGCTAGGCACATACTGGGCACTGGCTAGGCACAGGCTAGACACTGGCTAGGCACAGGGTAGACACTGGCTAGGCACAGGCTAGACACTGGATAGGCACAGGCTAGACACAGGCAAGACACTGGCTATGCACAGGCTAGGCACTGGCTAGGCACAGGCTAGGCACTGGCTAGGCACAGGCTAGACACAGGATAGATACTGGCTAGGCACAGACTGGGCACTGGCTAGGCACAGGCTAGACACTGGCTTGGCACAGGGTAGACACTGGCTAGGCACACGCTAGACACAGGCTAGATACTGGCTACGCACAGGCTGGGCACTGAATAGGAACTGGCCAGGCACAGGCTATGCACACACCAGTCACAGGCAATGCTAAGACACAGGCTAGACACAGGGAAGACACAGGCTTAACACAGGCTAGACATTAGCTAGGCACAGGCTAGACAGTGGCTAGGCCCAGTGGCTAGGCAACGCAGAGGCTAGGCACAGGCTTGACTCTGGCTAGGCACAGGCTAGACACAGGCTAGATACTGGCTACGCACAGCCTGGGCACTGAATAGGAACTGGCCAGGCACAGGCTATGCACACACCAGTCACAGGCAAGGCTAAGACACAGGCTAGACACAGGGAAGTCACAGGCTAGACACAGGCTAGGCACAGGCTAGGCACTGGCTAGGCACAGGCTATGCTGATGCCAATCACATGCAAAGTACAGGCTAGACACAGGCTCGACACTGGTAAGGAACAGGCTAGACACTGGCTAGGCACAGGCTAGACACAGGCTAGATACTGGCTAGGCACAGACTGGGCACTGGCTAGGCACAGGCTAGACACTGGCTATGCACAGGCTAGACACTGGCTAGGCACAGGCTAGACACTGGCTTGGCACAGGCTAGACACTGGCTAGGCACAGGCTAGGCACTGGCTAGGCAGGGGCTAGGCACAGGCTAGGCACTGGCTAGGCACAGGCTAGGCACTGGCTAGGCACAGGCTATGCTGATGCCAATCACATGCAAAGTACAGGCTAGACACAGGCTCGACACTGGTATGGAACAGGCTAGACACTGGCTAGGCACAGCCTAGACACTGGCTAGACACAGGCAAGACACAGGCTATACACAGGCTAAACAGAGACTAGACACTGGCTAGACACAGGCAAGACACAGGCTAGACACAGGCTAGACAGAGGCTAGACACAGGCTAGACACTGGCTAGGCACTGGCTAGACACAGGATAGATACTGGCTAGGCACAGGCTAGACACTGGCTTGGCACAGGGTAGACACTGGCTAGGCAGGGGCTAGGCAGGGGCTAGGCACAGGCTTGACTCTGGCTAGGCATAGGCTAGACACAGGCTAGATACTGGCTACGCACAGGCTGGGCACTGAATAGGAGCTGGCCAGGCACAGGCTATGCACACACCAATCACAGGCAAGGCTAGACACAGGGAAGACACAGGCTAGACACAGGCTAGACAGAGGCTAGACACAGGCTAGACTCTGGCTATGCACAGGCTAGGCACTGGCTAGGCACAGGCTAGGCACTGGCTAGGCACAGGCTAGACACAGGATAGATACTGGCTAGGCACAGACTGGGCACTGGCTAGGCACAGGCTGGACACTGGCTTGGCAGAGGGTAGACACTGGCTAGGCACAAGCTAGACACAGGCAAGACACTGGCTATGCACAGGCTAGGCACTGGCTAGGCACAGGGTAGGCACTGGCTAGGCACAGGTTAGACACAGGTTAGATACTGGCTAGGCACAGACTGGGCACTGGTTAGGCACAGGCTAGACACTGGCTTTGCACAGGGTAGACACTGGCTAGGCACAGGCTAGACACAGGCTAGATACTGGCTACGCACAGGCTGGGCACTGAATAGGAACTGGCCAGGCACAGGCTATGCACACACCAGTCACAGGCAAGGCTAAGACACAGGCTAGACACAGGGAAGACACAGGCTTAACACAGGCTTGACTCTGGCTAGGCACAGGCTAGACACAGGCTAGATACTGGCTACGCACAGGCTGGGCACTGAATAGGAACTGGCCAGGCACAGGCTATGCACACACCAATCACAGGCAAGGCTAGACACAGGGAAGACACAGGCTAGACACAGGCTAGACAGAGGCTAGACACAGGCTAGACTCTGGCTATGCACAGGCTAGGCACTGGCTAGGCACAGTCTAGGCACTGGCAAGGCACAGGCTGGGCACTGGCTAGGCACAGGCTAGACACAGGATAGATACTGGCTAGGCACAGGCTGGGCACTGAATAGGAACTGGCCAGGCACAGGCTATGCACACACCATTCACAGGCAAGGCTAGACACAGGGAAGACACAGGCTAGACACAGGCTAGACAGAGGCTAGACACAGGCTAGACTCTGGCTGTGCACAGGCTAGGCACTGGCTAGGCACAGGCTAGGCACTGGCTAGGCACAGGCTAGGCACTGGCTAGGCACAGGCTAGACACAGGATAGCTACTGGCTAGGCACATACTGGGCACTGGCTAGGCACAGGCTAGACACTGGCTTGGCACAGGGTAGACACTGGCTAGGCACAGGCTAGACACTGGCTAGGCACAGGCTAGACACAGGCAAGACACTGGCTATGCACAGGCTAGGCACTGGCTAGATACTGGCTAGGCACAGACTGGGCACTGGCTAGGCACAGGCTAGACACTGGCTTGGCACAGGGTAGACATTGGCTATGCACACGCTAGACACAGGCTAGATACTGGCTACGCACAGGCTGGGCACTGAATAGGAACTGGCCAGGCACAGGCTATGCACACACCAGTCACAGGCAAGGCTAAGACACAGGCTAGACACAGGGAAGACACAGGCTTAACACAGGCTAGACATTAGCTAGGCACAGGCTAGACAGTGGCTAGGCCCAGTGGCTAGGCCACGCAGAGGCTAGGCACAGGCTTGACTCTGGCTAGGCACAGGCTAGACACAGGCTAGATACTGGCTACGCACAGGCTGGGCACTGAATAGGAACTGGCCAGGCACAGGCTATGCACACACCAGTCACAGGCAAGGCTAAGACACAGGCTAGACACAGGGAAGACACAGGCTAGACACAGGCTAGGCACAGGCTAGCCACTGGCTAGGCACAGGCTATGCTGATGCCAATCACATGCAAAGTACAGGCTAGACACAGGCTCGACACTGGTAAGGAACAGGCTAAACAGAGACTAGACACTGGCAGACACAGGCTAGATACTGGCTAGGCACAGACTGGGCACTGGCTAAGCACAGGCTAGACACTGGCTATGCACAGGCTAGACACTGGCTAGGCACAGGCTAGACACTGGCTTGGCACAGGCTAGACACTGGCTAGACACTGGCTAGACACAGGCAAGACACTGGCTAGGCACAGGCTAGGCACTGGCTAGGCACTGGCTAGGCACAGGCTAGGCACTGGCTAGGCACAGGCTAGGCACTGGCTAGGCGCAGGCTATGCTGATGCCAATCACATGCAAAGTACAGGCTAGACACAGGCTCGACACTGGTATGGAACAGGCTAGACACTGGCTAGGCACAGCCTAGACACTGGCTAGACACAGGCAAGACACAGGCTATACACAGGCTAAACAGAGACTAGACACTGGCTAGACACAGGCAAGACACAGGCTAGACACAGGCTAGACAGAGGCTAGACACAGGCTAGACACTGGCTAGGGCACAGGCTAGACACTGGCTAGGAACAGGCTAGACAGTGGCTAGGCACAGGCTAGACACTGGCTAGGCACAGGCTAGACACTGGCTAGGCACAGGCTAGACACTGGCTAGGCACAGGCTAGAAACTGGCTAGACACAGGCTAGACTCTGGCTAGGCACAGGCTAGACACTGGCTAGGCACAGGCTAGAGACTGGCTAGGCACAGACTAGACACTGGCTAGGCACAGACTATGCATAGATCAGACACTGGCAAGGCACTGGCTAGGCACAGGTTGGGCACAGGCTAGACACTGGCTGGGCACAGGCTAGACTCTGGCTAGGTAAAGGCTAGACACAGGCTAGATACTGGCTAGGTACAGGCTAGGCACTGGCTAGGTAAAGGCTAGGCACTGGCTAGACACTGGCTAGGCACAGACTATGCACAGACTAGTCACTGGCTAGACACTGGCTAGGCACAGACTATGCACAGACTAGACACTGGCAAGGCACTGGCTAGGCACAGGTTGGGCACAGGCTAGACACTGGCTGGGCACAGGCTAGACTCTGGCTAGGTAAAGGCCAGACACAGGCTTGGCACAGGCTAGGCACAGGCTATACACTGGCTAGGTACAGGCTAGGCACTGGCTAGGTACAGGCTAGGCACTGGCTAGACACTGGCTAGGTACAGGCTTGGCACTGGCTGGGTACAGGCTAGGCACTGGCTAGACACTGGCTAGGCACAGGCTTTGCACATGCCAGTCACAGCAAAGGCACAGGCTAGACACAGGCTAGGCACAGGCCAGATACTGGCTATGCAAACGCTAGAGACTGGATAGACAGGCTGGACAGAGGCTAGGCACAGGCTTGACTCTGGCTATGCACAGGCTAGACACTGGCAAGGCACAGGCTAGACACTGGCTAGGCACAGGCTAGACACTGGCTAGGCACAGGCTAGACTCTGGCTAGGCACAGGCTAGACACTGGCTAGGCACAGACTAGACACTGGCTAGGCACAGACTATGCACAGACTAGACACTGGCAAGGCACTGGCTAGGCACAGGTTGGGCACAGGCTAGACACTGGCTGGGCACAGGCTAGACTCTGGCTAGGTAAAGGCTAGACGCAGGCTAGATACTGGCTAGACGCAGGCTAGATACTGGCTAGGTACAGGCTAGGCACTGGCTAGGTAAAGGCTAGGCACTAGCTAGACACTGGCTAGGCACAGGCTATGCACATACCAGTCACAGGCAAGGCACAGGCTAGACACAGGCTAGGCACAGACTAGACACTGGCTATGCACAGGCTGGGCACTGAATAGGAACTGGCCAGGCACAGGCTATGCACACACCAGTCACAGGCAAGGCTAAGACACAGGCTAGACACAGGGAAGACACAGGCTAGACACAGGCTAGGCACAGGCTAGCCACTGGCTAGGCACAGGCTATGCTGATGCCAATCACATGCAAAGTACAGGCTAGACACAGGCTCGACACTGGTAAGGAACAGGCTAAACAGAGACTAGACACTGGCAGACACAGGCTAGATACTGGCTAGGCACAGACTGGGCACTGGCTAAGCACAGGCTAGACACTGGCTATGCACAGGCTAGACACTGGCTAGGCACAGGCTAGACACTGGCTTGGCACAGGCTAGACACTGGCTAGACACTGGCTAGACACAGGCAAGACACTGGCTAGGCACAGGCTAGGCACTGGCTAGGCACTGGCTAGGCACAGGCTAGACACTGGCAAGGCACTGGCTAGGCACAGGTTGGGCACAGGCTAGACACTGGCTGGGCACAGGCTAGACTCTGGCTAGGTAAAGGCTAGACGCAGGCTAGATACTGGCTAGACGCAGGCTAGATACTGGCTAGGTACAGGCTAGGCACTGGCTAGGTAAAGGCTAGGCACTGGCTAGACACTGGCTAGGCACAGGCTATGCACATACCAGTCACAGGCAAGGCACAGGCTAGACACAGGCTAGGCACAGACTAGACACTGGCTATGCACAGGCTGGGCACTGAATAGGAACTGGCCAGGCACAGGCTATGCACACACCAATCACAGGCAAGGCTAGACACAGGGAAGACACAGGCTAGACACAGGCTAGACAGAGGCTAGACACAGGCTAGACTCTGGCTATGCACAGGCTAGGCACTGGCTAGGCACAGGCTAGGCACTGGCAAGGCACAGGCTGGGCACTGGCTAGGCACAGGCTAGACACAGGATAGATACTGGCTAGGCACAGGCTGGGCACTGAATAGGAACTGGCCAGGCACAGGCTATGCACACACCATTCACAGGCAAGGCTAGACACAGGGAAGACACAGGCTAGACACAGGCTAGACACAGGCTAGACAGAGGCTAGACACAGGCTAGACTCTGGCTGTGCACAGGCTAGGCACTGGCTAGGCACAGGCTAGGCACTGGCTAGGCACAGGCTAGGCACTGGCTAGGCACAGGCTAGACACAGGATAGCTACTGGCTAGGCACATACTGGGCACTGGCTAGGCACAGGCTAGACACTGGCTTGGCACAGGGTAGACACTGGCTAGGCACAGGCTAGACACTGGCTAGGCACAGGCTAGACACAGGCAAGACACTGGCTATGCACAGGCTAGGCACTGGCTAGATACTGGCTAGGCACAGACTGGGCACTGGCTAGGCACAGGCTAGACACTGGCTTGGCACAGGGTAGACATTGGCTATGCACACGCTAGACACAGGCTAGATACTGGCTACGCACAGGCTGGGCACTGAATAGGAACTGGCCAGGCACAGGCTATGCACACACCAGTCACAGGCAAGGCTAAGACACAGGCTAGACACAGGGAAGACACAGGCTTAACACAGGCTAGACATTAGCTAGGCACAGGCTAGGCAGTGGCTAGGCCCAGTGGCTAGGCCACGCAGAGGCTAGGCACAGGCTTGACTCTGGCTAGGCACAGGCTAGACACAGGCTAGATACTGGCTACGCACAGGCTGGGCACTGAATAGGAACTGGCCAGGCACAGGCTATGCACACACCAGTCACAGGCAAGGCTAAGACACAGGCTAGACACAGGGAAGACACAGGCTAGACACAGGCTAGGCACAGGCTAGCCACTGGCTAGGCACAGGCTATGCTGATGCCAATCACATGCAAAGTACAGGCTAGACACAGGCTCGACACTGGTAAGGAACAGGCTAAACAGAGACTAGACACTGGCAGACACAGGCTAGATACTGGCTAGGCACAGACTGGGCACTGGCTAAGCACAGGCTAGACACTGGCTATGCACAGGCTAGACACTGGCTAGGCACAGGCTAGACACTGGCTTGGCACAGGCTAGACACTGGCTAGACACTGGCTAGACACAGGCAAGACACTGGCTAGGCACAGGCTAGGCACTGGCTAGGCACTGGCTAGGCACAGGCTAGGCACTGGCTAGGCACAGGCTAGGCACTGGCTAGGCGCAGGCTATGCTGATGCCAATCACATGCAAAGTACAAGCTAGACACAGGCTCGACACTGGTATGGAACAGGCTAGACACTGGCTAGGCACAGCCTAGACACTGGCTAGACACAGGCAAGACACAGGCTATACACAGGCTAAACAGAGACTAGACACTGGCTAGACACAGGCAAGACACAGGCTAGACACAGGCTAGACAGAGGCTAGACACAGGCTAGACACTGGCTAGGCACAGGCTAGACACTGGCTAGGAACAGGCTAGCCAGTGGCTAGGCACAGGCTAGACACTGGCTAGGCACAGGCTAGACACTGGCTAGGCACAGGCTAGACACTGGCTAGGCACAGGCTAGAAACTGGCTAGACACAGGCTAGACTCTGGCTAGGCACAGGCTAGACACTGGCTAGGCACAGGCTAGAGACTGGCTAGGCACAGACTAGACACTGGCTAGGCACAGACTATGCATAGATCAGACACTGGCAAGGCACTGGCTAGGCACAGGTTGGGCACAGGCTAGACACTGGCTGGGCACAGGCTAGACTCTGGCTAGGTAAAGGCTAGACACAGGCTAGATACTGGCTAGGTACAGGCTAGGCACTGGCTAGGTAAAGGCTAGGCACTGGCTAGACACTGGCTAGGCACAGACTATGCACAGACTAGACACTGGCTAGACACTGGCTAGGCACAGACTATGCACAGACTAGACACTGGCAAGGCACTGGCTAGGCACAGGTTGGGCACAGGCTAGACACTGGCTGGGCACAGGCTAGACTCTGGCTAGGTAAAGGCCAGACACAGGCTTGGCACAGGCTAGGCACAGGCTATACACTGGCTAGGTACAGGCTAGGCACTGGCTAGGTACAGGCTAGGCACTGGCTAGACACTGGCTAGGCACAGGCTAGGCACTGGCTAGGCGCAGGCTATGCTGATGCCAATCACATGCAAAGTACAGGCTAGACACAGGCTCGACACTGGTATGGAACAGGCTAGACACTGGCTAGGCACAGCCTAGACACTGGCTAGACACAGGCAAGACACAGGCTATACACAGGCTAAACAGAGACTAGACACTGGCTAGACACAGGCAAGACACAGGCTAGACACAGGCTAGACAGAGGCTAGACACAGGCTAGACACTGGCTAGGCACAGGCTAGACACTGGCTAGGAACAGGCTAGACAGTGGCTAGGCACAGGCTAGACACTGGCTAGGCACAGGCTAGACACTGGCTAGGCACAGGCTAGACACTGGCTAGGCACAGGCTAGAAACTGGCTAGACACAGGCTAGACTCTGGCTAGGCACAGGCTAGACACTGGCTAGGCACAGGCTAGAGACTGGCTAGGCACAGACTAGACACTGGCTAGGCACAGACTATGCATAGATCAGACACTGGCAAGGCACTGGCTAGGCACAGGTTGGGCACAGGCTAGACACTGGCTGGGCACAGGCTAGACTCTGGCTAGGTAAAGGCTAGACACAGGCTAGATACTGGCTAGGTACAGGCTAGGCACTGGCTAGGTAAAGGCTAGGCACTGGCTAGACACTGGCTAGGCACAGACTATGCACAGACTAGACACTGGCTAGACACTGGCTAGGCACAGACTATGCACAGACTAGACACTGGCAAGGCACTGGCTAGGCACAGGTTGGGCACAGGCTAGACACTGGCTGGGCACACTCTAGACTCTGGCTAGGTAAAGGCCAGACACAGGCTTGGCACAGGCTAGGCACAGGCTATACACTGGCTAGGTACAGGCTAGGCACTGGCTAGGTACAGGCTAGGCACTGGCTAGACACTG
Organism: Zaprionus indianus; assembly: GCA_018904595.1. Taxonomy (NCBI): domain Eukaryota; kingdom Metazoa; phylum Arthropoda; class Insecta; order Diptera; family Drosophilidae; genus Zaprionus; species Zaprionus indianus. The sequence goes on from JAEIHA010001061.1 coordinate 1,770,864, forward strand.
GCTAGGTACAGGCTTGGCACTGGCTGGGTACAGGCTAGGCACTGGCTAGACACTGGCTAGGCACAGGCTTTGCACATGCCAGTCACAGCAAAGGCACAGGCTAGACACAGGCTAGGCACAGGCCAGATACTGGCTATGCAAACGCTAGAGACTGGATAGACAGGCTGGACAGAGGCTAGGCACAGGCTTGACTCTGGCTATGCACAGGCTAGACACTGGCAAGGCACAGGCTAGACACTGGCTAGGCACAGGCTAGACACTGGCTAGGCACAGGCTAGACTCTGGCTAGGCACAGGCTAGACACTGGCTAGGCACAGACTAGACACTGGCTAGGCACAGACTATGCACAGACTAGACACTGGCAAGGCACTGGCTAGGCACAGGTTGGGCACAGGCTAGACACTGGCTGGGCACAGGCTAGACTCTGGCTAGGTAAAGGCTAGACGCAGGCTAGATACTGGCTAGACGCAGGCTAGATACTGGCTAGGTACAGGCTAGGCACTGGCTAGGTAAAGGCTAGGCACTGGCTAGACACTGGCTAGGCACAGGCTATGCACATACCAGTCACAGGCAAGGCACAGGCTAGACACAGGCTAGGCACAGACTAGACACTGGCTATGCACAGGCTAGACACTGGATAGACACTGACTAGACACTGGATAGACACTGGCTAGACACTAGGTAGACACTGGGTAGACACTGGGTAGACACTGGGTAGACACTGGGCAGACACTGGCTAGACACTGGCTAGACACTGGCTAGGCACATGCTAGGCACAGGCTAGACATTGGCTAGGCACAGGCTAGACAGTGGCTAGGCCCAAGCTAGACACTAGTTAGGCACAGGCTAGACACTGGCTAGGCACAGGCTAAACACTGGCTAGGCACTGGCTAGACACTGGCTAGACACTGGCCAGACACCGGCTAGACACTGGCTAGACAATGGCTAAACGCTGGCTAGGCACAGGCTAAGCACACGCCAATCGCAGGCCAGGCACAGGCTAGGCACTCGCTAGACACTGGCTAGACACTGGCTAGACACCGGCTAGACACTGGCTAGACACCGGCAAGACACAGGCTAGAAACAGGCTAGACAGAGGCTAGACACTGGCTAGACACTGGCTAATCACAGGCTAGACACTGGCTAGACACTGACTAAACGCTGGCTAGGCACATGCTAGGCACACGCCAATCGCAGGCCAGGCACAGGCTAGACACTGGCTAGACACTGGATAGACACTGGCTAGACACTGGCTAGACACCGGCTAGACACTGGCTAGACACTGGCTAAACGCTGGCTAGGCACACGCCAATCGCAGGCTAGGGACAGGCTAGACACTGGCTAGGCACAGGCTAGACACATGCCAATCACAGGCTAGGCAGGGGCTAGGCACAGGCTTGACTCTGGCTAGGCACAGGCTAGACACAGGCTAGATACTGGCTACGCACAGGCTGGGCACTGAATAGGAACTGGCCAGGCACAGGCTATGCACACACCAATCACAGGCAAGGCTAGACACAGGGAAGACACAGGCTAGACACAGGCTAGACAGAGGCTAGACACAGGCTAGACTCTATGCACAGGCTAGGCACTGGCTAGGCACAGGCTAGGCACTGGCTAGGCACAGGCTAGACACAGGATAGATACTGGCTAGGCACAGACTGGTCACTAGCTAGGCACAGGCTAGACACTGGCTTGGCACAGGGTAGACACTGGCTAGGCACAGGCTAGGCAGGGGCTAGGCACAGGGTTGACTCTGGCTAGGCACAGGCTAGACACAGGCAAGACACTGGCTATGCACAGGCTAGGCACTGGCTAGGCACAGGGTAGGCACTGGCTAGGCACAGGTTAGACACAGGATAGATACTGGCTAGGCACAGACTGGGCACTGGCTAGGCACAGGCTAGACACTGGCTTGGCACAGGGTAGACACTGGCTAGGCACAGGCTAGACACAGGCTAGATACTGGCTACGCACAGGCTAGACACTGGCTATGCACAGGCTAGACACTGGCTAGGCACAGGCTAGACACTGGCTTGGCACAGGCTAGACACTGGCTAGACACTGGCTAGACACAGGCAAGACACTGGCTAGGCACAGGCTAGGCACTGGCTAGGCACTGGCTAGGCACAGGCTAGGCACTGGCTAGGCACAGGCTAGGCACTGGTTAGGCGCAGGCTATGCTGATGCCAATCACATGCAAAGTACAGGCTAGACACAGGCTCGACACTGGTATGGAACAGGCTAGACACTGGCTAGGCACAGCCTAGACACTGGCTAGACACAGGCAAGACACAGGCTATACACAGGCTAAACAGAGACTAGACACTGGCTAGACACAGGCAAGACACAGGCTAGACACAGGCTAGACAGAGGCTAGACACAGGCTAGACACTGGCTAGGCACAGGCTAGACACTGGCTAGGAACAGGCAAGACAGTGGCTAGGCACAGGCTAGACACTGGCTAGGCACAGGCTAGACACTGGCTAGGCACAGGCTAGACACTGGCTAGGCACAGGCTAGAAACTGGCTAGACACAGGCTAGACTCTGGCTAGGCACAGGCTAGACACTGGCTAGGCACAGGCTAGAGACTGGCTAGGCACAGACTAGACACTGGCTAGGCACAGACTATGCATAGATCAGACACTGGCAAGGCACTGGCTAGGCACAGGTTGGGCACAGGCTAGACACTGGCTGGGCACAGGCTAGACTCTGGCTAGGTAAAGGCTAGACACAGGCTAGATACTGGCTAGGTACAGGCTAGGCACTGGCTAGGTAAAGGCTAGGCACTGGCTAGACACTGGCTAGGCACAGACTATGCACAGACTAGACACTGGCTAGACACTGGCTAGGCACAGACTATGCACAGACTAGACACTGGCAAGGCACTGGCTAGGCACAGGTTGGGCACAGGCTAGACACTGGCTGGGCACAGGCTAGACTCTGGCTAGGTAAAGGCCAGACACAGGCTTGGCACAGGCTAGGCACAGGCTATACACTGGCTAGGTACAGGCTAGGCACTGGCTAGGTACAGGCTAGGCACTGGCTAGACACTGGCTAGGTACAGACTTGGCACTGGCTGGGTACAGGCTAGGCACTGGCTAGACACTGGCTAGGCACAGGCTTTGCACATGCCAGTCACAGCAAAGGCACAGGCTAGACACAGGCTAGGCACAGGCCAGATACTGGCTATGCAAACGCTAGAGACTGGATAGACAGGCTGGACAGAGGCTAGGCACAGGCTTGACTCTGGCTATGCACAGGCTAGACACTGGCAAGGCACAGGCTAGACACTGGCTAGGCACAGGCTAGACACTGGCTAGGCACAGGCTAGACTCTGGCTAGGCACAGGCTAGACACTGGCTAGGCACAGACTAGACACTGGCTAGGCACAGACTATGCACAGACTAGACACTGGCAAGGCACTGGCTAGGCACAGGTTGGGCACAGGCTAGACACTGGCTGGGCACAGGCTAGACTCTGGCTAGGTAAAGGCTAGACGCAGGCTAGATACTGGCTAGACGCAGGCTAGATACTGGCTAGGTACAGGCTAGGCACTGGCTAGGTAAAGGCTAGGCACTGGCTAGACACTGGCTAGGCACAGGCTATGCACATACCAGTCACAGGCAAGGCACAGGCTAGACACAGGCTAGGCACAGACTAGACACTGGCTATGCACAGGCTAGACACTGGATAGACACTGACTAGACACTGGATAGACACTGGCTAGACACTAGGTAGACACTGGGTAGACACTGGGTAGACACTGGGTAGACACTGGGTAGACACTGGCTAGACACTGGCTAGACACTGGCTAGGCACATGCTAGGCACAGGCTAGACATTGGCTAGGCACAGGCTAGACAGTGGCTAGGCCCAAGCTAGACACTAGTTAGGCACAGGCTAGACACTGGCTAGGCACAGGCTAAACACTGGCTAGGCACTGGCTAGACACTGGCTAGACACTGGCCAGACACCGGCTAGACACTGGCTAGACAATGGCTAAACGCTGGCTAGGCACAGGCTAAGCACACGCCAATCGCAGGCCAGGCACAGGCTAGGCACTCGCTAGACACTGGCTAGACACTGGCTAGACACCGGCTAGACACTGGCTAGACACCGGCAAGACACAGGCTAGAAACAGGCTAGACAGAGGCTAGACACTGGCTAGACACTGGCTAATCACAGGCTAGACACTGGCTAGACACTGACTAAACGCTGGCTAGGCACATGCTAGGCACACGCCAATCGCAGGCCAGGCACAGGCTAGACACTGGCTAGACAATGGATAGACACTGGCTAGACACTGGCTAGACACCGGCTAGACACTGGCTAGACACTGGCTAAACGCTGGCTAGGCACACGCCAATCGCAGGCTAGGGACAGGCTAGACACTGGCTAGGCACAGGCTAGACACATGCCAATCACAGGCTAGGCAGGGGCTAGGCACAGGCTTGACTCTGGCTAGGCACAGGCTAGACACAGGCTAGATACTGGCTACGCACAGGCTGGGCACTGAATAGGAACTGGCCAGGCACAGGCTATGCACACACCAATCACAGGCAAGGCTAGACACAGGGAAGACACAGGCTAGACACAGGCTAGACAGAGGCTAGACACAGGCTAGACTCTGGCTATGCACAGGCTAGGCACTGGCTAGACACAGGCTAGATACTGGCTACGCACAGGCTGGGCACTGAATAGGATTTGGCCAGGCACAGGCTATGCACACACCAGTCACAGGCAAGGCTAAGACACAGGCTAGACACAGGGAAGACACAGGCTTAACACAGGCTAGACATTAGCTAGGCACAGGCTAGACAGTGGCTAGGCCCAGTGGCTAGGCCACGCAGAGGCTAGGCACAGGCTAGACTCTGGCTAGGCACAGGCTAGACACAGGCCAGATACTGGCTAGGCACAGGCTATGCTGATGCCAATCACATGCAAAGTACAGGCTAGACACAGGCTCGACACTGGTAAGGAACAGGCTAGACACTGGCTAGGCACAGGCTAGACACAGGCTAGATACTGGCTAGGCACAGACTGGGCACTGGCTAGGCACAGGCTAGACACTGGCTATGCACAGGCTAGACACTGGCTAGGCACAGGCTAGACACTGGCTTGGCACAGGCTAGACACTGGCTAGGCACAGGCTAGACACTGGCTAGACACAGGCAAGACACTGGCTAGGCACAGGCTAGGCACTGGCTAGGCACAGGCTAGGCACTGGCTATGCACAGGCTAGGCACTGGCTAGGCACTGGCTAGGCACAGGCTATGCTGATGCCAATCACATGCAAAGTACAGGCTAGACACAGGCTCGACACTGGTAAGGAACAGGCTAGACACTGGCTAGGCACAGGCTAGACACTGGCTAGGCACAGGCTATGCATATGCCAGTCACAGGCAAGGCACAGGCTAGACACAGGCTAGGAACAGGCTAGACACTGGCTATGCACAGACTAGACACTGACTAGGCACAGGCTAGACACAGGCAAGACACTGGCTAGGCACAGGCTAGGCACTGCCTAGGCACTGGCTAGGCACTGGCTAGGCACAGGCTATGCTGATGCCAATCACATGCAAAGTACAGGCTAGACACAGGCTCGACACTGGTAAGGAAAAGGCTAGACACTGGCCAGGCACAGGCTAGACACTGGCTAGGCACAGGCTAGACACAGGCTAGATACTGGCTAGGCACAGACTGGGCACTTGCTAGGCACAGGCTAGACACTGGCTATGCACAGGCTAGACACTGGCTAGACACTGGCTAAACACTGGCTAGACACTGGCTAGACACTGGCTAGACACTGGCTAGACACTGGCTAGACACTGGCTAGACACTGGCTAGACACTGGCTAGACACTGGCTAGACACTGGCTAGACACTGGCTAGACACTGGCTAGACACTGGCTAGACACTGGCTAGACACTGGCTAGACACTGGCTAGACACTGGCTAAACACTGGCTAGACACAGGCTAGGCACACGCCAATCGCAGGCCAGGCACAGGGTAGACACTGGCTAGACACTGGCTAGACACTGGCTAGACACTGGCTAAACGCTGGCTAGGCACAGGCTAGACACTGGCTAGGCACAGGCTAGACACTAGCTAGGCACAGGCTAGACACAGGCTAGACACAGGCAAGACACTGGCTAGGCACAAGCTAGGCACTGGCTAGGCACAGGCTATGCTGATGCCAATCACATGCAAAGTACAGGCTAGACACAGGCTCGACACTGGTAAGGAACAGGCTAGACACTGGCTAGGCACAGGCTAGACACAGGCTAGATACTGGCTAGGCACAGACTGGGCACTGGCTAGGCACAGACTAGACACTGGCTAGGCACAGGCTAGACACTGGCTAGGCACAGGCTAGACACTGGCTAGGCACAGGCTAGACACTGGCTAGGCACAGGCTAGACACGGGCTAGGCACTGGCTAGTCACAGGCTAGACACAGGCAAGACACTGGCTAGGCACTGGCTAGGCACTGGCTAGGCACTGGCTAGGCACTGGCTAGGCACTGGCTAGGCACAGGCTATGCTGATGCCAATCACAAGCAAAGTACAGGCTAGACACAGGCTCGACACTGGTAAGGAACAGGCTAGACACTGGCTAGGCACAGGCTAGACACTGGCTAGGCACAGGCTATGCATATGCCAGTCACAGGCAAGGCACAGGCTAGACACAGGCTAAGAACAGGCTAGACACTGGCTAGACACTGGCTAGGCACAGGCTAGACACTGGCTAGGCACAGGCTAGACACAGGCTAGATACTGGCTAGGCACAGAGTGGGCACTAGCTAGGCACAGGCTAGACACTGGCTATGCACAGGCTAGACACTGGCTAGGCACAGGCTAGACACTGGCTTGGCACAGGCTAGACACTGGCTAGGCACAGGCCAGACACTGGCTAGGCACAGGCTAGACACTGGCTAGGCACAGGCTAGACACTGGCTAGGCACTGGCTAGACACCGGCTAGACACTGGCTAGACACTAGCTAAACGCTGGCTAGGCACACGCCAATCGCAGGCTAGGCACAGGCTAGACACTGGCTAGACAGAGGCTAGACACTGCCTAGACACAGGCAAGACACAGGCTAGAAACAGGCTAGACAGAGGCTAGACACTGGCTAGACACTGGCTAATCACAGGCTAGACACTGGCTAGGCACAGACTAGACACTGGCTATGCACAGGCTAGACACTGGATAGACACTGACTAGACACTGCATAGACACTGGCTAGACACTAGGTAGACACTGGGTAGACACTGGGTAGACACTGGGTAGACACTGGGTAGACACTGGCTAGACACTGGCTAGACACTGGCTAGACACTGGCTAGACACCGGCTAGACACTGGCTAGACACTAGCTAAACGCTGGCTAGGCACACGCCAATCGCAGGCTAGGCACAGGCTAGACACTGGCTAGACAGAGGCTAGACACTGCCTAGACACAGGCAAGACACAGGCTAGAAACAGGCTAGACAGAGGCTAGACACTGGCTAGACACTGGCTAATCACAGGCTAGACACTGGCTAGGCACAGACTAGACACTGGCTATGCACAGGCTAGACACTGGATAGACACTGACTAGACACTGCATAGACACTGGCTAGACACTAGGTAGACACTGGGTAGACACTGGGTAGACACTGGGTAGACACTGGCTAGACACTGGCTAGACACTGGCTAGGCACATGCTAGGCACAGGCTAGACATTGGCTAGACACTAGCTAAACGCTGGCTAAGCACACGCCAATCGCAGGCCAGGCACAGGCTAGGCACTCGCTAGACACTGGCTAGACACTGGCTAGACACCGGCTAGACACTGGCTAGACACCGGCTAGACACTGGCTAGACACTAGCTAAACGCTGGCTAGGCACACGCCAATCGCAGGCTAGGCACAGGCTAGACACTGGCTAGACAGAGGCTAGACACTGCCTAGACACAGGCAAGACACAGGCTAGAAACAGGCTAGACAGAGGCTAGACACTGGCTAGACACTGGCTAATCACAGGCTAGACACTGGCTAGGCACAGACTAGACACTGGCTATGCACAGGCTAGACACTGGATAGACACTGACTAGACACTGCATAGACACTGGCTAGACACTAGGTAGACACTGGGTAGACACTGGGTAGACACTGGGTAGACACTGGCTAGACACTGGCTAGACACTGGCTAGGCACATGCTAGGCACAGGCTAGACATTGGCTAGGCACAGGCTAGACAGTGGCTAGGCCCAAGCTAGACACTAGCTAGGCACAGGCTAGACACTGGCTAGGCACAGGCTAGACACTGGCTAGACATTGGCCAGACACTGGCTAGACACTGGCTAGACACCGGCTAGACACTGGCTAGACAATGGCTAAACGCTGGCTAGGCACAGGCTAAGCACACGCCAATCGCAGACCAGGCACAGGCTAGGCACTCGCTAGACACTGGCTAGACACTGGCTAGACACCGGCTAGACACTGGCTAGACACCGGCTAGACACTGGCTAGACACTAGCTAAACGCTGGCTAGGCACACCCCAATCGCAGGCTAGGCACAGGCTAGACACTGGCTAGACAGAGGCTAGACACTGCCTAGACACAGGCAAGACACAGGCTAGAAACAGGCTAGACAGAGGCTAGACACTGGCTAGACACTGGCTAATCACAGGCTAGACACTGGCTAGACACTGACTAAACGCTGGCTAGGCACATGCTAGGCACACGCCAATCGCAGGCCAGGCACAGGCTGGACACTGGCTAGACACTGGATAGACACTGGCTAGACACTGGCTAGACACCGGCTAGACACTGGCTAGACACTGGCTAGACACCGGCTAGACACTGGCTAGACACTGGCTAAACGCTGGCTAGGCACACGCCAATCGCAGGCTAGGGACAGGCTAGACACTGGCTAGGCACAGGCTAGACACATGCCAATCACAGGCTAGGCAGGGGCTAGGCACAGGCTTGACTCTGGCTAGGCACAGGCTAGACACAGGCTAGATACTGGCTACGCACAGGCTGGGCACTGAATAGGAACTGGCCAGGCACAGGCTATGCACACACCAATCACAGGCAAGGCTAGACACAGGGAAGACACAGGCTAGACACAGGCTAGACAGAGGCTAGACACAGGCTAGACACTAGCTAAACACTGGCTAGACACTGGCTAGACACTGGCTAAACGCTGGCTAGGCACAGGCTAGGCACACGCCAATCGCAGGCCAGGCACAGGGTAGACACTGGCTAGACACTGGCTAGACACTGGCCTGACACTGGCTAGACACCGGCTAGACACTGGCTAGACACTGGCTAAACGCTGGCTAGGCACAGGCTAGACACTGGCTAGGCACAGGCTAGACACTACCTAGGCACAGGCTAGACACAGGCTAGACACAGGCAAGACACTGGCTAGGCACAGGCTAGGCACTGGCTAGGCACAGGCTATGCTGATGCCAATCACATGCAAAGTACAGGCTAGACACAGGCTCGACACTGGTAAGGAACAGGCTAGACACTGGCTAGGCACAGGCTAGACACAGGCTAGACACTGGCTAGGCACAGGCTAGACAGTGGCTAGGCACAGGCTAGACACTGGCTAGGCACAGGCTAGACACTGGCTAGGCACAGGCTAGACACTGGCTAGGCACAGGCTAGACACGGGCTAGGCACTGGCTAGTCACAGGCTAGACACAGGCAAGACACTGGCTAGGCACAGGCTAGGCACTGGCTAGGCACTGGCTAGGCACAGGCTATGCTGATGCCAATCACATGCAAAGTACAGGCTAGACACAGGCTCGACACTGGTAAGGAACAGGCTAGACACTGGCTAGGCACAGGCTAGACACTGGCTAGGCACAGGCTATGCATATGCCAGTCACAGGCAAGGCACAGGCTAGACACAGGCTAGGAACAGGCTAGACACTGGCTAGACACTGGCTAGGCACAGGCTAGACACTGGCTAGGCACAGGCTAGACACAGGCTAGATACTGGCTAGGCACAGACTGGGCACTAGCTAGGCACAGGCTAGACACTGGCTATGCACAGGCTAGACACTGGCTAGGCACAGGCTAGACACTGGCTTGGCACAGGCTAGACACTGGCTAGGCACAGGCCAGACACTGGCTAGGCACAGGCTAGACACTGGCTAGGCACAGGCTAGACACTGGCTAGGCACAGGCTAGACACTGGCTAGGCACTGGCTAGTCACAGGCTAGGCAGTGGCTAGTCACAGGCTAGACACAGGCAAGACACTAGCTAGGCACAGGCTAGGCACTCGCTAGGCACAGGCTATGCTGACGCCAATCACATGCAAAGTACAGGCTAGACACAGGCTCGACACTGGTAAGGAACAGGCAAGACACTGGCTAGGCACAGGCTAGACACTGGCTAGGCACAGGCTATGCATATGTCAGTCACAGGCAAGGCACAGGCTAGACACAGGCTAGGAACAGGCTTGACACTGGCTAGACACTGGCTAGACACTGGCTATGCACAGACTAGACACTGGCTAGGCACAGCCTAGACACTGGCTAGACACAGGCAAGACACAGGCTATACACAGGCTAAACAGAGACAAGACACTGGCTAGACACAGGCAAGAAACAGGCTAGACACAGGCTAGACACTGGCTAGGCACAGGCTAGACACTGGCTAGGCACAGGCTAGACACTGGCTAGGCACAAGCAAAACACAGGCTATACACAGGCTAAACAGAGACTAGACACTGGCTAGACACAGGTTAGACACATGCTAGACAGAGGCTAGACACAGGCTAGACACTGGCTAGGCACAGGCTAGACACTGGCTAGGCACAGGCTAGACACTGGCTAGGCACAGGCTAGACACTGGCTAGGCACAGGCTAGACTCTGGCTAGGCACAGGCTAAACACTCGCGAGGCACAGGCTAAACACTTGCTATGAACAAGCTAGTCACTAGCTAGGCACAGGCTAAACACTGGCTAGGCACAGGCTAGACTCTGGCTAGGCACAGGCTAGACACTGGCTAGGCACAGATTAGACACTGGCTAGGCACAGACTAGGCACTGGCTAGACACTGGCTAGGTACAGGCTTGGCACTGGCTAGGTACAGTCTAGGCAATGGCTAGACACTGGCTAGGCACAGGCTTTGCACATGCCAGTCACAGGCAAGGCACAGGCTAGATCCAGGCTAGGCACAGAATAGACACTGGCTATGCACACGCTAGACACTGGATAGACAGGCTGGACAGAGGCTAGGCACAGGCTTGACTCTGGCTAGGCACAGGCTAGACACTGGCTAGGCACAGGCTAGACACTGGCTAGGCACAGGCTAGACACTGGCTAGGCACAGACTAGACACTGGCTAGGCACTGGCTAGGCACAGGTTGGGCACAGGCTAGACACTGGCTGGGCACAGGCTAGACTCTGGCTAGGTAAAGGCTAGACACAGGCTAGATACTGGCTAGGTACAGGCTAGGCACTGGCTAGGTAAAGGCTAGGCACTGGCTAGACACTTGCTAGGCACAGACTATGCACAGACTAGACACTGGCAAGGCACTGGCTAGGCACAGGTTGGGCACAGGCTAGACACTGGCTGGGCACAGGCTAGACTCTGGCTAGGTAAAGGCCAGACACAGGCTTGGCACAGGCTAGGCACAGGCTATACACTGGCTAGGTACAGGCTAGGCACTGGCTAGGTACAGGCTAGGCACTGGCTAGACACTGGCTAGGTACAGGCTTGGCACTGGCTAGGTACAGGCTAGGCACTGGCTAGACACTGGCTAGGCACAGGCTTTGCACATGCCAGTCACAGGCAAGGCACAGGCTAGACACAGACTAGACACTGGCTAGGCACAGACTATGCACAGACTAGACACCGGCAAGGCACTGGCTAGGCACAGGTTGGGCACAGGCTAGACACTGGCTGGGCACACTCTAGACTCTGGCTAGGTAAAGGCCAGACACAGGCTTGGCACAGGCTAGGCACAGGCTATACACTGGCTAGGTACAGGCTAGGCACTGGCTAGGTACAGGCTAGGCACTGGCTAGACACTGGCTAGGTACAGGCTAGGCACTGGCTAGGTAAAGGCTAGGCACTGGCTAGACACTGGCTAGGCACAGACTATGCACAGACTAGACACTGGCAAGGCACTGGCTAGGCACAGGCTAGACACTGGCTGGGCACAGGCTAGACTCTGGCTAGGTAAAGGCCAGACACAGGCTTGGCACAGGCTAGGCACAGGCTAGACACTGGCAAGGCACAGGCTAGACACTGGCTAGGCACAGGCTAGACTCTGGCTAGGCACAGGCTAGACACTGGCTAGGCACAGGCTAGACACTGGCTAGGCACAGACTAGACACTGGCTAGGCACAGACTATGCACAGACTAGACACTGGCAAGGCACTGGCTAGGCACAGGTTGGGCCCAGGCTAGAAACTGGCTGGGCACAGGCTAGACTCTGGCTAGGTAAAGGCTAGACACAGACTATGCACAGACTATACACTGGCAAGGCACTGGCTAGGCACAGGTTGGGCACAGGCTAGCCACTGGCTGGGCACAGGCTAGACTCTGGCTAGGTAAAGGCCAGACACAGGCTTGGCACTGGCTAGGCACAGGCTAGACTCTGGCTAGGCACAGGCTAGACACTGGCTAGGCACAGGCTAGACACTGGCTAGGCACAGACTAGACACTGGCTAGGCACAGACTATGCACAGACTAGACACTGGCAAGGCACTGGCTAGGCTCAGGTTGGGCACAGGCTAGACACTGGCTGGGCACAGGCTAGACTCTGGCTAGGTAAAGGCTAGACACAGGCTAGATACTGGCTAGATACAGGCTAGGCACTGGCTAGGTAAAGGCTAGGCACTGGCTAGACACTGGCTAGGCACAGACTAGACACTGGCAAGGCACTGGCTAGGCACAGGTTGGGCAAAGGCTAGACACTGGCTGGGCACAGGCTAGACTCTGGCTAGGTAAAGGCCAGACACAGGCTTGGCACAGGCTAGGCACAGGCTATACACTGGCTAGGTACAGGCTTGACTCTGGCTAGGCACAGGCTAGACACTGGCAAGGCACAGGCTAGACACTGGCTAGGCACAGGCTAGACTCTGGCTAGGCACAGGCTAGACACTGGCTAGGCACAGACTAGACACTGGCTAGGCACAGACTATGCACAGACTAGACACCGGCAAGGCACTGGCTAGGCACAGCTTGGGCACAGGCTAGACACTGGCTGGGCACAGGCTAGACACTGGCTAGGTACAGGCAAGGCACTGGCTAGGTAAAGGCTAGGCACTGGCTAGACACTGGCTAGGCACAGGCTATGCACATACCAGTCACAGGCAAGGCACAGGCTAAACACAGGCTTAGCACAGGCTAGACACTGGCTATGCACAGGCTAGACACTGGATAGACACTGACTAGACACTGGATAGACACTGGCTAGACACTAGGTAGACACTGAGTAGACACTGGGTAGACACTGGCTAGACACTGGCTAGACACTGGCTAGACACTGGCTAGACACTGGCCAGACACTGGCTAGATACTGGCTGGACACCGCCTAGACACTGGCTAGACAATGGCTAAACGCTGGCTAGGCACAGGCTAGGCACACGCCAATCGCAGGCTAGGCACAGGCTAGACACTGGTTAGACAGAGGCTAGACACTGCCTAGACACAGGCAAGACACAGGCTAGAAACAGGCTAGACAGAGGCTAGACACTGGCTAGACACTGGCTAATCACAGGCTAGACACTGACTAAACGCTGGCTAGGCACATGCTAGGCACACGCCAATCGCAGGCCAGGCACAGGCTAGACACTGGCTAGACACTGGATAGACACTGGCTAGACACTGGCTAGACACCGGCTAGACACTGGCTAGACACTGGCTAAACGCTGGCTAGGCACACGCCAATCGCAGGCTAGGCACAGGCTAGACACTGGCTAGGCACAGGCTAGACACATGCCAATCACAGGCTAGGCAGGGGCTAGGCACAGGCTTGACTCTGGCTAGGCACAGGCTAGATACTGGCTACGCACAGGCTGGGCACTGAATAGGAACTGGCCCGGCACAGGCTATGCACACACCAATCACAGGCAAGGCTAAGACACAGGCTAGACACAGGGAAGACACAGGGTAGACACAGGCTAGACAGAGGCTAGACACAGGTTAGACTCTGGCTAGGCACAGGCTAGACACTGGCTAGGCACAGGCTAGACACTGGCTAGGCACAGGCTAGACACTGGCTAAGCACAGGCTAGACACTGGCTAGGCACAGGCTAGGCACAGGCTAGACACTGGTGAGGCACAGGCTAGACACTGGTTAGGCACAGGCTAGACATAGGCTAGACACTGGCAAGGCACAGGCTAGGCACTGGGTAGGCACTGGCAAGGCACAGGCTATGCACCTGCCAGTCACAGGCAAGGCACAAGCTAGACACAGGCTAGACAATTGCTAGGCACAGGCCAGGCACAGGCCAGGCACAGGCTTGACTCTGGCTAGGCACAAGCTTTGCTGATGCCAGTCACATGCAAGGTACAGGCTAGACACAGGCTCGACACTGGTAAGGCACAGACTAGACACTGGCTAGGCACAGGGAAGACACTGGCTAGGCACAGGCTATGCATATGCCAGTCACAGGCAAGGCACAGGCTAGACACAGGCTAAGCACAGGCTAGACACTGGCTAGACACTGGCTAGACACTGGCTATGGACAGGCTAGACACTGGCTAGGCACAGCCTAGACACTGGCTAGACACAAGCTTTGCTGATGCCAGTCACATGCAAGGTACAGGCTAGACACAGGCTCGACACTGGTAAGGCACAGACTAGACACTGGCTAGGCACAGACTATGCACAGACTAGACACTGGCAAGGCACTGGCTAGGCTCAGGTTGGGCACAGGCTAGACACTGGCTGGGCACAGGCTAGACTCTGGCTAGGTAAAGGCTAGACACAGGCTAGATACTGGCTAGATACAGGCTAGGCACTGGCTAGGTAAAGGCTAGGCACTGGCTAGACACTGGCTAGGCACAGACTATGCACAGACTAGACACTGGCAAGGCACTGGCTAGGCTCAGGTTGGGCACAGGCTAGACACTGGCTGGGCACAGGCTAGACTCTGGCTAGGTAAAGGCTAGACACAGGCTAGATACTGGCTAGATACAGGCTAGGCACTGGCTAGGTAAAGGCTAGGCACTGGCTAGACACTGGCTAGGCACAGACTATGCACAGACTAGACACTGGCAAGGCACTGGCTAGGCACAGGTTGGGCAAAGGCTAGACACTGGCTGGGCACAGGCTAGACTCTGGCTAGGTAAAGGCCAGACACAGGCTTGGCACAGGCTAGGCACAGGCTATACACTGGCTAGGTACAGGCTTGACTCTGGCTAGGCACAGGCTAGACACTGGCAAGGCACAGGCTAGACACTGGCTAGGCACAGGCTAGACTCTGGCTAGGCACAGGCTAGACACTGGCTAGGCACAGACTAGACACTGGCTAGGCACAGACTATGCACAGACTAGACACCGGCAAGGCACTGGCTAGGCACAGCTTGGGCACAGGCTAGACACTGGCTGGGCACAGGCTAGACACTGGCTAGGTACAGGCAAGGCACTGGCTAGGTAAAGGCTAGGCACTGGCTAGACACTGGCTAGGCACAGGCTATGCACATACCAGTCACAGGCAAGGCACAGGCTAAACACAGGCTTAGCACAGGCTAGACACTGGCTATGCACAGGCTAGACACTGGATAGACACTGACTAGACACTGGATAGACACTGGCTAGACACTAGGTAGACACTGAGTAGACACTGGGTAGACACTGGCTAGACACTGGCTAGACACTGGCTAGACACTGGCTAGACACTGGCCAGACACTGGCTAGATACTGGCTGGACACCGCCTAGACACTGGCTAGACAATGGCTAAACGCTGGCTAGGCACAGGCTAGGCACACGCCAATCGCAGGCTAGGCACAGGCTAGACACTGGTTAGACAGAGGCTAGACACTGCCTAGACACAGGCTAGACACAGGCAAGACACAGGCTAGAAACAGGCTAGACAGAGGCTAGACACTGGCTAGACACTGGCTAATCACAGGCTAGACACTGACTAAACGCTGGCTAGGCACATGCTAGGCACACGCCAATCGCAGGCCAGGCACAGGCTAGACACTGGCTAGACACTGGATAGACACTGGCTAGACACTGGCTAGACACCGGCTAGACACTGGCTAGACACTGGCTAAACGCTGGCTAGGCACACGCCAATCGCAGGCTAGGCACAGGCTAGACACTGGCTAGGCACAGGCTAGACACATGCCAATCACAGGCTAGGCAGGGGCTAGGCACAGGCTTGACTCTGGCTAGGCACAGGCTAGACACAGGCTAGATACTGGCTACGCACAGGCTGGGCACTGAATAGGAACTGGCCCGGCACAGGCTATGCACACACCAATCACAGGCAAGGCTAAGACACAGGCTAGACACACAGGAAGACACAGGGTAGACACAGGCTAGACAGAGGCTAGACACAGGTTAGACTCTGGCTAGGCACAGGCTAGACACTGGCTAGGCACAGGCTAGACACTGGCTAGGCACAGGCTAGACACTGGCTAGGCACAGGCTAGACACTGGCTAAGCACAGGCTAGACACTGGCTAGGCACAGGCTAGGCACAGGCTAGACACTGGTGAGGCACAGGCTAGACACTGGTTAGGCACAGGCTAGACATAGGCTAGACACTGGCAAGGCACAGGCTAGGCACTGGGTAGGCACTGGCAAGGCACAGGCTATGCACATGCCAGTCACAGGCAAGGCACAAGCTAGACACAGGCTAGACAATTGCTAGGCACAGGCCAGGCACAGGCCAGGCACAGGCTTGACTCTGGCTAGGCACAAGCTTTGCTGATGCCAGTCACATGCAAGGTACAGGCTAGACACAGGCTCGACACTGGTAAGGCACAGACTAGACACTGGCTAGGCACAGGGAAGACACTGGCTAGGCACAGGCTATGCATATGCCAGTCACAGGCAAGGCACAGGCTAGACACAGGCTAAGCACAGGCTAGACACTGGCTAGACACTGGCTATGGACAGGCTAGACACTGGCTAGGCACAGCCTAGACACTGGCTAGACACAAGCTTTGCTGATGCCAGTCACATGCAAGGTACAGGCTAGACACAGGCTCGACACTGGTAAGGCACAGACTAGACACTGGCTAGGCATAGGGAAGACACTGGCTAGGCACAGGCTATGCATATGCCAGTCACATGCAAGGTACAGGCTAGAAACAGGCTCGACACTGGTAAGCCACAGACTAGTCACTGGCTAGGCACAGGGTAGACACTGGCTAGACACTGGCTATGCACAGACTAGACACTGGCTAGGCACAGCCTAGACCCTGGCTAGACACAGGCAAGACACAGGCTAGACACAGGCTAGACACAGGCTAGACAGAGGCTAGACACTGGCTAGACACAGGCAAGACACAGGCTAGACACAGGATAGACAGAGGCTAGACACTGGCTAGACACTGGCTAATCACAGGCTGGACACTGGCTAACCACAGGTTAGACACTGGCTAGGCACAGGCTAGACACTGGCTTGGCACAGGCTAGACACTGGCTATGCGCAGGCTAGACACTGGCTAGGCATAGGCTAGACTCTGGCTAGGCATAGGCTAGACTCTGGCTAGGCACAGGTTAGTCACTGGTTAGGCACTGGCAAGGCACAGGCTATGCACCTGCCAGTCACAGGCAAGGTACAAGCTAGACACAGGCTAAACACAGGCTAGACACTGGCTAGACACTGGCTATGCACAGACTAGACACTGGCTAGGCACAGCCTAGACCCTGGCTAGACACAGGCAAGACACAGGCTAGACACAGGCTAGACACAGGCTAGACAGAGGCTAGACACTGGCTAGACACAGGCAAGACACAGGCTAGACACAGGCTAGACAGAGGCTAGACACTGGCTAGACACTGGCGAATCACAGGCTAGACACTGGCTAGGCACAGGCTAGACACTGGCTTGGCACAGGTTAGACACTGGCTATGCGCAGGCTAGACACTGGCTAGGCGCAGGCTAGACACTGGCTAGGCATAGGCTAGACTCTGGCTAGGCACAAGCTAAGCACTGGCGAGGCACAGGCTAAACACTGGCTAGGCACAGGCTATGCACATGCCAATCACAGGCAAGGCACAGGCTAGGCACAGGCTGGGCACAGGCTAGACACTGGCTAGGCAAAGGCTAGACTTTGGCTAGGCAGATGCTAGACACAGGCTAGGCACAGGCTAGACATAGGCTAGATACTGGCTAGGTACAGGCTAGGCACTGGCAAGAAACTGGCTAGGCACAGGCTAGGCACAGGCTAGACACTGGCTATGCACAAGCTAGACACTGGATAGACACTGGCTAGACACTGGCTAGACACTGGCTAGGCACTGGCTAGACACTGGCTAGGCACTGGCTAGACACTGGCTTGGCACTGGATTGACACTGGATTGACACTGGCTAGGCACTGGATTGACACTGGCTAGGCACTGGCTTGACACTGGCTAGGCACTAGCTAGACTCTGGCTAGGCATTGATTAGACACTGGCTAGGCACAGGCTAGACACTGGCCAGGCACGGGCTAGACACTGGCTAGGCACTGGCTAGGCACTTGCTAGGCACTGGCTACGCACTGGCTAGGCACTGGTTAGGCACTGGCTAGTACTGGCTAGGCACTGGCTTGACACTGGCTAGGCACTGGCTAGACACTGGCTAGGCACTGGCTAGACACTGGCTTGGCACTGGATTGACACTGGCTAGGCACTGGCTAGGCACTGGCTTGACACTGGCTTGACACTGGCTAGGCACAGGCTAGACACTGGCTAGGCACAGGCTAGACACTGGCCAGGCACGGGCTAGACACTGGCTAGGCACGGGCTAGACACTGGCTAGGCACTGGCTAGGCACTGGCTAGGCACTGGCTAGGCACTGGCTAGGCACTGGCTAGGCACTGGCTAGTACTGGCTAGACACTGGCTAGGCACTGGCTTGACACTGGCTAGATACTGGCTGGACACCGCCTAGACACTGGCTAGACAATGGCTAAACGCTGGCTAGGCACAGGCTAGGCACACGCCAATCGCAGGCTAGGCACAGGCTAGACACTGGTTAGACAGAGGCTAGACACTGCCTAGACACAGGCAAGACACAGGCTAGAAACAGGCTAGACAGAGGCTAGACACTGGCTAGACACTGGCTAATCACAGGCTAGACACTGACTAAACGCTGGCTAGGCACATGCTAGGCACACGCCAATCGCAGGCCAGGCACAGGCTAGACACTGGCTAGACACTGGATAGACACTAGCTAGACACTGGCTAGACACCGGCTAGACACTGGCTAGACACTGGCTAAACGCTGGCTAGGCACACGCCAATCGCAGGCTAGGCACAGGCTAGACACTGGCTAGGCACAGGCTAGACACATGCCAATCACAGGCTAGGCAGGGGCTAGGCACAGGCTTGACTCTGGCTAGGCACAGGCTAGACACAGGCTAGATACTGGCTACGCACAGGCTGGGCACTTAATAGGAACTGGCCCGGCACAGGCTATGCACACACCAATCACAGGCAAGGCTAAGACACAGGCTAGACACAGGGAAGACACAGGGTAGACACAGGCTAGACAGAGGCTAGACACAGGTTAGACTCTGGCTAGGCACAGGCTAGACACTGGCTAGGCACAGGCTAGACACTGGCTAGGCACAGGCTAGACACTGGCTAAGCACAGGCTAGACACTGGCTAGGCACAGGCTAGGCACAGGCTAGACACTGGTGAGGCACAGGCTAGACACTGGTTAGGCACAGGCTAGACATAGGCTAGACACTGGCAAGGCACAGGCTAGGCACTGGGTAGGCACTGGCAAGGCACAGGCTATGCACCTGCCAGTCACAGGCAAGGCACAAGCTAGACACAGGCTAGACAATTGCTAGGCACAGGCCTGGCACAGGCCAGGCACAGGCTTGACTCTGGCTAGGCACAAGCTTTGCTGATGCCAGTCACATGCAAGGTACAGGCTAGACACAGGCTCGACACTGGTAAGGCACAGACTAGACACTGGCTAGGCACAGGGAAGACACTGGCTAGGCACAGGCTATGCATATGCCAGTCACAGGCAAGGCACAGGCTAGACACAGGCTAAGCACAGGCTAGACACTGGCTAGACACTGGCTATGGACAGGCTAGACACTGGCTAGGCACAGCCTAGACACTGGCTAGACACAAGCTTTGCTGATGCCAGTCACATGCAAGGTACAGGCTAGACACAGGCTCGACACTGGTAAGGCACAGACTAGACACTGGCTAGGCATAGGGAAGACACTGGCTAGGCACAGGCTATGCATATGCCAGTCACATGCAAGGTACAGGCTAGAAACAGGCTCGACACTGGTAAGCCACAGACTAGTCACTGGCTAGGCACAGGGTAGACACTGGCTAGACACTGGCTATGCACAGACTAGACACTGGCTAGGCACAGCCTAGACCCTGGCTAGACACAGGCAAGACACAGGCTAGACACAGGCTAGACACAGGCTAGACAGAGGCTAGACACTGGCTAGACACAGGCAAGACACAGGCTAGACACAGGATAGACAGAGGCTAGACACTGGCTAGACACTGGCTAATCACAGGCTAGACACTGGCTAACCACAGGTTAGACACTGGCTAGGCACAGGCTAGACACTGGCTTGGCACAGGCTAGACACTGGCTATGCGCAGGCTAGACACTGGCTAGGCATAGGCTAGACTCTGGCTAGGCATAGGCTAGACTCTGGCTAGGCACAGGTTAGTCACTGGTTAGGCACTGGCAAGGCACAGGCTATGCACCTGCCAGTCACAGGCAAGGTACAAGCTAGACACAGGCTAAACACAGGCTAGACACTGGCTAGACACTGGCTATGCACAGACTAGACACTGGCTAGGCACAGCCTAGACCCTGGCTAGACACAGGCAAGACACAGGCTAGACACAGGCTAGACACTGGCTAGACAGAGGCTAGACACTGGCTAGACACAGGCAAGACACAGGCTAGACACAGGCTAGACAGAGGCTAGACACTGGCTAGACACTGGCGAATCACAGGCAAGACACTGGTTAAGCACAGGCTAGACACTGGCTAGGCACAGGCTAGACACTGGCTTGGCACAGGTTAGACACTGGCTATGCGCAGGCTAGACACTGGCTATGCGCAGGCTAGACACTGGCTAGGCATAGGCTAGACTCTGGCTAGGCACAGGCTAAGCACTGGCGAGGCACAGGCTAAACACTGGCTAGGCACAGGCTATGCACATGCCAATCACAGGCAAGGCACAGGCTAGGCACAGGCTGGGCACAGGCTAGACACTGGCTAGGCAAAGGCTAGACTTTGGCTAGGCAGATGCTAGACACAGGCTAGGCACAGGCTAGACATAGGCTAGATACTGGCTAGGTACAGGCTAGGCACTGGCAAGAAACTGGCTAGGCACAGGCTAGGCACAGGCTAGACACTGGCTATGCACAAGCTAGACACTGGATAGACACTGGCTAGACACTGGCTAGACACTGGCTAGGCACTGGCTAGACACTGGCTAGGCACTGGCTAGACACTGGCTAGGCACTGGCTAGACACTGGCTTGGCACTGGATTGACACTGGCTAGGCACTGGATTGACACTGGCTAGGCACTGGCTTGACACTGGCTAGGCACTAGCTAGACTCTGGCTAGGCATTGATTAGACACTGGCTAGGCACAGGCTAGACACTGGCCAGGCACGGGCTAGACACTGGCTAGGCACTGGCTAGGCACTTGCTAGGAACTGGCTAGGCACTGGCTAGGCACTGGCTAGGCACTGGCTAGTACTGGCTAGGCACTGGCTTGACACTGGCTAGGCACTGGCTAGACACTGGCTAGGCACTGGCTAGACACTGGCTTGGCACTGGATTGACACTGGCTAGGCACTGGCTAGGCACTGGCTTGACACTGGCTTGACACTGGCTAGGCACAGGCTAGACACTGGCTAGGCACAGGCTAGACACTGGCCAGGCACGGGCTAGACACTGGCTAGGCACTGGCTAGGCACTGGCTAGGCACTGGCTAGGCACTGGCTAGGCACTGGCTAGGCACTGGCTAGGCACTGGCTAGGCACTGGCTAGGCACTGGCTAGGCACTGGCTAGGCACTGGCTAGTACTGGCTAGACACTGGCTAGGCACTGGCTTGACACTGGCTAGGCACTGGCTAGACACTGGCTAGGCACTGGCTAGACACTGGCTTGGCACTGGATTGACACTGGCTAGGCACTGGCTTGACACTGGCTAGGCACTGGCTTGACACTGGCTAGGCACTAGCTAGACTTTGGCTAGGCATTGATTAGTTACAGGCTCGACATTGGCTAAACACTGGCTAGGCACAGGCAAGACACTGGTTAGGTACAGGCTAGAATTTGGCAAGACACTGGCTAGAAACTGGCAAGACACTGGCTAGACACTGGCTAGACACCGGCTAAGCACTGGCTAGACACTGGTTAGGCACAGGCTAGGCACAGGCTAGAAACAGGCTGGACATAGGCTAGACACTGGCTATGCACAGGCTATGCACAGGCTAGGCATAGGCTAGGCACAAGTTAGGCACAGGTTGGACACTGGCTATGCACAGGCTAGACACTGGCTAGGCACAGGCTAGACAGTGGCAAGGCACGAGCTAGGCACAAGCTAGACATTGGCTAGGCACAGGCTAGACACTGGCTATGCACAGGCTAGACACTGGCTAGGCACAGGCTAGACACTGGCTAGGCACAGGCTAGACACTGGCTAGGCACAGGCTAGACACTGGCTAGGCACTGGCTAGACTCTGGCTAGGCATTGGCTAGACACTGGCTAGGCACAGGCTGGACACTAACTAGGCACAGGCTAGACACTGGCTATGCACCAGCTAGACACTGGCTATGCACCGGCTAGACACTGGCTATGCACCGGCTAGACACAGGCTGACACAGGCTAGACACTGGCTATGCACAGGCTAGACGCTGGCTAGGCACAGGCTAGACGCTGGCTAGCGCAGGCTAGACACAGGCTAGGCACAGGCTAGACACAGGCTAGGCACAGGCTAGACACAGGCTAGACACTTGCTAGGCATAGGCTAAACAGTGGCTAGGCACAGGCTAGACACTGGTTAGGCACGGGCTAGACACTGGCTATGCAGTGGCTAGATACTGGCTAGGCACTGGCTAGACACTGGCTAGGCACTGGCTAGGCACTATCTAGATACTGGCTAGACACTGGCTAGGCACTGGCTAGGCACTGGCTAGATACTGGCTAGACGCTGGCTAGGCACAGGCTAGACACTGGCTAGGCACAGCCTAGGCACAGGCTAGGCACAGGCTAGGCACAGGCTAGGCACTGGCTAGATACTGGCTAGACGCTGGCTAGGCACAGGCTAGACACTGGCTAGGCACAGGCTAGACACTGGCTAGGCACGGGCTAGACACTGGCTATTCAGTGGCTAAATACTGGCTAGGCACTGGCTAGACACTGGCTAGGCACTGGCTAGATACTGGCTAGACACTGGCTAGGCACTGGCTAGGCACTGGCTAGATACTGGCTAGACGCTGGCTAGGCACAGGCTAGACGCTGGCTAGGCACAGGCTAGACACAGGCTAGGCACAGGCTAGACTCAGGCTAGACACTTGCTCGGCATAGGCTAAACACTGGCTAGGCACAGGCTAGACACTGGCTAGGTTCAGGCTAGACACTGGCTAGGCACAGGCTAGGTTAGGCACAGACAAGGCACAGCATAGACCTTGGCTAGGCACCGGCTAGACACTGGCTAGGCACAGCCTTGACACTGGCTAGGTACAGGCTTGACACTGGCTAGGCTTAGGCTAGACACTGGCTAGGCACAGGCTAGACACTGGCTAGGCACAGGCTAGACACTGGCTAGGCACAGGCTAGACAATGACTAGGCACAGGCTAGACAATGACTAGGCACAGGCTAGACACAGGCTAGGTACAGGCTAGAATTAGGCAAGACACTGGCTAGAAACTGGCAAGACACTGGCTAGACACTGGCTAGACACCGGCTAAGCACTGGCTAGACACCGGCTAGGCACAGGCTAGACACAGGCTAGACAGAGGCTAGACACTGGCTAGACACTGGCGAATCACAGGCTAGACACTGGCGAATCACAGGCTAGCCACTGGCTAAGCACAGGCTAGACACTGGCTAGGCACAGGCTAGACACTGGCTTGGCACAGGCTAGACACTGGCTATGCGCAGGCTAGACACTGGCTATGCCCAGGCTAGACACTGGCTAGGCATAGGCTAGACTCTGGCTAGGCACAGGCTAAGCACTGGCGAGGCACAGGCTAGACACAGGCTAGACAGAGGCTAGACACTGGCTAGACACTGGCGAATCACAGGCTAGACACTGGCGAATCACAGGCTAGACACTGGCTAAGCACAGGCTAGACACTGGCTAGGCACAGGCTAGACACTGGCAAGGCACAGGCTAGACACTGGCTAGGCACAGGGTAGACACTGGTTAGGCACAGGCTAGACACTGGTTAGGCACAGGCTAGACACTGGCTATGCAGTGACTAGACACTTTCTAGACACTGAATAGGAACAGGCTGGACATAGACTAGACACTGGCTAGGCACAGCCTAGGCACAGGCTAGGCACAGGCTAGGCACAGGCTAGGCACAAGCTAGGCACAGGCTAACACTGGCTTTGCACAGGCTAGACACTGGCTATGCACAGGCTAGACACTGGCTAGCCACAGGCTAGACACTGGCTATGCACAGGCTAGACACTGGCTAGGCACAGGCTAGACACTGGCTAGGCACAGGCTAGACACTGGCTAGGCACAGGCTAGACACTGGGTAGGAACAGGCTTGACATAGGCTAGACACTGGCTAATCACAGGCTAGGCACAGGCTAGATACTGGCTATGCACAGGCTAGATACTGGCTATGCACAGGCTAGACACTGGCTAGGCACAGGCTAGGCACAGGTTAGACACTGGCTAGGCACAGGATAGACACTGGCTATGCACAGGCTAGGCACTGGCTAGGCACAGGCTAGACGCTGGCAATGCAGTGGCTAGATACTGGCTAGGCACTGGCTAGACACTGGCTAGGCACTGGCTAGGCACTGGCTAGATACTGGCTAGGCACTGACTTGACAATGGCTAGGCACTGGCTTGTCACTGGCTAAGCACTGGCTAGACACTGGCTAGGCACTGGCTAGCCACTGGCTTAGCACAGGCTAGACACTGGCTAGGCACAGGCTAGACACTGTCTAGGCCCAAGCTAGACACTGGCTATGCACAGGGTAGACACTGGCTAGGCACAGGCTATGCATATGCCAGTCACAGGCAAGGTACAGGCTAGACACAGGCTAAACACAGGCTAGACACTGGCTAGACACTGGCTATGCACAGACTAGACACTGGCTAGGCAAAGCCTAGACCCTGGCTAGACACGGGCAAGACACAGGCTAGACACAGGCTAGACACAGGCTAGACAGAGGCTAGACACTGGCTAGACACAGGCAAGACACAGGCTAGACACAGGCTAGACAGAGGCTAGACACTGGCTAGACACTGGCGAATCACAGGCTAGACACTGGCGAATCACAGGCTAGACACTGGCTAAGCACAGGCTAGACACTGGCTAGGCACAGGCTAGACTCTGGCTAGGCACAGGCTAGACGTGGCTATGCGCAGGCTAGACACTGGCTATGCGCAGGCTAGACACTGGCTATGCGCAGGCTAGACACTGTCTAGGCATAGGCTAGACTCTGGCTAGGCACAGGCTAAGCACTGGCGAGGCACAGGCTAAACACTGGCTAGGCACAGGCTATGCACATGCCAATCACAGGCAAGGCACAGGCTAGGCACAGGCTGGGCACAGGCTAGACACTGGCTAGGCAAAGGCTAGACTTTGGCTAGGCAGATGCTAAACACAGGCTAGGCACAGGCTAGACATAGGCTAGATACTGGCTAGGTACAGGCTAGGCACTGGCAAGAAACTGGCTAGGCACAGGCTAGGCACAGGCTAGACACTGGCTATGCACAAGCTAGACACTGGATAGACACTGGCTAGACACTGGCTAGACACCGGCTATATACTGGCTAGGCACAGGCTAGACACTGGCTAGGCACAGGCTAGACACTGGACAGGCACGGGCTAGACACTGGCTATGCAGTGGCTAGATACTGGCTAGGCACTGGCTAGACACTGGCTAGGCACTGGCTAGACACTGGCTAGGCACTGGCTAGGCACTGGCTAGGCACTGGCTAGGCACTGGCTAGGCACTGGCTAGGCACTGGCTAGATACTGGCTAGACACTGGCTAGGCACTGGCTTGACAATGGCTAGGCACTGGCTAGATACTGGCTAGACACTGGCTAGGCACTGGCTAGACACTGGCTTGGCACTGGATTGACACTGGCTTGGCACTGGATTGACACTGGCTAGGCACTGGCTAGGCACTGGCTTGACACTGGCTAGGCACTGGCTTGACACTGGCTAGGCACTAGCTAGAATCTGGCTAGGCATTGATTAGACACTGGCTAGGCACAGGCTAGACACTGGCTAGGCCCAAGCTAGACACTAGCTAGGCACAGGCTAGACACTGGCAATGCACAGGCTAGACACAGGCTGACACAGGCTAGACACTGGCTATGCACAGGCTAGACGCTGGCTAGGCATAGGCTAGACGCTGGCTAGGCACAGGCTAGACACAGGCTGGGCACAGGCTAGACACAGGCTAGACACAGGCTAGACACAGGCTAGGCACAGGCTAGACACAGGCTAGACACTTGCTCGACATAGGCTAAACACTGGCTAGGCATAGGCTAGACACTGGTTAGGTACAGGCTAGAATTTGGCAAGACACTGGCTAGAAACTGGCAAGACACTGGCTAGACACTGGCTAGACACCGGCTAAGCACTGGCTAGACACTGGTTAGGCACAGGCTAGGCACAGGCTAGAAACAGGCTGGACATAGGCTAGACACTGGCTATGCACAGGCTATGCACAGGCTAGGCACAGGCTAGGCATAAGCTAGGCACAGGCTGGACACTGGCTATGCACAGGCTAGACATTGGCTATGCACAGGCTAGACACTGGCTAGGCACAGGCTAGACAGTGGCAAGGCACGAGCTAGGCACAAGCTAGACACTGGCTATGCACAGCATAGACATTGGCTAGGCACAGGCTAGACACTGGCTATGCACAGGCTAGACACTGGCTAGGCACAGGCTAGACACTGGCTAGGCACAGGCTAGACACTGGCTAGGCACAGGCTAGAAACTGGCTAGGCACAGGCTAGACTCTGGCTAGGCATTGGCTAGACACTGGCTAGGCACAGGCTGGACACTAACTAGGCACAGGCTAGACACTGGCTATGCACTGGCTAGACACTGGCTATGCACCGGCTAGACACAGGCTGACACAGGCTAGACACTGGCTATGCACAGGCTAGACGCTGGCTAGGCACAGGCTAGACGCTGGCTAGCGCAGGCTAGACACAGGCTAGGCACAGGCTAGACACAGGCTAGGCACAGGCTAGACACAGGCTAGACACTTGTTAGGCATAGGCTAAACAGTGGCTAGGCACAGGCTAGACACTGGTTAGGCACGGGCTAGACACTGGCTATGCAGTGGCTAGATACTGGCTAGGCACTGGCTAGACACTGGCTAGGCACTGGCTAGGCACTGGCTAGGCACTGGCTAGGCACTGGCTAGACACTGGCTAGGCACTGGCTAGATACTGGCTAGATACTGGCTAGACACTGGCTAGGCACTGGCTAGGCACTGGCTAGATACTGGCTAGACGCTGGCTAGGCACAGGCTAGTCACTGGCTAGGCACGGGCTAGACACTGGCTATGCAGTGGCTAAATACTGGCTAGGCACTGGCTAGACACTGGCTAGGCACTGGCTATATACTGGCTAGACACTGGCTAGGCACTGGCTAGGCACTGGCTAGATACTGGCTAGACGCTGGCTAGGCACAGGCTACACGCTGGCTAGGCACAGGCTAGACACAGGCTAGGCACAGGCTAGACACAGGCTAGACACTTGCTCGGCATAGGCTAAACACTGGCTAGGCACAGGCTAGACACTGGCTAGGTTCAGGCTAGACACTGGCTAGGTTCAGGCTAGACACTGGCTAGGCACAGGCTAGGTTAGGCACAGACAAGGCACAGCATAGACACTGGCTAGGCACCGGCTAGACACTGGCTAGGCACAGGCTTGACACTGGCTAGGCTTAGGCTAGACACTGGCTAGGCACAGGCTAGACACTGGCTAGGCACAGGCTAGACACTGGCTAGGCCAAGGCTAGACAATGACTAGGCACAGGCTAGACAATGACTAGGCACAGGCTAGACAATGACTAGGCACAGGCTAGACACAGGCTAGGTACAGGCTAGAATTAGGCAAGACACTGGCTAGAAACTGGCAAGACACTGGCTAGACACTGGCTAGACACCGGCTAAGCACTGGCTAGACACCGGCTAGGCACAGGCTAGACACTGGCTAGGCACAGGCTAGACACTGGCTAGGCACAGGCTAGACACTGGCAAGGCACAGGCTAGACACTGGCTAGGCACAGGGTAGACATTGGTTAGGCACAGGCTAGACACTGGTTAGGCACAGGCTAGACACTGGCTATGCAGTGACTAGACACTTTCTAGACACTGGATAGGAACAAGCTGGACATAGGCTAGACACTGGCTAGGCACAGCCTAGGCACAGGCTAGACACAGGCTAGGCACAGGCTAGGCACAAGCTAGGCACAGGCTATCACTGGCTTTGCACAGGCTAGACACTGGCTATGCACAGGCTAGACACTGGCTAGGCACAGGCTAGACACTGGCTAGGCACAGGCTAGACACTGGCTAGGAACAGGCTAGACATAGGCTAGACACTGGCTAAGCACAGGCTAGGCACAGGCTAGATACTGGCTATGCACAGGCTAGATACTGGCTATGCACAGGCTAGACACTGGCTAGGCACAGGATAGGCACAGGCTAGACACTGGCTAGGCACAGGATAGACACTGGCTATGCACAGGCTAGGCACTGGCTAGGCACAGGCTAAAC